>CM057337.1:499086682-500286682 GCA_030015575.1 Agapanthus africanus | reverse complement strand
TCTTGAGTTCTAGTTTCTAGTTTTCTTTCTCGCTTTTTATTACTTGCTTTTTATTACCTTGCTTTACTTACTTGCAATTTAATTCATGCACTTATTTACTTGTAATCTTTTCTTTTCTTTGTTCTTTTCTTTTGCTCTTCTTGGTTCTCTTTGTGAATGGTTGTAATTATTGTTGTTGTTAAGAATAAATACGGTATTGTAAGTTAAGATTTTCTTTGCTCTTTTCCTTTTCCCGTTATTTTCCATTGAACTCTGCCCAAACGATACGCAAGCGCTCCGTTAGGCACCCTACCCTAACAAGGTAACGGTGATTCCTAACCGCGACCGGTTGCGTTCGGTTTGGCCGGAGGCGAAAGCAAGAGACAACAATGGAAGGACAAGGGTAAATAAGCCGAATTCCAAGAATACCGCGCTTAAATCTCCTAATCCACGTTGTTGCCGATTGCTCTAGCTTCAATTGGTCAAGACTCGGCTCAAAGGTTTTGAGTACGGATTTCTTTAGCTTACATTATCGTATCTTTTCTTAACAACTTTATACTTGCAAATAATACACATAGGTTAGATTGAACAAACATATACTCATTCTTTATTGACTCGTCTAAAACAAGAAAGGACATACAACCATCTCCCTGTGGATCGACCCGTGCTCAACCGGCTAGCTGCATAACGACACCGTCCTGATCGCGGTTATATTTTAGAACTTTGAACATCCGACACGCCAAAAGCGTGCGATCAACCGCTGCCGCGAGCACCCGAACGGATGCTTTCGGCGACGGGGTTCTCCTACAGACACTTGGTCGGGGCTATTGGGCGTGGCTATCTATTAAGTTCACGGCGAGTATCCGCGTACCCTACGCGATTGCGACGGACTTTTGATCACATCAAAATCCCATGGCAACCGATCAACTGAGACTAAACTGCTATGTTTATAACATCCAAATCAGTTATCTCATAACTACTTGTGGATTCTAAATATTGTATCACATTCCAGATAAATAGAAAATGTTAAACTTTCCGATCGAACAATCAAACACCCAAGTTTTCCTGAAACAGCTCAATACATGAAATAAGTTTAAAAACATTCACTTCATGCCACAGTACCAACGGTCCAGCCGTAGAAGGGTCAAGCCAACGCCTCACATGTGGCACACCGTACTGCCCCAAACCCTAAGGTTCAAAGGGCGGTTCAAGACGGTCACATAATCGAGTTAAGGTTTGTTGTCTTCTAGAGGGTCCATCGCGTTACTTGCACTACTTAGAACGTTATTAAACTACGGAAAAATCCAACAATTGGATATTTCCCGGTAGGGGAAAAATTGGGTATTTATATCCGGTCGAACTTTTTAACATATTCTAAATTACCCGGAAAAACACATAGACGCAGTTAAAGTTTCCGATCGAATCATCGAATCCCCAAAACACCCCAGATTACTCAACTCTTGAGTGTAAATTAAAATTACCCAAAACACAGAGGACTACCATGTGGACATTACTGTAGAAACAGTGGAGCAAGAAGCCATTTTCTTGCCGCGGAACCGCCGCCCAACCAGGGCTTAGGCCGCGGTTCCGTGGCTCAGTGATGGAATCAGGGCCATGTGTTTCACTATAATTCCTAGAAAACCCTGCTGAATTTTTTGAGTATTTTTAATTCACAAAAATCCACCATGCCAAATTCCTAGGCACACTCAAGAGGTTCCACAAGGCATCGACCATGCCAAATTCAAAAATTTATATGTCGAGAAACCCTAATTAAGATCGTTAACTAGAGGATAGGCAAAACAAAATGCAAGCAAACTACTTTGCGACAAAGTGAAAGGGACTACAACCTTTGTAGATCCGGTCCTCCACTTCCATAGCTCCATGTTGACGTCCCTCTGCTGCGATCATCGGAATCCCGGACTCTAGCGTCGGTTTTATCGGAGAAATGGGCGGGCTAGGTCGTTGACTTCGATGCCGAAGATGATCTACGTCGAGGCGACTCTAACTCAAGCTCCATCTTCACTAGGTCATGAACCTTGTGAAGAAAACACCCTATACAACATGGCAATTGGTAGAGGATGAAAAAATAGGAAGTGGGTTCACTTTGGATTTGAATTTCTCACTTGGATTCATCACTTGGAATTTTCTAGCAATGGTTTCTTCTCTTCATGATGAAGAAGAAGAAGAAAGAAAAGAATGAATGAAATATCTAATTAGAAAATTCAAGTGATGCTTATCATTTAGCAACCATGGGTGAGTGTAACTAATGTAGAGAATAAACAAGGGTTTAGGTAAATGGTTAGGTTAAGGATAAAACAAAATGGTAGACTTTTTCAAAGATGCATGAAGCATCATGAAGCTTCTTGCATAAAACAAAGAAAGCCACTACCATTTTATTTTTGCCAAAAATGAATAAAGAAAATAAATAAAACAAATAAAACCTAACCATTAACCTAAACATGGTTTAAAGCATACACACACCCAAGTTTGCATGTATCATCAAATATGATACAAACTAGTGCACAAACATATATCATATATACAATGTGCACAATCAAGTGAGATAATCAATCTTAAGTGAACAATACTAGTCAATGTAAAGTAATATATCTAATATATAATTATACATTAAATCATTAAATCAATCACTTGATTTAATGATCCGGTCATATCACATATAACCGACTAATATCAAGTGTATCAATGTATCGAATCAACACTTGATTCGGTAACCCGGCTATATCTCATATAACCGTCCAATGATACAAATCGCGAGAATAGAATATAGTATCACATACTGGTATTATTCTCGGTCCCGCACATATCTCATATGCGCTCCTATCTCGTTTCGCTTGAGCCAGGAAACCTCTGTGTAGGACTCTAAAGACTCGTCAATACGCCGGCAGTAGGTGATGATCATATCAAACACCCACAAGCCGCAAGCGGTCTGCTAAACGTAACGGCCACCCGGGTATTGAGCGATCAGAAGATCAACGAGCAAGCTCGCTCACACTCCTGTGAATCCAACGAGTAACACTTACCGTACAGTCCGGTCTCGTCGTCTGATATGTCGCATATCTCGCCTAGGGGTGGTAAACGTCAGACCCCAGTAGCTCGATAAGTCGTGTCGATATGAGGATTATAACAGTTCGAGATACTACTGATAACACTTACCAGTAAATCTCAGCAACCCTGGCCAGGGATTTCCGGTTATAGCCAATCGAACACAGCGCAACATCAACTCCCTATACCGGGAGAGACGAATCCCCTCCTATCGCTCATTGCCTCCATGTGATTCGGGACTGTACCCAAAAACCACCGTTTTGCATGCCCTCTTGGACGTGGTAAGGTGGAAATCAAAGCACAGTAGGAATCACACAAGACTCTATGACGATCTCGGGTCTACAGACTAACCTGTACCAGTGTCACCAGAGAACTGCTATCTGACGTAAGGTATAATACCATCTGGGAGTTCTCGGCGAGTCCGTCCAGTGTACCCAGTCTCCATTGAGCACCTATATATCATCTCTGATGTCAAACACCAATGGACATGGGATCATCCATCGCCCATCTGTATGGGTCGAGAAGGTATACGCTAGTCTACTCTGGTATATCGATGCCCCGTCTCGATACACCCACGACTAGGGACCTTGAAGGATGTACTTACGGAGTACCATGTCCCCACTAGTATGATCTGCATCATAGTCCAGGTAGTCAAGTACACATCCTAAGGGCTTTACCAACATGTAACAGAGAGACAATCAGTGTACACGTTAAGGTAAAGAGCAACCAGATAGCATACTATCATGTCGAGCAAGAAAGTCCTCCCTATATATGTCCAAGCATCCACTACAATATACATCCTATGTATAGTAATGGCCTCTAGGGCATACATATAACTAACATTTAGCACGCCCTAAATTTTTATTATAGCATGTGTGATGCAACCCAAACCCTAGGATGGTGCTAGAGAATCCCTACACAAAGGGTGCAGGGGGTTAAAGAAAAATTGGGATCGGATCGAGTTGGACCGGTGGCACCGGCCGAGTCAACCGTTTCGCCGGCCCGAGTCGGGCGAGTCGGGGCTCTTCTTAGTGTCACGTGTCCCTGACGCTTGGTCTACTACAGTGGACTCATTTTTTTATGTGTGACTCTTGGTTTTACGTGTTGTGCACGTGTAAACATTTGGGCTTCTAAAAGATTAAAAGAATTTAATTAAAAAAAGTGTGGCTGATTGGATTTGAACTCTGGTGCTTTGGTTCAGCAGTGCAAGGTCTTACCAGTGAGCTACAAGCCCCTTCTTGCTGTTCAAAAGAAAAACAAACTTATAACTTGTGCTCAGGCTTAAGTACCCCTTTCTGTATTTTTGTAGAAAAAAAAATTATTCAGAAAGTTTAGGGTTGTTACATTCTACCCTCCTTATAAAAATTTCGTCCTCGAAATTTGTAAAAGGAAAGTGCAACGGATTCAATGAAAGATTGGTGATAGAACTATTGGTAGTGTATGAAAAATATGTGAGAGAACGAAAGAATGTGAGAGATTTGAAAAGAGTTGAGGAAATTACCAGGTTTACCTTGGTTTACGGCCTCTGCTTCTTCGGCCTCTAAAAGGAAAGCCTGACGCCGTGGTATATTCCTCCTAACTGGAGACACATTCCTCTGTCCTTGGGGCATGTTTCTCTGCCCTCAAGGCATGTTCCTCAGTGCCTGATGGAATTGGCGAGTAGGCTGTGCAGGAGGTGGAGCTGGGAGTGCAAGGTGAGGTGCAGGAGCCTAGATAGCTGGCCGTTGCGGGTAGTTGGTGGGTGTGTGAGCTAGGTTGCGTCTATAAGGACAGTTTCCAATTCCGTGATTGGATGCGCCTACAGTCTTTCCACAAGTGTCCATCCTTCTTGCAGTAGAAACAAAAACCCGGACTTGACTGGTTAATTGTTTCTTCCTGTCTCTTGGGTTTTGAAGGTTGTATAGGATGTGTTCCTCCTGCCATCTGGGTGGCAGAGCGCTTCAAATCGGTTGCTTCCGCTTCTGGATGGTTCAATAATATAGTAGTCTGCTACTGCAGTCCCTCCAGGAGGCTACAGATTGCCTCAAGCAGTACCGTTTGCTCGTTGATTGGAGCAGTGACGGCAGGTGTTAGTGGTAGTGGTGGGGGAGTGTTGTTGACATTCGTGCTGGTGTTGTTTGGGGAATCCATAACCTTGAAAGAAAATTTTGGGTTAGGACAGATTCAAATTATATGAAATAATGGGATTCAAGAAGTATGAATTGTAAAGAATGTTTTCAGTTGTCGGTTCTTATGTTATATTGCTTAGGTTGTCCACGTAGAACGGAACTGCATGGTAGGGTTCCAAACAGCTCTGACCTGCATGGGCCGCCAACTAAACCGCCATGCCTCGCTTCCCAGTATACGGGCAGAGGACGCGATGAGGCCGCTACGTATTTACTCTGAAGTAAACATGCTAAGCGTATCTAAGCAATATAAGTAAAATGCATAAGAGACAATGACAATGGATATAATTGAACAGCAACTTTATTTATTAAACATTCTTTTTACAATATAACTGAAAAGTAAATACATGGAATGGAAAGCAATGCCTAAACAGTGGCATAACAGAAATGGAAAATACAGAATGTAAATGTGTACAAGGAATCTCAAGCTCTGGGTCGAAAGCTAGCTGGTCCAAATCCTCGCTGGTAGGCTCGATCTCCAGTGAGTCCGAATCACCTGACGGCATTCCAAAAAAAAGAAAGAGAATGTCGTCAACGAACAAATCCTCGGTAAGTCCCAAAGATGGGGGAGAAGTAGAATAGACAGAGAGAGAGAGAGTATAACTATTATAATGTTGATTGTTATGTTAACGCTGTTGTTTGTAGCTTGGTACAGAAGAATGCCAGTGTATATGAGAGGAGTCCCACTATTCCGGAGACTAAGGTATACGGAGCTGTCACGACCCGAAATAGCACGTGACTGGCACTTGAATCATGTGAAGTCTATAGGACCCCACCTAATTCAACTAAGCCAAAAGCACATAAATCTAAACCATTTAAAAAGAGAGTGAAGGAAAACTTATTTAAAAGTTAACATATAAAATCACTTTGAAAGTACATCAACTCTTTTCCAGAAATTTCGGCAAATACTGGCCCCAAACAGGTACAAACATGCATAATATAAGTAATGAATAAAGGCATCCCCAAGCGGGAGCTAGCTCTTCGCCAATTGGCGGAACAACCACGCAAGCAATATAATATACAACGCCAAAGGGCGAGGATCAAAACTCAGAATGAAACCCAACATCATCAAGGAAGCCAGAAAACCATAATAATACAAGAGCGCGACTCAAAGGTCGAAAGAATATACACTGGTCTTCTAAGTCTATTAAATAATACAAGTCTGGTTGATGGAGTTTACTAGATACAACTGAAGTAAATAAGATACAACGGTGGTCACGATGCAAGTGAACCCACCTACCAAGGCAATCACACGGAAGGAAGCAGCGTGCCAGCAAACCGCAACGAAACCTGTACGGCCAAACCTGCAAGAAACTGTGGCACGACAGGGATGAGTTGCCAACTCGTGAGTAGAAAACATCATCGAGCAGAAATCGTATGTATGACTCTCTCCTAGGTCATACAATAATATCCTCATAAATATAACCCTGAAACCATCTACACATAAGTGGAATATCAAGTGCTCGTGTCAGTGCCTCAGGTAGCAACATGTCAGATATATGATATACGGATGCACTGAGAATGAAAGCAAAATACATCATGAATGAGAAAACTGTTTTCTTATCTTAGTGATATTTTTGTATAAAAACCGAAGTATCATCAATGAAATCAACAGAGAATCCATGTCAAGCATCGGCACAAAATATATATCCCAATATCTCAATATCTCGGGCTCCGCATGAACAGAATCGGCCCATGGGTTCCGCATGATCAGGATCGGCCCATATCATCAAATCTCAATATCTCGGGCTCCGCATGAACAGGATTGGCCCATAACCATCTCAAATCTCGGGCTCCGCATGAACAGGATCAGCCCGTAACCATCTCAAAACCGAGAAAACATCATATCAAGGAAAACCGCATCTTTCTCTTTAAAACAAATCATAAGTTTATAAACATTCACATGTGGTTTCCCAAATCCAGAAATCTCATAAAAGATCCGAAATCTCAAAATCACGAGTCAGTGAACAGCGAATATCCGCATAAAGCTCCATAATATAGCATGACAAATGAATACATATACATGCATGGTATTTAAGCAAAGAATGCAATATTTCAACTAGCATATATCGGAACTATCTACTAGAAGTTATATCCATGAAGTAATATTTTCTGGAGTGTACGTGACAAGGAAATTACCGATGATGATGTGTGTGAGCCAGCAAGGAAGTGTACGTGGAGCATACACATCATCGGTAATGGTGCTGGTGTCCTGACAAACAGGGGTTCGTAATAACTAAAGAAAAACACATTTATAAGTATGCGATGCGGACAACAAGAAATATACGAAAATGCATAGTAAACGCAACATTTAAGAATATACGTTTCTATATACAAGTCATACAGTTTTTGGTGTTTGAAATCGCACGAATCGTGGTTTTTAGAAAATAAGGGCTACGATGTTTTTTAAGAAAAGGTACATGTATACGAAAATGCATAGTAAATGCAACATTTAAGAATATATGTTTCTATATACGAGTCATACAGTTTTTGGTGTTTGAAATCGCACGAATCGTGGTTTTTAGAAAATAAGGACTACGATGTTTTTTAAGAAAAGGTACGTGCTTTGAAATATCCGTAGTATCCCTCAGCCTGTCTTTTAAATACTCACGATTTGTTAGTTTTGAAGATAAGTATGACTCGAGCCCAGTCTAACAGCTACCTGATAAACTACAGGACTAAACTAAGAGACTAATCGAAAGGGTAAGGAAATCCACCTAAGTCTGAGTCGATATATCTAGTAGTCAGCGATCCCGCCTAAATAGCGTCACGTACGATAAAATATATAATACGACATCCTCGAATCAAGAGTGGGGATCAATCATCATATTTATATCTCGTACGGTAAAATCCATCGTACAACATCCGAAATCGGGATACGGGTCAATTATCACATATACCTCATTATTCATATGGTATCATCATCATAATATCCTGAATTAGGGGCACCGTTCTAAAGTCTAGAACATACCAATATCATCAAAAACATATATATATATATATATATATATATATATATATATATATATATATATATTCATGTGTATGAAAACACATCGCTCATCAATCCACTATAATATCATGTCGTAAATCATATCATGTACCACATCACCGCTCAATCACTTATCAACATCTCACGGCATCATGCCCAATCATATCAACTCCTCACCTCATATCACATGCTATACTCATCATCCGTGTATATGTGTATACACACACACACACACACACACACACACACATACTCACATACATATTTGTGTGTGTGTGTGTGTGTGTAACCCCATATACGCACAGGAATCAATTGTATGCGTGTATGTGTGTGTGCGTGTGTGGCAATCTTTACACTAGGGTTTCGCGACTAAGAAATTAAACTACAACACTTTCTCGCTAAGCATTCACGTCACACACACACACACACACACACACATATATCACATTCGCATTCTACCTTACGAAAGTGCGGGGGTGCTATATGCCATCCACACAACTTCCCCCTTAGATATATATCTACTCATCTTGATCCTTTCTTGCCGAAATCGATGTCTGTAACGTTTTAAAAATAAATAAATAATTAAATAAATAAATAAAATCCTTTAAGTGAATTTTCTGATTTTCGGTAAAATAAAACGTATTTTTCGTAAAACTTAACGATAATTATTTTCATTATAAATTTAAAAAAAGACCTACTTTAATTATGTAATTACCAGTAAATGTTGTTTATTTAGTCACTTATAAATTTTTAGTTTAATTAAATATTTTTCCTAAACTAATTATTTTAAATATTAACATAAGCTTTATTTATACATTAAATTAGTGTAAATTACAAATTTGAATGGGTTAAATTTGCAAAAGTGAACCATTGCATATTGGAATCAAGTATGTTTCATGAAAAATTCATTTTCAAAATTTGCCGTGGTTCTAGACCATTCTAGGTTAAATTGAGTTAGGAAAATAAATAATTTTTATTAATTCATGAAAAGTCTTAAATGAGGTGATATTTTGAGAAACCTTTTGCACTTTTCTACACACTTTTCTCACTCTCCTCTCCTACCTCCCTCCATGGCCGGCCCTCATCCCATGGCAGCCCCCCTATTTTCCAAATTTAATTTCCCTTCAAAAATCATCAAAAATCCTACAAAAATCCAAATAAAAACCCACAAATTCCTAATTTAATTCCTACCCATCATTCTTTGCTCATTTTAGCTTGGATATTGGAGCAAGAGAGTCACTTTGGGAGGCTAAGATTGCATGGTTAATCTCATGTTATGGAGGTATAATTTTAATCCTATAATTAATTTGTGGTTAGTTACCTTAAATTAGTTAATTAAGTGTTTAATTAAATTTTTTTAGTTGGTTCTATTGCTAGATGAAAAATTCAAGAGAGGGTTTCAAAATAAAGTTTGGGTTTTTATTAATTGAGTGGGGTTATAGTAAGTAGCTTAATATTTTTAGAAGAGAAAAATCTTGCATGATTGATGTATTATAATTTGTTCATTCAAAATTGTTTAAATTAAACAATTTTGCAAACTAGACTTTTAAAAATTATATATATTGGTGAGATAAAATTCTAATTAATGTTTTTATCACTAGATTGTGGTTTTAATGAGAATATTAGCATGTTAATAGAATGAAAGACCTAATTTGGTTACTAATTTCAAATCGATAATTGGAAATTGTGATAAAAATGCTATTTTTGCTAACTAGGTTTTAGAAATTTCTTAAATAATTGAGATTTAAAATCTAATTATACTTTCATTACATTATTAACATCATAAATTTTAGTTTAATAAGCTAATTCATGCAAAATCAAGTTTAGTTGTGAAGTTGTGAAATTTTGCTTGCAAGGTGTTGAAATTGGTAAAATTGCAAACTAGAATTTCCAATTTAATACAAATTAGTGTGGTAAAAATATGGTAATGGTTTCTATAATCTAGTTATGTTATTTAATGAATATTATGACCATTAGTTTCATTTAAACATCAAGTTTTGAAGTAAAACGGTAAATTGACATTTTCAAGATTTTGCGGAATTGGACGATTTGATCGATTTTAGGGTTTCGATGATTTAAACCATGTATTATATTATAAATAATGAGTTTTGAAACTACGAGTTGTTTGTTGGTGTTTTATCTCGATCAATCGGTGTTTGTACGTCGATATCGAGCGATATTTGGTTCTTTTGCATGAGCGGGTCATAGGTTTTAACCTATGCGCGTTTCGTGCGTCGTTTTGGTTTTGTCCGTGATTCAGTTTACGATATTATATATGTTTACGTATAGGTACCCCTCACGTGGAATTCGGATGAGGAAGAAGAGGAGGGCGACATCGTCTTCGGCAGACAAGGACCAGGTGAGTGGATGTATATCTACGGGGGGAGTCGGATGGATGGCGTTTAGCATCCCCGCAAACGTAGAATAGGAATATTACTTATTGTCATTAGGAAGTCAGACGTGACCTTAGATTCTTGGCGAGGAGGATCCTATTAAAAACTTTAGGTTGGACTAGATTGATTTAGAAAGACTTTACCAGAGGATTAATGTCTTGAAGGGAATTCGTAGGTTTCAGGTAGACACACACACACGCACACACAGAAACTCGACTTGGAGTATATGTGTATGTGTATACATACATATATATATATATATATAGGAATGTGTGTAGGTATACACACACACACACACACACACACACAACATGTATATGTGATATAAGGATGTTATACATGGGGATGAGACAATATAACTGGGCTTGATGCCGTGATCTCTTGGCTATACAGTCGTGTTATGATGTTAGCGGATCATTAGAAAATGAGAAAATGGATATGTATACATAAACGATAATATGTGATGATGATATTGAGATATATGAGACTCTAGAATAGAACCCGGACTGTAACCTGTGACTGAATCACGATATGATATATGTGTGACTTGATTACGATACGATATATGTGTGACTTGGTTACGATATGATATATGTGTGACTTGATTACGATATGATATAAGTGCGACCTGATTACGATATGATATATATGACATGATATTTCTGAGGAACAATTGACGATGTTTATGTACGCAGACAATGATATATGATTGATGATATTAGGATGTATGCGATTACTGTACAGTACCTTTGATCATGACATTATTTGATAATGATATTATACAGATGATGATGTACGTAGGTGATACTCGACCCGTACCCCGATATTGGGATGTCGTACGATGGATTTTACCGTACGAGGCATAGATGTGATGATTGATCCGCACTCTTGATTCGAGAAAGTCGTACTACTTACGTGACGCTATTGAGGCTGGATCGCCGACTATTAGAGATATGGACTCAGACCTTAGGTGGATCCTTATTTCTTATCGACTAGTTTCTTTAGTTTATTTCCTTAGGGGGTTAGATAGATACTAGTTTAGGCTCGAGTCATATAGTTGTAGTTAGACTTGTATATTACAAATGAGTGGTTAATACACATCCATCTTTACATTCAGATCGTAATCATCATGTTGCATGTTCATACATATGTTTCTTTAGTCAGTATGAAACTTTGCCTGTTAGGACACCAGCACCATTACCGAAGATGCGCATATTCCACGTACACTTATTTGCCGGCTCACACACATCATCATCGGTAATTGCTATGTCACATACAGTTTAGAACATATTATCTTTTATTGATAGAATCAGCTAAAAGCTAGATCAATATAATATTATGATTACTCTCAGGTGTTAGTCTAGACATTGCATTTATTACTTAGACATTTCATGCATTCACATTTTCATGTTATCTTGCAGTATTGTGGGGCCTATGCCGACACTTATCATTTACTTACTCATGATTTTGGGATTTTGGATTTCTATGAGATTTCTGGATTTTGGGGAAAACCGCAAGAATATATATATAAAAACTTTTCTCTCTCCTCCTCTCTTTTTAAAATATAAGTTGAGGTTTTCTCGTGATGTATGTGTCGTCCACCATGAGATTGCATGTTTTCTGTTGGATTTCGAGACCCGATTTGAGAAGTGGATGAACCGTGTCGGGTACATGGTGGGCCCAGTATGGTACCCCAGGGCAAGAAGATCGAGTTGTAGACGATGAGCCTGGCAGGGGAAGACTACCTACCGGTGATGTTTGGCGCGGTGAATATCCGGAGGATACCGACCGTTGTCGTGAGATTTGATGATATGGGCCGATCCGGACTGACGGAGCCCGAGATATTGAGACTATGAGATATTGAGACTATGAGGTATTGAGACTTGAGATTTACATGTTTTGTGTCGATTCTTGACACGGATTTCCATGGATTTCATCAATGATAATTCAGATTTCTATACAAATTTTACCAGGATAAAAGTTAAAGATTTCTTATACAGATATATCCAGAATTCAGGATTGATTGTTTTACATTCATGGTGCATGCATACTCATTCACAGGACATATTACTATTTGAGGCACTGACACGAGCATGGAGCATTTGCACTTACACGTAGTTTATTACCCCGCCATTACTAGATGACTAGTAATATATTATTATATTATTATGACCTAGGACAGCGTCGTGCATTCGATTTCTTTTCGCAGATGTCTTCTACTCATGAGTTGGTAACTCACCCCCGTTGTGCCAAATTTTATTACAGGTTCGATGTACAGGTTTCCTTGGCAGTTTGCTTGCACATCATTTCATTCAGGGTGATTTGCTTGGTAGGTTGGTTCACTTGTATCAGGACCCACTACTACAATATGGGGTTGCCCCTGCGGACTCAGAAATCCGTAGGGGCAAATATTTCTTGTCCCTACGGATTTATCCGTAGGGCAAAATCGTTGTCCCTACGGTGCCTTACATTCTAATTTTTTCTTTGGCCCTACGAAGCCGTAACCCGGGGACCTACGTTATGTCCGTAGGGGCATCTACATAGGTTATTAATAAATAAAAAAAAGCACAGAAAAATTATATTCATCGTTCCCAAATTTCTCTCTCTCACTCCCGCGCCTCTCGTCGCCTGTTCCCGCGCTTCGTCGCCACCGCGCTCGCGAGCCTGCGCCAGCTTCGTCGGTCTTCCCCACACCTTCGTCGACTTCCCGTGCCTCGTCGCCACCTTCGCCGATCGTCGGCGTCCACCAATTTCTACCGTCTCCTCCACCGCGCGCACGGTTTGTAAGTAAATCTCAAATAATTTTTAATTTTGACGTTGTAGTCTAGGGTTCAGGCCAGGTTCGGGTAGGGGTGAGGGCATCGGCGTCGGCGTCGGCATCGATCGGGTTCGGTTAGGGTTAGGGTTAAGGTTAGGGTTAGGTTGTGGGGTTCGGTTGGGGTTGGGGCTGGGGCTGGGGCTAGGCTGGGGCTGGGGCTAGGGCTCGGTTGGGCTTGCTTGATGTTATTTGGAAGTTATATTTTATTTTCTGTTTTTGGTTTTTGGGGAATTTGGTTAGCTTTTGGCATTACTGGTCTGATTTCTACCTTTTGATTTAATTGATAAATGTGGATAGTTCTCGGGCCCTGAAATTAAGAAGTGGATAAATTTTGAACGTATTAAGTTTTAATTTTCTCAGAGAGCCCTGTACGTTGATGAGCGTTTTGCCTTAAAACTTGGATATGAGATTTATCTTATCTGCATTTCTATTACATTCTTCTATTCTGATGAGATTTGATGGTGCCTGAAATCCCTCATTTTAACAATTTTCATATAAATAAAAACAGGGGCATACAAATTTCAAAACCTTTGGTGGAGAAACTTTGCTTCAGTAAAATTTGAACTCTAGACTTTCTGCAGTTCCATGGATTTTATCGGTGAAAGTCAAGCAATTTCGATGTGTATTTATGTATTTATCATCTCCATTCGAGCAACATAACAGCGTAACATAAATATCAAGATTATTTATAACCATTTGCTTGCTTCTCATTTGTATTTAGACATTGTAAGAATTTTCATACTTGATGATGTCCGCAATATCTATCAGCTTTTTCATTAGTGGTAGGAATGCAATTCTTTAAGGTGCCGCGTCTTGTCTCTTCTCTCATCATCTAACTAAATCCATCCCGGCAAAGCTTTAGGCTAATTCGAGGTCGAGTTTGTACTGGTGCATTTATTCTGTTACCTTCACTTTTGTGGACGTAACATTCGATGATAAGGTGATAGTTGTTCAATTAGCAAATATAGCATCTTTCAAGCATATTATCTTGTTCATCATTCTAATCTTATATTTTATCTGTCTCTGTCCTGTTGATCTTATTGACGGGAAACTGTATGTTCATCTCCACTCCCAGATCCTTGATAATTGATTCTTTTGAAGCATCATAACTATGTTGTAAGTCCACGTTGCCCACCCCGGTACTTGCGGGGAGGCGGAAAACGGAATAAAAATCAAATTTTTATCAACTTAGGCAACATGGACTAGACAAAGAAGGATCTTTGCTAAACAAAAACAAGCTAAAGCTAAGTAGAAACTAGCTAAGTGTTAGAAAGGTTATACCTAGGGCTTTATGTCCTTCTCTCCTTGCTCCTTGGAGTAGTGGAAAGAGGTCACCTTTGTCGTCTTCTCACGTCGAAGAAAGATCCACCCGAAAGCCTCAACCTTTGGCTTCAACTCCAAGCTAGAAGTAACTAGGGTGCAAGAAGTGCTAATCCTTAAACCCTATATGAGAGTAGAGATTATCAAGAAGGGGTTTTTCTCAAGCTCAAGTGTTTCTCAACACATGAGAGGGGAGAGCTTGAGGGAGAGGAAGAACAAGAGAGAGAAAGTGAATGATAGAATGAGAGAAAATATGAAGCATTCTCTCATATATGTGTGAATTATTGTAATTAGATAATTAGCTAGATAATTGTCATGGTTAATCAAGACATGACCATTATCATTTCATTTTTAATGCAAATTGCAAGGATCAAAGAGCATCTTCCAAATGAAATGATGATGGTCAAAGTGTCAACCTAGGTCAACAAGTCAAGGAGGTCAAATGGTCAACAACCATAACCATGCACAATTATTTAAACTAATATCAATTAACCATAATACACACATAAGCATTAGGGTTAATAAAATGACAATGGTCATTAACCCTAATCAAAGTCCTCTCCCTCTGTCTCAAGCAACTGTGCATACGCACCCGTATTCGTGATCCGAGGAACACGAATACAATGAGAAAAAACCAATCCCAAATCATATACTAGGATCCGGCTTAAACCAAAGCCCGCTAGTATAAGCTGTCCGGACAGCAAATGTGCACAAGTGCGCGGATGTGAACGAACCCTGTCGCAAAACCATGCGACCTCTACTCATTTTGCCTAAAGGCGAATAGCTCTCTGTGTGGGACTCTAAAGACTCGACACTACGCTGGCAGTGGGTTTAACCACAGACCGCAAGCGGCACTAGCTGTACGTAACGGTCCCCAGGTAGATGTCGATAAGAAGACTGACGAGGTGAACCCCTTCTGAACTCCTACTGAGCCTGTATGTGACAGTCTCCGTACAGTCCAGTCTGTTCGTCTGATACATCGCATGGCGGGCCTAGGGGGCGGTGAACGTCAGTCCCCTAATAGCGGTACAAGTCGTGTCGGAGTGTAGCCCAGAACACCCTAAGATAACACTGGAAACCTACCAGTATATCTCGCTTGCCCTGGCCAGGGACTACTCGTGTAATGGCTCTCCTAGACACAGCGCGATGTCAACCCCCAATATCGGGAGAGACGAATCCTGTCTAACCGTCACTGTCTCCAAGTGCTTCGGGACTGCACCTAACTACTACCTGTTTGCACGACTCCTTTGAGCCGTGGTAGGGTAGTAATCAAAGTACAGTGGGAACACACTCGAGGCGAAGTGACAGTGTCAAGTCAGCGGACTAAGCTGTACTCATGTCACCTGGGAACTGATAACTGACGATAGGTATAATACCAACCAACAGTTCCCGACGAGTCCTGTCCGGTGTACTCGTAACCTAACGAGCACCCGCATACTATCTCAAGTACGACGTACTGACGGCTGTGGGACAGACCGTCTCCCATGCTGGGATGAGAAGCGCATACGCTAGTCTACTCCGGAGTATCGATGCCCTGTCTCGATAGTCCAACGACCAGGGACCTGTATAAGGATGTGCTTATGGATTACCCAGCCCCCACGAGTGTGAGCGCCATCACAACGCTGGTAATCAAGCAAAGATCCTAAGGGCTCTACTAATATGTATATAAGCGATATGCTAAAAGAAACACATGCACATATTGAAGTAGAGACAAACCAAGTAGCATACTACCATTTCGAGCAAGATTGTATATACAACTGTGAATATCCCAAGCTTCCATCAAGTAATATACATACTAGTATGATACAGTAATGGCCTCTAGGGCATATACACTAACAATCTCCCACTTGCACTAAGGCCATGTACTGGCGTATCGAAGACCTATCATCTCGATCAGCCGCTCGAACTGAGTCTGGGGCAAGGCCTTGGTGAATGGATCTGCTGTGTTATCTTCTGAAGCAACCCTCCGAACCTCGATCTCCTGGCGAACCACGATCTCCCTGATCAGGTGATACCGCCTCAAGATGTGTCTCGATTTCTGATGGGACCTGGGTTCCTTCGCTAAAGCTATAGCCCCGTTGTTGTCGCAATACAGAGGTATTGGGTCAACAATGGACGGAACCACCTGAAGTTCTTTCAAGAACTTCCTCATCCAGACAGCTTCTTTTGCGGCATCAGATGCAGCGATGTATTCCGCTTCCATAGTCGAGTCAGCAACGGTTTCCTGTTTGGAGCTCTTCCAACACACCGCCCCTCCATTGAGGGTGAAGACAAAACCCGACATGGACTTGGAATCATCCTTGTCACTCTGGAAGCTGGAGTCAGCAAAGGCCTCAATCTGGAGGTCTTTTCTGCCATACACCAAGAACATCTCCTTAGTCCTTCTCAGGTACTTGAGAATGTTCTTTACTGCTATCCAATGTTTCTCCCCAGGGTTTGACTGATACCTGCTTACCATACTCAGTGCATAAGCCACATCCGGTCTGGTACACAACATCGCATACATTATAGAGCCTACCGCAGAAGCGTAGGGTATAATAGACATGCGATCCCTCTCCAAATCAGTCTTGGGAGACATCTCTTTGGAGAGGGTGATCCCGTGACAAGCCGGTAGATTACCACGCTTGGAATCTTCCATACTGAATCTCTTCAATATGGTGTCTATGTACCTGGACTGCGAAAGTCCTAATATCCTCTTGGATCTGTCACGGTAGATCCGGATACCCAGAATGTATGAGGCATCACCCAGGTCTTTCATGGAGAACCTGTGTGACAAGAACCCCTTGACAGATTGTAGCATAGGAATGTCATTTCCTATTAAGAGAATGTCATCCACATATAAAACGAGGAATACTACAGTTCTCGCTACAAATCTACAATAGATGCATGGTTCATCTGGATTTTTGATAAAGCTAAATTCCTTGACCGTCTCATCAAAACAGATGTTCCAACTCCGCGATGCCTTCTTTAGTCCATAAATGGACTTAAGCAACTTGCACACCTTTCTGCTGCTCCCACTCTGAATAAAACCCTCTGGCTGGTCCATATAGACACACTCCTCTAAATGTCCATTTAGAAAAGCTGTCTTTACGTCCATCTGCCAAATCTCATAATCGTGGAAGGCAGCAATGGCAAGAAGGATCCGAATGGATTTCAGCATAGCCACTGGAGAAAAGGTTTCGTCATAGTCCAAACCAGGTCTTTGACGGAAACCCTTTGCAACAAGTCTAGCTTTATAGGTCTCAACCTGTCCATCTATACCAATCTTCCTTTTGAAGATCCACTTGCATCCTACGGGTTTTACCCCATCTGGAGCAATGTCCAACGTCCATACTTTGTTGGTGTACATGGACTCCATTTCGGTCCGCATTGCATCCAGCCATTTTACCGAGTCGACGCTCTGAATGGCTTGCTGGAAGCTAGTAGGCTCATCAAAATCTATGATGCAATTCTCTCTATCCCCGTCAATGAGAAAACCGTAGTATCTCTCGGGCGGATGAGACTGCCTACTACTCCTGCAGAGTGGCGTGGGAATGTCCTGATCTTTCGAACCCTCTGGTTCTACTAAGCTTTCAATAATAGCTTGTGGTTCTGGAATTTCTTCCAGTTCTATTGCGCTTCCACTTATTTCTTTTTCTAAGAACTAATGTTCCAGAAAATGGGCATTACGAGAAACAAGGACTTTTTGTTCCTCTGCGTAATAGAAAAGATACCCCCTGGAGTTCTTTGGGTATCCCACAAACTTGCACAGTACCGAGCGTGCCTCGAGTTTGTCCGCATGCTGCTTTTTGACATAAGCTGGACATCCCCAAATCTTCAAGTATTGAAGATAGGGTTTCTTCCCACTCCATAACTCATATGGTGTGGTAGGCACAGTCTTAGTGGGAACTCGGTTCAAAAGGTATGCGGCTGTTTCTAGCGCATATCCCCAGAACGATCGCGGCAACTCAGCGTTACTCATCATGGACCGTACCATATCCAATAGGGTTCGGTTCCGTCTCTCCGATACACCGTTATGTTGCGGAGTGTATGGAGGAGTAAGCTGAGAGAGAATTCCATTCTCTTTTAAGTAACCCAGGAACTCGGCACTCAAGTATTCACCACCTCGATCAGATCTCAGTGCCTTGATACTTTTGCCTGTTTGTTTTTCTACTTCATTCTTATATTCCTGGAACTTTTCAAAAGCTTCGGATTTATGCTTCATCAAAAAGATATGTCCGAACCTTGAGAAATCATCCGTAAAAGTAATGAAGTAAGAATAACCGCTTCGCGCATGTGTAGACATTGGACCGCACACGTCGCTGTGTACGAGTCCCAAGAGCTCGCTCGCTCTTACTCCGTGTCCAGTGAACGGAGTCTTTGTCATCTTTCCCTTGAGACAGGATTGACAAGTTGCATACGATTGATATTCGAACGGATCCAAATATCCTTCTGTATGTAACTTAGTCAACCTTCTCCATTGATGTGACCCAGTCTACAATGCCATAAGAAAGTTTTATTGATTTCTGGAGACTTTCTTTTGTGTGTATTCTGGACATTGAAAATATGTGGTTGGTTTAACACGTATATACCGTTGTTCAATGTACCTGACCCAATCAAAACTTGATTAAGGTGAATGTTCACTACATTACTTACAAATGTAAATTCATAACCTTCTTTAGATAATAAAGATACAGAAATGATATTACAGGTTGCATTTGGTACATAATAACAACTACGCAAATCCAAAAAGTGTCCATCCGACAATCCCAGGTGATAGTCCCCCACGGCCTCAGCATCCATGCTAGCACCGTTTGCAACTCTGAGGGTCATGTCACCTGCCTTCAAAACTCTACGCTTTCTCAACGCCTGCAAAGAATTACAGATATAAGATCCTGATCCGGTATCCAATACCCAGGATGTAGAGTTTATTGATAGACAGTTTTCAATAACATACACACCTGAAGCTGAAGCCGCAACTCGCTTCAAATCCTGTGTTCTGGCCTTCCAAGCCTTGCAATCCTGTTTCCAGTGACCACTTTTGTGACAATAGAAGCATTCTTCCTTCCCCACCAGCTTTCCCGCTACCTTTGTTGCTTTTCCTTTTCCCTTCGTATCCACTTTACTGACACCGCCTCTTGGTTTGGCGGGGGATTTCTTCTTCTTACCCTTGGCTTTCGCCCTGGATCTAGAAGAGGAAGATCCTCCTACAAACAAAGTGGATGTCTCCCTACCTTTCTGTGGGGTGCCCTCTGCACTCCTCAGCATGTTGAGGAGCTCTGAAAGTTCAACTTCTTTTTCCTGTAAGTTGAAGTTCAGGATGAACTGGGCGTAAGTGGAAGGAAGGGACTGGAGAATCAAGTCCGTATAGAGCTCATTCTCCAACGTGGTCCCAAGTTCCGCGAGCTCCTCTATGTAGCCAATCATCTTAAGCACGTGTTCCGCTACCGATGATCCGACGGCCAACCTTGCCGAAAACAACTTCTTCGACACTTCGTATCTGGCGATACGAGACTGCTCTCCATACAGTTCTTTTGTATGAAGAAATATGAACTCTAGGTCCATATTCTCGTGCCTCCTCTGATGTTCGTTGTCCATCGAGGCAAGTACGAGGCATTTGGCCTTCGCGCAATCTATTTCCCATGTCTTACGGATTTCCCTATCCGCGACACTGGTTTTGGGACCTGGGACAGGGGGAGCTTTGGTGGTAAGGAGATACCCCAGCTTGTCGTAAGTGATTGCCATCTTGACATTCCTGAGCCAATCTTTGTAGTTTGGCCCAGTCAATATGTTTTTATCTAGTAATAACTTAAGTCCGGTCATGTTGAATGGTCGCTGCAATTAGGAAAGAGAAAAGAAACACTTTAGCATGATGCTCTTGCAAGTTTAGAGTGGTTTTTAGTTTGTCTAAACAGGATGGCTCCCACTATCTCTCGAATCCCTTCTCAAACAGTAAAGAAAGGATTAGTCAGGATCAATCTCACCGTACAATACTTGCTTAACCGTTCAGCCAGGCCAGTGTCGGTACTTCGAGGGAGGTTTTCCAACGCTTTCGCAAAGTTCCTTAATTAAGTAACCTCTTTTCCCTGTGGGCGTAGCCCCGCTAACACCTTTCTAGACACCTACTAGGTTTATAGCATTGATCGTTAAGCGAGAGTTTTCCCAAGGAGTAGCATATACTCACAGTAGGATCGGGATCCAAATATCATTGCGTGATAAAACCGAAGGAATCCTACCAGAATCATCACACTCCAAATGGTATGCAGCGCTAGCAAGTTTCAGTACTTATGAAACTCCCGATGTGGATTTTTGCCCCATGCTCTTATGACCTTGGCGTGAGGTCAAAATGTCATAAGTCACATGTCAAGTTCTTCCCATCATTATCCCGGTTAATTTGAACCCACCCGTACCTACCCTTGACGTAGGCCAAAATGGCAGTACGACTGTCTCAAACCAACGCATTCTATCTATGCAACAGATAAATATCCGGCAGCTACCAATCACTATGCCTTGGCGTGAGGTCAAAATACATAGCTTGAATACTACCGAATATTTAACTGAAATGATGGAGGGCTACGGATGGTTTTGGCGAAACCGTGAACGTAGTGAACTTGATATAATCGATGGAACGAGATAGCTTTTAAAAGGAGTGGTTCAAGCTCCGCGTTTAAAAGTTTAGTTTTGAAAAGAACCGAGTGGTTTTCAAAGTGTTCCAATCGACTTTTACTTGGTTTATTTTCTTGCATTAGTTCTTTTAATGCGTCCCATCAATTAATCCTACCATTGCAGAAAACAACCAAAATATGACGTACGCTTATGCCATTCGCATTCGCCACGGGGCCCCGTCATCACCCGTTAGGTTACTTAACTAACGACAGAGCGGGGGCTGGGCTAGCGCGGCTGTAAAACATAAGCAACGCCTAAATAGTTATCATATATAAATATATAGCAATGATAGACATTACAAATCACAGATGAATACATTGGATATACTAGGAATCCGCAATACGTTCGAGCCTGCAACGAAAAACGGATTACACGGTCGCGGTGAATAGCCAATACCCTACCCAAGACCCCTACGGGTGCGGCAAACTACCCGCCAAGTACCCGAAGCGAAGCAACCTCCCTCACCACCGTGAGTAGGCCACTCGGCACTTCGAGATACCCGGTAGTTTGTGCACCCCCTCCATGGGTCTATCGTAGGAGCAAAAACAGTAAAAAGAATTATACAATGACGGCTACAACCCCGACCCGGTTGTGCGGCCATACAAATAATAATACATCAATTTACATATTACAATGAATGAAAGAAAAAGAAACACTCATCTCACATCCACCCCGGCTATTCACCCGCAACAATCCAACGCATTCATATACACATACCATCATCAAACACAGATCACAGATATGTATAACCCCGACTAATCGACATATAGGGATTAGCCGACGTTCAATACATATAAACATCACAGATATAACCCTTATAGTCAAACTGTAGTGAAGTTCGAAAAAAAAATACGGATTTATTGGCCCCCAAAAACAAATTTCTATTCTGGAAAATCTGGGCACATATAAACCATCTTAAAAATCCCAAAACCAAGCCAGAAAAACACTGCACCAAACTCGACCCAGAGCCGAGCAAACTCGGCCGCGGTTGCGCGGCAATAACTTGCTATTGCCGCGGAACCGCGGCGCTTTGGTCGATTCACTGGACCGGGTTTGGTGGCTTTCTTCACAAAACCCTGAGACGATTTTTGGAGTATGAATTATTTCATTTTGAACAGAAAAAATTTTAACAGAAAGTTTGGGTTTTGAAAACTCGGTTTTGCGATTTTTCCGATTCGAACTTCCATACACTTTACTACCTAACTAGTTTATGTTTAGTTAGGCTCTGATACCACTGTAAGTCCACGTTGCCCACCCCGGTACTTACGGGGAGGCGGAAAACGGAATAAAAATCAAATTTTTATCAACTTAGGCAACATGGACTAGACAAAGAAGGATCTTTGCTAAACAAAAACAAGCTAAAGCTAACTAGAAACTAGCTAAGTGTTAGAAAGGTTATACCTAGGGCTTTATGTCCTTCTCTCCTTGCTCCTTGGAGTAGTGGAAAGAGGTCACTTTTGTCGTCTTCTCACGTCGAAGAAAGATCCACCCGAAAGCCTCAACCTTTGGCTTCAACTCCAAGCTAGAAGTAACTAGGGTGCAAGAAGTGCTAATCCTTAAACCCTAGATGAGAGTAGAGATTATCAAGAAGGGGTTTTTCTCAAGCTTAAGTGTTTCTCAACACATGAGAGGGGAGAGCTTGAGGGAGAGGAAGAACAAGAGAGAGAAAGTGAATGATAGAATGAGAGAAAATATGAAGCATTCTCTCATATATGTGTGAATTATTGTAATTAGATAATTAGCTAGATAATTGTCATGGTTAATCAAGACATGACCATTATCATTTCATTTTTAATGAAAATTGCAAGGATCAAAGAGCATCTTCCAAATGAAATGATGATGGTCAAAGTGTCAACCTAGGTCAACAAGTCAAGGAGGTCAAATGGTCAACAACCATAACCATGCACAATTATTTAAACTAATATCAATTAACCATAATACACACATAAGCATTTGGGTTAATAAAATGACAATGGTCATTAACCCTAATCAAAGTCCTCTCCCTCTGTCTCAAGCAACTGTGCATACGCACCCGTATTCGTGATCCGAGGAACACGAATACAATGAGAAAAAACCAATCCCAAATCATATACTAGGATCCGGCTTAAACCAAAGCCCGCTAGTATAAGCTGTCCGGACAGCAAATGTGCACAAGTGCGCGGATGTGAACGAACCCTGTCGCAAAACCATGCGACCTCTACTCATTTTGCCTAAAGGCGAATAGCTCTCTGTGTGGGACTCTAAAGACTCGACACTACGCTGGCAGTGGGTTTAACCACAGACCGCAAGCGGCACTAGCTGTACGTAACGGTCCCCAGGTAGATGTCGATAAGAAGACTGACGAGGTGAACCCCATCTGAACTCCTACTGAGCCTGTATGTGACAGTCTCCGTACAGTCCGGTCTGTTCGTCTGATACATCGCATAGCGGGCCTAGGGGGCGGTGAACGTCAGTCCCCTAATAGCGGTACAAGTCGTGTCGGAGTGTAGCCCAGAACACCCTGAGATAACACTGGAAACCTACCAGTATATCTCGCTTGCCCTGGCCAGGGACTACTCGTGTAATGGCTCTCCTAGACACAGCGCGATGTCAACCCCCAATACCGGGAGAGACGAATCATGTCTAACCGTCACTGCCTCCAAGTGCTTCGGGACTGCACCCAACTACTACCTGTTTGCACGACTCCTTTGAGCCGTGGTAGGGTAGTAATCAAAGTACAGTGGGAACACACTCAAGGCGAAGTGACAGTGTCAAGTCAGCGGACTAAGCTGTACTCATGTCACCTGGGAACTGATAACTGACGATAGGTATAATACCAACCAACAGTTCCCGACGAGTCCTGTCCAGTGTACTCGTAACCTAACGAGCACCCGCATACTATCTCAAGTACGACGTACTGACGGCTGTGGGACAGACCGTCTCCCACGCTGGGATGAGAAGCGCATACGCTAGTCTACTCCGGAGTATCGATGCCCTGTCTCGATAGTCCAACGACCAGGGACCTGTATAAGGATGTGCTTATAGATTACCCAGCCCCCACGAGTGTGAGCGCCATCACAACGCTGGTAATCAAGCAAAGATCCTAAGGGCTCTACTAATATGTATATAAGCGATATGCTAAAAGAAACACATGCACATATTGAAGTAGAGACAAACCAAGTAGCATACTACCATTTCGAGCAAGATTGTATATACAACTGTGAATATCCCAAGCTTCCATCAAGTAATATACATAATAGTATGATACAGTAATGGCCTCTAGGGCATATACACTAACAATCTCCCACTTGCACTAAGGCCATGTACTGGCGTATCGAAGACCTATCATCTCGATCAGCCGCTCGAACCGAGTCTGGGGCAAGGCCTTGGTGAATGGATCTTGTAACGTTTTGAAAATCGTTTCGGTGAAATTTCGAAAAAACAGTAAAATAAGGGGGTTTTCTGTAAAAAAGTCAAAATTCAAATATCTTTATTATAAAATTAAATATACATATTCTAGCTATGTAATTGCTAGTATTTGGTGTTTATTGAGTCACTGGTGAAATTTCAAATTTTCTGAAAATTTTTCCGAAATTTATTATTTAAATATTATTTTAAGCCGTCACTAATACATTTAATTAGGGAAAATTACAAATTGGAATGAGTTGAAACAAATTTTGTGCATCATAAAACATTAAATAAAATTTTATCATATGGTTTTTGAAAAGAAATCGTTTGCCAAAACGGTTTAGAAAATATCGAAGAAAAAGGCTTTTTCCGGTGAATTTAGTGTTAACGGGAATCGGGGTAATACATTTATCTTTTTCCCTAACCCACACACCCACACCTCACCCTCTCTCCCTCTCCCCATGTGGCCAGCCCTACCATGACAGCCCTCTCTCTCTCTCTCTCTCTCCAATCACCAAGAAAAGAAAAGAAAAGAAAGGAAAATGATAGAAAATGGTGGACTTTGACTTTTCCACTTTCTCCACCTCACTCTCTCTCTTCCCTCACCCATTTCCCACCCCCATGCTGGCCGAGACCTGATCATTTTCAGCAGCCCTCCCCTCTCATTCCTCATCTCATCTCTTCTAAAAAAAAATTTCACAAAAAAATTCATGAAAAATCAACAAAAACTCAAAACCGAAATCCAACTCCTACCCATTATTTATTTGCCTATCTAGCATGGATTTTGGGAGCAAGAGAGCAATTTGGGAGGCTATGTGTGCTTGTGGAATCTTCAAATTGATTGGGTATAAATTCTAACCCTTTGTTTAATTGTTGTTAAATACTTTAAATCAAACATAATTAGTTAATGTTATGGGTTTAATTGAATAATTGGAAAATCTAGTAAGGGTTTGTGATTTGCAATTAGGGTTCTTATCATGTAATCATGGTTGCAAAGTGTAGATTATCATCTTAAGGAAATGAAAAATTAAATATTTTTGATAATATGTAAATTGTTAGATGTAAAATGTCCAAATTAAGCTTTTTTTTTATTTTTATCTAAACTAGGTTTTTAGAAATTATTGAAAATGTGAAATTTAAAATCTAGTTAGGATTTTTATAAATTGATTATGATTTTAATATGGAGATTAACATGTTAATAGAATGCTAAAACTAATCTAGTTGCTAGTTTGCAATTTGTTAATTTAAATTTGTAATAATTATATATATTGCAAACTAGGTTTTTAAAATATATATATCTCGCTTGCCCTGGCCAGGGACTACTCGTGTAATGGCTCTCCTAGACACAGCGCGATGTCAACCCCCAATACCGGGAGAGACGAATCCTGTCTAACCGTCACTACCTCCAAGTGCTTCGGGACTGCACCTAACTACTACCTGTTTGCACGACTCCTTTGAGCCGTGGTAGGGTAGTAATCAAAGTACAGTGGGAACACACTCGAGGCGAAGTGACAGTGTCAAGTCAGCGGACTAAGCTGTACTCATGTCACGTGGGAACTGATAACTGACGATTGGTATAATACCAACCAACAGTTCCCGACGAGTCCTGTCCAGTGTACTCGTAACCTAACGAGCATCCGCATACTATCTCAAGTACGACGTACTGACGGCTGTGGGACAGACCGTCTCCCACGCTGGGATGAGAAGCGCATACGCTAGTCTACTCCAGAGTATCGATGCCCTGTCTCGATAGTCCAACGACCAGAGACCTGTATAAAGATGTGCTTATGGATTACCCAGCCCCCACGAGTGTGAGCGCCATCACAACGCTGGTAATCAAGCAAAGATCCTAAGGGCTCTACTAATATGTATATAAGCGATATGCTAAAAGAAACACATGCACATATTGAAGTAGAGACAAACCAAGTAGTATACTACCATTTCGAGCAAGATTGTATATACAACTGTGAATATCCCAAGCTTCCATCAAGTAATATACATACTAGTATGATACAGTAATGGCCTCTAGGGCATATACACTAACAATCTCCCACTTGCACTAAGGCCATGTACTGGCGTATCGAAGACCTATCATCTCGATCAGCCGCTCGAACCGGGTCTGGGGCAAGGCCTTGGTGAATGGATCTTGTAACGTTTTGAAAATCGTTTCGGTGAAATTTCGAAAAAACGGTAAAATAAGGGGGTTTTCTGTAAAAAAGTCAAAATGCAAATATCTTTATTATAAAATTAAATATACATATTCTAGCTATGTAATTGCTAGTATTTGGTGTTTATTGAGTCACTGGTGAAATTTCAAATTTTCTGAAAATTTTTCCGAAATTTATTATTTAAATATTATTTTAAGCCGTCACTAATACATTTAATTAGGGAAAATTACAAATTGGAATGAGTTGAAACAAATTTTGTGCATCATAAAACATTAAATAAAATTTTATCATGTGGTTTTTGAAATGAAATCGTTTGCCAAAACGGTTTAGAAAATATCGAAGAAAAAGGCTTTTTCCGGTGAATTTAGTGTTAACGGGAATAGGGGTAATACATTTATCTTTTTTCCTAACCCACACACCCACACCTCACCCTCTCTCCCTCTCCCCATGTGGCCAGCCCTACCATGACAGCCCTCTCTCTCTCTCTCTCTCTCCAATCACCAAGAAAAGAAAAGAAAAGAAAGGAAAATGATAGAAAATGGTGGACTTTGACTTTTCCACTTTCTCCACCTCACTCTCTCTCTTCCCTCACCCATTTCCCACCCCCATGCTGGCCGAGACCTGATCATTTTCAGCAGCCCTCCCCTCTCATTCCTCATCTCATCTCTTCTCAAAAAAAAATTCACAAAAAAATTCATGAAAAATCAACAAAAACTCAAAACCGAAATCCAACTCCTACCCATTATTTATTTGCCTATCTAGCATGGATTTTGGGAGCAAGAGAGCAATTTGGGAGGCTATGTGTGCTTGTGGGATCTTCAAATTGATTGGATATAAATTCTAACCCTTTGTTTAATTGTTGTTAAATACTTTAAATCAAACTTAATTAGTTAATGTTATGGGTTTAATTGAATAATTGGAAAATCTAGTAAGGGTTTGTGATTTGCAATTAGGGTTCTTATCATGTAATCATGGTTGCAAAGTGTAGATTATCATCTTAAGGAAATGAAAACTTAAATCTTTTTGATAATATGTAAATTGTTAGATGTAAAATGTCCAAATTAAGCTCTTTTTTTTTATTTATCTAAACTAGGTTTTTAGAAATTATTGAAAATGTGAAATTTAAAATATAGTTAGGATTTTTATAAATTGATTATGATTTTAATATGGAGATTAACATGTTAATAGAATGCTAAAACTAATCTAGTTGCTAGTTTGCAATTTGTTAATTTAAATTTGTAATAATTATATATATTGCAAACTAGGTTTTTAAAATATATATATTTTGGTGAGATAAAATTTCAATTAGTTTTTCATGACATCATTAACATTATAATGAGTGGTTTAATATCTTAGGTTATGCAAAACTAAGCTTAATGGTTGAATTGTGAATTTTGCTTTAAAAGGTGTTAAAAATTGATATTTTTGCAAACTAGGATTTTGGAATTTATGCAAATTGTTAAGAATAAATTATAGAAATGGTTTGTATGAATTAGTTATGATATTTAGTGGATATTGTGGCCGCTAGTTTTGTTTAAAACATCTAGTTTTGTACTAAAACGGGAAATTTTGCTTGCTAGTTTTTCGGAAAAACGGCTTTTAAAGTGAATTTGGGGTTTTTGTGAGTTTTAACCTATTTTATATTAAAATTAGTGTTCGTGAATGTGCAAATGAGTGTATTTGGGTTTGTTCTCGATGGTCTGGCGTTTGTACGCCGATGTCGAGAGTTTTTGGGTTGATTTGTGGAAGCAACCATAGGTTTTGACCTATGTGGGATTCGTGTGTCGTTTTGGTCATGAGTCGGATTTTAATGCGATGCGGTGCGTTATGATTTGTAGGTACCCCCATGTGGACTTCGAGACGGCAAGCAAGCGCATGGCGACGTCGGCACCGGCGAGCGAGGACCAGGTGAGTAGATTTATATCTACGGGGAGAAGTCGGGTGGATGGCGTATAGCACCCCCGCAGTCCGTGGTGGTGTATACGGATGCGTATACACACCAACAATTATTATATGTTATTTGGGATTAATAACGATGTTAGGATGGATATTGGTGTGTTGGATTACTTTAGTGTTGCGAACCCTAGGGCAGTGTTGCACTACACAATAACAAATACATACACACATACATACTTGCATACACTCCTATTTATATGTGCTCATGGGATTCTTTATAGTTATGTGTTCACATGGGTATGGGACTATGTGTTCACATACGGATATGAGGACGATACTTGGGATTGAGCTGAGTCGATGAGATTTGTTTTGTGGTTGTGATATCGGTTTGTACGAGACTGTCGATCAGTAGTCAGATCATGACTATATTGATGATATTAGTATTGTACTAGACATAGGTCGGTACCCTGGACTATGATCTTGGATAAAGAGGATACCAGATGAATAGTGTGATGAATATGATATTAACCCGTACCCAGATTTGGGGATGCCGTACGACGGATTTACGTACGAGCTATATTTTGATGATTGATCCGCACTCTTGACTTGGGATGTCTGATTATAGATATGGTATCGGATATGATATTATTGAGGCGGGATCACCGACTAATATATATACAGGTATGTATATGTATCGACTCAGATGTTAGGCGGTTTCCTTACCTGTAGTCCAGCTGGTTAGCTTAGCCCTTTAGTTTAGTTTAGTTGTTAGATTAGATTCGATTCTTACCTATTTCAAAAACTAACGAATCGTGGGTATTTTAAAAGACAGCCCAAGGGATCCTACGGATATTTCAAAAGACATATCTTTTCATAAAAACACCGTAGCCCCTATTTTCAAAACCCCGTGATTCGTGTTATTTCAAAAGGCACCATTTGTAGGACTTATATTAGATTAATGCAGATTAGTTATAGTTGCGTCTAGTATTCAGCTCCCGCTCATTATTGTGGTTCGCTTCGCATCGCATGCTTATATTATGTTTCATACTCCATTATTGATATCATGCTGTTAGGACACCAGCACCATTACCGATGATGCGTATGTACCACGTACACTTACTTGCCGGCTCACACACATCTTCATCGGTAATTGCCATGTCACGTTAACCTTAGAAAATATTGCTTGACATAGCCTGTTAGCTAATAGTTTAGACATTGTAGTTATTACCTGCTACTTCATGCATACTGTTATTCATTGTTATGCCGCATTCATGGATTCTCATGTATATATTCACTATTTTACTTGTTATTGAGGTTTTGGATTCGGATTTCCATGAGATTTTCTGGATTTGGAGGAAAACCGCAAAAACTTATATAAACCGATTTCTCTCTTTTTAAATAAAAAAAATGCGGTTTTTCCCATGATGTATGAGTCGTCCACCATGAGTTTGCTGATGGATTTCGAGACCCGATTCGAGGAGACGGATGAACCGTTTCGGGTACATGGTGGACCCGGTAAGGTACCCCGGGGCAAGAAGCGCGTGATGATGACGATGTGAGCCTGGCAGGGGAGCACTACCTACCGGTGATTTTACCCGACGCGTCGGATATCCGGAGGATACCGTCGTGGTCTTGAGATGGATGGTAGGGGCCGGTCTGGACTGACGGCGCCCTAGATATTGAGACTGTGATATTGAGATTTCGAGATATTGAGGTACAGAGACTGTGATACAGAGATATCGAGATATTGGGATTACGTTTTGTGCCGATGCTAGGCACTGTTTTATGCTGATTTCATTATGATACCTCATTTTAAAAATACAAAGGAAATCTCACTAAATTATGAAAACAGTTCTTCATTTACATGTATTCTGTTTTCATGCATTCATACCTCATTCATATGATATATTGCTACCTGAGGAACTGACACGGGCATATGAGATTACACTCGGCTTAGATATCTACCCTAGCCTTGTTATAGGTTGCATGTTATTCTTATATTTGAGGATATATTATGATCATTGACCTAGGATTGCGTTATTTATGCGATTTCTTTTCGTAGATGTTTTTCTATTCACGAGTTGGCAACTCACCCCCGTTGTGCCCCAGTTTCTTGCAGGTTTGCCGTACAGGTTTCATTACGGCTTTGCGGGCATAGTTTCCTTCGGGTGATTTGCTAGTAGGTGGGTTTACTTGTATCGTACCCCCATTATATATCTTGTATATCATTATTCTGTTGTATCTAGAAGTTCCATCAACCAAACATGTATTTATTTGAGATAGAGACCAGTGATGTTTACTCTTTCGACCTTAGAGTCGCGCGTTGTATTTTTGTGGATTTCTTGTTGTTTTGAGTCTCTTTTTGAGTTTTGATCCTCGCCCTTGGCGTTGTATATTATATTGCTTGTGTGGTTGTGGCCGTCGATTGACGAAGAGCTAGCTCCCGCTTGGGGATGCCTTTTTTTGATTTCGTATACTATTCATATTGTATCCCGTTTGGGGGGCAGTATTTACAAAGGAGACTCTGCCGAAATTTTCAGAAAACACTTGATGTTTTAAAAAAAAACCGCATAATTCGGCTTATGCTATTAAAACTAATTGTTTTAAATTGGTTTTCCTTCACTCTACTTCTTTTCTTGGTTTGGATTTCTGGGGTCTCGGTTTACTTAGATTAAGTACGCCTCGAGATGTTCGTAGTTTGAGTGCCGGTCTTGTTCCGTACTCTCGGGACGTGACAAAGTTGGTATCAGAGCGTTAGGTTTTACCCTCGAAGCGTAGGATGACCCTTGGTTGATGGAATAGGTGTCTAAAGTAGAGTGACGTACCGTAGGTATGTTCCGCGTCATATTTACGATACGCTACTCCACTTAAGAAGCCTTAGGATGTACATTTCTTTGCTCAGTATTATATTCATTCCGATCTAGCCTCATCAGTACCAGTTATGGTTTTGCTGCCATGGTTACGGGCAGGGAGAGCTACAGCTAGAGTTGCGGTCAGCACGAGCTCGTCACGAACGAGGACTGACCAGGGCGAAATCCCGGCGACACACGATTGCGGAGATGTGTTTTTTTACTGTGTTTCCGCGCCACGAGCGTTTGGCGGATCGCCTTTATGAGGTTACTCGAATGTGCTGATCGACACTGGAGGATTGAGCCAATGATAGAGGCCAGCCAGATTTTGATGACCGTTGGTGTATTGCTCACTCATGATGATTGAGGCACTGTTCAGCGTGCAGACGAGTGAGCCAGTTGTTGCTGCGAGCGACGGGATATCGCCCCATATGTTGGAGCTATTGCAGTACAGGTTGTACTGAGAGATGATAGAAGGTCGCTAGTCACCCGAGGATGAATGACTAGGACATGTGGTTGTTCGCCTACCCGATGAGAGGTCATCAGATAGATTGATTCCAGCTAGAGACGTTGGGAGTCGACAGAGACGATCGAATGTCAGAAACCTATTATTCCAAGTTTAAAGTAGTCGGAAAGACATGCAGGCAATTCTATGGTCCCTCTAGAAGAATGAAACCCTAACTCGACTTAATGACCGTGTGAAAGCGTTTGAACCTTCAGGTTTGCGGCAGTTCTACGGCGCCATTAGTGAGGCTTGGGTTTGCCCTTCTACGGCTAGACCACCGATGCTGTGGTATGTACTCGATACTATTAAACTGTGCCCAAGATGTTGAGCTCTTGGGGGATTATGAGGTTTTGACGACTCGATCGGATGGCTCGACTTAATTCGGATGCTAGGTGGTGAGATGCATTTCTTGGGAGACTCCAGGTACGAGGATAGCCGTTGGAGCTCAGTCCATGCAGCCGCGATGAGACGAGTCCGAAGCAGTCGACATTAGAGAAAAGTGGAGTAAGAGGTTCGTACAAGATCTGGATTTGATGACGTTCCACTCCGCCGACATCAGAGATGCGATGTGTATGCCGGGGCATTGTACCTGGGTATACCTTCCAGAAGGAGTCGCGTTGAGTATGCAGCCGTTCCAGAACGAGAACGGATCTGGTAAGGGACGATGACTTCCGGACAGTTCGGCAGAGACGAGATTGGGAGAGATCTCGATAGGACCTTTCTGGAATAAATTACGAGAAGACTTGGACCCAGTAGTGGTCATGTTATGCACACCGGCAGGCCAGAGTTCAGGATCGTCGACGAGACATGCTATGAGTGACCATGACAGTTGGCCAGAGATTCTTGGAGGATGTGCTTGAGCGGGACTATTCCGCCATACTTGATTTTGGGTATGTTGGGCGATCTATTGGCATGATTGATGCTGATGATTGAGTTTCATGATATTTGTTTTCATGGACCATGATTGCACCTACTGAGTATTTACGATTTTGCACAGTTGTTGCACTTGACACCGTTTTCGTGCCTTGGTTTCTCATGTTTATGATTTTATGGGTTTCATACAGTTGAGTTGATTTTGTGCATATGTACGCACACGATTTGGTTCTTGCACTCGGTATAGTTCACATATGCTTGCAGTGCAGTGATTCGCATTTTGTGCACTTAGATGCTCTGGACTTCGATTTCGATTGTGATACTCGATATTGTTTTGTGCACTTTGTGCACCTGATTGGATTTTACGTATATTCGGCACTTGATATTTGATTTCATGATTTCGTGCACGATGGATACACCTGATTTGGATTTTCACGCATGTTGGGCGCATGTTTTGAAGTGTGATTTTGATGCACATCAGATGCACTAAATCGAGATTTTTCGTGCATGTCAGATGCACTAAATCGAGATTTTTCGTGCATGTCAGATGCACCTGATTTTGCTGTCAGGTACACATGTTGCCTACGACAGATGTTTCGTGCACACCCGATGCACTTAGATGTTGTTTCTGTGCATATGTATGGCACATATTTGGATTTTGATTTCCGTGCGCACCAGACGCACGTAATATTCATACGCGTATTTTGGGATTGATTTTTCTTATAGAGCGGTGTTTGAGATAGTGCCCTCAGAGTCAATTATTAGGTCACAGGTACGTGATTGTAATGATTGAGGGAGGACCTATCCCGGTAGGACAGTCTTACTCGAGATGATAGTATGCTATCTGGTTTACCTTTATCATCGTGTACTGTTTTAGGTGACCTGACACGTCGCTATTACACGTTGATAGAGCCCCTAGGATTCTTGCTTGACCACCAGCAGTATGAGGGCGATCATATAAGTGAGAGCTGGGGGTCTACAAGCATATCCTTAAAAGGTCCCTAGTCGTGGGAGTTTCGAGACCGGGCATCGATACTCCATTAGTAGACTAGTGTATACAGTCGAGACCCCGACGAGGGGCGGTGGCCGGTCTCACAAGCCACTGGTGTCAGTTGGTTCACCTAAGATGTATACAGGTGCTCATTGGGTTATGAGTACACCGGACAGGACTCGCCGGGAACATGCTAGTTGGTCATATACCAGACGTCAGATGGCAGTTCCCTGGTGACATGTGTGCAGGTTAGTTCATCGACCTGGGGATCGTCATTTGTCTCGTGTGAGTTCCCACTGTACTTTGATTACTACCCTACCACGGCTCAAAGGAATCGTGCAAACAGGTTTTAGTTGGGTACAGTCCCGAGCCACATGGAGGCAGTGAGCGTATCTTCAGGGGTTCGTCTCTCCCGGTATTGGGGGTGAGGTCGTGCTGTGTCTAGGAGAGCCATTACACAAAGTCCTTGGCCAAGGCAAGGAGATTTACTGGTAGGTATTCCAGTAGTATCTCAGGGTGTTCTGGGCTACACTCCGACACGACTTGTACCGCTTTTGGGGGTCTGACTTTTACCAACCCCCTAGGCCCGCCATGCGATACTCATAGACGAACGGACCGGACTGTACGGATATTGTCACTGACAGGCTCAGTAGGGTGTCAGGATGAGTTCGCTCATCGACGTCCCTTTTAGTCAATAGCTGGTGGCCCGTTACGTATTGGCTTATACCTCTGACGTGCTAGTGGTTAAATCCACAGCCATAGTATTGACGAGTCTTTAGAGTCTACCACACTTTCAGTTACTCAAGTTTCGGGCGAAACGCTGTAGAGGCCGTATGGAGATATGGCAGGGTCCGATCAGATACGTGCGGTATTGCACGGATCAGGATCGGACGTTTTATACTAGTAGCCGTATAGGTATATGGCAGGGTTCGATCAGATACGTGCGGTATTGCACGGATCAGGATCGAACGGATATTACTAGCCGGCTTTGGTTTAAGCCGGTCCTAGTTTAGTACAGTGTAGATTTTGTCTCATTGCATTTGTATCCGGTCGGAATACAGATGCGGGTGTGTATGCACAGTGTCGGGGTTTTCCTGTAATTTATTACGGGACCAGTTTTCTGGAGTTGCCAGTTTGCATTCCGTTCCGGCCGGTTTTCCTTTGTTCTTTCCCGGCCGGACTTTTTCGATGGAGGGGGTTATTTGCAATTGTGCAAATAATCTTTGTGGAGGGGGTTTCTTGCAAAACCATTGATTATGATAGTTTTCATTATCTTTTGCACCATGCTTGCATTTATGTTGATTTGGAAAGGGTATGGAGGAAAGGGTATGGTTGAGGATGTGGTCACCTCCTTCTATCTCCTACACTCACCTTCCTTTGTTAATTCCTCCCACCATTTTCCCACATATAGACTTGGCCGGCCACTTGAGGAGAGAATGATGGTTCATTTTCTTTTTGGTGAGGGTATGGAAAAATTATTGATTCATCTCATTTTTCCATTGCTACAAAAACCCCAAGTTCATTTCTTATTGATCCCTCCATCTAAAGGCAACTCTAATACCCCAATGAGACATAGACTCTACACTTCCTACAGTATATCTTGGACGCGTCGATTCGCCAGCTTCGCGCCCGAGTTGCCTCGGTATTGAGGTGGGAGCCCGTAAAAGATACAGGCGACGTGGTGCCCTTTCCGACGAGGAGGAGACGGACGGAGATCCCGCGAGGAGATCGGAGTGGAGATGAAGACCGGAGGACTTGGATCGTCGGTACATCTCTTCCCCTTCTCTTTGTTGTTAGCTAGATTTAGTTTAATGGCCCGATCCGGTTTTAGTGCGCGGTGGTGCCGGTTTGCAAAGTCCGCAAAATTTAAAGTTATTCACCGCTTCCGCATTCCGGCGTCGGTTCGACGGCCGGGGCGCCGCCGTGCACTTACAGTGGTATCAGAGCCTCGCCATTAACTTAGTCTAGCTTTGTGTAATGTGTTTACATTTCCGATCGACCAAAATTTCCAAAAACCGTATTTTTTGTTCACATCAGTTTCTGTTGAAATATTTTGGTCTCGAAAAATTTTTCAGGTTGTAAAATATTGATGTACTAGAAAATCTAAGAGCTCTGTAAAAATTCGATGAAGTGACTCCACAGTTGGAGCGCTGAACCGCCGCGAAAACCCCCTTTGTGCGGCCCTTCCGCCGCGCACTATTCACATCACTTCACCATTTTTTTTCAGAGGCCTTCTGGGCTTAAAATATGGGCTTTGGAATATTAAAGTTGGGCCAATTGTTTCTGTGAGTGCTACAGTTTTCTTTGGGGCCCACTTGTTAATTGTTTGATCAATCGGAAATTTTTAAACACATTTTTCACAGTATTTACATTATATCTGCGACCGTGAATGTCACTCGATCGGTAAATCCGGTCTAACTGCTATAGCCCGGTTAGACGGATTTGCGAACGTGACTTTCACGTTGATGTTCTGTTTTTGCTGTGATGTTGCGGATCGGTCGTGGGGGATAGCCTGGATGCAATGCTAGTACAGTTTTTGTTGTATTATGTACATTTGATATTGCGGGGCGAGCGTCCGACATGTGGACTGCCGTCACTGCCTGATTGTATTATTCTTTTGGGGCACGACCTGGTTGCGGTCGATGTACCCGGTGTATGTATATTTTACTTTCTGTACTAGGATTGCCCCGCGGAGGGGTGCACGGATAGCCGGGTTCTGGAGGGCAACAAGCCCGCATCTCATGGCATTGAGACGGAGGGGGCTTCGCTCTAGGATTGGCGGGCTATTCGCCGCACTCGTAGGGGGTACAGGTTGACCCAGGAGGGGTGCCCAAGTTGCCGGATTCCGTGAAGTGCTGGGTGGTCCATTCACGGCGCTGAAGGGGGCTGCCTCGCTTCAGGTTTTGGCGGGTAACTTGCCGCGCCCGTAGGGGTCTAGGATTTCATTGCACAGGCTATCCACACGACCAGGGGAACGTCGGGTTTCAGCGGCTCTGTGAAACCCGGGGATCCCAGATATCTGTATTGTTTCTGTAATGCTGTTCATTATCTGTGATGTTGCATTCTATTCACGCCTTGAGCGAAATATAATATATTGGTATATATATTAGTAGATGTTGTATATGTTTTGCATCCGCGCTAGTCCAGTCCCCGCTCTGTCGTTAGTAAGCTAACCTAACGGGTAATGACGGGACCCAGTGGCGAATGCGGATGGCATATACGTACATCAGTATATTTTCGTTCTTTGTGGTGTGATCAATTGATGGGACTGCATTGATTCGGATCAATGCAAGTTAAAAACAAACCTAATCTGATGTTGTTGGAACACTTTTCAAAAAGCTGTTATTGCAAGGACGTTTACTTTTGTTTTGCATCGTGGTATTCATTGGAATATCCTGCTCCTCAGTCGACGAGGCAAGGGCCGAGATCCCTTCACCGGGAGTGACCCCTTGGACAGAAGTTTGCGTCAGGGCATTAACTTCACTATAGCCGATTACTTTTGCTTTGCACCGTGGTATTCAGTTGGAATATCCTGCACCTCATTCTACGGGGAAAGAGCCGAGATCCCTTCACCGGGAGTGACCTCTTTAGTAAAGGTTTTCGTCACTATATTTTCTAAAAAGCTATCCGTTCCTTCAACGATATCAAGTTCATTACGTTAAAGGTTTTCGCCAGAAACCATTCGTAGCCCTCCATCATTTCAGTTAAATATTCGGTAGTATTCAAGCTATGTATTTTGACCTCACGCCAAGGCATAGTGTTTGGTAGCTGCCGGGTATTTATCTGTTGCATAGATAGATGCGTTGGTTTGGGACAGTCGTACTACTATTTTGGCCTACGTCAAGGGTATGTACGGGTGGATTCAAATTAACCTGGATAATGATGGGCAGAACTTGACATGTGACTTATGATATTTTGACCTCACGCCAAGGTCATAAGAGCATGGGGCAGAAATCACATCGGGAGTTTCAAAAGTACTGAAACTTGCCAGATATGCGCATACCTTCTGGAGTGTGATACCGTGAGCGGATTCCGTCACGTTATCATGCGATGAGAGTTGGATCCCGATTCCCACTGATGAGTTGGTTTACTCCTCGGGTGACCCCGACTAATTCTTCTTTCAGGTTTGGAGGAGAATTTGAGGTACAGTGGGAGGTTTCCAGATTAGATAAATTGGTGACCATTCTGATCTAGGTTAGAGTGCACGCTGAGTGTTTCTTTTCTCTCTCTCTTTGGCAGCGACCATTGACCCGACCCTAAGACTTTGACTCAGTGACCAAGTTGACCGAACCTTCTTAAACACCGGCTTTTGGATTGTCAGAGTTGCAGACCTCATTGCCACTCCTACTTTTACCCTTTTCTCCAGGACACCCCGTATTACTACGAACGTCCACTTCCATTGGACAAAACCATCGTATGGTTAGATACGAACTCGAAAGAATTTATTCGAGGATGGTTTCCGGTTCTGGAGAAAACGGATAGGATTATTCAGTTGTCTTTTCCTTTTACCCTCTCTCAGGTTACGAGTACTCCTTGGTTTAGGGGTAGTACACCTATTACGCAAATTGGATTGTCTTCTTCCAAACCTTAGGCTGGTGCCGACCGGTAGGGAATGAAGAAAACCAATTAGCATAACGATGGTGTGCAGAAGGTATTAAGTTCAGACAAAGCAAGGGATTAGTAAGAGGGCAAAGTAAACTGCAACAGATATTCACGACCAAACCAAAAATTTCGTTACCACTCCCACATCACCTTTGTATTTCTCCAGGACACTCCGTATCACTACGAAGATCCACAGTTTATTTGGATACTCCATCGTATGGTTATATACGAACTCGAATGGAACTTGTTCCAGTTCGGGGATGGATTCTGGTTCAGGAGAAATAGGAATAAGGTTTATTCGGTTGTCTTTTATCTTCACCCTCTCTCATTGCGAGTGTTCCTAGGATTGGGACAGTACACCCATTATGCTTATTGGATAGTCTTCTTCCAAACCATAGGCTGGTGCCGAACGGTAGGGAAGGAAGAAAACCATTTGGCATAAAGGGGTGTGCAGAAGGTAATGACTAAAGACATATGAAGGGATGTGGAGAGATGGCAATGAATTATACGGTTGTAGTTGTGAATCTGGATAATGGAAGAGGCATTACTAAGAATACCAGGATACCCCATCGAAACATTTCAATGTTTCAGTTTCACTGTGTACTATTAAAAGAAAACTGATTTCCCAATTAGACACTTACTCCAGGGTATGTATTTACCAGGTACGATTCTCACATCTGTATGGTTTTACAGATGATGAGTGGGAGTAGGTTATTGGGAATTGGGTGATTATCCTCATTATATCGGGATTCGTTGTAATCGGTGATATTTGAGGAAATCACCTGGGCTGTTTGCCGGTCGGCAAATATTTGGTTTTGAATATCCGCTGTTATGCACCAATTTAAAATTGATATATCTGTACGTCTATTTTCATAGAGTGAGATATACCTTTCTGAAATTATGTCTACGACATTTACCTATATCAGTGGATGGTTAGGTAAGGAGCATTAAACAGCGGTGTAATTCTTCTTAACCATAAGTACAGTTTTCAACCTACGACACACAGTGAATGAGTTATCAGACTCAAGGGACTTATACAGAGTATTGTATGTTGTCCAGGGTCCATCAGGACAGAGGGGTTGGTCCTCGTACTATATTCGGTTTACTTATGACTTCTCTAGTTTTTTGGACAGGTGTTTCGCGGAAACACGGGGTCCGAATTTTGAGAAGTTATAGGTATTTGAATAGAGTAGAGAACCAGGTGTAGCAAGTATCGGGATTCTTCAAAGAGATCGAAGATGTAGATACTTGTGTACGGTATTCAGTTGATAGTAATGATCTAAGAGATCTTGCTTCTCTTTCAGGTTACTCATAATTGGAAATATTCCTAAGTTGAGTAACGCTGATCGGCCTCCTTCCATTTAGTTGACATGCACTGGAGACAGTTGCATGATTTGAATCTGGTTAAATTAAATCAGTGCCTCTGTTTCAATATCGGATATAGAACAGTTCATATCTTAACGATGTTAAGGTACGGGGAGTTGTCCGGTTTATGATTAAAACCAGACACTGGACAACTCAAGGCACGTTTCTGTAATGGCTGTTTGTGGGTTGACCCAGGCTATGACGCGGGTTGACTTTCTACCATCTGGATGAACAATAGAAATATTGTTCTAGACTCGCCACAGTTTTATTAAAAATGGATTTTTCAGAAAACAGTAGTGGGAGTATGGTAGAACTGGAAGTAATTCCAGAACCACAAACGATTACTGAAGATTTGATAAGGAACCTATAGATTCAATCTGGATTGACATTCCATTGGCCACTCCGCAGATAAGGTGGGTAACTTCAGGCACCCGAGAGGCACTACGGTGGCCTCAAGGACGGTGACAGGGAAGTTCTTGTTTACCCACAATTGCCATTGCTGTTGTTCCAGGTTACGAGACCCGGCGGGAGGATGAGTATAGCGTCGTTCTAAAACTAGTTTTAGAAGTGTACGTGTATATGACTCTGCCAGAGGGTTGTCGTAGTCAGTGGGAGCAGCGGAAGCATTGGTGGACAGGTAGCTTATGTCTATTTATAGACTAAAGCAGATGTAGCGGAGATAGATCATCTATTTCTGACGTGACAGTCATAGGTTTGACTTCATCAGAATAGGAGATGGATCTGTTGAGAAGGTAGTAGGGTGTGATGTCATGGTATTTGGATGACATACACAAAGTAGGAAAAGAAACTCCTATACTACGATCGGTTATACTTTGGGCGTCACACAGTAGTTTCTCCACAAAGGAAGTGGATTTTATATCTGACATACTGGTTACTGGATCTATGGTTTTAGATCTAGATTTGGGTGGTTTTCCAATCAGGGTACTTGACAGCATTCTAAGAGTATTTAGGATGGACGACTCCTGGCACGGTAGTGTACCTGCAGGTAATGGAGTCACCCTCTCCAAAGGTGTCTTACAGACTAAAGGGGAGAGGGACGGGCATGATTGACAGATCACTTGCTCAGGCAATTGAGTCAATCGTGAGATGTCAAGTACCACACCAGATGTTGTTCTTGCACTAGATGCAATAAGTTGACATTAATCCAATCCTGGAGAAACAGTCGGAAGCAGTTTTAGAACATAAGTGAATGTTCTAGGGATATGATAACGACAGCCTCATTCAGGAGACGGTTATCATTCCAGGCTTCCAAGGTGACATGGACGACAAGGAGGTTGTCAGAGTTATAGTTTTCCCTCTGACGAGGGGCAGTATTTTGGACAGGTGATCCAAGGCAATACTGAGGGAGGCATGGCGCGCAGGATACTGATTAAGTTCAGTTGACGATACAGTCTAAGAAGTTTGGATTTGGAGTTCATTTATGAGCTGTGTCCCATCAGACATCCAGACACATTCTAAGACAGGTATTGCTCATTTCGGGAGATGGTTTTCTCCGCGAACATGAGATATAGAGAGACATGGAAAGAAACAACAAAGCGGATCCACTCACTGAGGCTATTCCTCGAACGCAATAGTTCTGCAAACGAGCTTTGTGAGACTGACTAGTAGAGGAGTTGGATGTTCGGTATCACACGGGCTGTGAGTATGCGACATCGTAATAATTAGCCTTGAGTGCAAGTGGGAGATTGTTTGAGATAGTGCCCTCAGAGTCAATTATTAGGTCACAGGTACGTGATTGTAATGATTGAGGGAGGACCTATCCCGGTAGGACAGTCTTACTCGAGATGATAGTATGCTATCTGGTTTACCTTTATCATCGTGTACTGTTTTAGGTGACCTGACACGTCGCTATTACACGTTGATAGAGCCCCTAGGATTCTTGCTTGACCACCAGCAGTATGAGGGCGATCATATAAGTGAGAGCTGGGGGTCTACAAGCATATCCTTAAAAGGTCCCTAGTCGTGGGAGTTTCGAGACCGGGCATCGATACTCCATTAGTAGACTAGTGTATACAGTCGAGACCCCGACGAGGGGCGGTGGCCGGTCTCACAAGCCACTGGTGTCAGTTGGTTCACCTAAGATGTATACAGGTGCTCATTGGGTTATGAGTACACCGGACAGGACTCGCCGGGAACATGCTAGTTGGTCATATACCAGACGTCAGATGGCAGTTCCCTGGTGACATGTGTGCAGGTTAGTTCATCGACCTGGGGATCGTCATTTGTCTCGTGTGAGTTCCCACTGTACTTTGATTACTACCCTACCACGGCTCAAAGGAATCGTGCAAACAGGTTTTAGTTGGGTACAGTCCCGAGCCACATGGAGGCAGTGAGCGTATCTTCAGGGGTTCGTCTCTCCCGGTATTGGGGGTGAGGTCGTGCTGTGTCTAGGAGAGCCATTACACAAAGTCCTTGGCCAAGGCAAGGAGATTTACTGGTAGGTATTCCAGTAGTATCTCAGGGTGTTCTGGGCTACACTCCGACACGACTTGTACCGCTTTTGGGGGTCTGACTTTTACCAACCCCCTAGGCCCGCCATGCGATACTCATAGACGAACGGACCGGACTGTACGGATATTGTCACTGACAGGCTCAGTAGGGTGTCAGGATGAGTTCGCTCATCGACGTCCCTTTTAGTCAATAGCTGGTGGCCCGTTACGTATTGGCTTATACCTCTGACGTGCTAGTGGTTAAATCCACAGCCATAGTATTGACGAGTCTTTAGAGTCTACCACACTTTCAGTTACTCAAGTTTCGGGCGAAACGCTGTAGAGGCCGTATGGAGATATGGCAGGGTCCGATCAGATACGTGCGGTATTGCACGGATCAGGATCGGACGTTTTATACTAGTAGCCGTATAGGTATATGGCAGGGTTCGATCAGATACGTGCGGTATTGCACGGATCAGGATCGAACGGATATTACTAGCCGGCTTTGGTTTAAGCCGGTCCTAGTTTAGTACAGTGTAGATTTTGTCTCATTGCATTTGTATCCGGTCGGAATACAGATGCGGGTGTGTATGCACAGTGTCGGGGTTTTCCTGTAATTTATTACGGGACCAGTTTTCTGGAGTTGCCAGTTTGCATTCCGTTCCGGCCGGTTTTCCTTTGTTCTTTCCCGGCCGGACTTTTTCGATGGAGGGGGTTATTTGCAATTGTGCAAATAATCTTTGTGGAGGGGGTTTCTTGCAAAACCATTGATTATGATAGTTTTCATTATCTTTTGCACCATGCTTGCATTTATGTTGATTTGGAAAGGGTATGGAGGAAAGGGTATGGTTGAGGATGTGGTCACCTCCTTCTATCTCCTACACTCACCTTCCTTTGTTAATTCCTCCCACCATTTTCCCACATATAGACTTGGCCGGCCACTTGAGGAGAGAATGATGGTTCATTTTCTTTTTGGTGAGGGTATGGAAAAATTATTGATTCATCTCATTTTTCCATTGCTACAAAAACCCCAAGTTCATTTCTTATTGATCCCTCCATCTAAAGGCAACTCTAATACCCCAATGAGACATAGACTCTACACTTCCTACAGTATATCTTGGACGCGTCGATTCGCCAGCTTCGCGCCCGAGTTGCCTCGGTATTGAGGTGGGAGCCCGTAAAAGATACAGGCGACGTGGTGCCCTTTCCGACGAGGAGGAGACGGACGGAGATCCCGCGAGGAGATCGGAGTGGAGATGAAGACCGGAGGACTTGGATCGTCGGTACATCTCTTCCCCTTCTCTTTGTTGTTAGCTAGATTTAGTTTAATGGCCCGATCCGGTTTTAGTGCGCGGTGGTGCCGGTTTGCAAAGTCCGCAAAATTTAAAGTTATTCACCGCTTCCGCATTCCGGCGTCGGTTCGACGGCCGGGGCGCCGCCGTGCACTTACAAGCGGTACGTTTTTATGATATTGCTATGTGTTTTCGTACTGAGCAGGACTAGTCAGAGGACAGTACCTGAATATATTTTGCATGCATTGATAGTTATTGAAGGGATTTCCAAAAAGCGAGCTATAGCCTCAGCATTTACCTATGTGTCTGATATGACACGAAATGTTTAAACAAGGAGACCCTTCTAAATTGTTTCCAAAACGGCGGAACGTACATTTCAAACAAAGGTATATATGTATATAGTTATTTTCTTATGATAGGCGTCCGCCACTGTGCAGTGTTATGTGCATTGCACAGCAACTTAAAGGATTTGGCATGCATTTCCTCCTGATATTTGCATGTATAGTTTCGATTTATAGTATATCGGACTTGCTTGGATCTTGACAGTGATGTCTTCCCCTTGACTTCGATGATTGCGGGATGCTTGACGGAGATTTGATTTTGAGTTTTATGCTCATTTTTCATGCGCATGCGTTGCGCTACGATTCGTTTTATGTATTTACGATTTCGGAGCCCCGACGACTTGAGGGTTTTGCATAGATGTTTTAATAAATGGGGGGAGTTTTAATTTAAATTCGGGGACCGAATTTCTTTAAGGGGGGAATATTGTAACGTTTTGAAAATCGTTTCGGTGAAATTTCGAAAAAACGGTAAAATAAGGGGGTTTTCTGTAAAAAAGTCAAAATGCAAATATCTTTATTATAAAATTAAATATACATATTCTAGCTATGTAATTGCTAGTATTTGGTGTTTATTGAGTCACTGGTGAAATTTCAAATTTTCTGAAAATTTTTCCGAAATTTATTATTTAAATATTATTTTAAGCCGTCACTAATACATTTAATTAGGGAAAATTACAAATTGGAATGAGTTGAAACAAATTTTGTGCATCATAAAATATTAAATAAAATTTTATCATGTGGTTTTTGAAATGAAATCGTTTGCCAAAACGGTTTAGAAAATATCGAAGAAAAAGGCTTTTTCCGGTGAATTTAGTGTTAACGGGAATCGGGGTAATACATTTATCTTTTTTCCTAACCCACACACCCACACCTCACCCTCTCTCCCTCTCCCCATGTGGCCGGCCCCACCATGACAGCCCTCTCTCTCTCTCTCTCTCCAATCACCAAGAAAAGAAAAGAAAAGAAAGGAAAATGATAGAAAATGGTGGACTTTGACTTTTCCACTTTCTCCACCTCACTCTCTCTCTTCCCTCACCCATTTCCCACCCCCATGCTGGCCGAGACCTGATCATTTTCAGCAGCCCTCCCCTCTCATTCCTCATCTCATCTCTTCTCAAAAAAAAATTCACAAAAAAATTCATGAAAAATCAACAAAAACTCAAAACCGAAATCCAACTCCTACCCATTATTTATTTGCCTATCTAGCATGGATTTTGGGAGCAAGAGAGCAATTTGGGAGGCTATGTGTGCTTGTGGGATCTTCAAATTGATTGGATATAAATTCTAACCCTTTGTTTAATTGTTGTTAAATACTTTAAATCAAACTTAATTAGTTAATGTTATGGGTTTAATTGAATAATTGGAAAATCTAGTAAGGGTTTGTGATTTGCAATTAGGGTTCTTATCATGTAATCATGGTTGCAAAGTGTAGATTATCATCTTAAGGAAATGAAAACTTAAATCTTTTTGATAATATGTAAATTGTTAGATGTAAAATGTCCAAATTAAGCTCTTTTTTTTTTATTATCTAAACTAGGTTTTTAGAAATTATTGAAAATGTGAAATTTAAAATCTAGTTAGGATTTTTATAAATTGATTATGATTTTAATATGGAGATTAACATGTTAATAGAATGCTAAAACTAATCTAGTTGCTAGTTTGCAATTTGTTAATTTAAATTTGTAATAATTATATATATTGCAAACTAGGTTTTTAAAATATATATATTTTGGTGAGATAAAATTTCAATTAGTTTTTCATGACATCATTAACATTATAATGAGTGGTTTAATATCTTAGGTTATGCAAAACTAAGCTTAATGGTTGCATTGTGAATTTTGCTTTAAAAGGTGTTAAAAATTGATATTTTTGCAAACTAGGATTTTGGAATTTATGCAAATTGTTAAGAATAAATTATAGAAATGGTTTGTATGAATTAGTTATGATATTTAGTGGATATTGTGGCCGCTAGTTTTGTTTAAAACATCTAGTTTTGTACTAAAACGGGAAATTTTGCTTGCTAGTTTTTCGGAAAAACGGCTTTTAAAGTGAATTTGGGGTTTTTGTGAGTTTTAACCTATTTTATATTAAAATTAGTGTTCGTGAATGTGCAAATGAGTGTATTTGGGTTTGTTCTCGATGGTCTGGCGTTTGTACGCCGATGTCGAGAGTTTTTGGGTTGATTTGTGGAAGCAACCATAGGTTTTGACCTATGTGGGATTCGTGTGTCGTTTTGGTCATGAGTCAGATTTTAATGCGATGCGGTGCGTTATGATTTGTAGGTACCCCCATGTGGACTTCGAGACGGCAAGCAAGCGCATGGCGACGTCGGCACCGGCGAGCGAGGACCAGGTGAGTAGATTTATATCTACGGGGAGAAGTCGGGTGGATGGCGTATAGCACCCCCGCAGTCCGTGGTGGTGTATACGGATGCGTATACACACCAACAATTATTATATGTTATTTGGGATTAATAACGATGTTAGGATGGATATTGGTGTGTTGGATTACTTTAGTGTTGCGAACCCTAGGGCAGTGTTGCACTACACAATAACAAATACATACACACATACATACTTGCATACACTCCTATTTATATGTGCTCATGGGATTCTTTATAGTTATGTGTTCACATGGGTATGGGACTATGTGTTCACATACGGATATGAGGACGATACTTGGGATTGAGCTGAGTCGATGAGATTTGTTTTGTGGTTGTGATATCGGTTTGTACGAGACTGTCGATCAGTAGTCAGATCATGACTATATTGATGATATTAGTATTGTACTAGACATAGGTCGGTACCCTGGACTATGATCTTGGATAAAGAGGATACTAGATGAATAGTGTGATGAATATGATATTAACCCGTACCCAGATTTGGGGATGCCGTACGACGGATTTACGTACGAGCTATATTTTGATGATTGATCCGCACTCTTGACTTGGGATGTCTGATTATAGATATGGTATCGGATATGATATTATTGAGGCGGGATCACCGACTAATATATATACAGGTATGTATATGTATCGACTCAGATGTTAGGCGGTTTCCTTACCTGTAGTCCAGCTGGTTAGCTTAGCCCTTTAGTTTAGTTTAGTTGTTAGATTAGATTCGATTCTTACCTATTTCAAAAACTAACGAATCGTGGGTATTTTAAAAGACAGCCCAAGGGATCCTACGGATATTTCAAAAGACATATCTTTTCATAAAAACACCGTAGCCCCTATTTTCAAAACCCCGTGATTCGTGTTATTTCAAAAGGCACCATTTGTAGGACTTATATTAGATTAATGCAGATTAGTTATAGTTGCGTCTAGTATTCAGCTCCCGCTCATTATTGTGGTTCGCTTCGCATCGCATGCTTATATTATGTTTCATACTCCATTATTGATATCATGCTGTTAGGACACCAGCACCATTACCGATGATGCGTATGTACCACGTACACTTACTTGCCGGCTCACACACATCTTCATCGGTAATTGCCATGTCACGTTAACCTTAGAAAATATTGCTTGACATAGCCTGTTAGCTAATAGTTTAGACATTGTAGTTATTACCTGCTACTTCATGCATACTGTTATTCATTGTTATGCCGCATTCATGGATTCTCATGCATATATTCACTATTTTACTTGTTATTGAGGTTTTGGATTCGGATTTCCATGAGATTTTCTGGATTTGGAGGAAAACCGCAAAAACTTATATAAACCGATTTTTCTCTTTTTAAATAAAAAAAAATGCGGTTTTTCCCATGATGTATGAGTCGTCCACCATGAGTTTGCTGATGGATTTCGAGACCCGATTCGAGGAGACGGATGAACCGTTTCGGGTACATGGTGGACCCGGTAAGGTACCCCGGGGCAAGAAGCGCGTGATGATGACGATGTGAGCCTGGTGATTAATGTCAAAAAACTGTAGTTACCGCAATCAGAAACGGCGTCGCTTCGCAGCTAGCCGGTGAGTGCGGGTCGATCCACAGAGACGGGTAAATTCCTTTAGTGTGTTTTAACGAGTTGATTCTATTTGTGGTTTTGATTGGTTTATAAAAATCTATGAAAACGAGATCTAATTAATCTAATTAAGAATCTTGCTAGGGTTAGGTTTAGGGGAAGTTTTGGAGATTAAGGTTCTTCCTCACCGCTTTCAATGCCATTTTTTATAGATCTATTAGATGTTAAGTTAATTATTAATAAAGTGGATACGAATCTCTTGGGAAGATATTTCTTCCTCTAGATTTGTATCCTTACTTTGTTGATAATTATCCTAACCCTCACGGAAAACGTGCGCAACTGGCCCTTTATACTACGGTTCATCGTTACCTCGAAGGGTAGGATGCCGCAGGGAGCGGTTGTGCTCGTATGCGTGAAGTACTAATTAATTAGGTGAAGGTGGCATTGAAAGGGGCGAGAGATCACATCTCTCAACCCTTTCCCTAAGGCTAACCCTAACAAGCGAGGAGACTACTCGCTCATTAGGGGATGAGAAAACATTTTAATTAAAAGAACAGAAATAAAAGACTTACTACTTCGATGGCTCCCTCCAAACAAGAAGAACAGATCTGAATATTTGCTCCCAGAAAATCTGAATTTTATTGATTGAAAAGAGGCATACCATTTCTAGATTTAAAATTACAATTTATAGGAAACTAAAAAAACTAGGGTTACAGACTCTCGCACTTGCAAAATTACTGATTTGACCCCTAAGAATCCTAACATCTGCACCGACGCAACAATACGCCAAAATTCCACCGACAAGCTCTTTGTAAGGCCGCGGAACCGCGGCACCAGGCTAGGTTTGGCCGCGGTTCCGCGGCCAAACTGAGGAGATAGGCTCTGTTATTTTTATGGGCTTCTGCTTGGATCTTTGGGCTTCTGTCTCTACACATAACTTCTCTGTTTGGTTTCTGATTATTCTCCAGATGTTCAGTGAAGACTTGTACGTATCTTTTAACCGTTCACTTGACTTTTTGGACCTTTGTACTGTTCTTTATCTCGGCTTGAGTAAGGTCCGTCTAATTGTTGGTCAAAAGTTCCTTTTTCTGTTGTTTTGTGTCTTTCTCACTGTATTTGCTCCAGAAACCTGTAACCTGTAATATGCAACAAACGTGCGTCAAGAGTACCTGTTTATTTATAAAGGGGTAAGAAAAGGGGAATAAAATATGCAATATTATAGTCTGAACAAATACCCCCAAACTTACCTTTTGCTCGTCCTCGAGCAAACTTATTATTTATTCACTACAAAAAACCTAACCGCACTTTCGCAGGGAAACGCGATTGCACTGAGCACGTGCAACAAGCCGTTAAACCTCTAGGTGTCCCTAGTAGGAGGAGTGTTGTCTCCTGAGGGTTTTCAGCGGATACTACCCACAAAATCCTATCAACTCGGCCCATTGACTTTTGTTCTCCAATTAGGTCTTCTAATAAGGAATTCTATTATCTTATACTTGTAAATTATCCACCCATATTCTTCACGCTTCCTTATCATTTAACTTAAGATCATATACATCCTGTGGATTTACTTATTTTTCGGCATCTCTTAAGTTTTCCTTCTAGAGTTTTATCTCCACTTAGGAATTTTCTATCAACTCCATTAAAGATACAAGTTTTATCTTTCATTCCTCTCTCTTATCTAAACTCCAATCACATACCCCTACGTGTGTGTATAAGTCACCCCTACACTTGGAAATTCAAATTAAGCAATCAACCCCTTGTCCGTTGTCCAAAGTACTAATTAGTGGTGAATTTAAATGAAATTTGCTTACACATCCTTCATGCGACCGTTAATACTTCTTGAGGTACCAACGACCGATTACAAAATGTGTTTGCACTTTAAAACATACTTCCTAGTCTTTGCAACACCCAGGACTTTAGCAGTGACTCCCAAACCAGTTGGTCTAAGGCACTAGGTGATAAAGCACCCTCGCTAAGTATTTTTCTATTTTTGCAGCCTTAAGTAATCACAAAAACCAGTGTCCATTTTTTTTCTTTATTCACACTTTTTCATACTAAGGACTTTAGACAAGAGCCTTTCAAGGTCTCTTCTACCATTCCAAGTTTCAAGGTGCGTGATTGTGCAAATTTGTAGGGTATACATTTTCAGAATTTAGACTTAAGCTAGGAACTATTTTTCAAACTTATACTCTAATAAGAACATCAATACTCTTCCCTTGTTTCGACTTAGCCCAGGAAGTGAACCCAAAATTTGCCTATTTCTAAATAAACTACAAGGCATATACTTTCTACCGTTAAACTTTAAGGAATGTTATTTTTTTTTTTTTTTTGGGGGTTTTAATTCACTAAGTCTAAGATCTAGTTGTTCCTAGCCAGTTAACCTATCTGTCAAACTCTAGTCAATTAGCCAAAATTGAATACAATAATTTTTATAATTTTTGAAATTTTTCAATTTTTATGGATTTTCAAATAAGTATGCAAATGCAAAAATATGTACAAATGAATGCGAAGGAAGAAGACGTACCGAGCATACCCCCAAACTTGAACTTGACAGTGTCCTCACTGTCATGCTAAACCAAGAGGGTCAAAATACCGATACTCCCCTGTTTATTTATTTATAATTTTTTTTATTGTTAAGAAAAACAAAAATATATACAAAAAGACCCTCCCCCAAACTTCATTTAAACTATGTTAGAGATTACTGCCAAACCTTGCATCGGCCAAAAGTCAACACCAACCATTTGAAAAATTTATCAGTAAAGAATATTGGTTGGTGGAAAATTAAGTTGTGGTGGTCCGCAAAGAATTGGGGAAGATAGAAGTAGTGGAATGGGAGGTGTGGAGGTGAATATACAGGTGATGGTGATGCATCGAAACGAGAATGTAAATGATCAGCAATAAGTGGAGTGTTAGCATTCTCGTATCTTATTAAAAGAAAGGGGGGTATTTCAACTTCTAAGGGAGGAAGTTGACTCACCACAATACCCCCAAGATGTTCCTGTGGGTCCTCTATTGACATGGCATCATCCATCACATGTTTATGATATTCACTTATGAGGGAACTTATCTCCTCGATGTCCGCCATGGTCCAACTGGAAACTTGCCGCCTATCTTGTGAGACTTTTAAAATAGCGTTCTCTTGCTCGAAGGCTAGAGAGGCTGATATGATCATAGGAAAAGTCTCATTCTCACCTATATGAGCATATTTAAGGTGAGGCGGTAAGGACATTAGTTCGAGTTTCGGAGGCGCAAGAACCATTGCGGAATCTACCTCGAACTTAAAGGACTCTAACACAGGTTCGAAATCACTGCAAACAACCGATTCGGATGGCTCAACTGACTCATCCAAAAATTCAGACAACTCATATTCGGGCTGTGAGTCGTCATCATCCAAAAAAGTGAAACATTCATAATCAACATCGGTTGTGTCAACGGTGGTAGGCTCAAGGAGGGACGCACTAGTGGCGTCAAAACTGTTTTCATCAAATAGAAATCTTTCAAGCTCGCAGTCCTCCTGCGTGATTTCGTGAATAGAGCAAACTTCTCGTGTACTAGCTTTAGGCACGGGGGGCAGACTTCCCATCTTATAGATATTGAACTCACTAGACCTCTTTCCGAAGGATAGAGTTATGGAGCCATTGCGACAATTTATTACAGCATTGGAAGTGGCCAAAAATGGTCGACCAAGAATCACCGGAATTTGGTTTCTTGGGTTAGCAACAGGTTGTGTATCCATAACGATAAAATCAACGGGGAATATGAATTCCCCGACTTTGATCAACACATCCTCTAGTTGACCCCTTGGATAGGTGATTGATCGATCAGCCATTTGGAGAGTGCAACGAGTGGGTTTCAACTCTCCAACCCCTAATTGTTCGTACACGGAGTAAGGAATCAGGTTAACACTAGACCCAAGATCTAAAAGTGCACGATTAATTTGCTTATCCCCAATCGTGATTGAAATAGTAGGACAGCCGGGGTCCTTTCGTTTTTGGGGTAAGGTTTGATGGTGGTTAATAGCATTGCTCACTGCACTAGCCACTAGCACTTTCTTGGGTACTTGAGATGCCTTTCTCTTCGAGGTGCACAAGCCCTTTAAGATTTTCGCGTATGAAGGGACTTGTTGGATAGCATCCAAGAGAGGTATATTTATGCTAACCTGCTTAAAGATCTCCACAATCTTCTCCACTTGTGCATTTGGTTTATTAGGACTCAACCTGTTTGGAAATGGTGCATTTTGAAAATTTGTTGAGTCACAAGTCTGTGGAGTAGAATGTGGAATAGGAACGGATCCCAGTGTGGATGTGTTCGTGTTGTTAGAAATGGGTCCGTTCGAGTCAGAAGAAGTAGAGCCGTGTGAAGGGTGGAGAATAGGCTCTAAAGAAAAAGGTGAAGAAGGAAGTGAAGAAAATGAAGAAGGGGAAGAAGAACCGCCGGCGGGGATGTCATCACTAGTTTCCACATTATTTTGCAACTCTCTTCCGGATCTCAACGTGGTCACCGCATTTACATTGTGATTGTGATATGCGTTTTGTGGGTGACCGGGATTGGGCAATGGTTGAGATGGAAGCTTTCCCTTTTCTCTCTCGCTCAACGCAGCAGTTAATTGTGCAATTTGTGCCTCAATAGATTTGATACTTTGATCGTGTGAGGCATTGTTATTCATTAAAGATTGCACATAACTTTCAAATCTTGCTGCGGATTCTGTTGTTTGCTTGAGAAATGCTTCAAGACTTTTCTCGAGCGAGCTAACCTTATCATCATTAGGTTGAACCAAATTGTTCGTTTGATTTGTATAAGGTTGTTGTTGGAAAGGTTGTTGTATTTGAGTTTGTAAGGGTGCTTGTTGTTGTTGTGGAGGAGCTCTTTGAAAATTGTTATTCATTGGAACTGTTGATTTGGGTGACTCCTCCACCCCTGATTGTATGCCGAAGAGTACTGATCATTTCTTTGTCTTTGCTGGAATGCAGCATTGACTTGATCCTGCCCTTGAATAGGTGCATTATAAGGGCACTCTTCGGTGAGATGTGATGGATTAGAACAACAAGCACAAACAGTTCGTGTGGGTAGAGTAGGGGCAGGAGAAGACGATGAGATTTTTGTCTCAATGGCTTCTAGCTTTTTCATAAGTGAGGCCATCTCGGCCTTCATAGCGATCGACATATCTATTTGATGTATGCCTGCCCTAGATTGACCAACTGAAGAAGATGATGTGGTCTTGGTACTCTCCCACTGAATTGTTTGCTCACTTAGGTCCTCAAGAAACTGCCAAGCTTCGTCGCTAGACTTGGAGAGAAAATGACCTTGACATATTGTTTCTAGCAACTGCTTCGTTGCCGCATTCAATCCCTCGTATAATGTTTGGCAAAGTTGCCAATTTTCTATCCCATGATGAGGGCATTGAACAAGTAGGTCTTTAAATCTCTCGAAGCATTTCCAGAATGGTTCGGACGGAAGCTGTGAAAATTGTATAATCTCATTTCTGATTCTAGCAGTTTTGTGGTGAGGATAGAACTTTTTCAGAAAAGCTCTCACAAACTCGTCCCAATTTCTAATGGAGTGTGATGCGGTGCTGTATAGCCACTTCTCGGCTAGGTCACATAAGGTAAATGGAATGACCCTTAGCCTTATTGCGTCATCACTTAATTGGGTTGTCTTCATCATGCTGCAAACGTTTTGGAATTTATTAATGAAAATATATGCATCTTCGGATTCCAATCCATGAAACTTAGGCAGCATATTGATGAATTGTGGTTTTATTTCAAAGTTGTCCCCATTTGCCGGTGGGGGTGAAAGACATGTAGGTAAAGAAGTGCGAACGGGGTAGAAGAGATCCTGGAGCGCAACTCGTGCGGGCGCTACAACAGGCGGTAGATTCGGGTTATTCGCACCTGGCGGAGGTGGAATCATTCCCGTCGGCAAGGTATCGTTGGGGTTGAATCCCGACATACCTTCGAAAGAAGAATTTAAAAGTGGAGGTAAGGAAATGGACGGAAGATCGACGAAGGGTTCGTCGAAGGGTTCGTTGGTCGGTACCAACGAAACACGGACTAATCGGGCGTTAGTATCCCTAGTCCAAAATGACATACACTAAAGGATAGTGCAGTCAGAAAAAAGAGAAAAACAGAATGTGGGGGTAAGATAACGTCAGTGAGAAGAAGTGGTGGAAGTGAGTTTCAAGTTTCTTCGCGACAAGTTGCAAGTTTTGAAAAGATTTTTTATTTTTTTTTATTTTTTGTGAGTTTTGCAAAGAAGTTTTTGAAAACGGACTCGTGACACAAAAAGTATCAACCACACATGCACAATCAGGCCTAGATCTAGGATCGCCTAGGTCTACTAGACAGCTCCTAACTAGGGCTAGAAATAGACCTCAAACCGCCTCTTCACGGACAAATACGGCCAGGTAAGTGGGAAGGAACCACCACTACAGTGGGCCTAATTAAAAACCACTAGCCTAGACACCGCAATGTCGGTTAGGATAAACGGTCGATGCCTACCCTAGTCCTTTTCCTATTGAGCTCGCTGTCCTTAGGTCTGAGTCTAATCTTTTTTAATTAAAGGTGGTTGATGCAAAATGCTTAGGTGTTTTCTGGGGTGCTGGGAAGGGTGATGAAATCCCCACCCAATCTGGATTTGGTCAAATAGCCCCTTAGAGTCCGGTTAAATTATGCAAAACAAATAAAAATTCACTTGCAATCAGATTTTTTTTTTTAGCGCGGCGCAAAGAAACCTGCAGAAATCTGTTATTTAGAAGGGGGAGAAAGACTTTTTACGCAAAGAACCCTGCAGAAAATTTTCACAGACAGAGATATGGAGGTTGCAGAGGGGAGGAAAAGAGAGCAAACCCACAAAATTTCAATTGATGACGTGTCCTTGAGAGCGCGGAACCGCGGCACTTATAGGGTTCAGGCCGCGGAAGGGCGGCTGTATGAGGAGAACAGTGCTTCAAAAAATTTGAGTGTCTCTGTTGTGGATTTTCCCTTCTGTTCTGATATACCAATTTGTGTTTTGGCCTCTGTAAAATTCCAGATCCGCGATTCGAGCTGTTCCTGCAAGATTCAAAAATATACACCCTTCAAACAGATAAAATTTGATTATTTTTTTATATTTTTTTTTATATTTCCCGATTTTTATAATTTTTAAAATTTATATCAACCCGAAAATTCACAAAAAGAAAGATTACGCCGTCCCCGGCAACGGCGCCATTTGATTAATGTCAAAAAACTGTAGTTACCGCAATCAGAAACGGCGTCGCTTCGCAGCTAGCCGGTGAGTGCGGGTCGATCCACAGAGACGGGTAAATTCCTTTAGTGTGTTTTAACGAGTTGATTCTATTTGTGGTTTTGATTGGTTTATAAAAATCTATGAAAACGAGATCTAATTAATCTAATTAAGAATCTTGCTAGGGTTAGGTTTAGGGGAAGTTTTGGAGATTAAGGTTCTTCCTCACCGCTTTCAATGCCATTTTTTATAGATCTATTAGATGTTAAGTTAATTATTAATAAAGTGGATACGAATCTCTTGGGAAGATATTTCTTCCTCTAGATTTGTATCCTTACTTTGTTGATAATTATCCTAACCCTCACGGAAAACGTGCGCAACTGGCCCTTTATACTACGGTTCATCGTTACCTCGAAGGGTAGGATGCCGCAGGGAGCGGTTGTGCTCGTATGCGTGAAGTACTAATTAATTAGGTGAAGGTGGCATTGAAAGGGGCGAGAGATCACATCTCTCAACCCTTTCCCTAAGGCTAACCCTAACAAGCGAGGAGACTACTCGCTCATTAGGGGATGAGAAAACATTTTAATTAAAAGAACAGAAATAAAAGACTTACTACTTCGATGGCTCCCTCCAAACAAGAAGAACAGATCTGAATATTTGCTCCCAGAAAATCTGAATTTTATTGATTGAAAAGAGGCATACCATTTCTAGATTTAAAATTACAATTTATAGGAAACTAAAAAAACTAGGGTTACAGACTCTCGCACTTGCAAAATTACTGATTTGACCCCTAAGAATCCTAACATCTGCACCGACGCAACAATACGCCAAAATTCCACCGACAAGCTCTTTGTAAGGCCGCGGAACCGCGGCACCAGGCTAGGTTTGGCCGCGGTTCCGCGGCCAAACTGAGGAGATAGGCTCTGTTATTTTTATGGGCTTCTGCTTGGATCTTTGGGCTTCTGTCTCTACACATAACTTCTCTGTTTGGTTTCTGATTATTCTCCAGATGTTCAGTGAAGACTTGTACGTATCTTTTAACCGTTCACTTGACTTTTTGGACCTTTGTACTGTTCTTTATCTCGGCTTGAGTAAGGTCCGTCTAATTGTTGGTCAAAAGTTCCTTTTTCTGTTGTTTTGTGTCTTTCTCACTGTATTTGCTCCAGAAACCTGTAACCTGTAATATGCAACAAACGTGCGTCAAGAGTACCTGTTTATTTATAAAGGGGTAAGAAAAGGGGAATAAAATATGCAATATTATAGTCTGAACACCTGGCAGGGGAGCACTACCTACCGGTGATTTTACCCGACGCGTCGGATATCCGGAGGATACCGTCGTGGTCTTGAGATGGATGGTATGGGCCGGTCTGGACTGACGGCGCCCTAGATATTGAGACTGTGATATTGAGATTTCGAGATATTGAGGTACAGAGACTGTGATACAGAGATATCGAGATATTGGGATTACGTTTTGTGCCGATGCTAGGCACTGTTTTATGCTGATTTCATTATGATACCTCATTTTAAAAATACAAAGGAAATCTCACTAAATTATGAAAACAGTTCTTCATTTACATGTATTCTGTTTTCATGCATTCATACCTCATTCATATGATATATTGCTACCTGAGGAACTGACACGGGCATATGAGATTACACTCGGCTTAGATATCTACCCTAGCCTTGTTATAGGTTGCATGTTATTCTTATATTTGAGGATATATTATGATCATTGACCTAGGATTGCGTTATTTATGCGATTTTTTTTCGTAGATGTTTTTCTATTCACGAGTTGGCAACTCACCCCCGTTGTGCCCCAGTTTCTTGCAGGTTTGCCGTACAGGTTTCATTACGGCTTTGCGGGCATAGTTTCCTTCGGGTGATTTGCTAGTAGGTGGGTTTACTTGTATCGTACCCCCATTATATATCTTGTATATCATTATTCTGTTGTATCTAGAAGTTCCATCAACTAAACATGTATTTATTTGAGATAGAGACCAGTGATGTTTACTCTTTCGACCTTAGAGTCGCGCGTTGTATTTTTGTGGATTTCTTGTTGTTTTGAGTCTCTTTTTGAGTTTTGATCCTCGCCCTTGGCGTTGTATATTATATTGCTTGTGTGGTTGTGGCCGTCGATTGACGAAGAGCTAGCTCCCGCTTAGGGATGCGTTTTTTTGATTTCGTATACTATTCATATTGTATCCCGTTTGGGGGGCAGTATTTACAAAGGAGACTCTGCCGAAATTTTCAGAAAACACTTGATGTTTTAAAAAAAAACCGCATAATTCGGCTTATGCTATTAAAACTAATTGTTTTAAATTGGTTTTCCTTCACTCTACTTCTTTTCTTGGTTTGGATTTCTGGGGTCTCGGTTTACTTAGATTACGTACGCCTCGAGATGTTCGTAGTTTGAGTGCCGGTCTTGTTCCGTACTCTCGGGACGTGACAGATCTGCTGTGTTATCTTCTGAAGCAACCCTCCGAACCTCGATCTCCTGGCGATCCACGATCTCCCTGATCAGGTGATACCGCCTCAAGATGTGTCTGGATTTCTGATGGGACCTGGGTTCCTTCGCTAAAGCTATAGCGTCCACCGCGTTACTTGCACAATCGAGTTAAGAGGCAGTTCAAGACGGTCACATAATCGAGTTAAGGTTTGTTGTCTTCTAGAGGATCCACCGCGTTACTTGCACGACTTAGAACGTTCTCAAACTACGGAAAAAATCCAACTTTTGAAAAATTTTCCGACTGGGGAAAAAGTGAGTTATTGATATCCGTTCGAACTTTTTAACAGTTTCTAAAAATTATTCGGACAAACTAAACAAAGTTATAATATCCGATCGAATCAACGAGTCCCCAATACAACCCTAGAAAACTCAACACTTGAGTGGAATTAAAATATTCCCAGAAAAAAATGACAAGAAAGGACCTAAGAATAAATATATGAAGTTCCAGGGACTAATTCACAATTTTGGCCGCGGAACCGCCGCCAAAACCTTGGTTTCGCCACTGTTCTGCGGTCATTTGAACGCATTAATTGTCCATACTTCACAGTAATTCTTAGTTTTTCCTGCTCTATTTTATGAGCATTTTTAATTATGAAAAAATCAACATTTTTGAAAATGTACAGAGAGGGTAAAATCGGGGTTTTCCGGGTTCGATCGGACTTTGAACTTCGCTCAGACATCGCCTAAAGCTCTAGCCTGGCTCTGATACCACTGTAGGGTTGCTAGGCACGCGCACAAGGGTCTACGAGGCATCAACCATGCCCGATTTAAAAAATAGCCGTGCCGAACAACCCGAAGCCGGATCTTTAAACTAGGGTTTAGGCGAAAACTAGCATGTTAAACTCTTTAACACTAAGTAAGAGGGATTACAACCTTTGTAGATCCGGTCCTTCACTTCTTAAGCTCCGTGCTGAGGTCCCTTCGCTGCGATCATCGTGTTCTGGACTCTCGAGAGGTTCCACGAAGAGAAAGATGCAAGCTTGCTTCCGATCTTCGATACAAAGATGATCTACCTTGAAGTTTCATTAACACAAGCTAACACTTACTAAATGAAGTGAACACTCTCATCTAAAGGGCAAGGATAGATGAGAATGATGAAGTAGGATTTTTACTCTCATTTATAATCTTTTTCTCACATATTTTCATCACTTGGAAAAAGCTAGTAAGCTTTTTCCATGAAGGAACTAAGAAGGAAGAAGAAGATGAATATCATAGAATCCTTTAGTGATGAATAATGAAAGGATAAATATGATAATTAATGCAACCATGGTCAACTAAACCCATGTAGAGAATTAACTAGGGTTAGGGTTTGGCTTGGGTTAAAGCATGAGTCATAACAAAATATCTTTCACAAAACAAAAGAAAAGCTTCTAGAATCAACTAGAAGTCTTAACCCTAATCCAAACCCTAATCATGTTTAAACTCCACTAAACATGTTGCATTAGTTATCATATCATGTTACAATATTATATATCACATATATAATATTTATTGTAACAAAATAAAATAATACAATTAAAATATATCGCATATATATCAATGTATTACCCGAGTGAGAAAAAGAATCTTTTAGTGAGCTAATATTAGTTAATGTAATTTAATATATCATATATATTATTATACATTAAATTATCGAATCAACACTTGATCCGACAATCCGGCTATATCGCATATAACCGACTAATACGATGACCCGGCTATTTCACATATACCCGGCCGATATCTCATATCGCGAGAATCCAATACGGTATCACATACCGCATTATCCTCAGTCCCGCACATATCACATATGTGCTCCTATTCCGTTTTGCTTGAGCCAAGAAACCTCTGTGTAGGACTCTAAAGAATCGTCAATACCCCGGCAGTAGGTGATGATCATATCAAACACCCACAAGCTGCAAGCGGTTAGCTAAACATAACAGCTACCCAGGTATTGAGCGCTCAGAAGATCAACAAGCAAGCCTGTTCATTCTCCTGGGAATCCAAACAGTAACACTCCCGTACAGTCCGGTCTCGTCGTCTGATTTGTCGCATATCTCGCCTAGGGGTGGTAAACGTCAGACCCCAGTAGCTCGATAAGTCGTGTCGCTATGAGGTTTATAACTGTTCGAGAAACTACTGATAACACTTACCAGTAAATCTCAACAACCCTGGCCAGGGATTTCCGGTTATAGCCAATCGAACATAGCACAACATCAACTCCCTATACCGGGAGAGACGAATCCCCTCCTATCGCTCATTGCCTCCATGTGATTCGGGACTGTACCCAAAAGCCACCTTTTTGCACGCTCTCTTGGACGTGGTATGATGGAAATCAAAGCACAGTGGGAATCACACAAGACTCTATGACGATCTCGGGTCAACAAACTACTCTGTACCAGTGTCACCGGAGAACTGCCATCTGACGTGAAGTATAATACCATCTGGGAGTTCTCGGCGAGTCCGTCCAGTGTACCCAGTCTCCACTGAGCACCCGTACACCATCCTTGATGTCAAACACCGATGGATATGGGATCATCCATCGCCCATCATATGGGTCAAGATGCGTATACTCTAGTCTACTCTGGTGTATCGATGCCCTGTCTCGATACACCCTCGACTAGGAACAGTTATAGGATGTACTCGTCGACTACTGTGGCCCCACTAGTATGATCTCATCATAGTCCCAGTAGTCGAGTACATATCCTAAGGGCTTTATCAACATGTAACATAGAGACAATCATAGTACATGTTAAGATAAAATACAACCAGATAGCATACTATCATGTCGAGCAAGAAAGTCCTCCCTATATATGTCCCAGCATCCACTACAATATGCATTGTATGTACAGTAATGGCCTCTAGGGCATACATTTAACTAACAGGTCATGCGAACTCAATGTGCAGTGTTGTGTTTTGAAGGGGTTTTGGATATATCGGGGGCATCGCAGAGTTCTAACGGGGCAAAGTGCTGTAGAGTATGTGTGTGTGTGTGTGTATAAATGGGGGAGAGGGCATCCAAAGGATGCGTGGGAAAAAGCGCCAGTGCCTTGGGCGCTAGCGCCTCACGTACCAGGCACGTGGGCGCTCGGGCGCTAGCGCTTTGGGCGCTAGTGCATCACGTGCTAGCTACGCGGGCGCTCGTGTCATGACCCGAAGGTACGGAACGTGACCGACACTTAAATTACGAAGCGTCTAGAGGCGCAACGTAATCTAAGTAAGCCGAAGCCCAGAAATCTAAACTATTTAGAAGAAGAAGTAAAGAAAAACATGTTTAAAAGCAACATCAAATTTCTCAAAAATTTCGGCAGAGTCTCCTTTGTAAAAACTGGCCCCAAACGGGTTCAAATAAGAATATATACATAAGCAATAAATAAAAGGCATCCCCAAGCGGGAGCTAGCTCTACGCCAAAAGGCGGAAACAACCACACGATGCACTATAATAAACAACGCCGAAGGGCGAGGCTCAAAACTGAAAAGAAAACCAAATCCACCAGAAAAACATAATGATACAAGCGCAACTTTAAGGTCGAAATAAAAACAACTGGTTTTTTAAATCTGCCAATAATACAAGTCTGGTTGATGGAGCTTACTAGATACAAATGAAATAATAAAAGTACAACGGCGGTCCCGATACAAGTGAACCAACCTACCAAGCAATCACCCTGAATGAAATGGTGAGCCAGCAAGCCGCCAAGGAAACCTGTATATCGAAACCTGTAAGAAAATTTGGCACAAGAGGGTGAGTTGCCAACTCGTGAGTAGAAGATATCTGCGAGTAGAAATCGCATGCACGGCGCTCTCCTAGGTCATATAATATACTTAACCTAACACTAGACAACTAGTAGTGATAGGGTAATAATCTATACGTAAATGCAATACTTAGTGCTCGTGTCAGTGCCTCAAGTAGTAACATGTCATATGTATGCTATGTATGAATGCATCATGAATGAAACAATCAACCATGAAATTTGGACATATCTGTATAAGAAAATCTTGAAATTTTATCATGGTAAACTTTGTATGATAATTTGAAACATCATCAATGAAATCCATGGAAATCCGTGTCAAGTATCGACACAAAACACGTAAATCTCAAAGTCTCAATACCTCATAGTCTCAATATCTCATAGTCTCAATATCTCGGGCTCCGTCAGTCCGGATCGACTCATATCATCAAATCTCACGACAATGGTCGGATCCTCCGGATATCCGCCGCGCCAGACATCACCGGTAGGTAGTCTTCCTCTGCCAGGCTCATCGTCTACAACTCGAGCTTCTTGCCCCAGGGTACCATACCAGGCCTACCATGTACCCGAGACAGTTCATCCACTCCTCGAATCGGGTCTCGAAATCCAACAGAAAACATGAAATCTCATGGTGGACGACACATACATCATGAGAAAACCGCAACTTGAATTTTAAAAATGATGATACTAAGCTTTTATTAAATTCTTACGGTTTTCCAACAAAATCCAGAAATCTCATAGAAATCCAAAATCCCAAAATCATGAGTAAGTAAATAATGAGCATCGGCATAAGCCCCGGAATACTGCATGATAATATGAATATGTGAATACATGAAGTGTCTAAGTAATAAATGCAATGTCTAAACTAGCACATGAGGGTAATGACACAATATTATACTGGACTAGTATTTAGCTGATTATATCAATAAAAGATAATATGTTCTAAAGTGTACGTGACATGGGAATTACCGATGATGATGTGTGTGAGCCGGCAAATAAGTATACGTGGAACATGCACATCATCAATAATGGTGCTGGTGTCCTAACAGGCAGAGTTTCATATTAGCTAAACAAACTTATGTATGAACATGCAATACGATGAATACAACTTGAATATAACGGTGAATGTGTAGTAAACACACAACTAGAGAATATATACTAATTACGAGCCATCCAGTTTGTTGTTTGAAAAAGCACGAATCATGGTTTTTAGAAAATTAGGGGCTACGGGTTTTTTCTGAAAAGATATGTCCTTTGAAAAATCCGTAGTATCCCTTAGGCTGTCTTTAAAAATGCGCACAATTCGTTAGTTTTAAAAAAAAGTATGACTCGAGCCTAAACTAAGATCTACCTAACCAACTAAGGAACTAACTAAAGATACTTGTCGAAAGGTAAGAATAATCTTCCTAAAGTTTGAGTCGATATCTCTAGTAGTCGGCGATCCTGCCTCAATAGCGTCACGTACATAGTACGACTTCCTCAAGTCAAGAGTGCGGATCAATCATCACATCTATGCCTCGTATGGTAAAACCCATCGTACGGCATCCCAAAATCGGGGTACGGGTCAACTATCACATATATACATCATCGTTCGTATAGTATCATCATCAAACAATATCATGTTCGAGGGTACTGTACCATAATCGCATACTTCCCAATAACATCAAACATATATCATCGTCTGTTTAAATATACATCGTCAAATGATCCACTAAAATATCGTGTCATATATCATATTGTGATTAAGTCATATATTACAATCCGGGTTCTATTCTAGACTCTCGTACATTTCAATGTCATCATCACCTATTATCGTTTATTTATAAATATACATTTTTCTTATTTCCCAACGATCCGCTAATATCATAATACATCTCATATCATAACTCGATCGTATATCCAATATCTTACGGCATCATACCCAGTCATATCGACTCATCCCCAGATATCATATAACATCCTCATATCATGTGTATATGTTATATATATAGATATAGAAACCTACACACATTCATATATATATATATATATATATATATATATATATATATATATACACACACACACATACATACATACAAATACACCAAGTCAAGTTTATGTGTGTATGCGTGTGTGTGTGTCTACATGAAACCTACGAATTCCCTCCAGGGCAATCATCCTCTGGTTAAGTCTTTCTAAATCAGTCTAATCCAACTTAACATCTTCAATAATACCCTACTCGTCAAGAATCTAAGGTCACGTCTGACATCCTAATAATAGTACATAATATTCTTATTCTACGTTTGTGGGGGTGCTATACGCCATCCACCCGACTTCCCCCGTAAATATACATCTACTCACCTGGTCCTTATCTGCCAAAGTCGATGCCGCCATCCTATTCTTCATCGTCCGAATTCCACGTGAGGGGTACCTATACGCAAACATATATAATATTGTAAACCGAAATCGCGGAAAAAACAAAAATGGCGCACGAAACGCGCATAGGTTTAAACTTATGACCTGCTCATGCAAAAGAACCAAATAACCCTCGATATCGGCGTACAAACGCCGATTGATCGAGAAAAACCCAAACACACCAATGGTGGTTTCACAAATCACTAATTATAATATAAAATAGATTGTAACTCATCAAAACCTCAAATTAAATCAAATCGATTTATTTCCGAAAACCTAGAAAGCACTTAATTTTCGTTTTAATTCGAAACTTGATGTTTTAAAAGAACTAATGGCCATAATATTCACTAAATATCATAACTAGGTCATATAAACCATTTCTATAATTTAATCTCATCAATTTGTTTTAAATCTAAAATTCTAGTTTGCAAAAATACCCAATTTTAACACTTTTAAAGAAAAAATTCACAAGTCAACAACTAAGCTTGGTTTTGCATGATCTAAATTATTAAACTACAATTTATCATGTTAATAATGTCATGAAACTCTAATTATATTTTAATTTCAATTATTTAATCAATTTCCAAAAACCTAGTTTGCAAAATAGCATAATTATCACAATTTTAAAGTAACAAATAGCAAGCTAGTAACTAGATTAGGTTTGCATTCCATTAACATGTTAAACTACTCATTATAATCATGAATAATTGATAAAATCCCTAACTTGATCACAAACCCTTTCTTGAATTTTCAAGTTAGCAATTAGAACCCTAATTAAATACCGAAATTCATTAAATTATAGTAATTAACCAACAATTAACACTAGGGTTAGGATTATACCACCACAAACATAAGATCAACATGGAACCTAGCCTCCCAAAATGCTAATTTTGCTCCAAGATCCATGCTAGATAGGCCAAAGAGTAATGGGTAGAGATTGCATTTGGAATTTGATGTTTAATTTTGGATTTTTGATGGATTTTTGAAGAATTTTGAGGCAAGTGAATTGGGGAAAATTTTTGGGCAGCCATGGGGAGTTTCGGCCATGTGAGTGGAGTGGAGAGAGAGAGAGAGAGAGAGAGAGAGAGAGAAATGGGTGTAGAAATGTGTGGAAGACTTCTCAAATTATTACTTCACTTAAGTCTTTTCAAAATTATTTAATTTTATTTATTTTCTTAATTCTATTTGACCTAGAAAAGTCTAGAAATTTGAAAACAAATCAAGAAGAGAAGAGCATGCTACAAACTAAATTCTAGTATGTCATGACTCACTTTTGTAAAATTAACCCACTCCAATTTATAATTTGCACCCATTTAATATATAATTAAAAGCTTATGTTAATATTAAAAATAATTACTTAAGGAAAAATATTTAGGTAAAGTAATAATTTATAAGTGACTAAATACTAGCAATTATATAGTTAAAATAAGTATATTTAAATCTATATTGAAAAATAATTGTAGTTGAGTTTTACGGAAAATACGGTTTATTTTACCGATTATCAGAAAATTCACCTAAAGGATTTTATTTATTTAATTATTTTTAAAACGTTACAATCTTCTCCCCTTAAAGAAATTCGGTCCCCGATTTTGAATTAAAACTCCCCCCAAATACTAAAACATTTAGCAAAACACTCAAATCGTCGGGGCTCCGAAGTCATCAATATATAAAACACATCTTAGCGCAATGCATGCGCATGAAAAACAAGTACATAACTCAAAATCAAAACTCCGTCAAGCATAACGCAATCATCGGAGTTATGGTGAGAATACAATGTCAATGTCCAATACGAAAACCAACATGATATCCATCAAAACTATAACTTGTATGAAGTACGCATCGTTATAAAATCATTCAACATCGGAAAAGAAATGCCTGCAAAAATATCTTGGTACTGTTCTCAGAATAGTCCTGCTCGGTTACTACACCAAACTAAATATCATAAAATCGTACTGCTTAAGATGAAATCAGCCTCAAATACAGCATACAAAAACACCACGTGCGTCCGGTGCGCACGAAAATCGAAATCAAATACAGATGCTATGGCTATGCACAAAAACAAAACTGAGTGCAACGGGTGTGCACCAAAAACATCTGTCAAGTGCAACGGGCGTGCACGACAACAATATCAGGTGCATCTAATCTGCACAAAATCCCGATTTAGTGCATCTGGTGTGCACAAAATCGCATCAAGTGCGCTAAATGTGCGCAAGAATCTCAACCAAGTGCACATGGTGCACGAAAACATATACCGAATATCAAAATCGAATTCACAGTTCGAAAAATGCATGAAAACTATGCCGAAGCATACATCAAAATGATGTGCAACCCATATGCACGAAATCAAATCAATACCTCAAAATGTATAAAACCAAATCGAGTGCACTGGGTATGCACAAAACAACATCAATACAACTGATATATGAAACACGAATCGAGTGTAATGAATCTATACATAGGAAATACCAATCATAAAACGAAATCATCAAAATACCAGAATCCAAACAACGGAAATTTGATATTCGAATCGCCAATCGTAAATCGTAATACTGACGTTGATGTGCTCCTCTTCCCTCTGGTGTAGACTGATTCGAACTCGTCTTTTCGTAGCTGTATGAACTGTGCTACAAACGGATATACTCATATCTAGAGTCTCCCGAGTTATGTATCCCATCACATGATATCCGGACTACGTTAAACTTTTCGATCGATTCATCAAAGTCCCATAATTCCCTGAGAGCTCAACACTCAGGTACAGTTTAAAAATATCCAGCACATGCCCCGGCATCTGCGGACCAGCCGTAGAAGGGCAAACCCAAGCCTCACTAATGATACCGCGGAACTGCCGTAAACTCTAAGGTTCAAAGGCGTTCTCATGGTCATTATGTCGAGTTAGGGTTTCATTCTTCTAGAGGGTCCATAGAAATACCTGCATGTTCTTCTGAATACCTTAAACTTGGGAAAATGGGTTTCTGACATTCGTTCGATCCTTTTAACTTCGTCTGGACGACATGTGTATACCCTTCGTCCACACACTAAATAATGCCTCTATCCTCAGGAATAGACAATACACTAACGACCATCACACTCTAGCCGGTCTCTAGCAGATGCCCGATCATCTGGTGCAGATATCAAACGCTCGCGTCCATAAGAAAACACAGTAAACGACATATCTAAATGCTCATGCTGACCGCAACTCTAGCCGCAGCTCTCTCTGCCCGTGCGACTGTGGTAACAGAAACCACCATCCGACATTGACGAAGATGGATCAAAGGAACGAATAGAAATACGGTGCAAAGAAATATACATCCTAAGGCTTCTTAAGAGGAGTAGCGTATCGTAAGTATGCCGTGGAACATACCCACGGTACGTCACTCTACTTTAGTCACCTACTCCATCAACCAAGGGTCATCCTACACGTAGAAGGTAAAACCCAACGCTCTGATACCAACTTTGTCACGACCCGAAAGTACAGAACGTGACCGGCACTTAAATTACGAAGCGTCTAGAGGCGTAACGTAATCTAAGTAAGCCGAAGCCCAGAAATCTAAACTGTTTAAAAGAAGAAGTAAAGAAAAACATGTTTAAAAGCAATATCAAATTTCTCAAAAATTTCGGCAGAGTCTCCTTTGTAAAAACTGGCCCCGAACGGGTTCAAATAAGAATATATACATAAGCAATAAATAAAAGGCATCCCCAAGCAGAAGCTAGCTCTACGCTAAAAGGCGGAAACAACCACTCAATGCACTATAATAAACAACGCCGAAGGGCGAGGCTCAAAACTCAAAAGAAAACCAAATCCACCAGAAAATCATAATAATACAAGCGCGACTCTAAGGTCGAAATAAAAACAACCGGTCTTTTAAATCTGCCAATAATACAAGTCCGGTTGATGGAGCTTACTAGATACAAATGAAATAATAAAAGTACAACGGCGGTCCCGATACAAGTGAACCAACCTACCAAGCAATCACCCTGAATGAAATGGTGTGCCAGCAAGCCGCTAAGGAAACCTATACATCGAAACCTGTAAGAAAATTTGGCACAACGGGGGTGAGTTGTCAACTCGTGAGTAGAAGACATGTGCGAGTAGAAATCGCATGCATAATGGTCTCCTAGGTTATATAATATACTTAACCTAACACTAGAAAACTTGTAGTGATAGGTTAATATTCTATACGTAAGTGCAATACTCAGTGCTCATGTCAGTGCCTCAAGTAGTAACATGTCATATGTATGCTATGTATGAATGCATCATGAATGAAACAATCAACCATGAAATTTAGACATATCTGTATAAGAAAATCTTTAACTTTTATCATAGTAAACTTTGTATGATAATCTGAAACATCATCAATGAAATCCATGGAAATCCGTGTCAAGCATCGACACAAAAAACGTAAATCTCAAAGTCTCAATACCTCATAGTCTCAATATCTCATAGTCTCAATATCTCGGGCCCCGTCAGTGCGGATAGGCCCATATCATCAAATCTCATAACAACGGTCGGTATCCTCTGCGCCAGACATCACCGGTAGGTAGTCTTCCCCTGCCAGGCTCATCATCTACAACTCGAGCTTCTTGCCCTGGGATACCATACCGGGCCCACCATGTACCTGAGACGGTTCATCCACTCCTCGAATCGGGTCTCGAAATCCAACAGAAAACATAAAATCTCATGGTGGACGACACATACATCATGAGAAACTGTAACTTGCATTTTAAAAATGATGATACTAAGCTTTTATTAAATTCTTGCGGTTTTCCAACAAAATCCAGAAATCTCATAGAAATCCAAAATCCCAAAATCATGAGTAAGTAAATAATGAGAATCGGCATAAGCCCCAGAATACTGCATGATAATATGAATATGTGAATGCATGAAGTGTCTAAGTAATAAATGCAATTTCTAAACTAGCAAATGAGGGTAATCACACAATATTATACTGGACTAGCATTTAGCTGATTATATCAATAAAAAATAATATGTTCTAAAGTGTACGTGATATGGAAATTAACGATGATGATGTGTGTGAGCCAGCAAATAAGTGTACGTGGAACATGCGCATCATCGGTAATAGTGCTGGTGTCCTAACAGGCAGATTTTCATATTAGCTAAACAAACATATGTATGAACTTGCAATACGATGAATACAACATGAATATAACGGTGAATGTGTAGTAAACACACAACTAGAGAATACATACTAATTACGAGTCATCCAGTTTGTTGTTTGAAAAAGCACGAATCATGGTTTTTAGAAAATTAGGGGCTACGGGGTTTTTATGAAAAGATATGTCCTTTGAAAAATCTGTAGTATCCCTCAGGTCGTCTTTAAAAATGCGCACGATACGTTAGTTTTAAAATAAAGTATGACTCGAGCCTAAACTAAGATCCACCTCACCAACTAAGGAACTAAGTAAAGACACTAGTCGAAAGGTAAGAATAATCCTCCTAAAGTTTGAGTCGATATCTCTAGTAGTCGGCGATCCAGCCTCAATAGCGTCACGTACAAAGTACGACTTCCTCGAGTCAAGAGTGCGGATCAATCATCACATCTATGCCTCTTACGGTAAAATCCATCGCACGGCATCCTAAAATCAGGGTACGGGTCAACTATCACATATATACATCATCGTTCGTATAGTATCATCATCAAAAAATATCATGATCAAGGGTACTATACCATTATCGCATACATCCCAATAACATCAAACATATATCATCGTCTGTGTAAATATACATCGTCAAATGATCCACTAAAATATCATGTCATATATCATATCGTGATTAAGTCACTTATTACAATCCGGGTTCTATTCTAGAGTCTCGTACATTTCAATGTCATCATCACCTATTATCGTTTATGTATAAATATAAATTTTTCTCATTTCCTAACAATCCGCTAATATCATAACACATCTCATATCATAACTCGATCATATATCCAATATCTCACGCCCAGTCATATCGACTCATCCCCAGATATCATATAACATCCTCATATCACGTGTATATCTTATATATATATGTACATATAGAAACCTACACACATTCACACACACACACACACACACAAAGTCAAGTGTATGTGTGTATGCGTGTGTGTGTGTCTACATGAAACCTACGAATTCCCTTCAGGGCAATCATCCTCTGGTTATGTCTTTCTAAATCAGTCTAATCCAACTTAACGTCTTCAATAATACCCTACTCATAAAGAATATAAGCTCACGTCCGTCTTCTTAATAATAGTACATAATATCCTTATTCTACATTTGCGGGGGTGCTATACGCCATCCACCCGACTTCCCCCATAGATATATATCTACTCATCTGGTCCTTGTCTGCCGAAATCGATGCCGCCATCCTCTTCTTCATCGTCTGAAGTCCACGTGAGGGGTACCTATACGTAAACATATATAATATTGTAAACCGAAATCGTGGACAAAACCAAAACGGCGCACGATACGCGCATAGGTTAAAACCTATGACCTGCTCATGCAAAAGAACCAAATAACCCTCGATATTGGTGTACAAATTCCGATTGATCGAGAAAAACCCAAACACACCAATCGTGGTTTGACAAATTACTAATTATAATATAAAATAGATTGCAATTCATCAAAACCTCAAAATAAATCAAATCGATTTATTTTCGAAAACCTAGAAAGCACTTAATTTTCGTTTTAATTCGAAACTTGATGTTTTAAAAAAACTAATGGCCATAATATTCACTAAATATCATAACTAGGTCATATAAACCATTTCTATAATTTAATCTCATCAATTTGTATTAAATCTAAAATTCTAGTTTGCAAAAATACCCAATTTTAACACTTTTAAAGCAAAAAATCACAATTCAACAACTAAGCTTGGTTTTGCATGATCTAAAGTATTAAACAACAATTTATCATGTTAATAATGTCATGAAACCCTAATTATATTTTAATCGCAATTATTTAATCAATTTCCAAAAACCTAGTTTGCAAAATAGCATAATTATCACAATTTTAAAGTAACAAATAGCAAACTAGTAACTAGATTAGGTTTGCATTCCATTAAAATGTTAAACTACTCATTAGAACCATGAATAATTGATAGAAACCCTAACTTGATCACAAACCCTTTCTTGAATTTTCAAGTTAGCAATTAGAACCCTAATTAAATACCGAAATTCATTAAATTGTCGTAATTAACCTACAATTAACACTAGGATTAGGATTATACCTCCACAAACATAAGATCAACATGCAACCTAGCCTCCCAAAATGCTAATTTTGCTCTAAGATCTATGCTAGATAGGCCAAAGAATAATGGGTAGAGATTGGATTTGGAATTTGAGGGTTAATTTTGGATTTTTGATGGATTTTTGAAGAATTTTGAAGCAAGTGAAGTGGGGAAAATTTTTGGGCAGCCATGAGGAGTTTCGGCCATGTGAGGGGAGTGGAGAGAGAGAGAGAGAAATGAGTGTAGAAATGTGTGGAAGACTTCTCAAATTACTACTTAACTTAAGTCTTTTCAAAATTATTTAATTTTATTTATTTTCTTAATTCTATTTGACCTAGAAAAGTCTAGAAATTTGAAGACAAATCAAGAAGAGAAGAACATGCTACAAACTAAATTCTAGTATGTCATGGATGACTATTGTAAAATTAACCCACTCCATTTTATAATTTGCACCCATTTAATGTATAATTAAAAGCTTATGTTAATATTAAAAATAATTATTTAAGAAAAATATTTAGGTAAACTAATAATTTATAAGTGACTAAATAAATACCAAATACTAGAAATTATATAGTTAAAATAGGCGTATTTAAATCTATATTAAAAAATAATTGTAGTTGAGTTTTACGGAAAATACGGTTTATTTTACCGATTATCAGAAAATTCACCTAAAAGATTTTATTTTATTTTTATTTATTTAATTATTTTAAAACGTTATAATTTCTCCCCTTAAAAAAATTCGGTCCCCGAATTTAAATTAAAACCCCCCCAAATACTAAAACATTTAGCAAAACACTCAAATCGTCGGGGCTCCGAAATCATCAATACATAAAACACATCTTAGCGCAATGCATGCGCATGAAAAACAAGTACATAACTCAAAATCAAAACTCCGTCAAGCATAACGCAATCATCAGAGTTATGGTGAGAATACAATGTCAATGTCCAATACGAAAACCAACATGATATCCATCAAAACTATAACTTGTATAAAGTACGCATCGTTATAAGGTTCTCCCGCCCTAGTCCGAAACGAGTTAGGTTCGATCTCAACATCGGAAAAGAAATGCATGCAAAAACATCTAGGTACTGTTCTCAGAACAGTCCTGCTCGGTTACTACACCAAAGTAAATATCATAAAAACGTACTGCTCAAGATGAAATCAGCCTCAAATACAGCATACGAAAACACCATGTCCGTCCGGTGTGCACGAAAATCGAAATCAAATACGGATGCTATGACTATGCACAGAAACAAAACTGAGTGCAACGGGTGTGCACCAAAAATATCTGTCAAGTGCAATGGGCGTGCACGACAACAATATCAGGTGCATCTAATCTGTACAAAATCCCGATTTAGTTCATCTGGTGTGCACAAAATAGTATCAAGTGCGCCAAATGTGCGCAAGAATCTCAACCAAGTGCACATGGCGCACGAAAACATATACCGAATATCAAAATCGAATTCACAGTACGAAAAATGCATGAAAACTATGCCGAAGCATACGTCAAAATCATGTGCAACCTATATGCACGAAATCAAATCAATATCTCAAAATGTATAAAACCAAATCGAGTGCACTGGGTATGCACAAAACAACATCAATACAACTGATATATGAAACACGAATCGAGTGTAATGAATGTACACATAGGAAATACCAATCATAAAATGAAATCATCAAAATACCAGAATCCAAACAACGGAAATGTGATATTCGAATCACCAATCGTAAGTCGTAACGCTGACGTTGATGTGCTCCTCTTCCTTCTGGTGTCGACTGATTCGAACTTGTCTCTTCGTAGCTGTATGAACTGTGCTACAAATGGATATACTCATATCTAGAGTCTCCCGAGTAATATATCCCATCACATGATATCCGGACTACGTTAAACTTTTCGATCGATTCATCAAAGTCCCATAATTCCCCGAGAGCTCAATACTCAGGTACAGTTTAAAAATATCCAGTACATGCCCCAGTATCTGCGGACCAGCCGTAGAAGGGCAAACCTAAGCCTCACTAATGGCACCGCAGAACTGCCGTAAACCCTAAGGTTCAAAGGCGTTCTCATGGTCATTATGTCGAGTTAGGGTTTCATTCTTCTAGAGGGTCCATAAAAATACCTGCATGTTCTTCCGAATACCTTAAACTTGGGAAAATGGGTTTCTGACATTCGTTCGAACCTTTTAACTTATTCTGGATGATATATGAATACCCTTCGTCCGCACACTAAACAATGCCTCGATCGTCAGGAATAGACAATTCACTAACGGCTATCACACTCTAGCCGGTCTCTAGCAGTGGCCCGATCATCTGGTGCAGATATCAAACGCTCGCGTCCATAAGAAAACACAGTAAACGACATATCTAAATGCTCATGCTGACCGCAACTCTAGCCGCAGCTCTCTCTGTTGGGATGTGGCGGCGTCCCGGCAGTCTAAACGAGGCCAAATACGGAACAAAAATTTTATCAAAAAAGGCGCCACCGCAACCCAAATACCCGGATCGTTCCATTAACCGTTAACTAGCTAAATGTAAAAGGAGTTCAGAAATTATACCGATCGATCCGTGCCCTTCGGTCTTCAAACTCCACGGCAAACTCCTCGCTGCTGTGCCGACGAAGTCTGCTCCCCGATCTCACTCGTCAAGGTGGCTCCACGTCGATAATCTTTAAACGGGCTCCCGTCTCAAGACCGAGGCAACTCGGACATGAAGTTTGCTAGCCGACATGTCCAAGAATGAAGTAGAGAGAGTATGGAATATTTTGTCTCAAGATACCCAAGCAATTGGGTAGAGGTAAATTGGAGTTGCCGTTTTGATGGAAATGAAAATGAGCATAGGATTTTTGGCTGCCCAGAAAATGGGCTCGGCCAAGGCACATAAAATGGTGCTCTATGGATTTCTCAATCAAGTAGTGAGTGTTTATAAATTTTCAACACAAGAAAAAAAATTCACCCAAAAGAATGGGCTCTCACAGAAGTGCTCACTGGGGTTTTTCTTTTGTAGTGGTGAGTGATGGAATGAGTGATGGAAATTAAAACCACATCATTAGGAACAACCCGCACCCAAAAAACAGACACCACACAAAAACCCCTGCACAAAAGGAGCTAGACAGTTTGCAAGGGCCCCCCTGATTGCAGAAATCAGCAAACACAGTGATCACATAGATCACCATGCCAATCAATAGTGCTCGGAACGGAATAGGCAGACAAGAAATTCAGTGCATGAAAAAGCTCAAAGTCAAAATGCTCAGAATAATTAAACATAGAGGGTGATGTTTAAGACGAAAAAAGAAAACTGGCAACTCCCAAAATAATCCCGTAACGAATTACGAGATTACACCTCAGCTGTAAATACATACCCGCATTTGTATTCCGACCGAATACGAATGCAACGAGACAAAAATATTCCTACACTTTATAATACTAGGATCCAGCTTAAACCAAAGCCCACTAGTATTATCTGTCCGAACCATGACCCGCGCACAAGTGCACGTGCATGTTCGAATCCTTCCATAAAACCATACGGCTTCTACAACGTTTCGCCCGAACTTGGAAAACTGTCTGTGGGGGACTCTAATGACTCATCAATACACTGGCACTAGGTATAACCACTAGCACGTCAGAGGTACTAGCTGTACGTAACGGTTGCCCATGTATTGATCGGAAGGGAAGCTGAAGAGTGAACTCATCCAGAAACCCTACTGAGCCTGACAGTGACAATATCCGTACAGTCCGGTCCGTTCGTCTATGAGTATCGCATATAAGGCCTAGGGGGCTGGTAAAGGTCAGACCCCTAATAGCGGTATAAGTCGTGTCGGAGAGTTGCCCAGTGTTGGAGATAGTGCCCTCAGAGTCAATTATTAGATCACACGCACGTGATTGCAATGATTGAGGGAGGACCTATGCCGGTAGGACCGTCTTACTCATGATGATAGTATGTTATCTGGTTTATCTTTATCATCGTGTACTGCTTTAGGTGACATCACTGATCACTATTGCACGTTGATAGAGCCCCTAGGATTCTTGCTTGACTGCCAGCAGTATGATGGCGATCATATACGTGGGAGCTGGGGTCTATAAGCACATCCTTAAAGTGGTCCCTGTCGTAGGAGTTTCGAGACAGGGCATCGATACTCCAGAGTAGACTAGTGTATACAGTCGAGACCCCGACGAGGGGCGGTGGCCGGTCTCACAAGCCACTGGTGTCAGTTGGTTCACCTAAGATGTATACAGGTGCTCATTGGGTTATGAGTACACTGGACAGGACTCGCCGGGAACATGCTAGTTGGGATTATACCAGACGTTAGATAGCAGTTCCCTGGTAACATGTGTATAGGTTAGTTCATCGACCTGAGATCGTCATTTGTCTCGTGTGAGTTCCCACTGTATTTTGATTACTACCCTACCACGGCTCAAAGGAGTCGTGCAAACAGATTTTAGTTGGGTACAGTCCCGAGCCACATGGAGGCAGTAAGCTGATCGGCAGGGGTTCGTCTTTCCCGGTATTGGGGGTGAGGTCGCGCTGTGTCTAGGAGAGCCATTACATGAAGTCCTTGGCCAAGGCAGGAGATTTACTAGTAGGTATTCCAGTAGTATCTCAGGGTGTTCTGGGATACACTCCGACACGACTTGTACCGCTTTTGGGGGTCTGACTTTTACCAACCCCCTAGGCCCGCCATGCGATGCTCATAGACGAACGGACCGGACTTTACGGATATTGTCACTGACAGGCTCAGTAGGGTGTCAGGATGAGTTCGCTCATCGACGTCCCTTTCGGTCAATAGCTGGTAGCCCGTTACGTATGGCTAATATCTCTGACGTGCTAGTGGTTAAATCCACAGCCAAAGTATTGATGAGTCTTTACAGTCCCCCACAGACAGTTTCTCAAGTTTCGGACGAAACGCTGTAGAGGCCGTATGGATATATGGCAGGGTTCGATCATGTACGTGCGGTATTGCACGGATCATGATCGGACGGATAATACTAGCGGGCTTTGGTTTAAGCCAGATCCTAGTATTGTACAGTGTAGATTTTGTCTCATTGCATTTGTATTCAGACGGAATACAAATGCGGGTATGTATATACAGTCGCGGGGTTTTCCTGTAATTTATTACGGGATCGGTTTTTTGAAGATGCCAGTTTGCTTTCCGTTTCGGCCATTTTCCTTTGTTCCTTCTTTGGCTAAAAATTGGTGTGGAGGGGGTTATTTGCAATTGTGCAATTTATTGTGGAGAAGACTTTTTGTTGTTACATGATGGTCCTTGCTTCACTTGACTTCTTTTGCTCATCATTGCTTTCTTTATATGATGGGATTAGGATGAGATTTGGGGATGTTGATGATTCCTCATCATCACCCATTCTTTTCTCTCTCTTGCATTATTTGGCTCACTCCCTCTTCTCATTCTTGAGGTCAAGGCCGGCCACTACTTGGATGGGGGGCTGTCCAAAAATTTGTGTGTGAGAAATTACTCTCTTTTGCTCACACAAAATCCCATAGCACCATTTCAAAGTTCATCCCTCCACTTATACTTCCAAATGGCAACTTCTTATAACCCCATGAGACATAGAGTTCTACACTATTTCTACAGTAATCTTGGACACGTCGGCTTGCCAACTTCCTGTCCGAGTTGCCTCGGTCCAGAGGTGGGAGCCCGTAAAAAGAATCGGCGGTGTGGTGCCCTTTTCAACGAGGAGATGACGACCGGAGATTCCGCGAGGAGATCGGGATGGAGACCGAAGACCGAAGGACACGGATTGCTCGGTATAGCATTCTACCCATTCTCTAGTTTGCTAGCATTAGGTTAATGGCCCGATCCGGTTTTTTTTAGTACGCGGTAGCGCCGGTTTTTAAAGTTAACGAAAAGTTTTGTTTCTGCATTTTGGCCTCGTTCAGACGGCCGGGGCGCTGCCGTGCACTTACACTGGTATCAGAGCCACGCCATTAACCTAGTCTAGCTTGCTCTAGCGTGTTTAAAACTTCGATCGAACAAATATCCCAAAACCGCGATTTCAAGAGCATCAGTTTCTGTTGATTTTATTTGTGCTCGAAATTTTTTTTGACTGTTGCAGAAATTTGTGCAGGTGTTTATAAGAGTTCTGTAAAAATATGGTACTGTGTTGCTACAGGAAGACTGCGGAACCGCGGCCAAACCCATGTTCCGGCCGCGGTTCCGCCGCAGTCAAGGGTCAACACATGACCATTTTTCTACAATGACCTTTATACTTGAAATTGGGGTTTTTGATAAATTCTTTTTGGGCCCAGATTATTTTTGAGTGCTACAGTTATGCTTGGGGCCCACTTCGGGAAATTTAGTCGATCGAAAATTTTAAACATGTTAGTTCACAGTATTTACATTATATCTGTGACCGTGAATGTCATTTGATCGGTAAATCCTGTCTAACTGCTATAGCCTTTTTAGACGGATTTGCGAACGTGACATTCACGTTGATGTTCTGTGTTGTGCTGTGATGTTGCGGATTTGTCAGGGTGGATAGCCTGGGTGCAATGTTAGTACAGTTTGGTTGTATTTGTACATTTGATATTGCGGGGCGAGCGTCTGACATGTGGACTGCCGTTACTGATTGTTTGTATATTATTCTTTTGGGGCACGACCGGGCTGAGGTCGATGTACCCGTTGTATGTATATTTTACTTTCTGTACTAGGATTACCCCGTGGTGGGGTGCACGGATAGCCGGGTTCTAAAGGGCAACGAGCCCACATCTCATGGCTTTGAGACGGAGGGGGTTTCACTCTAGAATTGGCGGGCTATTCGCCGCACTCGTAGGGTGTATAGGTTGACCCAATGAGGGGTGCCCAAGTTACCAGATTCCGTGAAGTGCTGGGTGGTCCATTCACGTTGCTGAAGGGGGATGCCTCGCTTCAGGTTTTGGCGGGTAACTTGCCGCGCCCGTTGGGGTCTAAAATTTCATTGCTCAGGCTATCCACACGACCAGGGGAACGTCGGGTTTCAGTAGCGGCTCTATGAAACCCGGGGATCCCAGATATCTGTATTGTTCTGTGATGCTTATTACATTTCTGTGATGTTGCATTTTATCACGCCTTGAGCGAATATTATATATTGATATATATACTAGTAGATGTTGTATATGTTTTACATCCGCGCTAGTCTAGTCCCCGCTCTGTCGTTAGTTAAGTAACCTAACGGGTGATGACGGGATCCAGTGGCGAAAGCGGATGGCAATACGTACATCATTATTTTCGTTCTTTATTGGTGTGATCAATTGATGGGACTGCATTGATTCGGATCAATGCAAGCTAAAAAAAACCTATTCTGATGTTGTTGGAACAATTTAAAAAAAAAAGCTGTTATTGCAAGGACATTCTCTTTTGTTTTGCACAGTGGTATTCGGTTATGAATATCCAGCACCTCAGTCGACGAGGCAAGGGCCGAGATCCCTTCACTGGGAGTGACCCCTTAGACAGAAGTTTGCGTCAGGGCAATAACTTCACTATAGTCGATTACTTTTGCTTTGCAACGTGGTATTCAGTTGGAATATCCTACACCTCATTCTACGGGGAAAGAGCCGAGATCCCTTCACCGGGAGTGACCTCTTTAGCAAAGGTTTTCGTCACTATATTTTTATAAAAAGCTATCCAGTTCCTTCAACGATATCAAGTTCATTACGTTAAAGGTTTTTCGCCAAAAACCATTTGTAGCCCTCCGTCATTTCAGACGGGTAGCACGTAGTATTCATGCTATGTTTGTTGACCTTCGTCAAGGCATAGTGAATGGTAGCTGCTTGTTACTTTTCTGCTGCATAGATAGATGCGTTGGTTTGGGACAGTCGTATAGCCTTGTTGACCTTCGTCAAGGGCTTGTACGGGTGGGTTCAAATTAACCTGGACAATGACGGGTAGAACTTGACATGTGACTTATGATTTGTTGACCTTCGTCAAGGTCATAAGACCATGGGGTAAAAATCACATCGGGAGTTTCTAAAGAAACTGAAACTTTCCAGATATGCGCATACCTTCTGGAGTGTGATAACGTGAGTGGATTCCATCACATTATCATGCGATGATAGTTGGATCCCGATTCCTACTGATGAGTTGGTTTACTCCTCGGGTGATCCCAACTAATTCTTCTTTCAGGTTTTGAGGAGAATTTGACGTTACAGTGGTAGGTTTCCTGATTAGATAAAGTGATAACCATTTTGATATAGGTTAGAGTGCACGCTGAGTGTTTCTTTTCTCTCTCTCTTTGGCAGCGACCATGAACCGACCCTTGACTATGACTCAGTAATCAAATTAACCGAACCTTCTTAAACACTGGCTTTTGGATTGTCAGAGTTGCATACCTCATTGCCACTCCTACTTTTACCCTTTTCTCCAGAACACCCCGTATTACTACGAACGACAACTTCCATTGGATAAAACCATCGTATGGTTATATACGAACTCGAAGGAACTTGTTCCAGATTCCAGGATGGTTTCTGGTTCTGGAGAAAACGAATAGGACTATTCAGTTGTCTTTTCCTTTTACCTTCTCTCAGGTTGCGAGTGCTCCTTGGATTAGGACAGTACACCTATTACGCAAATTGGATAGTCTTCTTCCAAACCATAGGCAGGTGCCGACCGGTAGGGAATGAAGAAAACCAATTAGCCTAACGATGGTGTACAGAAGGTATTAAGTAAAGAAAAATAAAGGGATTAGAAGGAGGGCAAAGTAAATTGCGACTGCCATTCACGACCAAACCAAGTATTTCATTTCCACTCCCACTTCACCTTTGTATTTCTCCAGGACACTCCATATCACTACGAAGATCCACAGTTATTTGGATACTCCATCGTATGGTTATATACGAACTCGAAAGGAACTTGTTCCAGTTCGGGGATGGATTCTGGTTCAGGAGAAATAGGAATAAGGTTTATTCAGGTGTCTTTTATCTTTACCTTCTCTCGAGTTGCGAGTGCTCCTAAGATTAGGACAGTACGCCCATTACGCTTATTGGATAGTCTTCTTCCAAACCATAGGCTGGTGCCGAACGGTAGGGAAGGAATAAAACCATTTAAGCCTAAGAGGGTGTACAGAAGGTAATGACTAAAGACATATGAAGGGATTTGGAGAGATGGCAAAGAAATAAACGGTTACAGTTGTGAATCTGGATAATGGAAGAGGCATTACTAGGAATACCCGGATACCCCTTCGAAACATATTCATGTTTCAGTTTCACTGTGTACTGTTAAAAGAAAACTGATTTCCCAATTAAACACTTGCTCCAGGGTATGTATTTACCAGGTATGATTTTCACATCTGTCTGGTTTTATAGATGATGAGTGGGAGTAAGTTATTGGGAATTAGGTGATCATCCTCATTATATCAGAATTCGTTGTAATTGGTGATATTTGAGGAAATCGCCTGGGTAGTTTGCCGGACGGCAAATATTTGGTTTTGAATATCCGCTGTTATGCACCAATTTCAAATTGATACATCTGTACGTCTATTTTTATAGAGTGAGATATACCTTTTTTAAATTATGTCCATGACATTTACCTATATCAGTGGATGGTTAGGTAAGGAGCATTAAACAGCGGTGTAATTCTTCTTAACCATAAGTACAGTTTTCAACATACGACACACATGGAATGAGTTATTAGACTCAACGGACTTATACAGAGTATTGTATATTGTTCGGTGTCCATTAGGACAGAGGGGTTGGTCCTCATACTATATTCGGTTTACTTATGACTTCTCTAGTTTTTAGACAAGTGTTTCATAGAAACGCAAGGTTCGAATTTTGAGAAGTTATAGGTATAAGAATAAAGTAGAAAACCAGGTGTTGCAAGTATCGGGATTTTTCAAGGTGATCGAAGATATAGATACTTGTATATGGTATTCAGTTAATAGTAATGATTAAGAGAACAAACTTCTCTTTCAGGTTACTCATAATTGGAAGCATTCCTAAGTTGAGTAATGCTGAACGGCCTCTCTCCATTTAGATGACATGCACTAGAGACAGCTGCATGATTTGAATCTGGTTCAATTAAATCAGTGCCTCTGTTTCTGTATTGGATATAGAACAGTTCATATCTTAACGATGTTAAGGTACGGGAAGTTGTCCGGCTTATGCTTAAAACCAGACTCCAGATAACTCAAGGCATGTTTCTGTAATGGCTGTTTGTGGGTTGACTCGGGCTATGACGAGGGTTAACTTTCTACCATTTGGAACATCAATAGTGATATTGTTTTTGACTCGCCACAGTTTTAAAAGAAATGGATTTTTTCAGAAAACAGTAGTGGGAGTATGGTAGAACTGGAAGTGATTCCAGAACCGCAAACGATTACTGAAAATTTGATAAGAACCTAAAGTTTCAATCTGGTTTGACATTCCATTAGCCACTCCGCAGATGTAGTGAGTAACCTCAGGCACTCGAGAGGTACTTCGGTATGCTCAAAGACGGTGACAGGGAGGTTCTTGTTTACCCAGACTTAACACTACTGTTGTTCCAGGCTATGATACCCGGCAGAAGGATGAGTATAGCGTCGTTCTAAACAAGCTTTAGAAGTGTACGTCTATATGACTCTGCCAGAGAGTTGTCATGGTCAGTGGGAGCAGCGGAAGCATAGTGGACAAGTGGCTTATGTCTATTTATAGACTAAAGCAGATATAGCGAAGATAGATCATCTATTTCTGATGTGACAGTCATAGGTTTGACTTCATCAGAATAGGGGATGGATCTGTTAAGAAGGCAGTAGGGTGTGATGTCCTGGCATTTGGATGACATACACAGAGTAGGAAGTGATATTCCTATACTACGATCGGTTATACTTTGGTTGTCACACAGTGGTTTCTCCACAATGGATATAGACTGTATATCAGATATTCTGGTTACTAGATCTATGGTTTTAGGTCTAGATTTGGGCAGTTTCCCAATTAGGGTACTTAGACATCATTCTAAAGGTGTTTTAGAATGGACTCCTGGCACGGTGGTATACCTGCAGGTAATGGAGTCACCCTCTCTAAAGGAGTCTTACAGACTAAAGGGATGTGCATGATTGGCAGATCACTTGCTTAGGCAATTGAGTCAATCATGAGATGTCAAGTACCACACTAGATGTTGTTTTTGCAGTAGATGCAATAAGTTGATATTGATCCAATCCTGGAGAAACATTCAGAAGCAGTTTTAGAACATAAGTGGATGTTCTTGGGATATGAAAACAACAGCCTTTTTCGGGAGACGGTTATCATTCCAGGCTTCCTAGGTGACCTGGATGACAGAGTGGCTGTCAGAGTTATAGTTTTCCCTCTGATGAGGGGTAGTGTTTTGGACAGGTGATCCAAGCGGACACTGAGGAAGGCATTACGCAGGATACTGATTAAGTTCAGTTGACGATACGGTCTAAGAAGTTTGGATTTAGAGTTCATTTATGAACTAGGTCCCATCAGATATCCAGACATATTCTAAGACAGGTATTGCTCATTTTGGGAGAAGGTTTTCTCCGCGAACTTGAGATAAAGAGAGACATAGAAGGAAACATCAGGGCAGATTCACTCACTTAGGCTATTCCTCGAACGCAATAGTTTCGCAAAAGGGTTTTGTGAGACTGATTAGTAGAGGAGTTGGGTGTTCGGTATCACATGGGCTGTGAGTATGCGACATCGCAATAATTAGCCTTGAGTGCAAGTGGGAGATTGTTGGAGATAGTGCCCTCAGAGTCAATTATTGGATCACATGCACGTGATTGCAATGATTGAGGGAGGACCTATGCCGGTAGGACAGTCTTACTCAAGATGATAGTATGCTATTTGGTTTATCTTTATCATCGTGTACTGCTTTAGGTGACATTACTGAACACTATTGCACGTTGATAGAGCCCCTAGGATTCTTGCTTGACTGCCAGCAGTATAAGGGCGATCATATACGTGGGAGCTGGGGTCTATAAGCACATCCTTAAAGTGGTCCCTAGTCGTGGGAATTTCGAGACAGGGCATCGATACTCCAGAGTAGACTAGTGTATACAGTCGAGACCCCGACGAGGGGTGGTGGCCGGTCTCACAAGCCACTGGTGTCAGTTGGTTCACCTAAGATGTATACAGGTGCTCATTGGGTTATGAGTACACCGGACAGGACTCGCCGGGAACATGCTAGTTGGGATTATACCAGACGTCAGATAGCAGTTCCCTGGTGACATGTGTACAGGTTAGTTCATCGACCTGAGATCGTCATTTGTCTCGTGTGAGTTCCCACTGTACTTTGATTACTACCCTACCACGGCTCAAAGGAGTCGTGCAAATAGGTTTTAGTTGGGTACAGTCCCGAGCCACATGGAGGCAGTGAGCGGATCGACAGGGTTCGTCTCTCCCGGTATTGGGGGTGAGGTCGCGCTGTGTCTAGGAGAGCCATTACACGAAGTCCTTGGCCAAGGCAGGAGATTTACTGGTAGGTATTCCAGTAGTATCTCAGGGTGTTCTGGGCTACACTCCGACACAACTTGTACCTGTAACGTTTTAAAAATAATTAAATAAATAATTAAATGAATAAAATTGTTTAACTGAATTTTATGAATTTCGGTAAAGTAAAATGTATTTTTCGTAAAATTAAACCGTGATTGTTTTTCATTATAATTTCAAAAATACCTATTTTAATTATGTAATTACTAGTAAATGGTGTTTATTTAGCCACTTATAAATTTTTAGTTTAATTAAATATTTTTCCTAAATTAATTATTTTAAATATTAACATAAGCTTTATTTTTACACTAAATTAGTGTAAATTACAAATTTGAATGATTTTAATTTGTAAAAATGAATCATGGCATATTAGAATTTAGTGTGTATCATGCAAAATTTATTTGCAAATTTTTCCATTTTTCTAGAGCTTTCTTGAGTTGCTATAGTAAAGAAATAAAATAAAATAAAGAAATGCATGAAAAGACATAATGAAGTGATATTTTGGTGGAGACTTCTACACATTTTCTCACCCTCTTCTTCCTCTCCCTCACCTCCAAAAAAATGGCCGGCCTCACCCCCCATGGTAGCCCCCATTTTCCTCATTTTATTTTGCTCCAAAATTCATAAAAAATCCTTTAAAAAAATTCAATAAAAATCCACAAAATCCTATTTATTTCATACCTTTTATTCCTTGCTCATTTTTATATGGAATTTGGAGATGGAAAGCATGCATTTTGGAGGCTCATTTTCTTGTTTGGATTTCATATTTTGGAGGTATAAATTTCCTTCTTTTGTTTATTTATTATTAGATGTTTCTTTTAAGCATGTTTAGATTTAATGAATTAATTCTATGTTCAATTTTTAAAATTCAAGTTAGGGTTTGTAAATTCAAGTTATGATTTTTATTAATTAATTAGGGTTATAATAGTTAGTTTAACACTTTTAGAATTGGAAAATCTTGCATGGTTGTTGAATTGTAAATTTTTCATTTAAAATTGTTTAAATTAGGAATTTTGCTAACTAGGTTTCTATAAAACATAATTTTTGGTGAAATAAAATTTCAATTAATATTTGTAACACTAGATTGTGGTCTTAATAAGGGTATTAACTTGTTGGTGGAATCGAAACTTAAATTGATTGCTAGTTTCTATTGATAATTGATAAATTGTGATAAAAATTGCTATTTTGTAAACTAGATTTTAGAAATTCCTAAATAAATGAGATTAAAAATATAATTTATGGTTTCATTAAATCATTATCATCATGAATTGTGGTTTAATACATTAATTCATGAAAAATCATGTTTTGTGGTGGATTTGTGGTATTTTGCTTGAAAAATGTTGAAAATTGTTAAAGGTTGCAAACTAGAAATTTCAAATTAATACAAATTTGTGTAATAAAAATATAGTAACGGTTTGTATAGTCTAGTTATACTATTTAATGAGTTTTATGACCATTGGTTTTATTTAAATGTCAAGTTTTGATGAAAAACGGTAAATTGGCATTTTCGGGTTTTACGAAATTGGACGATTTGATGGATTTTAGGGTTTCGATGGATTTAATCATGTTTTATAATATAAGTAATGTGTTTTAAAACTACGAGTTATTTGTTGATGTTATCTCGATCTATCGGAGTTTGTACGCCGATATCGAGCGATATTTGGTGCTTTTGCGTGGACGGGACATAGGTTTTAACCTATGCTTGTTCCTTGCGTCGTTTTGACTTTTGTATGTGATTCAGTTTACGATGCTATTTATATGTTTGCGTTTAGGTACCCCTCACGTGGACTGCGAGCGATGAAGAGGAGGATGGCGACACCGTCTTCGGCAGACATGGACCAGGTGAGTAGATGTATATCTACGGGGGGAAGTCGGGTGTATGGCGTTTAGCACCCCCGCAACGTAGAATAGGAATAGTACTTATTGACATTAGAAAACAAGATGTGACCCTAGATTCTTAATGAGTAGGACCCTAGTAATGACCCTAGGCTGGACTAGACTGATTTAGTAAAACCATATCAGAGGATGAGTACCTTGGAAGAGGTTCATGGGTTTCCGGTAGAAACACACACACGCACACACTGAAATTCGACATGGTGTATACGTGCATGTATATATACATATAGGACTAGGTATAGGTATATATATATATACAATACGTGTATGGGATACATTGATGTGATATGATATCCGAGGTATGATGAAACAGTATAACTGGGCTTGATGCCGTGATTCTTGGCTATACAGTCGTATTAAGTGTTAGCGGATCATTAGAGAATGAGATAATGAACATATATACATAAATTATAATGGATGGTGATGATATTGAGGTACATGGGACTCTAAAATAGTACCCGGACTGTAACTTGTGACTGATCACGATATGATATATGTATGACATGATTACGACATCATATAGGAGTGACCAGATGTCGATATCATATAAGTGTGACTTGATGAAGATATGATATCAGTATGACTTAATCACAATATGATACATATGACATGATATTTCTGAGGATAAACTAATGATGCATATTATGATGGCAATGATATATAATTGATGTATGAGGTTACAGTTTAGCACCTTGATCATGAGATGTGTTGATGATGACATTATACGATGATGAGACACCTAGGAGATACTTGACCCGTACCCCGATATTGGGATGACGTACGATGGATTTTACCGTACGAGGCATAGATATGATGATTGATCCGCACTCTTGTTTTGAGGAAGTCGTACTATGTACGTGACGCTATTGAGGCAGGATCGCCGACTATTAGAGATATGGACTCAGGCGTTAGGTGTACTTCTATCGACCAGTTCTTAGGTTTAGTTTTCCTTAGGAGGGTTAGATGAACACTAGGTTAGGTTTGAGCCATATAGTGGTAGTGGTATTTGTATATCAAATGAGTGGATAACACACATCCGTCTTTACTTTTTCACTGTAATCATAATGTTGCATGTTCATACATATGTTGCTATAATCACTATAAACTTTACCTGTTAGGACACCAGCACCATTACCGATGATGTGCAAATTCCACGCACACTTATTTGCCGGCACACACACATCATCATCGGTAATTGCTATGTCACGTACACTTTAGATCATATTATCTTTTATGGATACATTCAGCTAACAGCTAGATTGATATAATATCGTGATTACTCTCAGATGTTAGTCTAGACATGGCATCATTACGTAGACATTCATGCATTCATATTTTCAGGTTATCATGTAGTATTATGGGGCATATGCCGACATTTATCATTCTTACTCATGATTTTGAGATTTGGATTTCTATGAGATTTCTGGACTTTTGGGGAAAACCGCAAGAAAATATAAAAAACTTCTCTCTCTCTCTCCTCCTCTCTTTTTAAAATATAAGATGCGGTTTTCTCGTGATGTATGTGTCGTCCACCATGAGATTTTTTGTTTTCTGATGGATTTCGAGACCCGATTCGAGGAGTGGATGAACCGTCTCGGGTACATGGTGGGCCCGGTATGGTACCCCGGGGCAAGAAGATCGAGTTGTAGACGATGAGCCTGGCAGGGGAAGGCTACCTACCGGTGATGTCTGGCGCGGCGGATATCCGGAGGATACCGACCGTTGTCGTGAGATTTGATGTTATGGGCCGATCCGGACTGACGGAGCCCGAGGTATTGAGACTATGAGAGTTGAGGTTTACATGTTTGTGTCGATACTTGACACGGATTTCCATGGACTTCATTGTTGAGATTTCAGATTCCTATACACATTTTACTATGATAACTGCTAAAGATTTCTTATATAGATATTTCTGGATTTCAGGATTGATTATTTTATATTCATGATGCATGCATATCCATTCATATGACATAGTATTATATGAGGCACTGACACGAGCACGGAGTATCTGCATTTACACGTAGTTTTACCCTGCTATTACTAGATGATTGGGATATAATAGTGTATTATTATGACCTAGGATAGCGTCGTGCATTCGATTTCTTTTCGTAGATGTCTTCTACTCACAAGTTGGCAACTCACCCCCGTTGTGCCAAATTTTATTACAGGTTCGATGTACAGGTTTCCCTTGGCAGTTGCTGGCACATCATTTTCATTTCGGGTGATTTGCACGGTAGGTTGGTTCATTTGTATCTGAACCGCCGTTGTATTTTTATTATTTCATTTTTATCTAGAAAGCTCCATTAACCAAACTTGTATTATTTGATAGTTTATTGGGCCAGTCTTTTTATTTCGACCTTAGAGTCGCGCATGTATTATTCTGATCTGGTGGTTTTGTTTTCTTTTGAGTTTTGAGCCTCGCCCTTTGGCGTTGTATATTATTGTGCTTGTTGTGGTTGTTTCCTCCTGTTGGCGTTGAGCTAGCACCCGTTCGGGGATGCTTTTTATTGTTTATGTATATTATACTTGTTGTACCCGTTTGGGGCCAGTTTTTACAGAGGAGACTCTGCCGAAATTTTTGGGAAAATTTGCTGATGTTTTAAACTTGTTCCTTCATGTTTCCTTTCACTGCTTCTTCTTCTTTTTCATGGTTTAGATTTCTGGGCTTCGGCTTACTTAGGTTACGTGGCGCCTCTAGACGCTTCGTAATCTAAGTGCCGGTCACGTTCCGTACTTTCGGGTCGTGACAATGTTGGTATCAGAGCGCTAGGTTTAACCTTGTATAAGTCTAGGTGACCCTTGGTTGATGGAGTAGGCGATTTTGGCAGAGTAACGTACCGTGGGTATGGTCCGCGGCATACTTACGATACGCTACTCTGCTTAAGGAGCTTTAGGATGTACAATTGTTTGCACCGTATTCCATTCGTTCTTTTGATCTATCTTCGTCAATGTTGGAGGGTGGTTTCTGTTACCACGGGCACACTGGCAGAGGGAGCTGCGGCTCGAATGCGATAACCATTAGAGTATTGGTTATTCTTGAGGATTGAAGCATTGCTTAGCGTGCGGACGAAGGGTATTCACATGCCGTCCGGATGAAGTTAAAGGGTTCGAACGATTATCAGAAAACCATTTTCCCAAGTTTAAAGTATTCGGAAGAACATGCAGGTATTTCGATGGACCCTCTAGAAGAATGAAACCCTAACTCGACATAATGACCACGAGAACGCCCTTGAACCTTAGGGTTTACGGCAGTTCCGCGGTGCCATTAGTGAGGCTTAGGTTTGCCCTTCTACGGCTGGATCATCGATGCTGGGGTATGTACCGGATATTTTTAAGCTGTACTTGAGTGTTGAGCTCTCGGGGAATTTTGGGATTTTGATGGATCGATCGAAAAGTTTAATGTAGTCCGGATATCAGGTGAAGGGATCGACTACGTGGGAGACTCTAGATGTGAGTATTGCCGTTGGTAGCGCAGTCAACACACTTATGAAGAGACAAGTTTGAAGCAGCAGACATCAGAGGAAAGAAGCGCACATTGACGATAGTGATTACGATGTGACTTGGTGATTTGAATTTCATATTTCTGTTATTGGATTTTGGTATTTTGAGGATTTTGTTCTACGATTGGTATTTCTTATGTGTACCTTCATTACATTCTATCTGTGTTTCATATATCAGTTGCATTGATGTTGCTTAGTATACACCCTGTACACTTGATTAGGTTTTATATATTTTGAGATTTTTGATTTGATTTCGTGCATAGGGGTCACACATGATTTTGACATATGTTTCGACCTAGTTTTCATGCATTTTTGTGCTGTGATTTCGATTTCGATATTCGATGTATGTTTTCGTGCACCATGTGCACCTGATTAGGATTCTTGCGCATACTTGGCGCACTTGATGCGATTTTGTGCACACCAGATGCACTAAATCGGGGTTTTGTGCAGATTAGATGCACCTGATAGTGAGTCGTGCACGCCCGTTGCACTTGACAGATGTTTTGGTGTACACCTGTTGCACTTATTTTGTTTTTGTGTGTATTCATGGTATCTGTATTTGGTTTCGATTTCAGTGCGCACCGGACACACATGATATTTTATTGATGTGATTGGGATTGATTTCAGTTTGAGCAGTATGTTTCATAATCATTATTATTTGATTTAGTAACCAGGCGGGACGTGTATGTTAAATAAAAGATATATATATATATAGCTATTTTTTTAAAAAAAATAAACGCCCGCTACTTATGCCGTGACACGTACATTGCACGGCGATTTTCAAGAGGGGTTTTTGTATGCTTCTTTATTATGATGTTTAGGCGATTTTACTATGATGCGCACTATATATAAGTTATAGATTGATGTATATTATGATAGTTTTCATATTGGGTTTTGATATTTTATCTTCACCATAACTCCGTTGATTGCGTTATGCTTGATGGAGTTGATTTTTGTTATGTATTGATGATTTCGGAGCCCCGACGATTTGAGTGTTTTGCTAAATGTTTTAGTATTTGGAGGGGGAGTTTTAATTTAAATTCGGAGACTGAATTTTTTAAAGGGGGAAAGATTGTAACGTTTTAAAAATAATTAAATAAATAATTAAATGAATAAAATTGTTTAAGTGAATTTTATGAATTTCGGTAAAGTAAAATGTATTTTTCGTAAAATTAAACCGTGATTGTTTTTCATTATAATTTCAAAAATACCTATTTTAATTATGTAATTACTAGTAAATGGTGTTTATTTAGCCACTTATAAATTTTTAGTTTAATTAAATATTTTTCCTAAATTAATTATTTTAAATATTAACATAAGCTTTATTTTTACACTAAATTAGTGTAAATTACAAATTTGAATGATTTTAATTTGTAAAAATGAATCATGGCATATTAGAATTTAGTGTGTATCATGCAAAATTTATTTGCAAATTTTTCCATTTTTCTAGAGTTTTCTTGAGTTGCTATAGTAAAGAAATAAAATAAAATAAAGAAATGCATGAAAAGACATAATGAAGTGATATTTTGGTGGAGACTTCTACACATTTTCTCACCCTATTCTTTCTCTCCCTCACCTCCAAAAAAATGGCCGGCCTCACCCCCCATGGTAGCCCCCATTTTCCTCATTTTATTTTGCTCCAAAATTCATCAAAAATCCTTTAAAAAAATTCAATAAAAATCCACAAAATCCTATTTATTTCATACCTTTTATTCCTTGCTCATTTTTATATGGAATTTGGAGATGGAAAGCATGCATTTTGGAGGCTCATTTTCTTGTTTGGATTTCATATTTTGGAGGTATAAATTTCCTTCTTTTGTTTATTTATTATTAGATGTTTCTTTTAAGCATGTTTAGATTTAATGAATTAATTCTATGTTCAATTTTTAAAATTCAAGTTAGGGTTTGTAAATTCAAGTTATGATTTTTATTAATTAATTAGGGTTATAATAGTTAGTTTAACACTTTTAGAATTGGAAAATCTTGCATGGTTGTTGAATTGTAAATTTTTCATTTAAAATTGTTTAAATTAGGAATTTTGCTAACTAGGTTTCTATAAAACATAATTTTTGGTGAAATAAAATTTCAATTAATATTTGTAACACTAGATTGTGGTCTTAATAAGGGTATTAACTTGTTGGTGGAATCGAAACTTAAATTGATTGCTAGTTTCTATTGATAATTGATAAATTGTGATAAAAATTGCTATTTTGTAAACTAGATTTTAGAAATTCCTAAATAAATGAGATTAAAAATATAATTTATGGTTTCATTAAATAATTATCATCATGAATTGTGGTTTAATACATTAATTCATGCAAAATCATGTTTTGTGGTGGATTTGTGGTATTTTGCTTGAAAAATGTTGAAAATTGTTAAAGGTTGCAAACTAGAAATTTCAAATTAATACAAATTTGTGTAATAAAAATATAGTAACGGTTTGTATAGTCTAGTTATGCTATTTAATGAGTTTTATGACCATTGGTTTCATTTAAATGTCAAGTTTTGATGAAAAACGGTAAATTGGTATTTTCGGGTTTTACGAAATTGGACGGTTTGATGGATTTTAGGGTTTCGATGGATTTAATCATGTTTTATAATATAAGTAATGTGTTTTAAAACTACGAGTTATTTGTTGATGTTATCTCGATCCATCGGAGTTTGTACGCCGATATCGAGCGATATTTGGTGCTTTTGCGTGGACGGGACATAGGTTTTAACCTATGCTTGTTCCTTGCGTCGTTTTGACTTTTGTATGTGATTCAGTTTACGATGCTATTTATATGTTTGCGTTTAGGTACCCCTCACGTGGACTGCGGGCGATGAAGAGGAGGATGGCGACACCGTCTTCGGCAGACATGGACCAGGTGAGTAGATGTATATCTACGGGGGGAAGTCGGGTGTATGGCGTTTAGCACCCCCGCAACATAGAATAGGAATAGTACTTATTGACATTAGGAAATAAGATGTGACCCTAGATTCTTAATGAGTAGGACCCTAGTAATGACCCTAGGCTGGACTAGACTGATTTAGGAAAACCATATCAGAGGATGAGTACCTTGGAAGAGGTTCGTAGGTTTCAGGTAGAAACACACACACGCACACACTGAAACTCGACATGGTGTATACGTGCATGTATATATACATATAGGACTAGGTATAGGTATATATATATATATATACAACACGTGTATGGGATACATTGATGTGATATGATATCCGAGGTATGATGAAATAGTATAACTGGGCTTGATGCCGTGATTCTTGGCTATACAGTCGTATTAAGTGTTAGCGGATCATTAGAGAATGAGATAATGAACATATATACATAAATTATAATGGATGGTGATGATATTGAGGTACATGGGACTCTAAAATAGTACCCGGACTGTAACTTGTAACTGATCACGATATGATATATGTATGACTTGATTACGACATCATATAGGTGTGACCAGATGTCGATATCATATAAGTGTGACTTGATGACGATATGATATCAGTATGACTTAATCACAATATGATACATATGACATGATATTTCTGAGGATAAACTAATGATGCATATTATGATGGCAATGATATATAATTGATGTATGCGGTTACAGTTTAGCACCTTGATCATGATATGTGTTGATGATGACATTATACGAATGATGAGACACCTAGGAGATACTTGACCTGTACCCCGATATTGGGATGACGTACGATGGATTTTACCGTACGAGGCATAGATATGATGATTGATCCGCACTCTTATTTTGAGGAAGTCGTACTATGTACGTGACGCTATTGAGGCAGGATCGCCGACTATTAGAGATATGGACTCAGGCGTTAGGTGTACTTCTATCGACCAGTTCTTAGGTTTAGTTTTCCTTAGGAGGGTTAGATGAACACTAGGTTAGGTTTGAGCCATATAGTGGTAGTGGTATTTGTATATCAAATGAGTGGATAACACACATCCGTCTTTACTTTTTTACTGTAATCATAATTTTGCATGTTCATACATATGTTGCTATAATCACTATAAACTTTACCTGTTAGGACACCAGCACCATTACCGATGATGTGCATATTCCACGCACACTTATTTGCCGGCTCACACACATCATCATCGGTAATTGCTATGTCACGTACACTTTAGATCATATTATCTTTTATGGATACATTCAGCTAACAGCTAGATTGATATAATATCGTGATTACTCTCAGATGTTAGTCTAGACATGGCATCATTACGTAGACATTCATGCATTCATATTTTCAGGTTATCATGTAGTATTATGGGGCATATGCCGACATTTATCATTCTTACTCATGATTTTGAGATTTGGATTTCTATGAGATTTCTGGACTTTTGGGGAAAACCGCAAGAAAATATAAAAAACTTCTCTCTCTCTCTCCTCCTCTCTTTTTAAAATATAAGATGCGGTTTTCTCGTGATGTATGTGTCGTCCACCATGAGATTTCATGTTTTCTGATGGATTTCGAGACCCGATTCGAGGAGTGGATGAACCGTCTCGGGTACATGGTTGGCCCGGTATGGTACCCCGGGGCAAGAAGATCGAGTTGTAGACGATGAGCCTGGCAGGGGAAGGCTACCTACCGGTGATGTCTGGCGCGGAGGATATCCGGAGGATACCGACCGTTGTCGTGAGATTTGATGTTATGGGCCGATCCGGACTGACGGAGCCCAAGGTATTGAGACTATGAGAGTTGAGGTTTACATGTTTGTGTCGATACTTGACACGGATTTCCATGGACTTCATTGTTGAGATTTCAGATTCCTATACACATTTTACTATGATAACTGCTAAAGATTTCTTATACAGATATTTCTGCATTTCAGGATTGATTATTTTATATTCATGATGAATGCATATCCATTCATATGACATAGTATTATATGAGGCACTGACACGAGCACGGAGTATCTGCATTTACACGTAGTTTTACCCTGCTATTACTAGATAATTGGGATATAATAGTGTATTATTATGACCTAGGATAGCGTCGTGCATTCGATTTCTTTTCGTAGATGTCTTCTACTCACGAGTTGGCAACTCACCCCCGTTGTGCCAAATTTTATTACAGGTTCGATGTACAGGTTTCCCTTGGCAGTTGCTGGCACATCATTTTCATTTCGGGTGATTTGCACGGTAGGTTGGTTCATTTGTATCTGAACCGCCGTTGTATTTTTATTATTTCATTTTTATCTAGAAAGCTCCATTAACCAAACTTGTATTATTTGATAGTTTATTGGGCCAGTCTTTTTATTTCGACCTTAGAGTCGCGCATGTATTATTCTGATCTGGTGGTTTTGTTTTCTTTTGAGTTTTGAGCCTCGCCCTTTGGCGTTGTATATTATTGTGCTTGTTGTGGTTGTTTCCGCCTGTTGGCGTTGAGCTAGCACCCGTTCGGGGATGCTTTTTATTGTTTATGTATATTATACTTGTTGTACCCGTTTGGGGCCAGTTTTTACAGAGGAGACTCTGCCGAAATTTTTGGGAAAATTTGCTGATGTTTTAAACTTGTTCCTTCATGTTTCCTTTCTCTGCTGCTTCTTCTTTTTCATGGTTTAGATTTCTGGGCTTCGGCTTACTTAGGTTACGTGGCGCCTCTAGACGCTTCGTAATCTAAGTGCCGGTCACGTTCCGTACTTTCGGGTCGTGACAATGTTGGTATCAGAGCGCTAGGTTTAACCTTGTATAAGTCTAGGTGACCCTTGGTTGATGGAGTAGGCGATTTTGGCAGAGTAACGTACCGTGGGTATGGTCCGCGGCATACTTACGATACGCTACTCTGCTTAAGGAGCTTTAGGATGTACAATTGTTTGCACCGTATTCCATTCGTTCTTTTGATCTATCTTCGTCAATGTTGGAGGGTGGTTTCTGTTACCACGGGCACACTGGCAGAGGGAGCTGCGGCTCGAATGCGATAACCATTAGAGTATTGGTTATTCTTGAGGATTGAAGCATTGCTTAGCGTGCGGACGAAGGGTATTCACATGCCGTCCGGATGAAGTTAAAGGGTTCGAACGATTATCAGAAAACCATTTTCCCAAGTTTAAAGTATTCGGAAGAACATGCAGGTATTTCGATGGACCCTCTAGAAGAATGAAACCCTAACTCGACATAATGACCACGAGAACGCCCTTGAACCTTAGGGTTTACGGCAGTTCCGCGGTGCCATTAGTGAGGCTTAGGTTTGCCCTTCTACGGCTGGATCATCGATGCTGGGGTATGTACCGGATATTTTTAAGCTGTACTTGAGTGTTGAGCTCTCGGGGAATTTTGGGATTTTGATGGATCGATCGAAAAGTTTAATGTAGTCCGGATATCAGGTGAAGGGATCGACTACGTGGGAGACTCTAGATGTGAGTATTGCCGTTGGTAGCGCAGTCAACACACTTATGAAGAGACAAGTTTGAAGCAGCAGACATCAGAGGAAAGAAGCGCACATTGACGATAGTGATTACGATGTGACTTGGTGATTTGAATTTCATATTTCTGTTATTGGATTTTGGTATTTTGAGGATTTTGTTCTACGATTGGTATTTCTTATGTGTACCTTCATTACATTCTATCTGTGTTTCATATATCAGTTGCATTGATGTTGCTTAGTATACACACAGTACACTTGATTAGGTTTTATATATTTTGAGATTTTTGATTTGATTTCGTGCACAGGGGTCACACATGATTTTGACATATGTTTCGACCTAGTTTTCATGCATTTTTGTGCTGTGATTTCGATTTTGATATTCGATGTATGTTTTCGTGCACCATGTGCACCTGATTAGGATTCTTGCGCATACTTGGCGCACTTGATGCGATTTTGTGCACACCAGATGCACTAAATCGGGGTTTTGTGCAGATTAGATGCACCTGATAGTGAGTCGTGCACGCCCGTTGCACTTGACAGATGTTTTGGTGCACACCTGTTGCACTTATTTTGTTTTTGTGTGTATTCATGGTATCTGTATTTGGTTTCGATTTCAGTGCGCACCGGACACACATGATATTTTATTGATGTGATTGGGATTGATTTCAGTTTGAGCAGTATGTTTCATAATCATTATTATTTGATTTAGTAACCAGGCGGGACGTGTATGTTAAATAAAAGATATATATATATATAGCTATTTTTTTAAAAAAATAAACGCCCGCTACTTATGCCGTGACCCGTACATTGCACGGCAATTTTCAAGAGGGGTTTTTGTATGCTTCTTTATTATGATGTTTAGGCGATTTTACTATGATGCGCACTATATATAAGTTATAGATTGATGTATATTATGAAGGTTTTCATATTGGGTTTTGATATTTTATCTTCACCATAACTCCGATGATTGCGTTATGCTTGATGGAGTTGATTTTTGTTATGTATTGATGATTTCGGAGCCCCGACGATTTGAGTGTTTTGCTAATTGTTTTAGTATTTGGAGGGGGAGTTTTAATTTAAATTCGGGGACCGAATTTTTTAAAGGGGGAAAGATTGTAACGTTTTAAAAATAATTAAATAAATAATTAAATGAATAAAATTGTTTAAGTGAATTTTATGAATTTCGGTAAAGTAAAATGTATTTTTCGTAAAATTAAACCGTGATTGTTTTTCATTATAAGTTCAAAAATACCTATTTTAATTATGTAATTACTAGTAAATGGTGTTTATTTAGCCACTTATAAATTTTTAGTTTAATTAAATATTTTTCCTAAATTAATTATTTTAAATATTAACATAAGCTTTATTTTTACACTAAATTAGTGTAAATTACAAATTTGAATGATTTTAATTTGTAAAAATGAATCATGGCATATTAGAATTTAGTGTGTATCATGAAAAATTTATTTGCAAATTTTTCCATTTTTCTAGAGCTTTCTTGAGTTGCTATAGTAAAGAAATAAAATAAAATAAAGAAATGCATGAAAAGACATAATGAAGTGATATTTTGGTGGAGACTTCTACACATTTTCTCACCCTCTTCTTTCTCTCCCTCACCTCCAAAAAAATGGCCGTCCTCACCCCCCATGGTAGCCCCCATTTTCCTCATTTTATTTTGCTCCAAAATTCATCAAAAATCCTTTAAAAAAATTCAATAAAAATCCACAAAATCATATTTATTTCATACCTTTTATTCCTTGCTCATTTTTATATGGAATTTGGAGATGGAAAGCATGCATTTTGGAGGCTCATTTTCTTGTTTTGATTTCATATTTTGGAGGTATAAATTTCCTTCTTTTGTTTATTTATTATTAGATGTTTCTTTTAAGCATGTTTAGATTTAATGAATTAATTCTATGTTCAATTTTTAAAATTCAAGTTAGGGTTTGTAAATTCAAGTTATGATTTTTATTAATTAATTAGGGTTATAATAGTTAGTTTAACACTTTTATAATTGGAAAATCTTGCATGGTTGTTGAATTGTAAATTTTTCATTTAAAATTATTTAAATTAGGAATTTTGCTAACTAGGTTTCTATAAAACATAATTTTTGGTGAAATAAAATTTCAATTAATATTTGTAACACTAGATTGTGGTCTTAATAAGGGTATTAACTTGTTGGTGGAATCGAAACTTAAATTGATTGCTAGTTTCTATTGATAATTGATAAATTGTGATAAAAATTGCTATTTTGTAAACTAGATTTTAGAAATTCCTAAATAAATGAGATTAAAAATATAATTTATGGTTTCATTAAATCATTATCATCATGAATTGTAGTTTAATACATTAATTAATGCAAAATCATGTTTTGTGGTGGATTTGTGGTATTTTGCTTGAAAAATGTTGAAAATTGTTAAAGGTTGCAAACTAGAAATTTCAAATTAATACAAATTTGTGTAATAAAAATATAGTAACGGTTTGTATAGTCTAGTTATGCTATTTAATGAGTTTTATGACCATTGGTTTCATTTAAATGTCAAGTTTTGATGAAAAACGGTAAATTGGCATTTTCGGGTTTTACGAAATTGGACGGTTTGATGGATTTTAGGGTTTCGATGGATTTAATCATGTTTTATAATATAAGTAATGTGTTTTAAAACTACGAGTTATTTGTTGATGTTATCTCGATCCATCGGAGTTTGTACGCCGATATCGAGCGATATTTGGTGCTTTTGCGTGGACGGGACATAGGTTTTAACCTATGCTTGTTCCTTGCGTCGTTTTGACTTTTGTATGTGATTCAGTTTACGATGCTATTTATATGTTTGCGTTTAGGTACCCCTCACGTGGACTGCGGGCGATGAAGAGGAGGATGGCGATACCGTCTTCGGCAGACATGGACCAGGTGAGTAGATGTATATCTACGGGGGGAAGTCGGGTGTATGGCGTTTAGCACCCCCGCAACGTAGAATAGGAATAGTACTTATTGACATTAGGAAACAAGATGTGACCCTAGATTCTTAATGAGTAGGACCCTAGTAATGACCCTAGGCTGGACTAGACTGATTTAGGAAAACCATATCAGAGGATGAGTACCTTGGAAGAGGTTTGTAGGTTTCAGGTAGAAACACACACACGCACACACTGAAACTCGACTTGGTGTATACGTGCATGTATATATACATATAGGACTAGGTATAGGTATATATATATATATACAACACGTGTATGGGATACATTGATGTGATATGATATCCGAGGTATGATGAAACAGTATAACTGGGCTTGATGCCGTGATTCTTGGCTATACAGTCGTATTAAGTGTTAGCGGATCATTAGAGAATGAGATAATAAACATATATACATAAATTATAATGGATGGTGATGATATTGAGGTACATGGGACTCTAAAATAGTACCCGGACTGTAACTTGTGACTGATCACGATATGATATATGTATGACTTGATTACGACATCATATAGGTGTGACCAGATGTCGATATCATATAAGTGTGACTTGATGACGATATGATATCAGTATGACTTAATCACAATATGATACATATGACATGATATTTCTGAGGATAAACTAATGATGCATATTATGATGGCAATGATATATAATTGATGTATGCGGTTACAGTTTAGCACCTTGATCATGAGATGTGTTGATGATGACATTATACGAATAATGAGACACCTAGGAGATACTTGACCCGTACCCCGATATTGGGATGACGTACGATGGATTTTACCGTACGAGGCATAGATATGATGATTGATCCGCACTCTTGTTTTGAGGAAGTCGTACTATGTACGTGACGCTATTGAGGCAGGATCGCCGACTATTAGAGATATGGACTCAGGCGTTAGTTGTACTTCTATCGACCAGTTCTTAGGTTTAGTTTTCCTTAGGAGGGTTAGATGAACACTAGGTTAGGTTTGAGCCATATAGTGGTAGTGGTATTTGTATATCAAATGAGTGGATAACACACATCCGTCTTTACTTTTTCACTGTAATCATAATGTTGCATGTTCATACATATGTTGCTATAATCACTATAAACTTTACCTGTTAGGACACCAGCACCATTACCGATGATGTGCATATTCCACGCACACTTATTTGCCGACTCACACACATCATCATCGGTAATTGCTATGTCATGTACACTTTAGATCATATTATCTTTTATGGATACATTCAGCTAACAGCTAGATTGATATAATATCGTGATTACTCTCAGATGTTAGTCTAGACATGGCATCATTACGTAGACATTCATGCATTCATATTTTCAGGTTATCATGCAGTATTATGGGGCATATGCCGACATTTATCATTCTTACTCATGATTTTGAGATTTGGATTTCTATGAGATTTCTGGACTTTTGGGGAAAACCGCAAGAAAATATAAAAAACTTCTCTCTCTCTCCTCCTCTCTTTTTAAAATATAAGATGCGGTTTTCTCGTGATGTATGTGTCGTCCACCATGAGATTTCATGTTTTCTGATGGATTTCGAGACCCGATTCGAGGAGTGGATGAACCGTCTCGGGTACATGGTGGGCCCGGTATGGTACCCCGCGGCAAGAAGATCGAGTTGTAGACGATGAGCCTGGCAGGGGAAGGCTACCTACCGGTGATGTCTGGCGCGGCGGATATCCGGAGGATACCGACCGTAGTCGTGAGATTTGATGTTATGGGCCGATCCGGACTGACGGAGCCCGAGGTATTGAGACTATGAGAGTTGAGGTTTACATGTTTGTGTCGATACTTGACACGGATTTCCATGGACTTCATTGTTGAGATTTCAGATTCCTATACACATTTTACTATGATAACTGCTAAAGATTTCTTATACAGATTTTTCTGGATTTCAGGATTGATTATTTTATATTCATGATGTTGGAGATAGTGCCCTCAGAGTCAATTATTAGGTCACAGGTACGTGGTTGTAATGATTGAGGGAGGACCTATCCCGGTAGGACAGTCTTACTCGAGATGATAGTATGCTATCTGGTTTACCTTTATCATCGTGTACTGCTTGAGGTGACCTGACACGTCGCTATTACACGTTGATAGAGCCCCTAGGATTCTTGCTTGACCACCAGCAGTATGAGGGCGATCATATAAGTGGGAGCTGGGGGTCTATAAGCTTATTCTTAAAAGGTCCCTAGTCGTGGGAGTTTCGAGACTGGGCATCGATACTCCATTAGTAGACTAGTGTATACAGTCGAGACCCCGACGAGGGGCGGTGGCCGGTCTCACAAGCCACTGGTGTCAGTTGGATCACCTAAGATGTATACAGGTGCTCATTGGGTTATGAGTACACCGGACAGGACTCGCCGGGAACATGCTAGTTGGTCATATACCAGACGTCAGATGGCAGTTCCCTGGTGACATGTGTGCAGGTTAGTTCATCGACCTGGGGATCGTCATTTGTCTCGTGTGAGTTCCCACTGTACTTTGATTACTACCCTACCACGGCTCAAAGGAGTCGTGCAAACAGGTTTTAGTTGGGTACAGTCCCGAGCCACATGGAGGCAGTGAGCGTATCTTCAGGGGTTCGTCTCTCCCGGTATTGGGGGTGAGGTCGTGCTGTGTCTAGGAGAGCCATTACACAAAGTCCTTGGCCAAGGCAAGGAGATTTACTGGTAGGTATTCCAGTAGTATCTCAGGGTGTTCTGGGCTACACTCCGACACGACTTGTACCGCTTTTGGGGGTCTGACTTTTACCAACCCCCTAGGCCCGCCATGCGATACTCATAGACGAACGGACCGGACTGCACGGATATTGTCACTGACAGGCTCAGTAGGGTTGTCAGGCTGAGCTCGCTCACAGACGTCCCTTTTGGTCAATACCTGGTGGCCCGTTATGTATTGGCTTATACCTCTAACGTGCTAGTGGTTAAATCCACAACCGAGGTGTTGACGAGTCTTTAGAGTCCCCCACATTCAGTTACTCAGCTTTCGGGCGAAAAGTTGTAGAGGCCGTATGGAGATATGGCAGGGTCCGGTCAGATACGTGAGGTATTGCACGGATCAGGATCGGACAGTTTGTACTATAGGCCGTATGGGTATATGGCAGGGTTCGATCAGATACGTGCGGTATTGCACGGATCAGGATCGAACAGATATTACTAGCCGGCTTTGGTTTAAGCCGGATCTTAGTATAGTACAGTGTAGAGTTTGTCTCATTGCATTTGTATTTCGGTCGAAATACAGATGCGGGTGTGTATGCACAGTATTGGGGTTTTCCTGTAATTTATTACGGGACCAGTCTTCTGGAGTTGCCAGTTTGCTTTCCGTTTCGGCCGATTTCCATTGTTCCGTTCATTGGCCGAAGATTGGTGGAGGAGGGTTTATTTGCATTGTTGCAAATAGGCATTTGTGGAGGGGGTCTTTGCATTTTATCTTATCATGATGGTTTTCATGATGAGCACCATCACTTGACTTCTTCTTCTCATGATGGCTTGACTTTTTGAAGCCATCATGCATGAGATGATGGTTGCCTTTGTGTGTTGGATTTGTGGTGATCATTTGATTTCTCCTCATCATTTTTTTTGCTTTCCAACCACCCCCCTTGTCTTGGTTTTTCTCTCTCCAATCACACTTGGAAATGGGGGGCCGGCCACTTTAGGTGGGATGAGAAAATTGCTTCTCTTTTGAGTGGAGAAAAAAAAAATATGATACATTCATTCTTTAGTATGCTACATTTTCCCCACCTCTCTCCAAGCTCTCTTTTCCTTCACCAATGGCAATTCCACAATCCCCAAAAATGAGACATGGTTCTTCACACATTCTACAGCGAATCTTGGGCACGTCGAGTAGCCGGCTTCGTGCCCGAGTTGCCTCGGCATTGAGGTGGGAGCCCGTAAACAAAGTAGGCGATGTGGTGCACTTCCGGCGACGAGGAGGAGACGGGACATTCCGCAGGAGATCGGGACGATGACGAGAAGACCGGAGGACTTGGATCGTCGGTATATCTCTAACCCATCTTCTAGTTTGCTTAGACTTGTTAATGGTTACGATCCGGGTGTTTAGTGCGCGGTGGTGCCGGTTTGCTAAGTCCGCAAAAATTTAAGTTATTCACCGCTTCCGCATTCCGGCGTCGGATTGACGGCCGGGGCGCCGCCGTGCACTTACACATGATGCATGCATATCCATTCATATGACATAGTATTATATGAGGCACTGACACGAGCACGGAGTATCTGCATTTACACGTAGTTTTACCCTGCTATTACTAGATGATTGGGATATAATAGTGTATTATTATGACCTAGGATAGCGTCGTGCATTCGATTTCTTTTCGTAGATGTCTTCTACTCACGAGTTGGCAACTCACCCCCGTTGTGCCAAATTTTATTACAGGTTCGATGTACAGGTTTCCCTTGGCAGTTGCTGGCATATCATTTTCATTTCGGGTGATTTGCACGGTAGGTTGGTTCATTTGTATCTGAACCGCCGTTGTATTTTTATTATTTCATTTTTATCTAGAAAGCTCCATTAACCAAACTTGTATTATTTGATAGTTTATTGGGCCAGTCTTTTATTTCGACCTTAGAGTCGCGCATGTATTATTCTGATCTGGTGGTTTTGTTTTCCTTTGAGTTTTGAGCCTCGCCCTTTGGCGTTGTATATTATTGTGCTTGTTGTGGTTGTTTCTGCCTGTTGGCGTTGAGCTAGCACCCGTTCGGGGATGCTTTTTATTGTTTTTGTATATTATACTTGTTGTACCCGTTTGGGGCCAGTTTTTACAGAGGAGACTCTGCCGAAATTTTTGGGAAAATTTGCTGATGTTTTAAAGTTGTTCCTTCATGTTTCCTTTCACTGCTTCTTCTTCTTTTTCATGGTTTAGATTTCTGGGCTTCGACTTACTTAGGTTACGTGGCGCCTCTAGACGCTTCGTAATCTAAGTGCCGGTCACGTTCCGTACTTTCGGGTCGTGACAGTACCGCTTTTGGGGGTCTGACTTTTACCAACCCCCTAGGCCCGCCATGCGATGCTCATAGATGAACGGACCGGACTGTACGGATATTGTCACTAACAGGCTCAGTACAGTGTCAGGATGAGTTCGCTCATCGACGTCCCTTTCAGTCAATAGCTGGTAGTCCGTTACGTATGGCTAATACCTCTGACGTGCTAGTGGTTAAATCCACAGCCAAAGTATTGACGAGTCTTTAGAGTCCCTCACAGACAGTTTCTCAAGTTTCGGGCGAAACGCTGTAGAGGCCGTATGGATATATGGCAGGGTTCGATCATGTACGTGCGGTATTGCACGGATCATGATCGGACGGATAATACTAGCGGGCTTTGGTTTAAGCCAGATCCTTGTATTGGACAGTGTAGATTTTGTTTCATTGCATTTCTATTTAGACGGAATACAAATATGGGTATGTATATGTAACATTTCAAAAAAATAAAATATTATTTTTGGGAATTCTCATAATTTAATATTAATTTTTAATGAATATTTTAATAGTCGGTATAATTAAATACCGATAAATGGGAAAATTCCGGAGAAAATTTTGGAAATTCTAAATTTGGGTATTTCGTGGAAATATGTCATTTTTAAGCTCTTATGGTTACGTAAATGCTATTTTGGTGTTAACCGCGATTAAAAATCGCTAATTGGATTTTTGGCTTTTTGTGCAAAAATTGTGCACCATAACATTTCTACACTTGTTACACTTGCTTTATGTTTTGGACTCATGATAGCCTAGGGTTGGACCATGCTTAGATGACCATGGTGGCTTGAACCATTTGATTAGGATAATTGGGTTAATTAGGGTTTTGGTTTTGGTTAAGTTAGTGAGCTTAACTAGGGGTGTGGCCTTGTTTAATATTGGCTAGGGTTGACTTGTGTAGGAGAAGGTGAACCATGATGGCTTGTGGGTGATAGCATGTTTTGAGAGAGAGAGGGGGTGGCTCTAGGGTGTCATGGTCCCTCTCATATCAACTCTTTTGCTTTCATTTCTCATATCTCCTTCTCACTCACACACCCCATTCACACCACCTCACTCTCACACTTCACCAAAGCCACCACCTACTACTAAAACAGCTCTAGCCCAGAATATTTCAGCAGCTGAAACATTGCTACAGCCACCCTAACTCCATAAAAACAACAACAAAAAGCATCAGCTGCATCAGCAGCCACCCCATCCCCTAAATTCAGCTGCAACAGCCACACAAACACCACATCAGCCCCAACCCATCAGCTGCAGCAACCCTAGCACCAGTAAGTTCATGCTACCTCTCCCGGTACTTACGGGCTTGCGGAATTTGGTGAAAAACGATTTTCAAGAGGTGGTAACATGGACTCAAAAACCCGGATCTTTGTTAAACTGCTAACTAACAACCTAACAAGAGTTTACCTACTCGGTTAGGGGGCTATACCTTTCTTGAACTCCTTCGTCTTCAACTCGTCCCGGAGTTCGGATCGGCCTCACCTCGTAGTCTCCTTGCGTCGAAGATGGATCCACCCGAAAGCTTCTACCTTTGGCTTGTTCTTCGGACTTTGAAGAAACTAGATCACTTGGCTTGCTAGGCCTTGTGAGCTAGAATGAGTAGAGAAGAGTATGTTGGGATTTTGCTCTATGGTTCTTGCTTCTCAATACATGAGACAAGTGAACCATAGACTAAAAAGAGAGAGCAAGAGGAAGAGGGTGAGAGCAAGAGCATGAGAGCTCAAAACCAAGAGAGAGAAAGGTCAAGCAAGAATGAGCCTCTCTTTTGTCTTTCACCCTCTCATAATCCAAAAGCATCATTAGCCATAATGTCAACCAAGTATTATGTGATGGTTCATATCATGACAAAGGCAATATCATTTCCATGCACTCATTTTGCAAACTACAACAAGCAAGCAAAAGTCTTTGCATGAAAATGACAACCATTGTGATGATGATGGTCAACTAGTCCAACCTAGTCAACCGGTCAACAAAGTCAACAAGTCAACAAAGTCAACCCTCCAACAACCATGTCACTATAATACTTAATTAGTATTATTGCTAAATATATATATATATATATATATATCATATTCTCATTAGGGTTGAGCAAAAAGTCAATAGTCAACAGTCAATAGTCAACAACCCTAATGAGAATCCTCAGCCTCTGTCTCTCCGTCAACTGTGCATACACACCCGCATCCGCGTTCCGAGGAACACGAATACATACTGGATAAAACCAATCCCAAAAGGTACACTAGGATCTGGCTTAAACCAAAGCCCGCTAGTGTAAACTGTCCGGACACTGTACGTGCACAAGTGCACGGATGTGACCGAACCCTATCGCAAAACTATGCGACCTGTCGCAAAACCATGCGACCTCTACTCTTTTGCCAAAAGGCGAATAGATTTCTGTGTGGGACTCTAAAGACTCGACACTACGCCGGCAGTGGGTTTAACCACAGACCGTAAGCGGCACTAGCTGTGCGTAACGGTCCCCAGGTAGATGCCGACAAGAAGACTGACGAGGCGAAACCCATCTGAACTCCTACTGAGCCTGAATGTGACATTCTCCGTACAGTCCGGTCTGTTCGTCTGATACATCGCATGGCGGGCCTAGGGGGCGGTAAACGTCAGTCCCCCAATAGCGGTACAAGTCGTGTCGGAGTGAAGCCCAAAACACCCTGAGATAACACTGGAAGCCTACCAGTATATCTCGTTTTCCCTGGCCAGGGACTACTCGTGTAATGGCTCTCCTAGACACAGCGCGATGTCAACCCCCAATACCGGGAGAGATGAATCCTGTCTAACCGTCACTGCCTCCAAGTGCTTCAGGACTGCACCCAACTACTACCAGTTTGCACGACTCCATTGAGCCGTGGTAGGGTAGTAATCAAAGTGCAGTGGGAAGACACTCGAGGCGAAGTGACAGTGTCAAGTCAGCGGACTAAGCTGTACTCATGTCACCTGGGAACTGATAACTGACGATAGGCATAATACCAACTAGTCAGTTCCCGACGAGTCCTGTCCAGTGTACTCGTAACCTAACGAGCACCCGCATACTATCTCAATTACGACGTACCGACGGCTGTGGAACAGACTGTCTCCCACACTGGGATGAGAAACGCATGCGCTAGTCTACTCTGGAGTATCGATGCCCTGTCTCGATAGTCCTGCGACTAGGGACCTGCATAAGGATGTGCTTATAGATTATCCAGCCCTACTAGTGTGACTGCCATCACAACACTGGTAATCAAGCAAAGATCCTAAGGGCTCCACTAATGTGCATAGGTGATATACTAAAATAAACACATGTACACATTGAAGTAGAAACAAACCAAGTAGCATACTACTATTTTGAGCAAGATTGTATATACAAGTTGAATATCCCAAGCTTCCATTAAGTAATATACATACTAGTATGATACAGTAATGGCCTCTAGGGCATATACACTAACAATCTCCCACTTGCACTAAGGCCATGTACTGGCGTATCGAAGACCTATCATCTCGATCAGCCGCACAAACTGAGTCTGGGGAAAGGCCTTGGTGAATGGATCTGCAGTGTTATCTTCCGTATTTACTCTCTTCACCTCGATCTGCCGGCGATCAACGATCTCCCTGATCAGGTGGTAGCGCCTCAAAATATGCCTGGACTTCTGATGGGACCTGGGTTCCTTCGCTAAAGCTATAGCGCCGTTGTTGTCACAATACAGCGGTATTGGATCAACACTGGTAGGAACCACCTGAAGTTCCGTGAGGAACTTCTTCATCCAGACAGCTTCCTTTGCGGCATCGCAAGCAGCTATGTACTCCGCTTCCATAGTTGAGTCAGCAACGGTCTCCTGCTTGAAACTCTTCCAGCAAACCGCCACTCCATTGAGGGTAAAGACATAACCCGACATGGACTTGGAGTCATCCTTGTCACTCTGGAAGCTGGAGTCAGCAAAGGCCTCAATTTGGAGGTCTTTTCCGCCATACACCAAGAACATCTCCTTAGTCCTTCTCAGGTACTTGAGAATGTTCTTTACTGCTATCCAGTGTTTCTCCCCTGGGTCCGACTGATACCGGCTTACAACGCTCAATGCGTATGCTACATCTGGTCTGGTACACAACATCGCATACATAATAGAGCCTACCGCAGATGCGTAGGGTATTGATGACATGCGAGCCCTTTCCAAATCAGTCTTGGGAGACATCTCTTTGGAGAGGGTGATTCCGTGACAAGCCGGTAGATTGCCGCGCTTGGAATCTTCCATACTGAATCGTTTCAGTATGGTGTCGATGTACCTTGACTGTGAAAGTCCCAACATCCTCTTAGATCTATCACGATAGATCTGGATCCCCAGAATGTAGTTGGCATCGCCCAGGTCCTTCATGGAGAACCTCTGTGACAAGAATCCTTTGACTGACTGTAGCATAGGAATATCATTTCCTATTAGGAGAATGTCATCGACGTACAAGACGAGGAATACCACATTTCTCCCTACAATCTTACTGTAAATGCATGGTTCATCTGGGTTTTTGACAAAGTCGAATTCTTTGACAGTATCATCAAAGAAGATGTTCCAACTCCGCGATGCCTGCTTGAGTCCATAGATGGACTTGAGCAACTTGCACACTTTACCGCTGCTCCCACTCTGAATGAATCCCTCTGGCTGATCCATATAGACGCACTCTTCCAAATTTCCATTTAGAAAAGCCGTCTTTACGTCCATCTGCCAGATCTCATAATCGTGGAAGGCAGCAATGGCAAGAAGGATCCGAATGGATTTAAGCATGGCTACCGGAGAAAAGGTCTCATCATAGTCCAAACCAGGTCTTTGACGAAAACCCTTTGCAACGAGCCTAGCTTTATAGGTTTCAACCTGCCCATCTACACCAATCTTCTTTCTGAAGATCCATTTGCAGCCTACGGGTTTTACCCTTTCTGGAGCAAAGTCCAAAGTCCAAACTTTGTTGGTGTACATGGACTCCATTTCGGTCCGCATTGCATCCAGCCATTTTATCGAGTCACCGCTCTGAATGGCTTGCTAGAAGCTAGTAGGCTCACCATAACCCATGGTGCAATCCTCTCTATCCCCGTCTATGAGAAAACCGTAGTATCTCTCTGGCGGATGAGACTGCCTACTACTTCTGCGGAGTGGCGCAGGAATGTCCGGTTCCCCAGAACCTTCTGGTTCTACTAAGGTTTCAGTAATTGCTTGTGGTTCTGGAATTTCTTCCAGTTCTATTGCGCTCCCACTTATCTGATTTTCTAAAAACTCAGTTTCCAAGAAGCGGGCATGACGAGAAACAAGGACTTTTTGCTCCTCTGCGTAATAGAAAAGATACCCCTTGGAGTTCTTTGGGTATCCCACAAACTTGCACTGTACTGAGCGTGCCTCGAGCTTGTCCGCATGCTGCTTTTTTACAAAAGCTGGACATCCCCATGTCTTAAAGGATTTAAGACAGGGTTTCTTCCCACTCCACATCTGATATGGTGTGGTAGGCACTGTCTTAGTAGGAACTTGGTTCAAGAGATGTGCAGCTGTTTCTAGTGCATAACCCCAGAAAGATCGCGGTAACTCAGCCTTACTCATCATGGAACGAACCATATCTAACAGGGTTCGATTCCTCCTTTCCGATACACCGTTGTGTTGTGGTGTGTATGGAGGAGTACGCTGAGAGAGAATTCCATTCTCTTTTAAGTAGTCCAGAAACTCGGCACTCAAGTATTCACCACGTCGATCCGATCTTAGAATCTTGATACTTTTGCCTGTTTGTTTTTCTACTTCATTCTTATATTCCAGAAATTTCTCAAAGGCCTCGGATTTGTGCTTCAATAAGAAGACATGTCCATACCTAGAGAAATCATCTGTGAAAGTAATGAAGTATGAATAACCGCTTCGCGCATGTGTAGACATTGGACCACACGCGTCACTGTGTATGAGTCCCAAGATCTCGCTCGCTCTTACTCCGTGTCCAGTGAACGGAGTCTTTGTCATCTTTCCCATGAGACAAGATTCACAAGTGGCATAAGACTGGTACTCGAACGGATCCAAGTATCCTTCTTTATGTAACTTAGTCAACCGTGTCTCATTGATGTGACCCTGTCTACAATGTAATAAGAAAGCCTGATTTAATTCTGGAGACTTTCTTTTAAGTGTGTTCTGGACACTGAATATCTGAGCTTGATTCAATACGTATATCCGTTATTTAATGTACCTGACCCAATCAGTACTTGATTTAGGTGGATGTTTACTACATCGCTTACAAAAGCAAAATCATATCCTTCCTTAGAAAGTAAGGATACAGATATGATATTACAAGTCGCACCTGGTACATACAAACAGTCACGCAGAACCAATATCTGCCCAGTTGTCAGTCCTAGGTGATATTCCCCTACGGATACAGCATCCATGCTCATTCCGTTAGCAACCCTGAGAGTCATATCACCTTTCCTGATAACCCTACGGTTTCTCAGAGCCTGTAACGAATTACAGATATGAGATCCTGATCCGGTATCCAATACCCAGGAAGTAGGGTTAACTGACAAACAGTTCTCTATTACAAACACACTCGAAGCCGAAGCCACAACATGCTTCGAATTCTGGCTACTGGCTTTGCAAGCCCTGCAATCTTTCTGCCATTGTTCATTCCCGTTAGAATAGGAACATCCCTCTTTTACTATATCCAGTCCTGAAACTTTTGCCCTTGCTTTTCCTTTTTCTTCCCTGGTTTCTTTCAGGGTATAAGCAGAGGGTAGGGACTGTAGAATTAAGTCAGTACTTGACCCATTCTTCAACGTGGTCTCCAGGTCCGTGAGCTCAAAATAGCTGGTCTCTGTAAGGACGTTGTCCCTTACAGATGACCCGACAGCCAACCTCGCTTAAAGCAATTCGTTCGAGGTCTCATATCTTGCGATACGAGATTGCTCTCCATATAAAACTTTGTTATGGAGGAAGATAGAAACTGAGTCCATCTTCTCGTGCTGCCCCTGGTTTGCACCATCAACTGAGGCTAACACGAGGCACTTGGCTTTCGCACAATCCTTTTCCGATGTCCTTTGGATGTAAACATCCATGACAGGGGAAACTGGACCTGAGACGGTAAGGGTTTGATTAGTTAAGAGGTGTCCCAGCTTGTCATGGGTAATGGACATCTGGACAGACCTTTGCCAGTCATAACAGTCAGGTTCAGTCATATTATTATCTAGATGTAACCTAGGTGCGGTCACTTGGTCGCTGCAATTAAGAGAGAGAGAAGAAAACACTCAGCATGATGCTCTTGCAAGTTTAGAGTGGTTTTTAATTTGTCTAAACAGGATGGCTCCCACTGTCTCTCGAATCCCTCCTCAAACCAAAAAGGAAGGATTAGTCAGGATCAATCTCACCACACAATACTTGCTTAACCGTTCAGCCAGGCCAGTGTCGGTACTTCGAGGGAGGTTTTCCAACGCTTTCGCGAAGTTCCTTAATTTAAGAACCTCTTTTCCCTGGGGGCGTAGCCTCGCTAACACCTTTCTAGGCACCTACTTGGTTTATAGCATTGATCGTTAAGTGAGAAATTTCCCGAGGAGTAGCATATACTCACAGTAGGATCGGGATCCAAATATCATCGTATGACGAAACTGAAGGAATTCTACCAGAATCATCACACTCCAAATGGTATGCAACACTAGCAAGTTTCAGTTCTTTTGAAACTCCCGATGTGGATTTTTGCCCCATGCTCTTATGACCTTGACTAAGGCCAACAAATCATAAGTCACATGTCAAGTTCTACCCGTCGTTGTCCAGGTTGATTTGAACCCACCCGTATATACCCTTGACTATGGCCAACAAAGTAATACGACTGTCCCAAACCAACGCATTCTATCTATGAAACATATGAATACCCACCAGCTACCAAACACTGTGCTTTGACTAAGGCCAACAAACACAGCTTGAATACTGTTGATTATTCATATGAAACGACGGAGGGCTACGGATGGTTTTGGCGAAACCCTGAACGTAGTGAACTTGATATAATCGAAGGAACGAAATAGCTTTTAAAAGGAGTGGCTCAAGCTCCGCATTTAAAAGTTAGTTTTGAAAAGAACCGAGTGGTTTTTCGAAAGTGTTCCAACGACTTTAACTTGGTTTATTTTCTTGCATTAGTTCTTTTAATGCGTGATATTCTTGCATTAGCTCTTTTAATGCGTCCCATCATTTAATCCTACCATTGCAGAAAACAACCAAAATATGACGTACGCTTATGCCATTCGCATTCGCCACGGGGCCCCGTCATTACCCGTTAGGTTACTTAACTAACGACAGAGCGGGGGCTGGGCTAGCGCGGCTGTAAAACATAAGCAACGCCTAAATAATATCATATATAGATATATACTGCAATGATAGCCATTTCAGATCACAGATGAATACATTGGATATACTAGGAATCCGTAATTCGTACGAGCCTGTAACGAAAAGCAAATTACACGGTCGCGGTGATTAGCCAAAACCCCACCCAAGACCCCTACGGGTGGGGCAAACTACCCGCCAAGTACCCGAAGCGAAGCAACCTCCCTCAATTCCGTGAGTAGGCCACTCGGCACTTCGGCATACCCGGTAGTTTGTGCACCCCCTCCATGGGTCTATCCTAGGAGCAAAAACAGTAAAAAGAAATTATACAATGACGGCTACAACCCTGACCCGGTTGCGCGGTCATACAAATAATATTACATCAATTTACAAATTTACATGAATTGAAAGAAAAGAAAAACTCTCGTCTCACAACCCCCGGCTATTCACCCGCGACAATCCAATATATTCATATACACATTCCAGCAATATTACAGATCACAGATTTGTATAACCCCCACTAATCGACATATAGCGATTAGTAGACGTTCAATACAAATATTACATTACAGAAAAACCCGTCAGCTTAAGTCTTTTAGAAGTTCGATCAAAAATACGGATTTTCAGGACCCTAAAAATAAAATTTTCGTTCTGGAAAATCTGGGCAGAAAATATATATTCCAAAAATCCCAAAACAACCCCAGAAAAACACTGCACCAAACTTGGACCTCGGCCGAGTCAACTCGGCCGCGGATCCGCGGCGCTTTTGTAGGGTTCCTAGGCACCCTAATGAGGTCTCACAAGGCATCAACCATGCCAATTTCAAACTATCTAGGTGCCGAGAAACCCGACTACGGATCGTCGGCTAGAAATCTAGGCGAAAAGAAAAACTAGTTAACACTTAACTAAGAGATACGGAAATACAACCTTTGTAGATCCGGTTCTCTACCTCCATAGCTCCGCAATGAAGTCTCCTCGCTGTCCATAACAAGTCCCGGGCTCTAGCGTCGGCTTCATCGGAGAATGGACGGGCTAGGTCATCGATGTCCAAGCCGAAGATGATCTACGTCGAGGCATCGCTAAATCAAGCTCCGACTTCACCAAGTCAAGAAACTTGTGAAGAAAACACACTCTACTACTTGGCAAGAGGTAGAGGATGAAGAAATAGGAAGTGGGTAGACTTTAGAATTGGATTTCTCACTCTAATTCATCAATCACCATTGATGAAGTGAAGCTTTCTTCATGTGTAGAAAGGAAGAAGAAGAAGAATTATGTATTGATAAGTTAATTAAAAAGAATAGAAAAACAAAACTTTATCATAATTCTAACTATGGTTATGTGTAGAGAATTAACCAAGGTTTAAAGGAATGGTTAGGGTTAAGGATGAGATAAGAATGGTGGACAAAGTCAAAGCTTCATGAAGCTTCAACTAAACAACAAATAAAGCCACCATTCTTTTCTCTTTTCCATTTATTTTCCAAAATGAAATGGATAAATAAATAAGTGAATAAAACAAAACCCTAACCATAATCATGTAACCATGGTTTGATCTTTACACAAAAACCCTAGCATAACATGTATCATCAAACATGATACAATCAAGTGCACAAAAGTATATCACATATACAATGTGTACAATCCGAGTGAGAAAATCCATTTAAAGTGAACCAATACTAGTTAACGCAAAGTAATATATCAAATATATAATTATGCATTAAATCATTAAATCAACACTTGATTTAACGATCCGGTCATATCGCATATAACCGACTAGTATCCAATGTATCGGCTTATCGAATCAACCCTCGATTCGATAACTAGGTTATATCGCATATAACCATACGACACATTCATCGCGAGAATGAAATACGGTATCACATACACGCATTATTCTCGGTCCCGCACATATCTCATATGCGCTCCTATTTCGTTTCGCTTGAGCCAGGAAACCTCTGTGTACGACTCTAAAGACTCGTCAATACGCCGGCAGCAGATGATGATCATATCAAACACCCACAAGCCGCAAGCGGTCTGCCAAACGTAACGGCCACCCGGGTATTGAGTGATCTGAAGATCGACGAGCAAGCCCGCTCACACTCCAGTGAATCCAACCAGTAACACTACCGTACAGTCCGGTCTGATCGTCGATATGTCGCATATCTCGCCTAGGGGTGGTAAACGTCAGACCCCAATAGCTCGATAAGTCGTGTCGATATGGGGTCTATAACAATTCGAGAAACTACAGGTAACACTTACCAGTAAATCTCAGCAACCCTGGCCAGGGATTTCCGGTTATTGCCAATCGAACACAGCGCAACATCAACTCCCTATACCGGGAGAGACGAATCCCCTCCTATCGCTCATTACCTCCATGTGATTCGGGACTGTACCCAAAAACCACCGTTTTGCACGCCCTCTTGGACGTGGTAAGATGGAAATCAAAGCACAGTGGGAACCACACAAGACTCTATGACGATCTCGGGTCAACAGACTACTCTGTACCAGTGTCACCAGAGAACTGCCATCTGACGTGAGGTATAATACTATCTGGGAGTTCTCGGCGAGTCCGTCCAGTGTACCCAGTCTCTACTGAGCACCCGTATATCATCTCTGATGTCAAACACCGATGGATATGGGATCATCCATCGCCCATCTGTATGGGTCGAGAAGGTATACGCTAGTCTACTCTGGTATATCGATGCCCCGTCTCGATACACCCACGACTAGGGACTTTGAAGGATGTACTTATGGACTACCATGTCCCCACTAGTATGATCCGCATCATAGTCCAGGTAGTCAAGTACAGATCCTAAGGGCTTTACCAACATGTAACAGAGAGAAAATCAGTATACACGTTAAGGTAAAGTGCAACCAGATAGCATACTATCATGTCGAGCAAGAAAGTCCTCCCTATATATGTCCCAGCATTCACTACAATATACATCCAATGTACAGTAATAGCCTCTAGGGCATACATATAACTAACAATCTCCCACTTGCACTAGGGCCATCTGCAGCAGTGGTTGTAGTATCTCATACTCAACCATCCCATAAAAGTCTCTCTCTGGGAACAGGCCTTTGTGAGTGGATCCGCTGTGTTGTCCTCTGAGTCTACTCTCCTAACCTCGATCTCCTTGGAGATCAACCATCTCCATGATCAAGTGATACTGCCTTAGAATATGTCTGGATCACTGATGGGACCGGCGTTCCTTGGCATAAGCCACAACTCCATTGTCACACAATGGGAGGAACAAAGTTCATCTTATGAACTAATATATACCCAGACAGCCTCTTTGGTAGCATCTAAAATAGCGATGTATCATGCCTTTATCGTCTAGTATGTCACGGTATCTAGCTTGGAACTCCTCCAACATACCGTCCCTTTACTGAGGGTAAAGACAATGCCTGCGACTGACACTCAGTCGTCATTATCACCCTGGAACCCTTCCAGTGATTCTCCCCAGGATCGGTTGACACCATCTTACTACAACTAGTGAGAGTCCTAACATCCAATTAGATCTATCTCATAGATCCAAACACCAGGATTTAGGAGGTATCATTTTGATCCTATATGGAGAATCATTGTGATAAGCGGAGATTGACCGAGCGTAGCATAGGAAACTCCTTCCCCATCAAGAGTATGTCATCCACGTACTCTACGAGGATCAACACCATACTCCCTACTACCTTTTTGTTTATACAAGGTTCATCTACCATTTTGATGATGTCAAACTCTTTGACTAATCTATCAAAACAGATGTTCCAACTCCGCGATGCCTGCTTTAATCCTATAAAGCATCTTGCACACGTTTCCGCTGCTCCCACTGTCTACGAGGCCCTCTGGCTGTGTACTTATAGACGTTCTCTTCTAAAATATCATTTAGAAAATCAGTCATGGCACCCAACCGCCAGATATCGTAGTCATGGTATGTAGCCGTGGCAAGTAGGATCTGGATGGACTTAAGCATAGCCACTTGAAAAGGTTTCATCATAATCCACACTTGGTCAATGATGCAAACCTTTAACAAGTCTAGCTTTGAAAGTCTCAACTTTTCCATGTACACCAAGTAATCTTCTCAAGATATACTTGCTCCTGACGGGGATTTAAACCTTCAGATATAGCAACCAAAGTCCATACTTTGTTGGTGTATAAGGATTCCATCTCAGATCGCTAAGCATCCAGCCATTCTTACAGAGTCCCTACTCTCGATAGCCTGCTCGAAACTAGTTGGGTCATCATCTCATGATGCAATCCTCGCTCCCACTGTCATAGAGAAACAGAAGTATCTCTCAGGTGGGTGAGGAACCCTACTAGATCGGCGGAGAGGCTGAGGTTCGTTGGTAACTATTGAATCCTTTGGTTTTATCAGATCATCTGCTGTAGTTTGTATAGCTGGAACCTTTCCAGTTCTACATTACAGACTTTGCCTCGAGCTTGTCCGGATTTTGCTTTTAGACATTAGCCGGACAACCCCAAATCTTAACTAACTTAAGATATGGGCTCTTCCCTTTCCATATCACATATGAAGTGGTAGGCAACTGATTTGATTCGAACCCTATTCAATAGGTATGCAGCTTCTCAAGCGCATATCTCCCAAAAAGGAAACAGGTAACTCAGTAGTACTCATCATAGAGCACACCTTATCATATAGGGTGTGATTGCTCCGCCCCGATATACCATCGTGCTATGGTGTATTCGGAGGAGTAATGCTGAGAGAGAATCTCATTCTCCTTTAGAATAATCCAGGAATTCCGTGCTCAGGTATTCTCCTCCCTGATCACATCAAAGGACATAATACTTATACCCGTATTTTGGTTCTCTACTTCTAACTTATATTCTGTGAATATCTCAAAAGGTTCGGACTTGTGTTTCAACAGGAACATAGGTCTGAATCTTGAGAGATTATCAGAGAATGTAACGAAGTACAAAGAACCGGTCTTGGCATGTGTAGACTGGGGACCTTACATACATCAACCTGTATCATCCCAAGAGTTTACTAACTCTTTCTTTGTTTTCAGTAAACGGAGCTGTGGTCATCATATCTTTGTGACATGACTGGCGAGTTTCACAAGATGCAAATTCAAACTAATTTAAATATGCATCTTTATGTAACTCTAGCTAGTCGGGTCGCATTGATATAACCTAGTCTACAATGCCTCAAGTAGGATTCGTTCATTTCTGAACTCTTCCTCTTGTGTGTGTTCTGTATACTAAAGAACTGTAGTTTGATTTAGAACGTCAATGCTTTTAGATAACGTGCCTGAACCGATCAACTTTTGATATAGGAAATGTTCAAAACATTATCCAACTATACAAAATTTTATCATTTCTTTACTGATAAAGAGATAGATATGATTTTGTATATCAGGTTCGGTATCTAATAACATTTGTTCAGAATCAATGTATTCATAATACAGGGTGACAGTGACCAACAGACTTAGCTGCAACACTTGCCCCGTTTTCTGTCTCATGAAACTTATCACCCGTTCTCAGTTTTCTACCTTTCTGTAGCCCTATGTAACAGATTACATATCTGGGATCCTGATCTGGTATCACATACCCAGGACGTAAAGAATACTGAGAAACAATTCTTGTAATGAACACACCCGAAGATGATGCATCAGCATGCACTCTCTTCGTTTGGGCGGCACGGGAATTCTGGTAATCCCCAATTTCCTGCTCTGTCTTATAACAATTACAAGTTGGAGCGGGACCAACGTTCCCCAGCTCAGTATAACAAGCGGGTTCGGTCAAAAATTCGTATTATTATCTTGATTAAGGCGTGATATGGTCGCTACCTGGAGAGAGAGAGAAGAAAACACTCACCGTGCGCTCTTGCAAGAATAGATTGGTTATTATTTTATCTAATCAGGATGGCTCCCACTGCTTTTTATCAAATCTTCCTTCAAACCCTAAAAGGAAAGACTAGCCGGGATTAATTACACACTACAAGTTCGCCAATCTTTCAGCCAGGCCAGTGTCGGTATTTTGAGGGAGGTCCCCCGTGCTTTCGCACGAACCTAATTAATGTAAACCTCGTTTTCCCATAGGCGTAACCCCGTTGACACCTTTCTAGACACCTACTTGATCGGCTAATTGTAATGTGTAAAACTCTCCCAGGAGTAACTCTTACTCGCAGCGGGTATCGGGATCCAACTATCTCATAGAAGGTATGCAATCTCATTGCAAATTTCAACACTTGAAATTCCCGATAATATTTTTCCCTAACCTCCTATGACCTTGACAAAGGCCAACAAACCATAGGATGCTAGTCAAGTTCAACTCGTCATTTCCTGATTGAATTAAACCTACCCGCACGGCCCTTGACAAAGGCCAACAAGGTCGCACGACTACCCTAACTCAATCTGCATCATATGCATAAGCAGATAAGCACCAGTTAGCTACCGCACACTGCGCCTTGACAAAGGCCAACAAACGCAGCACGAATACTAACTACTACTTATCTGAAATGACGGAGGGCTACGACAGGTTTTTCTGAAAACCTATTGCGTAATGAACTTGATATCGTTGTAGAATCAAATGATTTTAAAATGGAGTGTTTTTGAGGCTTTTCTAGTTTTGCTAAAGGGGTCACTCCCGGTGAAGGGATCGTCGGCCCTTTCCTCGTCGAATGAGGTGCGGGATATATCATATATATCACTGTGCAAAGCAAAACTCTTAAAAGCAATCAAAAGACAAACCGAGGGTTGTAGCATCTGCCAGTTATTGCTAAAGGAGTCACTCCCGGTGAAGGGATCTCGGTCCTTTCCTCATCGAATAAGGTGCAGGATATATCACATATACCGCTGTGCAAAGCAAGAACTGTAGCTACCTGTTTTATTTTGAAATTCGATTCTACAACATCTTAGGTTTCTTTTATTTCATTAATCATATTAATGAAGTCCCATCATTTAAGTACCTAAACATCACAGATAAATACGACGTACACTTATGCCATCCGTATTCGCCTCGATGTCCCCTCGTGCACCGTTAGGTTAGGTAACTAACGGCAGAGCAGGGCAGGGCTAGCGCGGGTGTAAAACATAAGTAACATCTATATAATATATCATATATACTATATACTGTATCTATCACAGAACATCACATGATCACATCACAGATATCGCAGCAGAAGAAACATATGAAATATTGGATATACTAGGACGTCCGTGTTTTTAATACAAGCCAGTATAAAACACGGATTCCATGGTCGTGATGAATAGCCAAACCCACACCCAAGACCCCTACGAGAGCGGCAAGCAACCCTACCAATTCTGGAGTTAGAAGACCCGGACTCGACTCCTCGAGTTGGTCTCCCACTGGACTCCAGAACCCGGTTACTTGTGCTCCCCTCCTTGGGTCTATCCTAGTGCGGAAAAGTAAATAATATACATCAACGGTGACAACTTCCGCAACCTGGAAGCGCCCCAATAAAAGAATATTACATACAAGTTTTTACATGAATGAAAATGAAAAACACTCATCTCACATAAAAACCCCCGGCTATTCAAACACGACGATCCAATATAACATATCCAGCAACACATAACATCACATGTCATCAACGTAAGTAAATATGCGCATCCCAATTGTCGTTGACATATAGCAACGAAACCGGCGATATCACATATTACACTTACGGTCACAAAAAAGAAAGTGTAAAACTACAACAGTTGGAATCCGCAACCACCTCAGACATCGCATGCCTGACCAAATGAATTACTTAGACATCGCATGCCTAACAATTATAAACCCCGCATTTTAGTCTCATTATCGAAAACACTTTTCAATATCAAGTCGGGAAATTCAGCAAGATTCCCGACATCCTGATCGAATGCTCGTCGCAAACTTTAGTAGGCGGCTGCACCCCTGATACCGTCGTCGAAGTGCACCAAGGCGGAACACCGCTACCGCGAGCACCCGGACGGATGCTTTCGGCGACGGGGTTCTCCTACAGTCACTTGGTCGGGGCTATGGAGTGAGGCTGTCTGTTAAGTTTACCCGGCGAGTATCCGCGTACGCTACGTGATTGCGACGGACTTTTGATCACATCGAAATTCCGTGGCAACCGATCAAGTGAGACTAAACTGCTATGTTTATAACATTCATTCAGTTATCTCATAACTTTTGTGAATTCCAATTATTGTATCCCATTCCAGATAAACAGAAAATGTTAAACTTTTCGATCGAACAGTCAAACACCCAAGTTTTCCCGATACAGCTCAACACATGAAATAAGTCTAACAACATTCCGTTCGTGCCTCAGTACCAACGTTCCAGCCGTAGAAGGGTCAAGCCAACGCCTCACATGTGGCACGCCGTACTGCCCCAAACCCGAAGGTTCAAAGGGCAGTTCAAGACGGTCACATAATCGAGTTAAGGTTTGTTGTCTTCTAGAGGGACCATCGCGTTACTTGCACTACTTAGAACGTCGTTAAACTACGGAAAAATTCAACACTTGGAAATTTCCCGACAGGGGAAAAATTGGGTATTTATATCCGGTCGAACTTTTTAACATATTCTAAAAATTATCCGGAAAGCCACACAGACAAAATTTGATACTCCGATCGAAACACCGAATCCCCAAAACAACCTCTGAAAATTCAACTCTTGAATAAAAATTAAAAATTCCCAGAAAAGCCAGAATAATAAAATAGGAGTTACTGTGCAAACAGGAATTGATGATGTCACCTTTTTGCCGCGGAACCGCCGCAGAAGCCAAGCTTCCGCCGCGGTTCCGCCGCAATATGTACTGTTCATCAGAAACTTTTTGCGCCGTAATTCTTAGATTTCCCTGCTGAATTTTTTAAGCATTTTTAATGTTGAAAAAACCACGTTTTTGAAAAAAGGACAGAGAGCATTTTTGGTTTGGGGTTTCGGGTTCGTTCGGACTTCAAATTCCGTCTAGACTTCGCCTAAGGCTCTAGCTAGGCTCTGATACCACTGTAGGGTTCCTAGGCACCCTAATGAGGTCTCACAAGGCATCAACCATGCCAATTTCAAACTATCTAGGTGCCGAGAAACCCGACTACGGATCGTCGGCTAGAAATCTAGGCGAAAAGAAAAACTAGTTAACACTTAACTAAGAGATACGGAAATACAACCTTTGTAGATCCGGTTCTCCACCTCCATAGCTCCGCAATGAAGTCTCCTCGCTGTCCATAACAAGTCCCGGGCTCTAGCGTCGGCTTCATCGGAGAATGGACGGGCTAGGTCATCGATGTCCATGCCGAAGATGATCTACGTCGAGGCATTGCTAAATCAAGCTCCGACTTCACCAAGTCAAGAAACTTGTGAAGAAAACACACTCTACTACTTGGCAAGAGGTAGAGGATGAAGAAATAGGAAGTGGGTAGACTTTAGAATTGGATTTCTCACTCTAATTCATCAATCACCATTGATGAAGTGAAGCTTTCTTCATGTGTAGAAAGGAAGAAGAAGAAGAATTATGTATTGATAAGTTAATTAAAAAGAATAGAAAAACAAAACTTTATCATAATTCTAACTATGGTTATGTGTAGAGAATTAACCAAGGTTTAAAGGAATGGTTAGGGTTAAGGATGAGATAAGAATGGTGGACAACGTCAAAGCTTCATGAAGCTTCAACTAAACAACAAATAAAGCCACCATTCTTTTCTCTTTTCCATTTATTTTCCAAAATGAAATGGATAAATAAATAAGTGAATAAAACAAAACCCTAACCATAATCATGTAACCATGGTTTGATCTTTACACAAAAACCCTAGCATAACATGTATCATCAAACATGATACAATCAAGTGCACAAAAGTATATCACATATACAATGTGTACAATCCGAGTGAGAAAATCCATTTAAAGTGAACCAATACTAGTTAACGCAAAGTAATATATCAAATATATAATTATGCATTAAATCATTAAATCAACACTTGATTTAACGATCCGGTCATATCGCATATAACCGACTAGTATCCAATGTATCGGCTTATCGAATCAACCCTCGATTCGATAACTAGGTTATATCGCATATAACCATACGACACATTCATCGCGAGAATGAAATACGGTATCACATACACGCATTATTCTCGGTCCCGCACATATCTCATATGCACTCCTATTTCGTTTCGCTTGAGCCAGGAAACCTCTGTGTAGGACTCTAAAGACTCGTCAATACGCCGGCAGCAGATGATGATCATATCAAACACCCACAAGCCGCAAGCGGTCTGCCAAACGTAACGGCCACCCGGGTATTGAGCGATCTGAAGATCGACGAGCAAGCCCGCTCACACTCCAGTGAATCCAACCAGTAACACTACCGTACAGTCCGGTCTGATCGTCTGATATGTCGCATATCTCGCCTAGGGGTGGTAAACGTCAGACCCCAATAGCTCGATAAGTCGTGTCGATATGAAGTCTATAACAATTCGAGAAACTACAGGTAACACTTACCAGTAAATCTCAGTAACCCTGGCCAGGGATTTCTGGTTATAGCCAATCGAACACAGCGCAACATCAACTCCCTATACCGGGAGAGACGAATCCCCTCCTATCGCTCATTGCCTCCATGTGATTCGGGACTGTACCCAAAAACCACCGATTTGCACGCCCTCTTAGACGTGGTAAGATGGAAATCAAAGCACAGTGGGAACCACACAAGACTCTATGACGATCTCGGGTCAACAGACTACTCTGTACCAGTGTCACCAGAGAACTGCCATCTGACGTGAGGTATAATACCATCTGGGAGTTCTCGGCGAGTCCGTCCAGTGTACCCAGTCTCTACTGAGCACCCGTATATCATCTCTGATGTCAAACACCGATGGATATGGGATCATCCATCGCCCATCTGTATGGGTCGAGAAGGTATACGCTTGTCTACTCTGGTATATCGATGCCCCGTCTCGATACACCCACGACTAGGGACTTTGAAGGATGTACTTATGGACTACCATGTCCCCACTAGTATGATCCGCATCATAGTCCAGGTAGTCAAGTACAGATCCTAAGGGCTTTACCAACATGTAACAGAGAGACAATCTGTATACACGTTAAGGTAAAGTGCAACCAGATAGCATACTATCATGTCGAGCAAGAAAGTCCTCCCTATATATGTCCCAGCATCCACTACAATATACATCCAATGTACAGTAATGGCCTCTAGGGCATACATATAACTAACAGCTTTGACTCGATCGTTGGACCAAATTTGGTGGGTGATCGCACAAAAGTCTGAGCCGATTTTTAAGATAAAATTTATCAATTTTTGAACAGAAAAAAAATCGGCAGAAACTTGACATATCGTGTTCGTTTTGTGACTTTTTCTTTGATCGATCTTCTAGCTACTTTGCTAACATGTTAGATAGAGTTTAACTAGGCTCTGATACCACTGTAAGTTCATTCTACCTCTCCCGGTACTTACGGGCTTGCGGAATTTGGTGAAAAACGATTTTCAAGAGGTGGTAACAAGGACTCAAAAACCCGGATCTTTGTTAAACTGCTAACTAACAACCTAACAAGAGTTTACCTACTCGGTTAGGGGGCTATACCTTTCTTGAACTCCTTCATCTTCAACTCGTCCCGGAGTTCGGATCGGCCTCACCTCGTAGTCTCCTTGCGTCGAAGATGGATACACCCGAAAGCTTCTACCTTTGGCTTGTTCTTCGGACTTTGAAGAAACTAGATCACTTGGCTTGCTAAGCCTTGTGAGCTAGAATGAGTAGAGAAGAGTATGTTGGGATTTTGCTCTATGATTCTTGCTTCTCAACACATGAGACAAGTGAACCATAGACTAAAAAGAGAGAGCAAGAGGAAGAGGGTGAGAGCAAGAGCATGAGAGCTCAAAACCAAGAGAGAGAAAGGTCAAGCAAGAATGAGCCTCTCTTTTGTCTTTCACCCTCTCATAATCCAAAAGCATCATTAGCCATAATGTCAACCAAGTATTATGTGATGGTTCATATCATGACAAAGGCAATATCATTTCCATGCACTCATTTTGCAAACTACAACAAGCAAGCAAAAGTCTTTGCATGAAAATGACAACCATTGTGATGATGATGGTCAACTAGTCCAACCTAGTCAACCGGTCAACAAAGTCAACAAGTCAACAAAGTCAACCCTCCAACAACCATGTCACTATAATACTTAATTAGTATTATTGCTAAATATATATATATATATATATATCATATTCTCATTAGGGTTGAGCAAAAAGTCAATAGTCAACAGTCAATAGTCAACAACCCTAATCAGAATCCTCAGCCTCTGTCTCTCCGTCAACTGTGCATATACACCTGCATCCGCGTTCCGAGGAACACGAATACATACTGGATAAAACCAATCCCAAAAGGTACACTAGGATCTGGCTTAAACCAAAGCCCGCTAGTGTAAACTGTCCGGACACTGTACGTGCACAAGTGCACGGATGTGACCGAACCCTGTCGCAAAACTATGCGACCTGTCGCAAAACCATGCGACCTCTACTCTTTTGCCAAAAGGCGAATAGCTTTCTGTGTGGGACTCTAAAGACTCGACACTACGCTGGCAGTGGGTTTAACCACAGACCGCAAGTGGCACTAGCTGTGCGTAACGGTCCCCAGGTAGATGCCGACAAGAAGACTGACGAGGCGAAACCCATCTGAACTCCTACTGAGCCTGAATGTGACATTCTCCGTACAGTCCGGTCTGTTCGTCTGATACATCGCATGGCGGGCCTAGGGGGCGGTAAACATCAGTCCCCCAATAGCGGTACAAGTCGTGTCGGAGTGAAGCCCAAAACACCCTGAGATAACACTGGAAGCCTACCAGTATATCTCGTTTTCCCTGGCCAGGGACTACTCGTGTAATGGTTCTCCTAGACACAGCGCGATGTCAACCCCCAATACCGGGAGAGACGAATCCTGTCTAACCGTCACTGCCTCCAAGTGCTTCGGGACTGCACCCAACTACTACCTGTTTGCACGAATCCTTTGAGCCGTGGTAGGGTAGTAATCAAAGTGCAGTGGGAAGACACACGAGGCGAAGTGACAGTGTCAAGTCAGCGGACTAAGCTGTACTCATGTCACCTGGGAACTGATAACTGACGATAGGCATAATACCAACTAGTCAGTTCCCGACGAGTCCTGTCCAGTGTACTCGTAACCTAACGAGCACCCGCATACTATCTCAAGTACGACGTACCGACGGCTGTGGGACAGACCGTCTCCCACACTGGGATGAGAAGCGCATGCGCTAGTCTACTCCGGAGTATCGATGCCCTGTCTCGATAGTCCTGCGACTAAGGACCTGCATAAGGATGTTCTTATAGATTACCCAGCCCCACTAGTGTGACTGCCATCACAACGCTGGTAATCAAGCAAAGATCCTAAGGGCTCCACTAATGTGCATAGGTGATATACTAAAATAAACACATGTACACATTGAAGTAGAAACAAACCAAGTAGCATACTACTATTTTGAGCAAGATTGTATATACAAGGTGAATATCCCAAGCTTCCATTAAGTAATATACATACTAGTATGATACAGTAATGGCCTCTAGGGCATATACACTAACAGCACCATAGCCCAAAACCTACACCCCAAACCCCTCACCTCAGCAGCTACATCACCTATCAGCCACCCCACTTCTGCTGCTACATCAGCCACAGCAGTAGCTGCTGCAACAGCATCAGAAACAGCCCCCTGCATCTTATCCTACAACCCACACCCTCATCAAACACTTCAACATTACCCTCCCACTTCACCATCATACAACAACCCTTCACAGCACCAAAACCATAGCCACTAACTCTTCAGCTGCTGCCTCACACAGAGAAAAGTAAATCAAAGCAAAAACAGCAGCAGCAGCCAAGGCAACAGCAGCCTGATGCAGCACAACCCAGCATCAGCAACTTGAGAAAATGGAGCAGCTCCCCAGCAACAGCAGCCCTTCCTCCTTCCTTCATCCTCTCTTCTCCTACATCCTAGGACCCTCTTGAGGTATAATCTTGCAACCCAACTCCTTTCTTACTAAGTTCTGGTTATATAGATGAAGTCTACTGTTATATCTGTGATTTAGTGCTAGTTTAAGGGAAATTGAGTGAGACTTGACCAAGTGTTGGATTTGATGGTTGGTATAACCCTATTAGGTGTATGTGAGACCAGTTAACCCAAGATTGTTCCAGATTTCACCAAAATACCAGAGTTGTTCGACTTGGTGTAATTTAGCGTTTTGCCGATTTTGTGACCTTTCTGAGATCTGCTACAACCCTAGGAACCCTAAAATGAAATTTACTTGGCAGTGAGGTATGCAGGTAGATAGGAACCAACGCCCAAAACCGTAGCCCCCAACTCCTTACCCCGGCTGCAGATATATTCCTTCTGGCCGCAATTTGCGGCCAGAGCTGTAGGGAACCCCCTCGTTTTGCGTGCACAGCTCTATTTCATGTAAACTTGACCCCCTGTATGTCTAGTTTTGACTGTTTCCAGTTAGGGTAAAATCTGGGTTGATTTTCAAGAGTTGGCGTATAATTTACGACTTGTTTTCGTATGGATTTTGGGTATTTGGTGATTCGTTTCCGTCGGGTGGCGTTTGAACGCCAACGACCAGTGAGCATTGACTGTGTTTTCACGCGAGGCCACAGGTTTGTACCTATGGACGTAGCGTGCACCATTTTGGTTTCCGACATGGTTTTCATGTGTTTAGCGTGTGATATTCTTGTAGGTACTCACGTGGTGTCGAGGAGTTGGAGACGCAATGGAGACATCGGCACCGGCACACATAAACAAGGTGATTAGATTATATCTACGGGGAGAAGTCGGGTGTATGGCGTATAGCACCCCCGCAGTTCGTAGTGATGTGTACGGATGCGTATACACACTAACAATTATTATATGTTATTGGGATTTATTATTGATGTTTAATGGATATTTCTATGTTGGATTTGTGAAAGGTTACGAAACCCTAGGATAGTGGGTGCACTACACATACAGATACACACATATACATACTTGCATACATCCTTGTTTCATATGTGGTTATGGGATTCTATATAAACATGTGTTCACATGGGTTTGGGATTATGTGCTCACATACGGATTTGAGGATGATACTTGGGATTGAGATGAGTCGATGAGAGTGGATCTGAGATTATGATGTCAGTGATTGGCAGGATTCGTATTTGATATACGTCCTGATACGATAGCTGGTCTTGGATGACGATACCTTTGCATAGTGATACATATATTTTAGTTGATCGACATGTGATTACGATACGAGATAGGATGTGATATGATATGTTATGACATGATATTTGTGATAGGTCGCCTTAGGCGACGTATACTCCTTGTGATGATATGTTATGATGATATCGATTTATACGAGACTGTCGATCAGTAGTCAGATCTTGATTATAGTGATGATATTAGCATTGTACTGGACACATGTCAGTACCCCCGATAATGATCTTGATAAAGAGAATACTAGATGAATGATATGACGGATGTGATATTGACCCGTACCCAGATTTGGGGATGCCGTACGACGGATTCACGTACGAGCTATAAATTGATGTTTGATCCGCACTCTTGATTTGGGAATAACTGATTACAGAGATATGTTATCGGATGTGATATTATCGAGGCGGGATCACCGACTATATATATATATTATGTGTCGACTCAGAGGTTAGGCGGTTTCCCTTACCTACTGTTAGATTTAGCTCAGCCTTATAGTGGTGTAGCTATATGACTCTTAGGACATTAGATGCAGTTTAGCGACCATGGTGTTCAGTATTTCAGCTCCCGCATATTATTGTTGATACTCCGCATTGCATACTTATTATGATTCAATTCCATTATTGATTCCATGCTGTTAGGACACCAGCACCATTACCGATGATGCGTATGTTCCACATACACTTATTTGCCAGCGCACACACATCTTCATCGGTAATTGCCATGTCACGTACACTTAGAGAATATTATTGCCTGATTTAGCTTGTTAGCTAGTAGTGACATGATATTAGTGTACTTGCCATATATTCCAGCTTGACATTGTAGTTATTACTTGTCATTTCATGCATGCTGTTATTCATTATATGCTGCATTCATGGATTCTCATGCTTATATTCATGATTTCACATGCTATTGATGATTTGGATTCGAGTTTCCATGAGATTTTCTGGATTTGGAGGAAAACCGCAAAAACATACATATAAACTGTTTTCTCTCTTTAAATAAATGTGGTTTTTCCATGATGTATGAGTCCAACATGAGTTTTTTTGATGGATTTCGAGACCCGATTCGAGGAGGCGGATGAACCGTTTCGGGTATATGGTGGGCCCGGTACGGTACCCCGGGGCAAGAAGATCGCAGGAGATGGCGTTGAGCCTGGCAGGGGAGCACGACCGACCGGTGATTTTACCCGACACGTCGGATATCCGGAGGATACCGTCGTAGGCATGAGATGGATGGTTGGGGCCGATCTGGACTGACGGCACCTTGGATTTTATGATTGAGACATTGAGATTTGAGATATTGAGGTACAGAGATTGTGATACAGAGATATCGAGATATTGAGGTTATGTTTTGTACCGATACTAGGCACTGTTTTATGCTGATTTCATTATGATACCTCACTTTAAAATACAGAAATCTCACAGATTTATGAAAGCAGTTTTCTTCAGCACATGCATTCTGTTTCATGCATTCATACATCATTCATATGATACATTACCACCTGATGCACTGACACGGGTATATGGGATTAGGTTTGGGTTAGATAGTTACCCTAGCCATTGTTTTAGATTACTGGTTATATATTTGAGGATTGTATATGGATCGTATGACCTAGGATTGCGTCATACATGTGATTTTCTGTTCGTAGATCTTTTTCTACTCACGAGTTGGCAACTCACCCCCGTTGTGCCCCAGTTTCTTGCAGGTGTTGCCGTACGGGTTTTGTTACGGCTTTGCGGGCACAGCTTCTTTCAAGTGACTTGCTAGTAGGTGGGTTAATTGCATCATACCCATCATTATACATTGTATATTATATTCAGTTGTATCTAGAAGTTCCATCAACCAAACTTGTATTTTATTTTTGAGATAGAGACCAGTGATGTTATTCTTTCGACCTTAGAGTCGCGTGTTATATTTCCATGGGTTCTTGCTTGTTGAGTTTCATTTCTGTTGTGATCCTCGCCTTTAGGCGTTGTATATTATGTTGCATACAGGTTGTTTTGATATAGTTCTTCCTACACTCTACTACTTCTCTTGGTTTGGATTTCTGGATTCGGCTTACTTAGCTTACGTACGCCTTGAGACGTTCGTAGTCTAAGTGCCGGTCATGTTCCGTACTTTCGGGTCTTGACAAAGTTGGTATCAGAGCGTTAGGTTTTACCTTCGGAGTATAGGATGACCCTTGGTTGATGGAATATGTGATTAAAGTAGAGTGACATACCGTGGTATGTCCGCGGCATATTTACGATACGCCACTCCACTTAAGAAGCCTTAGGATGTACATTTCCTTGTTCAGTATCATATTCCTTCCTGATCTAGCCTCATCGGTACCAGTTTTGGTTTTGCTGCCATGATTACGGGCAGGGAGAGCTACGGCTAAGAGTTGCAGTCAACATGGGCTCGTTACGAACGAGGACTGACCAGGGCGTGATTCCGGTGACACACGATTGTAGAGATGTGTCTTTTGATTGTGCTTTGCGCCACGAGCGTTGGATGGATCGCTGTATGAGATTACTCGTACGTGCAGATCAGCACCAGAGGATTGAGCCACTGACAAAGGCCAGCCAGACTTTGATGACCACTGATGTATTACTTATTCACGAGGATTGAGGCACTGCCCAGCGTGCAGACGAGTGAGCGAGTTATTGCTGCGAACGACGAGATATCGCCCAGATATTGGAGCTATTGAAGTACGAGATTGTACTAAGAGATTATAGAAGGTCGCTAGTCACCAAGGAAGAATGACTAGGACATATGGTTTATTCGCTACCCCGATGCGAGGTCGTCAGATAGATTGATTCCAGCTAGAGACGACTTCACGCGGAGACGTTGAGAGTCGACGGAGACGATCGAATGTCAGAAACTTATTATTCTAAGTGTAAAGTATTCGGAAAGACATGCAGGCAATTCTATGGTCCCTCTAGAAGAATGAAACCCTAACTCGACTTAATGACCGTATGAAAGCCTTTGAACCTTAGGGTTTGCGGAAGTTCTGCGGCGCCATTAGTGAGGCTTGGATTTGCCCTTCTATGGCTGGACCACCGATGCTGAGGTATGTACTCGATACTATTATACTGTACCCAAGATGTTGAGCTCTTGGGGGACTATGAGGTTTTGACCAATCGATCGAATGGCTCGACTTAATTCGGATGCTAGGTGGTGAGATGCATTTCTTGGGAGACTCCAGATACGAGGATAGCCATTGGAGCTCAGTCCATGCAGCCACGACGAGGCGAGTCCGAAGCAGTCGACATTAGAGCAAAGTGGAGTAAGAGGTTCGTGCCAGATCTAGAAGAGATGACGTTCCACTCCGCCGACACCAGAGATGCGATATGCATGCCGAAGCAAAATACTGGATATACCTTACAGGAAGAAGTCGCGATGAGTATGCAACCGTTTTGGAACAAGAAGCAGGTATGGTAAAGGACGATGACTTCCGGACAGTTGGCAGAAATGAGAATTGGAAGAGACCTTGAGCAGGATTCCTTCTAGGACATTGCTGCAAGGATATTTGCACCCAGGATTAGATGTGTTACTTGCATTCAGAGAGCCAGAGGCCGACGCCAGTGACTTGTTGCCTTACGAGTGGTCGCGATGATTGACCGAGAGATGACCAGAGAAGTGCCAGAACGGAATCGTCCCCGTTAGCACATCTGACAGGGCCGATGAGCCGATGGATCGTGAAATTGGTAATCCACAGAGAAGACTTGGACCCAGGAGTGGTCACGTTACGCACACCAGCAGGCCATAGTTCAGGATCGTCGACGAGACATGCTATGGGTGAGCACGACAGTTGGCCAAGGATTCTTGGAGGATGCACTTGAGCGGGACTATTCCGCCATACTTGTTTTGGTATTTTGAGCAGTTATTCGCATGATTTGGTTTTAATGATTGGGTTTCATGATATGTGTTTTCATGCACCATGGTTGCACTTACTGAGTATTTACGACTTTTGCACAGTTGTTGCACTTGATATCGTTTTCGTGCCTTGGTTTCACATGTTTGTGATTTTATGGGGTTTAGACATTTGAGTTGATTTTGTGCGTATGCACACACATGACTTGGTTTTTGCACTCGGTATAGTTTACATATACTTGCAGTGCAGAGATTAGCATTTTGTGCATTTAGTTGCACTGGACTTCGATTTCGATGGTGATGTTCGATATTTGTTTGTGTACTTTATGCACCTGATTGGATTTTGCGCGTGTTCGACGCTTGATATTGGATTTCATGATTTCGTGCATGATGGATGCACCGGATTTGGATTTGTAGCGCATGTTGGGCGCATGTTCTGAGATGCGATTTGGTGCACACCGGATGCACTAATTTGAGATTTTTCGTGCATGTCAGATGCACCTGATTTTGCGGTCAGGCACGCACGTTGCCTATGACCGATGCTGTGTGCACAACCGTTGCACCTTGATGATTGTTTCTGTACACCTGCTTGGCACATGTATGGATTTTGATTTCCGTGCGCACCAGACGCACGTAGTTTTCATATGTACTTTTTGGGGTGATTTCTTATGGAGCAGTACATTTTTATGATATTGCGATTTATTTTCGGACTGAGCAGGACTGGTCAGATGACAGTGCATGGATATATTTTGCATGCACTGATAGATTTCAAAGGGATTTCCAAAAGCGAGCTATAGTCTCATTATTTACATGCGTGTCCTATATGACACAAAACGTTTAAAACGAGGAAACCCTTCTAAATTATTTTCAAAACGGCGGATCGTGCATATAAAACCAAAGATATATATATGTATGTGGCTATTTTTCTTATAGAGACGTCCGCCACTGTGTAGTGTTATGCGCATTGCACCTCGATTTTAAAGGATTTGGCACGCATTCCCTTCAAGATAATTACACGCACAGATTTGGTATTTACATGTATTGTTCCGATTTCTAGCATATCGGTTTTGCCTTGGATTTGGCATTCGTGTTTTCACCTTGACTCTGATGATTGCGAGATGCTTGACGGAGTTTTGTTTTCGAGTTATCTGCTCGTTACTCGTGCGCATGTATTGCACTACAATGCATTTTATGTATTGATGGTTTCAGAGCCCCGTTGATTCGGACATTTTTATTGAAATGTTTTAGAAATTGGGGGTTTAAATTTAAATTCGGGGACCGAATTTCTTTAAGGGGTGAAGACTGTAACATTTCAGAAAAATAAAATATTATTTTTGGGAATTCTCATAATTTAATATTAATTTTTAATGAATATTTTAATAGTCGGTATAATTAAATACCGATAAATGGGAAAATTCCGGAGAAAATTTTGGAAATTCTAAATTTGGGTATTTCGTGGAAATATGTCATTTTTAAGCTCTTATGGTTACGTAAATGCTATTTTGGTGTTAACCGCGATTAAAAATCGCTAATTGGATTTTTGGCTTTTTGTGCAAAAATTGTGCACCATAACATTTCTACACTTGTTACACTTGCTTTATGTTTTGGACTCATGATAGCCTAGGGTTGGACCATGCTTAGATGACCATGGTGGCTTGAACCATTTGATTAGGATAATTGGGTTAATTAGGGTTTTGGTTTTGGTTAAGTTAGTGAGCTTAAACTAGGGGTGTAGCCTTGTTTAATATTGGTTAGGGTTGACTTGTGTAGGAGAAGGTGAACCATGATGGCTTGTGGGTGCTAGCATGTTTTGAGAGAGAGAGGGGGTGGCTCTAGGGTGTCATGGTCCCTCTCATATCAACTCTTTTGCTTTCATCTCTCATATCTCCCTCTCACTCACACACCCCATTCACACCACCTCACTCTCACACTTCACCAAAGCCACCACCTACTACTAAAATAGCTCTAGCCCAGAATATTTCAGCAGCTGAAACATTGCTACAGCCACCCTAACTCCATAAAAACAGCAACAAAAAGCATCAGCTGCATCAGCAGCCACCCCATCCCCTAAATTCAGCTGCAACAGCCACACAAACACCACATCAGCCCCAACCCATCAGCTGCAGCCACCCTAGCACCATAGCACAAAACCTACACCCCAAACCCCTCACCTCAGCAGCTACATCACCCATCAGCCACCCTACTTCTGCTGCTACATCAGCCACAGCAGTAGCTGCTGCAACAGCATCAGAAACAGCCCCCAGCATCATATCCTACAACCCACACCCTCATCAAACACTTCAACATTACCCTCCCACTTCACCATCATACAACAACCCTTCACAGCACCAAAACCATAGCCACCAACACTTCAGCTGCTGCCTGACACAGAGAAAAGTAAATCAAAGAAAAAACAGCAGCAGCAGCCAAGGCAACAGCAGCCTGATGCAGCACAACCCAGCATCAGCAACTTGAGAAAATGGAGCAGCTCCCCAGCAACAGCAGCCCTTCCTCCTTCCTTCATCCTCTCTTCTCCTACATCCTAGGACCCTCTTGAGGTATAATCTTGCAACCCAACTCCTTTCTTACAAAGTTATGGTTATATAGCAGAAGTCTACTGTTATATCTGTGATTTAGTGCTAGTTTAAGGGAAATTGAGTGAGACTTGACCAAGTGTTGGATTTAATGGTTGGTATAACCCTATTAGGTGTATGTGAGACCAGTTAACCCAAGATTGTTCCAGATTTCACCAAAATACCAGAGTTGTTCGACTTGGTGTAATTTAGCGTTTTGCCGATTTTGTGACCTTTCTGAGATCGGCTACAACCCTAGGAACCCTAAAATGAAATTGACTTGGCAGTGAGGTATGCAGGTAGATAGGAATCAACACCCAAAACCGTAGCCCCTAACTCCTTACCCCGGCCGCAGATATATTCCTTCTGGCCGCAATTTGCGGCCAGAGCTGTAGGGAACCCCCTCGTTTTGCGTGCACAGCTCTATTTCATGTAAACTTGACCCCCTGTATGTCTAGTTTTGACTGCAGTTAGGGTAAAATCTGGGTTGATTTTCATGAGTTGGCGTATAATTTACGACTTGTTTTCGTATGGATTTTGGGTATTTGGTGATTCGTTTCCGTCGGGTGGCGTTTGATCGCCAACGACCAGTGAGCATTGACTGTGTTTTCACGCGAGGCCACAGGTTTGTACCTATAGGCGTAGCGTGCACCATTTTGGTTTCCGACATGGTTTTCATGTGTTTAGCGTGTGATATTCTTGTAGGTACTCATGTGGCGTCGAGGCGTTGGAGACGCAATGGCGACATCGGCACCGGCACACATAAACAAGGTGAGTAGATTTATATCTACGGGGAGAAGTCGGGTGGATGGCGTATAGCACCCCCGCAATTCGTAGTGATGTGTACGGATGCGTATACACACTAAAAATTATTATATGTTGTTGGGATTTATTATTGATGTTTAATGGATATTGGTATGTTGGATTTGTGAAAGGTTACAAAACCCTAGGATAGTGGGTGCACTACACATACAGATACACACATATACATACTTGCATACATCCTTGTTTCATATGTGGTTATGGGATTCTATATAAACATGTGTTCACATGGGTTTGGGATTATGTGCTCACATACGGATTTGAGGATGATACTTGGGATTGAGATGAGTCGATGAGAGTGGATCTGAGATTATGATGTCAGTGATTGGCAGGATTCGTATTTGATATACGTCCTGATACGATAGCGGGTCTTGGATGACGATGCCTTTGCATAGTGATACATATATTTTAGTTGATCGACATGTGATTACGATACGAGATAGGATGTGATATGATATGTTATGACAGGATATTTGTGATAGGTCGCCTTAGGCGACGTATACTCCTTATGATGATATGTGATGATGATATCGATTTATACGAGACTGTCGATCAGTAGTCAGATCTTGATTATAGTGATGATATTATCATTGTACTGGACATAGGTCAGTACCCCCGATAATGATCTTGATAAAGAGAATACTAGATGAATGATATAACAGATGTGATATTGACCCGTACCCAGATTTAGGGATGCCGTACGACGGATTCACGTACGAGCTATAAATTGATGTTTGATCCGCACTCTTGATTTGGGAATAACTGATTACAGAGATATGTTATCGGATGTGATATTATCGAGGCGGGATCACCGACTATATATATATATATATTATGTGTCGACTCAGAGGTTAGGCGGTTTCCCTTACCTACTGTTAGCTTTAGCTCAGCCTTATAGTGGTGTAGCTATATGACTCTTAGGACATTAGATGCAGTTTAGCGACCATGGTGTTCAGTATTTCAGCTCCCGCATATGATTGTTGATACTCCGCATTGCATACTTATTATGATTCAATTCCATTATTGATTCCATGCTGTTAGGACACCAGCACCATTACCGATGATGCGTATGTTCCACATGCACTTATTTGCCAGCGCACACACATCTTCATCGGTAATTACCATGTCACGTACACTTAGAGAATATTATTGCCTGATTTAGCTTGTTAGCTAGTAGTGACATGATATTAGTGTACTTGCCATATATACCAGCTTGACATTGTAGTTATTACTTGTCACTTCATGCATGCTGTTATTCATTATATGCTACATTCATGGATTCTCATGCTTATATTCATGATTTCACATGCTATTGATGATTTGGATTCGAGTTTCCATGAGATTTTCTGGATTTGGAGGAAAACCGCAAAAACATACATATAAACTGTTTTCTCTCTTTAAATAAATGCGGTTTTTCCATGATGTATGAGTCGTCCACCATGAGTTTTGTTGATGGATTTCGAGACCCGATTCGAGAAGGAGGATGAACCGTTTCGGGTACATGGTGGGCCCGGTGCGGTACCCCGGGGCAAGAAGATCGCAGGAGATGGCGTTGAGCCTGGCAGGGGAGCACGACCGACCGGTGATTTTACCCGACACGTCGGATATCCGGAGGATACCGTCATAGTCATGAGATGGATGGTAGGGGCCGATCTGGACTGACGGCACCTTGGATTTTATGATTGAGACATTGAGATTTGAGATATTGAGGTACAGAGATTGTGATACAGAGATATCGAGATATTGAGGTTATGTTTTGTGCCGATGCTAGGCACTGTTTTATGCTGATTTCATTATGATACCTCACTTTAAAATACAGAAATCTCACAGATTTATGAAAGCAGTTTTCTTCAGCACATGCATTCTGTTTCATGCATTCATACATCATTCATATGATACATTGCCACCTGATGCACTGACACGGGTACATGGGATTACGTTTGGGTTAGATAGTTACCCTAGCCATGGTTTTAGATTACTGGTTATATATTTGAGGATTGTATATTGATCGTATGACTTAGGATTGCGTCATACATGCGATTTTCTGTTCGTAGATCTTTTTCTACTCACGAGTTGGCAACTCACCCCCGTTGTGCCCCAGTTTCTTGCAGGTGTTGCCGTACGGGTTTTGTTACGGCTTTGCGGGCACAGCTTCTTTCAGGTGACTTGCTAGTAGGTGGGTTAATTGCATCATACCCATCATTATACATTGTACATTATATTCAGTTGTATCTAGAAGTTCCATCAACCAAACTTGTATTTTATTTTTGATATAGAGACCAGTGATGTTATTCTTTCGACCTTAGAGTCGCGTGTTATATTTCCATGGGTTCTTGCTGGTTGAGTTTCATTTCGGTTGTGATCCTCGCCTTTAGGCGTTGTATATTATGTTGCATATAGGTTGTTTTGATATGGTTCTTTCTACACTCTACTACTTCTCTTGGTTTGGATTTCTGGGTTCGGCTTACTTAGCTTACGTACGCCTTGAGACGTTCGTAGTCTAAGTGCCGGTCATGTTCCGTACTTTCGGGTCGTGACAGTATATACAGTCGCGGGGTTTTCCTGTAATTTATTACGGGATCGGTTTTTTGAAGTTGCCAGTTTGCTTTCCGTTTTGGCCGTTTTCCTTTGTTCCATCTTTGGCTGAAAATTGGTGTGGAGGGGGTTATTTGCATTTGTGCAATTTATTGTGGAGAAGACTTTTTGTTGTTACATGATGGTCCTTGCATCCATTGACTTCTTTTGCTCATCATTGCTTTCTTTATATGATGGGATTAGGATGAGATTTGGGGATGATGATGATTCCTCATCATCACCCATTCTTTTCTCTCTCTTGCATTATTTGGCTCACTCCCTCTTCTCATTCTTGAGGTCAAGGCCGGTCACTACTTGGATGGGGGGCTGTCCAAAAATCTGTGTGTGAGAAATTACTCTCTTTTGCTCACACAAAATCCCATAGCACCATTTCAAAGTTCATCCTTCCACTTACACTTCCAAATGGCAACTTCTTATAACCCCATGAGACATAGAGTTCTACACTATTTCTACAGTAATCTTGGACACGTCGGCTTGCCAACTTCGTGTCCGAGTTGCCTCGGTCCAGAGGTGGGAGCCCGTAAAAAGACTCGGCGGTGTGGTGCCCTTTTCAACGAGGAGATGACGACCGGAGATTCCGCGAGGAGATCGAGATGGAGGCCGAAGACCGAAGGACACAGATCGCTCGGTATAGCATTCTACCTATTCTCTAGTTTGCTAGCATTAGGTTAATGGCCCGATCCGGGTTTATTTTAGTACACGGTAGCGCCGGTTTTTAAAGTTAAAGAAAAGTTTTGTTTCAGCATTTTGGCCTCGTTCAGACAGCCGGGGCGCTGCCGTGCACTTACACCCAGAACACCCTGAGAAACCACTGGAATACCTACAAGTAAATCTCGATTACCCTGGCCAGGGATTTCGTGTAATGGCTCTCCTAAACACAGCGCGATCTCACCCCCAATACCGGGAGAGACGAATCCCTGACGATCCGCTCACTGCCTCCCTGACGACCCGAGAATTCGACTCGTGACCGGCACTTAACCACGCAACGTCTACAGGCGCAACGCGGCTAAGTAAGCCAAACCCAGAAATCAAAACCAATAAATATAGAGTGATTTAAAACATTTTGTAAAGACAAATCGTACAGGTCTGAAAAACTTCCATTTATTTAGTAGAAATCCTTTTTAAGTTCAAAAGTTATAAGTTTTATGATTTTGGTAACATTTCCTTTTTAAAACATTTGCCCCGCCAACCGAATAGAAACAAGGTGTAACAGAAATGACGAGTAAAATGAATGAAGCATCAAAATAAGATATACGACGCCGAAGCGAAGAATACACAGTAAAGCAAGGACAATATCATAAAAGATGAGACTGCAAAAGTAAAGTCGGCTCACCTGCGAGCTCGACACCAGAATATAAAATCATACATATCGTCCTCACCACTGTCTCTAAGTCAATACAGAAGGTAGATGGAGAATACTAGATACATCAATATACAACTGAAAGATAACAGATACCGTACAAAACCCACCTATCAGCAAAAGACTATCTCTGCTCAAAAGGGGTATCTGTGCCAAAAGATGAGGTAACAGCCAGCCGTGACTACTCCCAAGGGCAACCTGCAAACACTGTGGCACAACGGGGGTGAGTTGCCAACTCGTGAATAGAGATAACATATAAAGGTGATCGCAAGCATGCACATATAGCGTGGCCCTACTAATGCCAGCAGATGATATCAATGCATGTCACATAGAGGATGCAATAGTAATGCAAATACTCTAACAGGTAAATGCTACAGGATGAGATATATAGTAGTCAATGCTGAGTATGGGATAAATAATATCTACATGGACTATGTCAACATGGAAAACCATAATCGGTGCCTCAGGCTGCACTCAAATCCCAAATACACTCAGGCGCCGGCACACCCATCGGCCCTCAAATCCTGTACATCTCTGAGAAATCACGAGTGCCCAACATCGGCACCCAAAATATCATAAAATACTCGTGTCCAGCATCGACACGCAAATCCTCGTATATCGGGCTCCGTCAGTCCGGATCGGCCCACGGGGTCCGTCTGCGGTGTCGGCCCTCGGCCCCGGCAGCACGGGTCGTCCCGCATCCATCACTCGACTCTGGTCAGTATCCTCCGGACAACTGCCAGGTCCAACCAATCACCAGTAGGTACTCGCCCGCCTCCAGGCTCAATCGGCAAATCCCATCGATCATCTCGCCGAGGGGAACCATACCGGGCCCACCACGAACCCGCAAACGGAACATCCACTCCTCGAATCGGGTTTCAAGCACACATCTCAGCACCGAGAAAACGCGTGGTGGACACACCAAAATATCATATCACGAGGTACCGGGTTTTCAAAATAATGCATCTTTTCTTAAATATTTCCACGGTCCTCAAAACCAGAAATCACATGAAAATCCATCACCAATAAGTCAATCCAATGAGGTACAATGTAATCAGTCCATGGCAGGTATATAAGGGAAAGCCGTTTTTTTAAAATAGTTTCCGTTTTTAAAGATGTCATGCGGCTCCCAAATTTCCAGGGAATCATAATCAATCACATGTAAGATGAACTACAGCAATAATACAACAGTATAATCATGGCAGTTCTACAGTGAGTGTGGCATGGCAATTACTAACGGTGTGTGTGTAGCATGTAAATAGTGCCCGTGCAACATAAACCGTTAGTAATAGTGCGGTGTTCTATCAGTTCTAAGCAATATATATATATCAACACAGCAGGGAATGCAATATGCGATGACAGTCTGTGGGATGCATGCAACACATAATAATAAAGTCCTATCAGCCCTGACGCATAACGCCATGCGGGCGATATCCCCGTAGATGTGAAATCTACTCACAGTGTCTCGCGCTAAGTGTATCCAACCACTTGCTTGCCCTTCTTCGCAGCGTCCGTCTCACTGGCCTGCGAACCTAAAATCACATAACATATACCACACATAAGCTTAATTCACAAAAACGCGACATTATAATCCAACAAGAAACCCGTGTCGCAACCCAATCGCGCGTGTGCGCGATACGCTAAAACGTGTGATCACGCGCCACGAAACTACCCCGACGCGCCGCGATACGCAGAAACCCAAACCTACTCACGTATCACGCGTGTCGCGAAGGTTTAGAAAACGGCGAAATAGGTATTTGGTCCCAGATTTTCCTACAGAACTGAACTTACAAATATATATATATACCACAACACTACACACATTAGCAGACACCCACTGGACCAAACAACACCCAAATCCCTACCCATCTGGCCGCAAATTGCGGCTAGAATGAGGAAATTGGCGGCCAAAGAGAAGAGTTAGGGGGGGTCGGGTTAAAACCATGGTATCAGCACCTCTCCACCATACTGTAGTATCCTCAATTTCATTCTGAACTCACCGGGTCAAGAGCAGTTCCAGAAAAGTTCAAATTTGCACAAATCCGACATTTTGCAACAATTGTGAAACTGGTGGTATTTTAGCGTAATTGGGGTTGAACTAGGTTACAATGGTCTCACTAACTCACTAGCAAGCTACTGAAACCCTAACACATCACCTTAACACAAAGTTCCTACTAAACATCCCAAATCACACTAAAACGCGCTAATATCCATTAACCGAGGCAAAACTACACTAACTAAGCTAACTAGGGAAATAAGATAGGAAGTATACCTCACACTCGACCCTAGGGAGTTGCAGGAAGGTGGAGGAATGAAGGGAAGAGGCTGCACTAGGAACTGGGGCTGCTTCTGCTCACTGCCTCTGCTGTTGCTGCTGTTTGTGCTTGCTGCTGCTGCTGTTTATGCTTGCTGCTGCTGCTGTTGGAAGCTTGCTGCTGCTGCTGTTTATGCTTGCTGCTGCTGCTGTTGGAAGCTTGCTGCTGCTGCTGCTGTTTATGCTTGCTGTTGCTGCTGTTGGAAGCTTGCTGCTGCTGCTGTTTATGCTTGCTGCTGCTGTTGCTGTGCCTGCTGCTGCTTCTGGAGCTGGGGGGTGTGAAGAGGTAAGTGCTGTGTGTGTGAGTGTGTTTGTGAGTGTTTGAGAGAATACAAAGAAAAGAAATGAGAGGAAATAATTAGCTTCCAATTGTCAACCCTCTCTCTCTCTCATCATTAATGGCAAGCATGGGCTAAGCCATGATGCCCACTCCCTCTCTCTCTCAAGTCAACACCCACCCCAAATTCAAATTAAAGTAATTTTAACTATCTAAATAAACCCACTTAAAACCCAAAAGACTTTTAACCCTCAAGATTAACCCACCATGGTTAATAATTATGGTATTTACTTCTTTTAAAAACCCTAGTTTACATGCACATGTGTGTGCAAGCCTAGGAAAATTTTGGGAAAATATTTATTAAATTAGGAAAAATATTTAAAACACAGTTTGGTAAACTTTTTATTAAAAATCATTATTTAATTATAATTATACTTTAACCCTTATCCTAAGGTGTTACAATCTCTCCCCCTTAAAGAAATTCGTCCCCGAATTTCAAAATCTAACTACACGCACCTTGAAAAAGATGGGGATACGTCTTCATCATCTCGCTTTCGGTCTCCCAAGTGACCTCCTCACGGTTCTGACCAAGCCAAAGTACCCTAACTGATGGAATGTCCTTCGATCTCAATTTCTTCACTCGTCGATCCAAGATCATCACCGGCTGCTCTGCATAGGAAAGGTCGCGCTCCAGCTGGATCGTCGGGTGCTGAATCGCATGCGAAGGAACATGAAGATATCTGCGGAGCATCGAGACATGGAATACGGGGTGCACATCTGGAAAGCTGGGCGGAAGGGCTAACCGGTAAGCCACTGCACCGACACGCTCGAGGATCTCGAAGGGGCCCACATACCTGGGACTGAGTTTCCCCTTCTTCCCAAACCTCATCACACCTTTCATTGGGGAGACCCTCAAGAAAACATGATCACCAACAGAAAACTCAAGTCTGCGTCGTCGACGGTCTGCATAAGCCCTCTGCCTACTCTGCGCTGCTCTCATCCTATCGCGAATCAACTGGATCTTCGCGGTCGTCTCCTCAACGATCTGTGGCCCTAAGATACTGCCCTCTCTGAGCTCCGTCCAACAAGTGGGCGACCTACATCTCCTCCCATAAAGAGCCTCAAATGGTGCCATCTGAATAGTCTCCTGGTAGCTGTTATTGTAGGAGAACTCTACTAAGGGCAAATGATGATCCCAGCTACCTCCGAAATCTAATACACAAGCTCTGAGCATGTCCTCGAGAGTCTGAATGGTCCGCTCTGACTGTCCGTCGGTCTGCGGATGAAATGCTGTGCTGAAACTCAAGCGAGTGCCCAAAGCCTCCTGAAGCCTCTGCCATAGTCTACTGGTAAACTGGGTGCCTCTGTCGGACACAATGCACGTCGGGACTCCGTGTAGTCGCACTATCTCGTCAATGTAGATCTGGGCATACTGAGTAAATCCGAAAGTCGTCTTCACCGGTAGGAAGTGAGCCGCTTTCGTCAAACGATCCACAATCACCCAGATGGAGTCATACCCCCGACTAGTCCTGGGTAGACCCACCACGAAGTCCATCGAAATCTGTTCCCATTTCCACTCCGGAATGGGTAACGGCTGTAGCTCTCCCGCGGGCCTCTGGTGCTCAGCCTTGACTTGCTGACAAGTCAGGCATCTCGACACAAAATCTGCGATGTCCCTCTTCATTCCGTCCCACCAATAAACATCTCTCATATCATGATACATCTTGGTGGAACCGGGATGGACGCTATACACCGATCGATGTGCCTCCTCAAGAACCTCGCGCCTCAGTCCCTCAGCATCTGGCACACAGAGTCTAACTCCAAAACGTAGTACCCCCTGATCATCGATCACGAACTCGGAAAATCTTTCCTGTCCAATCTGTGCCATGATCTCTGAACATCGGTCATCACTGAGCTGTGCCTCACGTATACGATCGATCAACTGTGGGCGTGCACGGACATGCGCTATCTGTCCTCCAATTGGCGTGAACTCGAACTGTACTCGACTGTCGCATAATATCTGCCAATCTGCGGATGACTGCTCCTGTACTGCGCTCAAACAAGATAAACTACTCCCGGGCCTCCTGCTCAAAGCATCCGCCACCACATTTGCCTTGCCCGGGTGATATAAGATCTCGCAGTCGTAATCCTTCACTAACTCCATCCATCGACGCTGTCGAAGGTTCAGGTCCCGCTGCTGGAATATGTATTTCAGGCTCTTGTGATCCGTGAATATCTGGCACGACTCGCCGTATAGGTAATGTCGCCAGATCTTAAGTGCGAAGACCACTGCTGCCATCTCCAAATCATGAGTGGGGTAGTTTTGTTCATGTCTCTTCAATTGTCGCGAAGCATACGCGATCACCCTATCATGCTGCATCAGAACGCATCCTAGCCCCACTCGAGAAGCATCACAAAAGACCACAAATCCGCCCGGTCCGGAAGGTAAAGATAACACCGGTGCCGTTGTTAGCCGTGTCCGTAACTGCTGAAAACTGTGCTCGCACTCCTCCGTCCAATCGAAGGGAACTCCCTTCCGGGTCAACCCGGTCAACGGTGTAGCAATACGTGAGAAGTCCTGCACAAAACGCCTGTAGTAACCGGCCAATCCCAAAAAGCTGCGAATCTCCGTCACCGATGTGGGTCTGGGCCAACGCTGAACGGCCTCGATCTTCCTCGGGTCAACACATATACCGTCTCGTGATATCACGTGACCCAAGAAATCTACGTTGTCCAGCCAAAAAGCACACTTGGAGAATTTCGCGTAGAGCTGGTGCTCCCTCAAGGTCTGCAATGTAATCCGCAGGTGCTGCTCGTGCTCCTCACTACTCCGGGAATACACCAAGATATCGTCAATGAAGACTATGATGAACAGATCCAAGTAAGGTCGGAAAATACGGTTCATCAAGTCCATGAAGGCTGCTGGCGCATTGGTGAGTCCGAACGACATCACCAAAAACTCGTAATGGCCGTAGCGCGTACGGAAAGCTGTTCTGGGAATGTCCTCCTGTCGAACCCGCAGCTGATGATAGCCTGATCGTAAATCGATCCTCGAAAAGTACCCTGCCCCCTGAAGCTGGTCGAACAAATCGTCGATACGCGGCAAAGGATACCTGTTCCGCACTGTCACCCTGTTCAGCTGGCGGTAGTCGATACAAAGACGCAAACTGCCATCCTTCTTCTTGACGAACAGGACTGGAGCACCCCAAGGAGAAACACTGGGTCGAATAAGTCCCTTGTCCAGCAAATCTTGCAACTGCTCCTTCAACTCACGAAGTTCCGCCGGGGCCATCCAATAAGGCGGTATAGAAATAGGCCCCGAACCAGGAACCAAATCAATACAGAAAGAAATGTCGCGCTCGGGCGGCAACCCAGGAAGCTCGTCAGGGAACACATCAGGAAACTCGCTAACAACCGGAACCTGATCCAATGGGATCTCTGTAGCGCGAGCATCGCAAACATAGGCGAGAAATCCCTGACATCCCTTCCTCAAAAGCTGTCCAGCGCGAAAAGAAGAAATCACACTGTGAGGGGCGGCACCACGGTCCCCCAACACAACAAAAACCGACTCACCGGGGAAACAGAATCTAACTGTCTTCTCGCGGCAGTCCACAGAAGCATAGCACGTGGCTAACCAATCCATGCCCAAAAGAACGTCGAAGTCCAACATCTCCAGAAGGATCAAGTCGACAGGCAACTCTCTCTCGCCAATACAGACGATACAGGATCGGAACACGTGCCTAGCAACAAACGACTCTCCCACAGGAGTAGTCACCACAAGCGGCTGATCAAGCAAGCCGGACTTTCTACCCAGACTCGGCACAAAGTGTGTGGATACGTACGAGTGTGTGGATCCGGGATCGAACAATACATGAGCATCAACTGAACATACAGGAAGGATACCTGAAACCACCGCATTGGACGCCTGCGCGTCCTGATGTGTCAAAGCAAAGACCCTCGCCTGTCCACCACCTGTAACTGACTGACCTCTGCCTCGGTCACCTCGTCCCCTCTGAGTAACTCCTCCACGCCCACGACCTCTCTGTGCATAAGTCTGGCGCGGAGCAATGGTAGGCACAACGGGCAACGCCCTCTGGGGTGGTGAAGGTGGTAAGGTAACATGCGGTGCTGCCGCCTCCCTCCGGCGTGTCTCTGGACAATCTCGAATGAGGTGAAGTAGGCTGCCACATCTGAAGCAACCCCGCGGCGACTGCTGACTCTCTCGTGGATATGAACTAAACATCTGGCTCCGTCCCGAATCTCTGCCACTCCTCATACCGGAACGATACCTGTCGCGGCGTCTGAATGACTGCCTCCGTGCGGAAATACTGGTACGAACTCTCTTCGGCTCTGGAAGTACCGAAGTCTCAACAAGGTGCTCCTCGACCACTAGGGCTGCGTCTACAGCTGCTGCATAGGTCTCGTAGTGCTGCGCGCTGATCGCGAGGAACACTGGTGAAAGCAAGCCTCGAACAAATCTCCGGACTCGCAGCTCCTCGGTGGCCACTAAATGTGGGGCGTAGACTGCTAGCTCTGTAAACAGTACGTCATACTCTGCCACTGTCATCCCTGACGTCTGGCGCAAGGACTCAAACCTGCGTGCTCGGGCATCTCTAACACTCCGGGGAAGGAAACGGGCTAGAAATATGGTCACGAACTCCGTCCAGGTCATAGGAGGAAGACCTGCTGCTCTGCCCTTCTCAACGGAATCCACCACTTCTGCGCAAGACCCTCTAGGCGAAAGCTCGCGAACTCAACCCATCTCGCATCTGCACATCTGAGGGAACGGCATATCCTGGCCATCCTGTCTATGAAAGACTGTGGGTCCTCGGCTGTATCGGTGCCTGTGAAAACCGGAGGCTTCAGCCTCATGAACTCTGATAGCGATACTGTAATCACCTCCGTGGCTGCAGGGGCAACTGGCTGTGCGGTAGGTACCATAGCGGTCTCTGGAACGGGTGGAGCTACCTCTGGTCGCTGGGCTCGAAGCGTCTCAACTAGCGATCCTATCATCTGGCGCATCTCCTGCATGCTAGATCCCACCGTCTGGCGCATCTCCTGCATACCAGCCCCTAACGTGGCGATCTGCTCTGTCACGGCAGGAACAGCCTGCTCGGGTACAACCGGCGTACTGCCCGGATCAGTCCTCGTCTCGGACGAGTCAACTCGAATCTCGGCCCTCGCGGCCGCTCTCTGTGCCCTCGTAGTCTTAGGCGGCATATTGGCTGAAAGAAAATTTGGATTCGATAAGAACACGGAAATCGAATCGCAAGAATATAAGGAGGAATCAAATCAATAAGTCCTAAGGTCGCGTAGGCGGAGTACCGTATCGTGAGTATGCCGCGGAACATACGTACGCTACGCTACCCTGCTGCAGCTACCTACTCCATCATACCAGGGTCATCCTACACTCCGAAGGTAAAACCTACGCTCTGATACCAACTTTGTCACGACCCGAGAATTCGACTCGTGACCGGCACTTAACCACGCAACGTCTACAGGCGCAACGCGGCTAAGTAAGCCAAACCCAGAAATCAAAACCAATAAATATAGAGTGATTTAAAACATTTTGTAAAGACAAATCGTACAGGTCTGAAAAACTTCCATTTATTTAGTAGAAATCCTTTTTAAGTTCAAAAGTTATAAGTTTTATGATTTTGGTAACATTTCCTTTTTAAAACATTTGCCCCGCCAACCGAATAGAAACAAGGTGTAACAGAAATGACGAGTAAAATGAATGAAGCATCAAAATAAGATATACGACGCCGAAGCGAAGAATACACAGTAAAGCAAGGACAATATCATAAAAGATGAGACTGCAAAAGTAAAGTCGGCTCACCTGCGAGCTCGACACCAGAATATAAAATCATACATATCGTCCTCACCACTGTCTCTAAGTCAATACAGAAGGTAGATGGAGAATACTAGATACATCAATATACAACTGAAAGATAACAGATACCGTACAAAACCCACCTATCAGCAAAAGACTATCTCTGCTCAAAAGGGGTATCTGTGCCAAAAGATGAGGTAACAGCCAGCCGTGACTACTCCCAAGGGCAACCTGCAAACACTGTGGCACAACGGGGGTGAGTTGCCAACTCGTGAATAGAGATAACATATAAAGGTGATCGCAAGCATGCACATATAGCGTGGCCCTACTAATGCCAGCAGATGATATCAATGCATGTCACATAGAGGATGCAATAGTAATGCAAATACTCTAACAGGTAAATGCTACAGGATGAGATATATAGTAGTCAATGCTGAGTATGGGATAAATAATATCTACATGGACTATGTCAACATGGAAAACCATAATCGGTGCCTCAGGCTGCACTCAAATCCCAAATACACTCAGGCGCCGGCACACCCATCGGCCCTCAAATCCTGTACATCTCTGAGAAATCACGAGTGCCCAACATCGGCACCCAAAATATCATAAAATACTCGTGTCCAGCATCGACACGCAAATCCTCGTATATCGGGCTCCGTCAGTCCGGATCGGCCCACGGGGTCCGTCTGCGGTGTCGGCCCTCGGCCCCGGCAGCACGGGTCGTCCCGCATCCATCACTCGACTCTGGTCAGTATCCTCCGGACAACTGCCAGGTCCAACCAATCACCGGTAGGTACTCGCCCGCCTCCAGGCTCAATCGGCAAATCCCATCGATCATCTCGCCGAGGGGAACCATACCGGGCCCACCACGAACCCGCAAACGGAACATCCACTCCTCGAATCGGGTTTCAAGCACACATCTCAGCACCGAGAAAACGCGTGGTGGACACACCAAAATATCATATCACGAGGTACCGGGTTTTCAAAATAATGCATCTTTTCTTAAATATTTCCACGGTCCTCAAAACCAGAAATCACATGAAAATCCATCACCAATAAGTCAATCCAATGAGGTACAATGTAATCAGTCCATGGCAGGTATATAAGGGAAAGCCGTTTTTTTAAAATAGTTTCCGTTTTTAAAGATGTCATGCGGCTCCCAAATTTCCAGGGAATCATAATCAATCACATGTAAGATGAACTACAGCAATAATACAACAGTATAATCATGGCAGTTCTACAGTGAGTGTGGCATGGCAATTACTAACGGTGTGTGTGTAGCATGTAAATAGTGCCCGTGCAACATAAACCGTTAGTAATAGTGCGGTGTTCTATCAGTTCTAAGCAATATATATATATCAACACAGCAGGGAATGCAATATGCGATGACAGTCTGTGGGATGCATGCAACACATAATAATAAAGTCCTATCAGCCCTGACGCATAACGCCATGCGGGCGATATCCCCGTAGATGTGAAATCTACTCACAGTGTCTCGCGCTAAGTGTATCCAACCACTTGCTTGCCCTTCTTCGCAGCGTCCGTCTCACTGGCCTGCGAACCTAAAATCACATAACATATACCACACATAAGCTTAATTCACAAAAACGCGACATTATAATCCAACAAGAAACCCGTGTCGCAACCCAATCGCGCGTGTGCGCGATACGCTAAAACGTGTGATCACGCGCCACGAAACTACCCCGACGCGCCGCGATACGCAGAAACCCAAACCTACTCACGTATCACGCGTGTCGCGAAGGTTTAGAAAACGGCGAAATAGGTATTTGGTCCCAGATTTTCCTACAGAACTGAACTTACAAATATATATATATACCACAACACTACACACATTAGCAGACACCCACTGGACCAAACAACACCCAAATCCCTACCCATCTGGCCGCAAATTGCGGCTAGAATGAGGAAATTGGCGGCCAAAGAGAAGAGTTAGGGGGGGTCGGGTTAAAACCATGGTATCAGCACCTCTCCACCATACTGTAGTATCCTCAATTTCATTCTGAACTCACCGGGTCAAGAGCAGTTCCAGAAAAGTTCAAATTTGCACAAATCCGACATTTTGCAACAATTGTGAAACTGGTGGTATTTTAGCGTAATTGGGGTTGAACTAGGTTACAATGGTCTCACTAACTCACTAGCAAGCTACTGAAACCCTAACACATCACCTTAACACAAAGTTCCTACTAAACATCCCAAATCACACTAAAACGCGCTAATATCCATTAACCGAGGCAAAACTACACTAACTAAGCTAACTAGGGAACTAAGATAGGAAGTATACCTCACACTCGACCCTAGGGAGTTGCAGGAAGGTGGAGGAATGAAGGGAAGAGGCTGCACTAGGAACTGGGGCTGCTTCTGCTCACTGCCTCTGCTGTTGCTGCTGTTTGTGCTTGCTGCTGCTGCTGTTTATGCTTGCTGCTGCTGCTGTTGGAAGCTTGCTGCTGCTGCTGTTTATGCTTGCTGCTGCTGCTGTTGGAAGCTTGCTGCTGCTGCTGCTGTTTATGCTTGCTGTTGCTGCTGTTGGAAGCTTGCTGCTGCTGCTGTTTATGCTTGCTGCTGCTGTTGCTGTGCCTGCTGCTGCTTCTGGAGCTGGGGGGTGTGAAGAGGTAAGTGCTGTGTGTGTGAGTGTGTTTGTGAGTGTTTGAGAGAATACAAAGAAAAGAAATGAGAGGAAATAATTAGCTTCCAATTGTCAACCCTCTCTCTCTCTCATCATTAATGGCAAGCATGGGCTAAGCCATGATGCCCACTCCCTCTCTCTCTCAAGTCAACACCCACCCCAAATTCAAATTAAAGTAATTTTAACTATCTAAATAAACCCACTTAAAACCCAAAAGACTTTTAACCCTCAAGATTAACCCACCATGGTTAATAATTATGGTATTTACTTCTTTTAAAAACCCTAGTTTACATGCACATGTGTGTGCAAGCCTAGGAAAATTTTGGGAAAATATTTATTAAATTAGGAAAAATATTTAAAACACAGTTTGGTAAACTTTTTATTAAAAATCATTATTTAATTATAATTATACTTTAACCCTTATCCTAAGGTGTTACAACCAACCCCCTAGGCCCGCCATGCGATGCTCACAGACGAACGGACCGGACTTTACGGATATTGTCACTGACAGGCTCAGTAGGGTGTCAGGATGAGTTCGCTCATCGACGTCCCTTTTGGTCAATACCTGGTAGCCCGTTACGTATGGCTAATACCTCTGACGTGCTAGTGGTTAAATTCACAACCAAGGTATTGACGAGTCTTTAGAGTCCCCCACAGACAGTTTCTCAAGTTTCGGGCAAAACGCTGTAGAGGCAGTATGGAGATATGGCAGAATTTGATCATAGACGTGCGGTATTGCACGGATCATGATCGGACGGATAATACTAGCGGGCTTTGGTTTATGCCGGATCCTAGTATTGTACAGTGTAGATTTTGTCTCATTGCATTTGTATTCGGTCGGAATACAAATGCGGGTATGTATATGCAGTCACGGGGTTTTCCAGTAATTTATTACGGGATCAGTTTTCTTAAGTTGCCAGTTTGTATTCCGTTTCGGCCAGTTTTCGTTTGTACCTTCTTGGCCGGATTTTTCTGATTGAGGGGCTAATTTGCAGTTGTGCAAATTAGCATTGTGGAGGGGGTTTCTTGCAATTGGAGGGATTATGATGGTTTAAGTATCTTTGCTTTTTCTAGTGATCATAGCTTGCATTAAATGAGAAAGGATTTGGATAGGATTTAAGGTGACATAATTTTCTCATTATCATACACTTTTTCCATTTGTTTGATGCCATTCTTTTTCCCTCCTCCACCTTGAGATATGGCCGGCCACTTAAAAGAGGGAGAGTGTTCATTTTGGTGGAGGAAAATAATACATCATTCATCTAATTTTCTTGCCACCAAAAATTCCATAGCACATTTTCCTTAGTTGATTTCTCCACCTCCACATCAATGGCAACTTCATACCCTATTGAGACAATGGATTCTACACTTAGCCTACAGTATTCTTGGGCACGTCGGCTCGCCAACTTCGTGCCCGAGTTGCCTCGTTCTAGAGGTGGGAGCCCATAAAAGAACCCGGCGATGTGGTGCCCGTTCCAACGAGGAGCTGAAGACCGGAGATTCCGCGAGGAGATCGGAGTGGAGGCCGAAGACCGAAGGACACGGATCGCTCGGTATAGCTTTCTTCCCATTCTCTAGTTAGCCAGGATTAGGGTAATGGCCCGATCCGGGTTTTTAGTGCGCGGTAGTGCCGGTTTACAAGTTTTGTAAAAGTTTCGTTTACGCATTCCGGCCTCGGATTGACGACCGGGCTGCTGCCGTGCACTTACACTGGTATCAGAGCCACGCCATTAATCTAGTCTAGCTTGCTCTAACGTGTTTACAAGTTCGATCGATCGGATTTTCGAAAAACCGTATTTTCAAGCACAGTTTCTGTCGAATTTTTTCCGTGCTCTAAAAATTATTTGGTATATTGGAAAAATACGTTCAGGGTTTTTTGTGAACACTGTAGAAAAAAGATCACATGATGCCACTGTAGCGCCGCGGAACCGCGGCCTTAACCCCCTTTTGGCCACGGTTCCGCCGCGGAACAGTGTTATCAATGCACCAGATTTCTGTAGTGGTTCTCTGACGTGAAAATGGGGTTTCTGGAATATTCTTTTTGGGCCCAGATTTTCTTTGAGTTCTACAGTAGTGCTTGGGGCCCACTTCGGTAAATTTGATCGATCGAAAATTTTAAACATGTTAGTTCACAGTATTTACATTATATCTGCGACCGTGAATGTCATTTGATCGGTAAATCCTGTCTAACTGCTATAGCCCTTTTAGACGGATTTGCGAATGTGACATTCACGTTGATGTTCTGTGTTGTGCTGTGATGTTGCGGATTGTCGTGGTGGATAGCCTGGATGCAATAGTAGTACAGTTTGGTTTATTATGTACATTTGATATTGCGGGGCGAGCGTCCGACATGTGGACTGCCGTTACTTCCTGTTTGTATATTATTCTTTTGGGGCACGACCGGGCTGAGGTCGATGTACCCGTTGTATGTATATTTTACTTTCTGTACTAGGATTACCCCACGGAGGAGTGCACGGATAGCTGGGTTCTAGAGGTCAACGGGCTCGCATCTCATGGCATTGAGACGGAGGGGGCTTTAATCTAGAATTGGAGGGCTATTCACCGCACTCGTAGGGGGTATAGGTTGACCCAGGAGGGGTGCCCAAGTTACCGGATTCCGTGAAGTGCTGGGTGGCCCATTCACGTTGCTGAAGGGGGCTGCCTCGCTTCAGGTTTTGGCGGGTAACTTGCCGTGCCCGTAGGGGTGTAGGATTTCATTGCACAGGCTATCCACACGACCAGGGGAACGTCGGGTTTCAGTAGCGGCTCTATGAAACCCGGGGATCCCAGATATCTGTATTGTTCTGTGATGCTGGTTACATTTCTGTGATGTTACATTTTATCACGCCTTGAGCGAATATTATATATTGATATATATACTAATAGATGTTGTATATGTTTTGCATCCGTGCTAGTCCAGTCCCCGCTCTGTCATTAGTTAAGTAACCTAACGGGTGATGACGGGACCCAGTGGCGAATGCGGATGGCATATACGTACATCATTATTTTCGTTCTTTATTGGTGTGATCAACTGATGGGACTGCGTTGATTCGGATCAATGCAAGCTAAACAAACCTATTCTGTTGTTGTTGGAACATTTTTCAAAAAGCTGTTATTGCAAGGGCGCTCTCTTTTGTTTTGCACAGTGGTAATCGGTTATGAATATCCAGCACCTCAGTCGACGAGGCAAGGGCCGAGATCCCTTCACCGGGAGTGACCCCTTGGAAAGAAGTTTGCGTCAGGGCAATAACTTCACTATAGTCGTTTACTTTCGCTTTGCATCATGGTATTCAGTTGGAATATCCTGCACCTCATTCTACAGGGAAAGAGCCGAGATCCCTTCACCGGGAGTGACCTCTTTAGCAAAGGTTTTCGCCACTATATTTTTTAAAAGCTATCCAGTTCCTTCAACGATATCAAGTTCATTACGTTAAAGGTTTTTCGCCAAAAACCATTAGTAGCCCTCCGTCATTTCAGACGGGTAGCACGTAGTATTCATGCTATGTTTGTTGGCCTTAGTCAAGGCATAGTGTATGGTAGCTGCTTGTTACCTTACTGCTGCATAGATAGATGCGTTGGTTTGGGACAGTCGTATAGCCTTGTTGGCCCTAGTCAAGGGCTTGTACGGATGGGTTCAAATTAACCTAGACAATGACGGGTAGAACTTGACATGTGACTTATGATTTGTTGGCCTTAGTCAAGGTCATAAGAGCATGGGGCAAAAATCACATCGGGGGTTTCTAAAGAAACTGAAACTTGCGAGATATGCGCATACCTTCTGTAGTGTGATAACGTGAGCGGATTCCATCACGTTATCATGCGATGATAGTTGGATCCCGATTCCCACTGTTGAGTTGGTTTACTCCTCGGGTGATCCCGACTAATTCTTCTTTCAGGTTTGGAGGAGAATTTGACGTTACAGTGGGAGGTTTCCTGATTAGATAAATTGATAACCATTCTGATCTAGGTTAGAGTGCACGCTGAGTGTTTCTTCTCTCTCTCTCTTTGGCAGCGACCATGGCCCGACCCTTGACTATGACTCAGTGACCAAGTTGACCGAACCTTCTTATAAGACTGACTTTTGGATTGTCAGAGTTGCACACCTCATTTCCACTCCTACTTTTACCCTTTTCTCCAGGACACCCTGTATTACTATGAACGTCCACTTCCATTGGATAAAACCATCGTATGGTTATATACGAACTCGAAGGAATTTATTCGAGGATGGTTTCTGGTTCTGGAGAAAACGAATAGGACTATTCAGTTGTCTTCTCCTCTTACCTTCTCTCAGGTTGTGAGTGTTCCTTGGATTAGAATAGTACACCTATTACGCAAATTGGATAGTCTTCTTCCAAACCATAGGCAGGTGCCGAACGGTGGGGAATGAAGAAAACCAATTAGCCTAATGATGGTGTGCAGAAGGTATTAAGTTAAGACAAATAAAGGGATTAGAAGGAGGGCAAGGTAAATTGCGACTGCTATTCACGACCAAACCAAGTGTTTCATTACCACTCCCACTTCACGTTTGTATTTCTCCAGGACACTCCGTATCACTACGAAGATCCACAGTTTATTGGATATTCCATCGTATGGTTATATACGAACTCGAAAGGAACTTGTTCCAGTTCGGGGATGGATTCTGGTTCAGGAGAAATAGGAATAAAGTTTATTCGGTTGTCTTTTATCTTCACCTTCTCTTGCATTGCGAGTGCTCCTAGGATTAGGACGGTACACCCATTATGCTTATTGGATAGTCTTCTTCCAAACCATATGCTGGTGCCGAAAGGTAGGGAAGGAAGAAAACTATTTAGCCTAAGAGGGTGTACAGAAGGTAATGACTAAAGACATATAAAGGGATTAGGAGAGATGGCAAAGAAATATACGGTTACAGTTGTGAATCTGGATAATGGAAGAGGCATTACTAGGAATACCCGGATACCCCTACGAAACATTTCAATGTTTCAGTTTCACTGTGTAATGTTAAAAGAAAACTGATTTCCCAATTAGTCCTTGCTCCAGGGTATGTATTTACCGGGTATGATTCTCACATCTGTATAGTTTTACAAATGATGAGTGGGAGTAAGTTATTGGGAATTAGGTGATTATCCTCATTATATCGGAATTCGTTGTAATTGGTGATATTTGAGGAAGTCACCTGGGTTGTTTGCCGGATGGCAAATATTTGGCTTTGAATATCCGTTGTTATGCACCAATTTCAAATTGATATATCTGTACGTCTATTTTTATAGAGTGAGATATACCTTTTTGAAATTATGTCTATGACATTTACCTATATCAGTGGATGGTTAGGTAAGGAGTATTAAACAGCGGTGTAATTCTTCTTAACCATAAGTACAGTTTTCAACCTACGACACACAGGGAATGAGTTATTAGAATTAAAGGGACTTATACAGAGTATTGTATATTGTCCAGTGTCCATTAGGACAGAGGGGTTGGTCCTCGTACTAATATTCGGTTTACTTATGACTTCTCTAGTTCTTAGACATGTGTTTCGTAGAAATGCAAGGTCTAAGTTTTGAGGAGTTATAGGTATAAGAATAAAGTAGAGAACCAGGTGTTGCAAGTATCAGGATTCTTCAAGGTGATCGAAGATGTAGATACTTGTGTATGGTATTCAGTTGATAGTAATGATTAAGAGAACTTGCTTCTCTTTCAGGTTACTCATAATTGGAAGTACTCCTAAGTTGAGTAATGCTGATCGGCCTCTTTCCATTTAGTTGACATGCACTAGAGACAGCTGCATGATTTGAATCTGGTTCAATTAAATCAGTGCCTCTGTTTCTGTATTGGATATAGAACAGTTCGTATCTTAACGATGTTAAGGTACGGGGAGTTGTCCGGCTTATGCTTAAAACCAGACTCAGGATAACTCAAGGCACGTTTCTGTAATGGCTGTTTGTGGGTTGACCCAGGCTATGACAAGGGTTGACTTTCTACCATCAGGAAGATCAATAGTGATATTGTTCTTGACTCGCCACAGTTTTAATAAAAATGGATTTTTTCAGAAAACAGTAGTGGGAGTATGGTAGAATTGGAAGTGATTCCAGAACCGCAAACGATTACTGAAAATTTGATAAGAACCTAAAGATTCAATCTGATTTGACATTCCATTGGCCACTCCGCAGATATGGTGGGTAACCTCAGGCACCCAAGAGGTACTCCGGTAGCCTCAAGGACGGTAACAGGGAGGTTCTTGTTTACCCAGACTTGACACTACTATTGTTCCAGACTATGAGACCCGGCAGGAGGATGAGTATAGCGTCGTTCTGAACTAGCTTTAGTAGTATACGTGTATATTATTCTGCCAGAGGGTTGTCGTAGTCAGTGGGAGCAGCGGAAGCATAGTGGATAAGTGGCTTATGTCTATTTATGGACTAAAGCAGATATAGCGGAGATAGATCATCTATTTCTGATGTGACAGTCATAGGTTTGACTTCATCAGAATAGGGGATGGATCTGTTAAGAAGGTAGTAGGGTGTGATGTCCTGGTATTTGGATGACATACACAGAGTAGGAAGCGAAATTCCTATACTACGGTCGGTTGTAGTTTGGTTGTCACATAGTGGTTTCTCTACATAGGACTTGGATATTATTTCAGACATTCTGGTCACTAGATTTATGGTTTTAGATCTAGATTTGGATGGTTTCCCAATCTGGGTACTTAGACAGCATTCTAAAAGTATTTAGAATGGACGACTCCAGGCATGGTCGTGTACCTGCAGGTGATGGAGTCACCCTCTCTAAAGGTGTCTTACAGACTAAAGGGGAGAGGGATGTGCATGATTGGCAGATCACTTGCTTAGGCAATTGAGTCGATCATGAGATATCAAGTACCACACCAGATGTTGTTTTTACAGTAAATGCAATAAGTTGATATTGATCCAATCCTGGAGAAACATTCGGAAGCAGTTTTAGAACAAAAGTGGATGTTCTAGGGATATGATAACGACAGCCTCATTCGGGAGACAGTTATCATTCCAGGCTTCCAAGGTGACTTGGATGACAGAGTGACTGTCAGAGTTATAGTTTTCCCTCTGATGAGGGGTAGTATTTTGGACAGGTGGTCCAGGCGGATACTGAGGGAGGCATGGCGCAGGATACTGATTAAGTTCAGTTGACGATACAGTCTAAGAAGTTTGGATTTGGAGTTCATTTATGAACTAGGTCCCATCAGATATCCAGATATATTCTAAGACAGGTATTGCTCATTTCGGGAGATGGCTTTCTCCGCGAACTTGAGATAAAGAGAGACATAGAAAGAAACATCTGAGCGGATCCACTCACTGAGGCCATTCCTCGAACGCATTACTTTCGGAAACAGGTTTTGTGAGACTGATTAGTTGAGGAGTTGGGTGTTCGGTATCATACGGGCTGTGAGTATGCGACATCGCAATAATTATCCTTGAGTGCAAGTGGGAAATTGTTGGATATAGTGCCCTCAGAGTCAATTATTGGATCACAGGCACGTGATTGCAATGATTGAGGGAGGACCTATGCCGGTAGGACAGTCTTACTTAAGATGATAGTATGCTATCTGGTTTACCTTTATCATCGTGTACTGTTTTAGGTGACCTTACAGGTCACTATTGCGCGTTGATAGAGCCCCTAGGATTCTTACTTGACTGCCAGCAGTATGAGGGCGATCATATACGTGGGAGCTGGGGTCTATAAGCACATCCTTAAAAGGTCCCTAGTCGAGGGAGTTTCGAGACAGGGCATCGATACTCCAGAGTAGACTAGTGTATACAGTCGAGACCCCGACGAGGGACGGTGGCCGGTCTCACAAGCCACTGGTGTCAGTTGGTTCACCTAAGATGTATACAGGTGCTCATTGGGTTATGAGTACACCGGACAGGACTCGCCGGGAACATGCTAGTTGGTCTTATACCTGACGTCAGATAGCTGTTCCCTGGTGACATGTGTACAGGTTAGTTCATCGACATGAGATCGTCATTTGTCTCGTATGAGTTCCCACTGTACTTTGATTACTACCCTACCATGCTCAAAGGAGTCATGCAAACAGGTTTTATTTGGGTACAGTCCCGAGCCACATGGAGGCAGTGAGCGGATCTTCAGGGGTTCGTCTCTCCCGGTATTGGGGGTGAAGTCGCGCTGTGTATAGGAGAGCCATTACATGAAGTCCTTGGCCAAGGCAGGAGATTTACTGGTAGGTATTCCAGTAGTATCTCAGGGTGTCTGGGCTACACTCCCCTAGTCTGACTTTTACCAACCTCCTAGGCCCGCCATGCGATGCTCATAAACGAACGGACCGGACTGTACGGATATTGTCACTGACAGGCTCAGTAGGGTGTCGGATGAGTTCGCTCATCGACATCCCTTTTGGTCAATACCTAGTAGCCCGTTACGTATGGCTAATACCTCTGACGTGCTAGTGGTTAAATCCACAACCAAGGTGTTGACGAGTCTTTAGAGTCCCCCACAGACAGTTTCTCAAGTTTCGGGCGAAACGCTGTAGAGGCCGTATGGAGATATGGCAGGGTTCGATCATATACGTGCGGTATTGCACGGATCATTATCAGACGGATAATACTAGCCGGCTTTGGTTTAAGCCGGATCCTAGTATTGTACAGTGTAGATTTTGTCTCATTGCATTTGTATTCGGTCGGAATACAAATGCGGGTATGTATATGCAGTCGCGGGGTTTTTCTGTAATTTATTACGGGATCAATTTTCTGAAGTTTCCAGTTTGTAATCCGTTTCGGCCAGTTTTCCTTTGTTCCTTCTTGGCCGGATTTTTCTGATGGAGGGGCTAATTTGCAGTTGTGCAAATTAGCATTGTGGAGGGAGTTTCTTGCAATTGGAGGGATTATGATGGTTTAAGCATCTTTTCTTTTTCTAGTGATCATAGCTTGCATTAAATGAGAAAGGATTTGGATAGGATTTGAGGTGACATAATTTTCTCATTATCATACACTTTTTCCATTTGCTTGATGCCATTCTTTTTCCCTCCTCCACCTTGAGATATGGCCGGCCACTTAAAAGAGGGAGAGGGTTCATTTTGGTGGAGGAAAATAATACATCATTCATCTCATTTTCTTGCCACCAAAAATTCCATAGCACATTTTCCTTAGTTGATTTCTCCACCTCCACATCAATGGCAACTTCATACCCCATTGAGACAATGGATTCTACACTTAGCCTACAGTATTCTTGGGCACGTCGGCTCACCAACTTCGTTCCCGAGTTGCCTCGGTCCAGAGGTGGGAGCTCGTAATAGAACCCGGCGATGTGGTGCCCATTCCGACGAGGAGCTGAAGACCGGAGATTCCGCGAGGAGATCGGAGTGGAGGACGAAGACCGAAGGACACGGATCGCTCGATATAGCTTCCTTCCCTTTCTCTAGTTAGCTAGGATTAGGTTAATGGCCCGATCTGGGTTTTTAGTGCGCGGTAGTGCCGGTTTACAAGTTTTGTAAAAGTTTCGTTTCTGCATTCCAGCCTCGGATTGACGGCCGGGGCGCTGCCGTGCACTTACAATATCCAACAATCTCCCACCTGCACTTAAGGCTAATTAATGCGATATCGCGTACTCACAGCTCGTGTGATACCGAACATCCAACTCCTCTACTAATCAGTTTCATAAAACTCGTTTGTAAAACTATTGTGTTCGAGAAATAGCCTCAGTGAGTGGATCCGCCCTGATGTTTCTTTCTATATCTCTCTTTGTCTCAAGTTCGCTGAGAAAGCCATCTCTCGAAATGAGCAATACCCGTCTTAGAATATGTCTGGATGTCTGATGGGACCCAGTTCATAAATGAACTTCAAATCCAGCAAACTTCTTAGACTGTATCGTCAACTGAATTTAATCAGTATCCTGCACCATGCCTCCCTCAGTATCCGCTTGGACCACCTGTCTAAAATACTGCCCCTCGTCAGAGGGAAAACTATAACTCTAACAGTCACTCTGTCATCCGGGTCACCTTGGAAGCCTGAAATGATAATTGTCTCCCGAAGGAGACTGTCGTTATCAAATCCCTAGAACAACCACTTATGTTCTAAAACTGCTTCCGAACGTTTCTCCAGGATTGGATTAATATATATAAACTTGTTGCATCTCGTGCAAAGACAACATCTGGAGTGGTACTTGACATCTCATGATTGACTCAATTGCCTAAGCAAGTGATATGTCAATCATGCACATCCCTCTCCCCTTTAGTCTGTAAGACGCCTTCAAAGAGGGTGACTCCTTCACCTGCAGGTACACCACCATGCCAGGAGCCGTCCATTCTAAAATACATTTAGAATACTGTCTAAGTACCCAGATTAGGACACTTCCCAAATCTAGATCTAAACCCATAGATCTAGTAACCAAAATGATTGATATTATATCCATATCCTATGTGGAGAAAACACTGTGTGACTACCACATTACAACCGATCGTAGTATAGGAATTTCACTTCCTACTCTGTGTATGTCATCCAAAATCCAGGATATCACACCTTACTACCTTCTTAGCAGATCCATCCTCTATTTTGATGAAGTCAAAGCCTATGACTGTCACATCAGAAATAGATAATCTATCTCTGCTTTATCTACTTTAGTCTATAAATAGACATAAGCTACTTGTCCACTACGCTTCCGCTGCTCCCACAGACTACGATAACCCTCTGGCAGAGTCATATACACGTGCACTTCTAAAGCTAGTTTAGAACGACGCTATACTTATCCTCCTGCCGGGTCTCACAGTCTGGAACAACAGTAGTGTCAAGTCTGGGTAAACAAGAACCTCTCTGTCACCGTCCATAAGGATACCAGAGTACCTCTCGGGCCCCTGATGTTACCCACCATATCTACGGAGTGGCTAATGGAATGTCAATCCTGATTGAATCTTTAGGTCCTATTAAATTTTCCGTAATCGTTTGCGGTTCTGGAACCTCTTCCAGTTCTACCATACTCCCACTACTGTTTTTCTGAAAAAAATCCATTTTACTAAAACTTTGGCGAGTCAAAAACAATATCACTATTGATCTTCCAGATGGTAGAAAGTTAACCCTCGTCAAAGCCCGGGATAACCCACAAACAGCCATTACTGAAACGTGCCCTGAGTTTATCCGGATTCTGGTTTTAAGCATCAGCCAGACGACTCCCTATACCTTAACATCGTTAAGATATAAATTGATACTACATATATCTAATATAGAAACAATGGCACTAATTTAATTGGAACCAGATTCAAATCATGCAGCTGTCTCCAGTACATGTCAACTAAATGGAAAGAGTCCAATCAGCATTACTCAACTTAGGAGTGCGTCTAATTATGAGTAACCTGAAAGAGAAACAAGTTTCATCAAAACCATTACTATCAACTAAATACCAGACACAAGTATCTACATCTTCGATCACCTTGAAGAATTCCGATACTTGCAACACATGGTTCTCTGCTTTATTCTTGTACCTATAACTTCTCAAAACTTAGACTTCGTATTTCTATGAAACACGTGTCTAAAACTTGAGAGGTCAGAAGTAAACAGAATATAGTACGAGGACCAACCCCTTTGTGCTAATGGACACTGGACAATATACAATACTTTGTATAAGTCCCCTGAGTTGAATAACTCAAACTCTGTGCGTCGTAGGTTGAAAACTGTACCCAGGCGATTTCCTCAAATATCACCAATTACAACGAATTCCGATATAATGAGGATGATCGCCTAATTCCCAATTGTAAGTCCATATTGCGACCCCCGGTGCTTACGGGGAGGCGGAAACGGTATAAAAAACGAATTTTTATCGCAAGAGGCAACATGGACTAAACTTGGTCGGGATCGTTGTCTAAACTAAAACTAGCATTCTAGCTAAAGAGAGTTAGCTACTATGGAAGATGGTTATACCTAAACTTGAACTCCTTCTTCTTCAAACCTTGTAGAGGTTGATGGTTCTCTTTTCGTCGCCTTCTCCCGTCGAAGATGGATCCACCTCGAAGGCTCGACCTTTGGGCTCTTTCTCGTACTTGGAGTGAACTAGAATCGCCGGCTTGCTAGACCCTTGATCCTAGAGTGAGTAGAGAGTGTCTAAGGGTTGCTTTTGTTTTTCAAGAGAAGGATTCTCAACTCATGAGAAGGTTTCTCTTGACTAGAGGAAGAAGAAGATGAAGTGAAGAGAGAGAGTGAGAATGATAGAATGAGCTATCTTTTTTTCTTTCTTGCAACCATAATGCAAAAGAAAAGAATTATCTAATAATAATAATTGAAAATGAGAATAGTTGATGGCAATTTGGAATGACCACAACCATGCTTCATTTAAAAATGTAAGCATAAATCAAGGAAGACTTTTGAAGCATGATGGTGGTCAACTTTCAACCATGGTCAACAAGTCAACCATGGTCAACAAGTCAACAATATCAACCATAACAAAATTCTCATTTAATTACTATTATAAATAGATAATCCATAAATCCATTAGGGTTTGGAAAAAGATAACTGTCAACTGTGCATACGCACCCGTTCCGAAACCCTAATGAAATACCTCATCCTCCGCCTCAAGCAACTGTGCATACACACCTGCATTCTCGTTCCGAGGAACAAGAATACCAAGATATAAAAGCAACCCCAAATATATATACCAGTATCTGGCTCAAACCAGAGCCTGCCAGTATAATCCGTCCGGACTCCAAACGTGCACAAGTGCGCGGATGAGAACGAACCCTGTCGCAAAACCATGCGACCTCTACTCTGTTTCGCCCAGAGGCGAATACCCTCTGTGTGGGACTCTAAAGACTCGACACTACGCTGGCAGTGGGTTTAACCACAGACCGAAAGCGGCACTAGCTGTGCGTAACGGTCCCCAGGTAGATGCCGACAAGAAGGCTGACGAGGTGAAACCCCATCTGAACTCCTACTGAGTCTGAATGTGACAGTCTCCGTACAGTCCGGTCTGTTCGTCTGATACATCGCATGGCGGGCCTAGGGGGTGGTAAACGTCAGTCCCCCAATAGCGGTACAAGTCGTGCCGGAGCGAAGCCCAAAACACCCTGAGATAACACTGGAAACCTACCAGTATATCTCGTTTGCCCTGGCCAGGGACTACTCGTGTAATGGCTCTCCTAGACACAGCGCGATGTCAACCCCCAATACCGGGAGAGACGAATCCTGTCTAACCGTCACTGCCTCCAAGTGCTTCGGGACTGCACCCAACTACCACCCGTTTGCACGACTCCTTTGAGCCGTGGTAGGGTAGTGATCAAAGTGCAGTAGGAACACACTTGAGGCGAAGTGCCAGTGTCAAGTCAGCGGACTAAGCTGTACTCATGTCACCTGGGAACTGATAACTGACGATAGGTATAATACCAACCTGTCAGTTCCCGACGAGTCCTGTCCAGTGTACTCGTAACCCAACGAGCACCCGTATACTATCTCCAGTACGACGTACTGATGGCTGTGGGACAGACCATCTCCCACACTGGGATGAGAAGCGCATACGCTAGTCTACTCCGGAGTATCGATGCCCTGTCTCGATAGTCCTGCGACTAGGGACCTGTATAAGGATGTGCCTATAGATTACCCAGCCCCCACTAGTGTGACTGCCATCACAACGCTGGTAATCAAGCAAAGATCCTAAGGGCTCCACTAATGCGTATAAGTGATATACTGAAATAAACACAAGTACACATTGAAGTAGAAACAAACCAAGTAGCATACTACTATTTTGAGCAAGATTGTATATACAAGGTGAATATCCCAAGCATCCATTAAGTAATATACAAACTAGTATGATACAGTAATGGCCTCTAGGGCATATACACTAACAATCTCCCACTTGCACTAAGGCCATGTACTGGCGTATCGAAGACCTATCATCTCGATCAGCCGCTCGAACTGAGTCTGGGGTAGGGCCTTGGTGAATGGATCTGCAGTGTTCTCTTCTGAAGCAACCCTCCGAACCTCGATCTCCTTGCGATCCACGATCTCCCTGATCAGGTGATACCGCCTCAAGATGTGCCTGGATCTCTGATGGGACCTGGGTTCCTTCGCTAAAGCTATAGCCCCGTTGTTGTCGCAATACAGAGGTATTGGGTCAACAATGGACGGAACCACCTGAAGTTCTTTCAAGAACTTCCTTATCCAGACAGCTTCTTTTGCGGCATCAGATGCAGCGATGTATTCCGCTTCCATCGTCGAGTCTGCAACGGTTTCCTGTTTGGAACTCTTCCAACACACCGCCCCTCCATTGAGGGTGAAGACAAAACCCGACATGGACTTGGAATCATCCTTGTCACTCTGGAAGCTGGAGTCAGCAAAGGCCTCGATCTGGAGGTCTTTTCCGCCATACACCAAGAACATCTCCTTAGTCCTCCTCAGGTACTTGAGAATGTTCTTTACTGCTATCCAGTGTTTCTCCCCAGGGTTAGACTGATACCGGCTTACCACACTCAGTGCATAAGCTACATCCGGTCTGGTACACAACATCGCATACATTATAGAGCCTACCGCAGAAGCGTAGGGTATAATAGACATGCGATCCCTCTCCAAATCAGTCTTGGGAGACATCTCTTTAGAGAGGGTGATCCCGTGACAAGCCGGTAGGTTACCGCGCTTGGAATCTTCCATACTGAATCTTTTCACTATGGTGTCGATGTACCTGGACTGAGAAAGTCCCAATATCCTCTTGGATCTATCACGATGGATCCGGATCCCCAGGATGTATGAGGCATCACCCAGGTCTTTCATGGAGAACCTTTGTGACAAGAACCCCTTGACAGATTGTAGCATAGGAATGTCATTTCCTATCAAGAGAATGTCATCCACGTATAAAACGAGGAATACTACAGTTCTCGCTACAAATCTACTATAGATGCATGGTTCATCTGGATTTTTGATAAAGCCAAATTCTTTGACTGTCTCATCAAAACAGATGTTCCAACTCCGCGATGCCTGCTTTAGTCCATAGATGGACTTAAGCAACTTGCACACCTTTCCGCTGCTCCCACTCTGAATGAAACCCTCTGGCTGATCCATATAGACACACTCCTCTAAATTTCCATTTAGAAAAGCTGTCTTTACGTCCATTTGCCAGATCTCATAATCGTGGAAGGCAGCAATGGCAAGAAGGATCCGAATGGATTTCAGCATGGCTACTGGAGAAAAGGTTTCGTCGTAGTCCAAGCCAGGTCTTTGACGAAAACCCTTTGCTACCAGCCTAGCTTTATAGGTCTCAACCTGTCCATCTACACCAATCTTCCTTTTGAAGATCCACTTGCATCCTACGGGTTTTACCCCGTCTGGAGCAATGTCCAACGTCCATACCTTGTTGGTGTACATGGACTCCATTTCGGTCCGCATTGCATCCAGCCATTTCACTGAGTCAACGCTCTGAACGGCCTGCTGGAAGCTAGTAGGCTCATCATAATCTATGATGCAATCCTCTCTATCCCCGTCTATGAGAAAACCGTAGTATCTCTCGGGCGGATGAGACTGCCTACTACTCCTGCGGAGCGGCGTAGGAATGTCCTGTTCTGTTGAACCCTCTGGTTCCACTAACCTTTCAGTAATAGTCTGTGGTTCTGGAATTTCTTCCAGTTCTACTGCGCTCCCACTAATCTCCCTTTCCAAGAACTGGTGTTCTAGAAAGTGGGCATTACGAGAAACAAGGACTTTTTGTTCCTCTGCGTAGTAGAAAAGATACCCCCTGGTGTTCTTTGGGTATCCCACAAACTTGCACAGTACTGAGCGTGCCTCGAGCTTGTCCGCATGCTGCTTTTTGACAAAAGCCGGACATCCCCAGACCTTCAGATATTGAAGATAGGGTTTCTTCCCACTCCACATTTCATATGGTGTGGAAGGCACAGTCTTAGTCGGAACTCGGTTCAAAAGGTACGCAGCTGATTCTAGCGCATACCCCCAGAATGATCGCGGTAACTCAGCGTTACTCATCATGGACCGCACCATATCCAATAGGGTGCGGTTCCGTCTCTCCGATACACCGTTATGTTGCGGGGTGTAAGGAGGAGTAAGCTGAGAGAGAATTCCGTTCTCTTTTAAATAGTCCAGGAATTCGGCACTTAAGTATTCTCCACCTCGATCCGATCTTAGAATCTTAATACTTTTGCCGGTCTGTTTCTCTACTTCATTCTTATACTCCTGGAATTTTCCAAAGGCCTCGGACTTATGTTTCATTAAGAAGACATAACCGTACCTTGAGAAGTCATCCGTAAAAGTAATGAAGTAAGAATGTCCGCTTCGGGCATGTGTAGACATTGGACCGCACACGTCACTGTGTACGAGTCCCAAGAGCTCGCTCGCTCTTACTCCATGTCCAGTAAACGGAGTCTTTGTCATCTTTCCCTTGAGACAGGATTGACAAGTGGCATACGATTGATATTCGAACGCATTCAAATACCCTTCTGTATGTAACTTCGTCAACCTTCTCTCATTGATGTGACCCAATCTACAATGCCATAAGAAAGTCTGATTTATTTCTGGAGACTTTCTTTTGTGTGTATTCTGGACGTTGAAAATCTGTGGTTTGTTTAACACGTATATACCATTACTCAGAGTACCTGACCCAATCAATACTTGATTAAGGTGAATGTTTACAACATTACTTACAAACGCAAATTCATAACCTTCTTTAGAAACTAAAGATACAGAAATGATATTACAAGTTGCGTTGGGTACAAAAAAGCAATTACGCAAAACCAAAACATGTCCATCTGACATTCCCAGGTGATAGTCCCCCACGGCTTTAGCATCCATGCTAGCTCCGTTCGCAACTCTGAGGGTCATGTCACCTGCCTTCAAATCCCTACGGTTTCTCAACGCCTGCAAAGAATTACAGATATGAGATCCTGATCCGGTATCCAATACCCAGGAAGTAGAGTTTATTGAAAGACAGTTTTCAATAACATACACACCTGAAGCTGAAGCTGCAACCTGCTTCAATTCCTGTGTTCTGGCCTTCCAGGCCCTGCAATCATTCTTCCAGTGTCCTTTCTTATGACAAAAGAAGCATTCTTCCTTATCCACAAGCTTCCCCGCTATCTTTGTTGCTTTACCTTTTCCCTTCGTATCCACTTTACTAACACCGCCCCTTGGTTTGGCGGGGGCCTTCTTCTTCTTTCCCTTGGCTTTCGCCTTGGACCTAGAAGAAGATGATCCTCCTACAAACAAAGTGGATGTATCCCTACTTTTCTGTAGGGTGCCCTCTGCGCTCCTCAGCATGTTGAGGAGCTCTGATAGTTCAACCTCTTTTTCTTGTAGGTTGAAGTTCAGTATAAACTGGGCGTAAGTGGAAGGAAGGGACTGGAGAACTATATCCGTATATAGCTCACTCTCCAATGTGATCCCTAGGTCAGCGAGCTCCTCAATGTAGCCGATCATCTTTAGCACGTGCTCGGCTACTGATGATCCGACGGCCATCTTTGTCGAAAACAACTTTTTCGACGCTTCGTATCTTGCGATACGTGATTGCTCTCCATACAGTTCTTTTGTATGGAGCAATATGGACTCCATGTCCATATTCTCATGCCTCCTCTGATGTTCGTTGTCCATCGAGGCAAGCAGGAGGCACTTGGCCTTCGCGCTATCAATCTCCCAAGTCTTGCGGATTTCCTTATCCGCGACGCTGGAAGTTGGACCAGGGACAGGGGGAGCTTTGGTGGTAAGAAGATACCCCAGCTTGTCATAAGTGATTGCTATCTTGACATTCCTGAGCCAATCTTTGTAGTTTGGCCCTGTCAGTTTGTTTTTATCTAGGAGTAACTTAAGTCCAGTCATGTTGATTGGTCGCTGCAATTAGGAGAGAGAAGAAGAAACACTCAGCATGATGCTCTTGCAAGTTTAGAGTGGTTTTTAGTTTGTCTAAACAGGATGGCTCCCACTGTTTCTCGAATCCCTCCTCAAACCATAAAGGAAGAATTAGTCAGGATCAATCCCACCGTACAATACTTGCTTAACCGTTCAGCCAGGCCAGTGTCGGTACTTCGAGGGAGGTTTTCCAACGCTTTCGCGAAGTTCCTTAATTAAAGAACCTCTTTTCCCTGGGGGCGTAACCCCGCTAACACCTTTCTAGGCACCTACTAGGTTTATAGCATTGATCGTTAAGTGAGAAATTTCCCGAGGAGTAGCATATACTCACAGTAGGATCGGGATCCAAATATCATCGCGTGACGAAACTGAAGGAATCCTACCAGAATCGCCACACTCCAAATGGTATGCAAATCTAGCAAGTTTCAGTACTTATGAAACTCCCGATGTGGATTTTTGCCCCATGCTCTTATGACCTTGACGAAGGTCAACAAATCATAAGTCACATGTCAAGTTCTGCCCGTCATTATCCAGGTTAATTTGAATCCACCCGTATATACCCTTGACGAAGGTCAACAAGGTAATGCGAGTGTCCCAAACCAACGCATCTATCTATGCTACATATGAACACCCAATAGCTACCAATCACTATGCTTTGACGAAGGTCAACAAACACAGCTTGAATACTATTTGAATATTCATACGAAACGACGGAGGGCTACGAATGGTTTTGGCAAAACCGTGAACGTAGTGAACTTGATTTGGTCGATGGAACGAGATAGCTTTTAAAAGGAGTGGCTCAAGCTCCGCATTTAAAAGTTATTTTTGAAAAGAACCGAGTGGTTTTTCGAAAGTGTTCCAACGACTTTAACTTGGTTTATTATCTTGCATTAGTTCTTTTAATGCGTGATATTCTTGCATTAGTACTTTTAATGCGTCCCATCATTTAATCCTACCATTGCAGAAAACAACCAAAATATGACGTACGCTTATGCCATTCGCATTCGCCACGGGGCCCCGTCATTACCCGTTAGGTTACTTAACTAACGACAGAGCGGGGGCTGGGCTAGCGCGTCTGTAAAACATAAGCAACGCCTAAATAGAAAGCAATGATAGACATTTCAGATCACAGATAAATACATTGGATATACTAGCAATCTGTAATTTGTACGAGCCTGTAACAAAAACAGATAACACGGTCGCGGTGAATAGCAAATACCCCACCCAAGACCCCTACGGGTGCGGCAAACTACCTGCCAAGTCCTCGGTAGTTTGTGCACCCCTCCATGGGTCTATCCTAGGAGCAAAAACAGTAAAAAGAATTATACAATGACGGCTACAACCCCGACCCGGTTGTGCGGCCAAACAAATAATATAATTACATCAATTTACATTTACAATGAATTGCAAGAAAAGAAAACTCTCGTCTCACAACCCCCCGGCTATTCACCCGCGACAATCCAACATATTTATATACACATTCCAGCACATTACAGATCATGTATAACCCCGACTAATCGTCTTATAGCGATTAGCCGACGTTCAATACATGCAAACATCACAGATATAACCAACATAGCCAAAGTGCAGTGAAGTTCGGAAAAAAATACGGAATTATAGGACCCCAAAAGTGAATTTCAGTTCTGGAAAATCTGGGTGCATATAATATATCTTAAAAATCCCAAAACCAACACAGAAGAACACTGCACGAAAAACGATGCAAAGATGACACCAACTTGCGGCGGTTCCGCGGCCAGATAAGTAGGTGAGGCCGCGGAAGCGCGGCGGTTTGGAGGAAACAAGATATCGTTTTTCTTGTGTGTTCTTAGAAAACCCTGAGACGATTTTACAAGTATACAGTTTTTCATTTTGAGCCAAAAAATTTTCAACAGAAACTCAGGTTTTGTGATTTTCCGGTTTTGTGATTTTTTTCGGTTCCGAACTTCGTTACACTTCACTACCAAGCTAGTTTAAGTTTAGTTAGGCTCTGATACCACTGTAAGTCCATATTGCGACCCCCGGTGCTTACGGGGAGGCGGAAACGGTATAAAAAACGAATTTTTATCGCAAGAGGCAACATGGACTAAACTTGGTCGGGATCGTTGTCTAAACTAAAACTAGCATTCTAGCTAAAGAGAGTTAGCTACTATGGAAGATGGTTATACCTAAACTTGAACTCCTTCTTCTTCAAACCTTGTAGAGGTTGATGGTTCTCTTTTCGTCGCCTTCTCCCGTCGAAGATGGATCCACCTCGAAGGCTCGACCTTTGGGCTCTTTCTCGTACTTGGAGTGAACTAGAATCGCCGGCTTGCTAGACCCTTGATCCTAGAGTGAGTAGAGAGTGTCTAAGGGTTGCTTTTGTTTTTCAAGAGAAGGATTCTCAACTCATGAGAAGGTTTCTCTTGACTAGAGGAAGAAGAAGATGAAGTGAAGAGAGAGAGTGAGAATGATAGAATGAGCTATCTTTTTTTCTTTCTTGCAACCATAATGCAAAAGAAAAGAATTATCTAATAATAATAATTGAAAATGAGAATAGGTGATGGCAATTTGGAATGACCACAACCATGCTTCATTTAAAAATGTAAGCATAAATCAAGGAAGACTTTTGAAGCATGATGGTGGTCAACTTTCAACCATGGTCAACAAGTCAACCATGGTCAACAAGTCAACAATATCAACCATAACAAAATTCTCATTTAATTACTATTATAAATAGATAATCCATAAATCCATTAGGGTTTGGAAAAAGATAACTGTCAACTGTGCATACGCACCCGTTCCGAAACCCTAATGAAATACCTCATCCTCCGCCTCAAGCAACTGTGCATACACACCTGCATTCTCGTTCCGAGGAACAAGAATACCAAGATATAAAAGCAACCCCAAATATATATACCAGTATCTGGCTCAAACCAGAGCCTGCCAGTATAATCCGTCCGGACTCCAAACGTGCACAAGTGCGCGGATGAGAACGAACCCTGTCGCAAAACCATGCGACCTCTTCTCTGTTTCGCCCAGAGGCGAATACCCTCTGTGTGGGACTCTAAAGACTCGACACTACGCTGGCAGTGGGTTTAACCACAGACCGCAAGCGGCACTAGCTGTGCGTAACGGTCCCCAGGTAGATGCCGACAAGAAGGCTGACGAGGTGAAACCCCATCTGAACTCCTACTGAGTCTGAATGTGACAGTCTCCGTACAGTCCGGTCTGTTCGTCTGATACATCGCATGGCGGGCCTAGGGGGTGGTAAACGTCAGTCCCCCAATAGCGGTACAAGTCGTGCCGGAGCGAAGCCCAAAACACCCTGAGATAACACTGGAAACCTACCAGTATATCTCGTTTGCCCTGGCCAGGGACTACTCGTGTAATGGCTCTCCTAGACACAGCGCGATGTCAACCCCCAATACCGGGAGAGACGAATCCTGTCTAACCGTCACTGCCTCCAAGTGCTTCGGGACTGCACCCAACTACCACCCGTTTGCACGACTCCTTTGAGCCGTGGTAGGGTAGTGATCAAAGTGCAGTGGGAACACACTTGAGGCGAAGTGCCAGTGTCAAGTCAGCGGACTAAGCTGTACTCATGTCACCTGGGAACTGATAACTGACGATAGGTATAATACCAACCTGTCAGTTCCCGACGAGTCCTGTCCAGTGTACTCGTAACCCAACGAGCACCCGTATACTATCTCCAGTACGACGTACTGATGGCTGTGGGACAGACCATCTCCCACACTGGGATGAGAAGCGCATACGCTAGTCTACTCCGGAGTATCGATGCCCTGTCTCGATAGTCCTGCGACTAGGGACCTGTATAAGGATGTGCCTATAGATTACCCAGCCCCCACTAGTGTGACTGCCATCACAACGCTGGTAATCAAGCAAAGATCCTAAGGGCTCCACTAATGCGTATAAGTGATATACTGAAATAAACACAAGTACACATTGAAGTAGAAACAAACCAAGTAGCATACTACTATTTTGAGCAAGATTGTATATACAAGGTGAATATCCCAAGCATCCATTAAGTAATATACAAACTAGTATGATACAGTAATGGCCTCTAGGGCATATACACTAACACCAATAACTTACTCCCACTCATCATCTGTAAAACCATACAGATGTGAGAATCATACCTGGTAAATACATACCCTGGAGCAAGGGTCTAATTGGGAGATCAGTTTTCTATTAACAATACACTGCGAAACTGAAACATGAATATGTTTGGAAGGGGTATCCGGGTATTCCTAGTAATGCCTCTTCCATTATCCAGATTCATGACTGTAACCGTATATTTCGTTGTCATCTCTCCAAATCCCTTTATTTGTCTTTACTCATTACCTTCTGTACACCATCGTTATACTAAGTGGTTTTCTTCATTCCCTACCGTTTGGCACCAGCCTATGGTTTGGAAGAAGACTATCCAATAAGTATAATAGTTGTACTCTCCTAATCCTAGGAGCACTCGTAACCTGAGAGAAGATAAGGATGAAAGACAACTGAATAAACCTTATTCCTATTTCTCCTGAACCAGAATTCATCATCGAAAAAGTTCCTTCGAGTTCATATATAACCATACGATGGATTTATCCAATGGAATTGGATGTTCGTAGTGATATGGGGTGTTCTGGAGAAATACAAAGGTGAATTAGGAGTGGCGATGAGATACGTGGTTTGGTCGTGAATGTTAACAGTCACAATTTACTTTGCCCTCTTTATGATCTATTTATTTGTCTTTACTTATTACCTTCTATACACCCAACTTAGGCTAATTTGTTTTTCTTTATTCCCAACCTTTCGGCACCTGCCTATGGTTTGGAAGAAGACTATCTAATAAGCGTAATAGGTGTACCATCTCCTAATCCTAGAGTCCTCACAACCTGAGAGAAGGTAAAAAGAAAAGACAACTGAATAGTCCTATTCAGTCTCTCCAGAACCAGAATCCATCCTCGAAGAAGTTCCTCCGAGTTCGTATATGTTGGAGATAGTGCCCTCAAAGTCAATTATTGGATCGCAGGTACGTGATTGCAATGATTGAGGCAGGACCTATACCGATATGACAGTCTTGCTCGAGATGATAGTATGCTATCTGGTTTGTCTTTATCATCGTATACATGCTTTAGTTCACTATTGCATGATGATAGAGCCCATAGGATTCTTGCTTGACTACCAGCAGTATGATGGCGATCATATACGTGGGAGTTGGGGTCTGTAAGCACATCCTTAAAGTGTCCCTAGTCGTGGGAGTTTCGAGACAGGGCATCGATACTCCAGAGTAGACTAGTGTATACAGTCGAGACCCCGATGAGGGGCGCTACCGTGGACTTACAGTGATATCAGAGCCTCACCATTAAGCTATACTAACTTGTGCTAACACGTTTAAAACATCGATCGAACCGTTTTTCAAAAACTGCAATTTCCATGTTCAAAGTTTCTGTCGATTTTTAACAGGGCCCAAAAATTATTTTGAACATACCAGAAAATAGAGCAGGCTTTTATTAGAAAACTGGTGAAATTTGGAGGCCCAATTCCACAGAACCGCCGCGGATCCGCGGCCCAAACAAGGGTTTGGCCGCGGAACCGCCGCAGTTTTCTTAGATTGGCACTCCAAATTTCTACAGTGAGTTCTACTTGGGAAATTGTGGCTTTTGATATATTTCTTTTGGGCCCAGATTTTATTACTGTACAGCAGTTGTTCGTGGGGCCTACTTCTGGAAATTTAGTCGATCGAAATTTTAAATTTGTTAGTATGCAGTATTTACGTTATATTTCCGACCGGGAATGTCATATGATCGGTAAACCGCGTCTGATTGCTATAATTCTTTTAGACGGGTTTGCGAACGTGACATTCGCGTTGATGTTCTGTGTTGTGCTGTGATATTGCGGATATGTCGTGGTGGATAGCAGGGTGCAATGATAGTACAGTTTGGATTTATTTGTACATTTGATATTGCGGGGCGAGCGTCCAACATGTGGACTGCCGTTACTGCCTGTTGTATAATATTCTTTTGGGGCACGACCGGGTTGAGGTCGATGTACCCGTTGTACATATTTTTAATTCTGTACTAGGTTTATCCCGCGACGGAGTGCACGGATAGCCGGGTTCTGGAGGGCAACGGGTCCGTATCTCATGGCATTGAGAGGCAGAGGGACCTCACTCTAGAATTGGCAGACTATTCGCCGCACTCGTAGGGGGTACAGGTTGGCCCAAGGAGGGGTGCTCAATTTACCGGATTCCGTGAAGTGCCGGGTGTTCCATTCACTATGCTGTGGGGGACTACCTCGCTTCAGGTTTTGGCGGGTAACTTGCCGAACCCGTAAGGGTGTAGGTTTCATTGCACAAGCTATCCACACAACCAGGGAAACGTCGGGTTTCAGTAGCGGCTCTGTGAAACCCGGGGATCCCAGATTATCTGTATTTTTCTGTGATGCTTATTACTTTTCTGTAATGTTGCATATTATCACGCCTGGAGCGATTATTGTATATTGGTATATATACTATTAGATGTTGTATATGTTTTACACCCGCGCTAGTCCAGCCCCTGCTCTGTCGTTAGTTAAGTAACCTAACGGGTGATGACGGGACCCAGTGGCGAATGCGGATGGCATATACGTACATTATATTTTCGTTCTTTTCTGGTGTGATTGATTGATGGGACTGCATTGATTCTTATCAATGCAATGATAAAACAAATCTATATTTGATGTTGTTGGAACCAATTTTAAAAGGTGTTATTACAAAGACATTTCCTTTTGTTTTGCATAGTGATATTCAGTTAGAATATCCTGCACCTCATTCGACGAGGCAAAGGCCGAGATCCCTTCACCGGGAGTGACCCCTTAGGCAGAAGTTTATGTCAGGGTAATAATTTCAATATAGTCGATTACAAGTTGCTTTGTATCGCGGTATTCAGTTGGAATATCCTGCACCTCATTCCACGAGGAAAGAGCCGAGATCCCTTCACCGGGAGTGACCTCTTTAGCAAAGGTTTTTCGCTACTATATTTTATAAAAGCTATCAGGTTCCTTCAACGAGATCAAGTTCATTACGTTAAAGGTTTTTCGCCAAAAACCAGTCGTAGCCCTCCGTCATTTCTTATGGATGGTCAGTAGTATTCAAGCTATGTATTTTGACCTTCGCCAAGGCATAGTGTTTGGTAGCTGCTGGGTATTCATTTGTAGCATAGATAGATGAGTTGGTTTGGGACAGTCGTTCTGCCATTTTGACCTTTCGCCAAGGGCATGTGCGGGTGGGTTCAAATTGACCAGGATAGTGACGGGTAGAACTTGGCATGTGACTTATGACATTTTAACCTTCGCCAAGGTCATAAGAGCATGGGGCAAAAATCACATCGGGATTTTTGAAAGAAACTGAAACTTGCCAGATATGCGCATACCTTCTGGAGTGTGATAACTTGAGTGGCTTCCATCAAGTTATCTTGCGATAATAGCTGGATCCCGATTCTCACTGATGAGTTGGTTTACTCTTCGGGTGATCCCGACTAATTCTTCTTTCTGGTTTGGAGGAGAATTTGAGATTACAGTGGGAGGTTTCCTGATTAGATAAATTGATATCCATTCTGATCTAGGTTAGAGTGCACGCAGAGTGTTTCTTTACTCTCTCTCTCTTTGGCAGCGACCTTTGACCGACCCTAGACTATGACTCAGTGACCAAGTTGACCGAACCTTCTTAAAATACTGACTTTTGGATTGTCTGAGTTGCATAAGTCATTGCCGCTCCTTCTTTTACCCTTTGTATTTCTCAGAACACCCCGTATTATTACGGACATCCACTTCCATTGAATGGATCCATCGTATGGTTATATACGAACTCGAAGGGACTTCTTCGAGGATGGATCCAGGTTCAGGAGAAATAGAATTGGTTTATTCAGTTGTTTTTTATTATCACCTTCTCTCAGGTTGCGAGGGCTCCTTAGTTTAGGAGAGTACACCTATTACGCTTATTGGATAGTCTTATTCCAAACCATAGGCTGGTGCCGAAAGGTAGGGAATGAAGAAAACCAATTAGCCTAAAGTAGGGTGTGCAGAAGGTAATATGTAAAGACAAGACGAAGGGATTAGAAAGAGGGCAAAGTAAATTGCGACTGCTATCATTCACGACCAAACCGCGTACTTCGTCGCCACTCCTATTTCACCTTTGTTTTTTCCCTAGTTCGGGAGAAATAGAATAAGGTATTATTCAGTTGTCTTTTATCATCTCTTTCTCTCAAGTTGCGAGTACTCCTAGGATTAGGAGGGTACACCTATTATGCTTACTGGATAGTCTTCTTCCAAACCATAGGCTGGTGCCGAACGGTAGGGAAGGAAGAAAACCACTTAGCCTAACGATGGTGTACAGAAGGTAATGAATAAAGACAAATAAAGGGATTTGGAGAGATGGCAAAGAGATATACGGTTATAGTCATGAATTGGATTATGGAAGAGGCATTACTAGGAATACCAGGATACCCCTACGAAACATTTTAATGTTTCAGTGTATTGTTAAAGGAAAACTGATTTCCCGATTAGATACTTACTCCAGGGTATGTATTTACCAGGTTTCATTCTCATATCTGTATGGTTTTACAGATGATGAGTGGGAGTAAGTTATTGGGAATTAGGTGATCATCCTCATTATATCGGAATTCGTTGTAATTGGTGATATTTGAGGAAATCGCCTAGGTACAGTTTTCAACCTACGACACACAGGTTTTGAGTTATTCAACTCAGCGGACTTATACAGAGTATTGTATGTTGTCCAGTGTCCGTAAGGACAAAGAGGTTGGTCCTCGTACTATGTTCTGTTTACTTGTGACTTCTCTAGTTTTAGACAAGTGTTTCGTAGAAATACAATGTCTAAGTTATGAGAAGTTGTGAGTATGAGAATAAAGTAGAGAACCAGGTATCATAAGTATCGGGATTCTTCAAAGAGATAAAAGATGTAGATTCTTATGATTGGTATTCAGATAATAGTAATGGTTTTGAGAAACTTGTTTCTCTTTCAGGTTACTCGTAATTGGATGGATTCCTAAGTTGAGCAATGCTGATTAGCCTTTTTCCATTAAGTTGTTATGCACTGGAGACAGATGCATAATTTGAATCTAGTTCCAATTAAATTAGTGCCTCTGTTTCTATATTGGATATAGAATGGTTCATATCTTAACGATGTTAAGATACAGGCAGTTGTCTGGCTTATGCTTAAAACCAGACACTGGATAACTCAAGGCACGTTTCTGTAATGGCAGTTTGTGGGTTGACCCTGGCTTCGACGAGGGTTGACATTTCTACCATCTGGAAGATCAATAGTGATATTGTTCTAGACTCGCCACAGTTTTAGTAAAATGGATTTTTTCAGAAAACAGTAGTAGGAGTATGGTAGAACTGGAAGTGATTCCAGAACCGCAAACGATTACGGAAAATTTAATAGGACCTATATATTCAATCAGGTTTGACATTCCATTAGCCACTCCGCAGATATGGTGGGTAACCTCAGACACCCGAGAGGTACTCCGGTAGCCTCAAGGACGGTGAAATGGAGGTTCTTTTTTACCCAGACTTGACACTACGGTTGTTCCAGACTATGAGACTCGGCAGGAGGATATATATAGCGTCGTTCTAAACTAGTTTTAGAAGTGTACGTATATATTATTCTACCAGAGGGTTGTCGTAGTTAGTGGGAGCAGCGGAAGCATAGTGGGCAAGTAGCTTATGTCTATTTATAGGCTTGAGCAGATATAGCGGAGAGAAGATCATCCAATTTTTATGTGACAGTCATAGGTTTGACTTCATCAGAATAGTGGATGGATCTGTTAAGAAGGTAGTAGGGTGTGATGTCCTGGTATTTGGATGACATACACAGAGTAGGAAGTAAAATTCATATACTACGATCGGTTGTACTGTGGTTGTTACACAGTTGTTTCTCCACAAAGGATATGGATATAATATCAGACATTCTGGTTACTAGATCTATGATTTTAGATCTAGATTTGGGTAGTTTCCCAATTTGGGTACTTTGACAGTATTCTAATGGTATTTAGAATAGATGACTCCTGGCATGGTGGTGTACCTGCAGGTGATGGAGTCACCCTCTCTAAAGGTGTCTTAAATACTAAAAGGGAGAGGGATGTGTATGATTGGCAGATCACTTGCTTAGGCAATTGAGTCAATCATGAGATGTCAAGTACCACACCAGATGTAATTTTTGCACTTGATGCGATAAGTTTATATTAATCCAATCCTAAAGAAACGTAAGGAAGCAGTTTTAGAACATAAGGTGCATGTTCTATGGATTTGATGACGGCAGCCTCTTTCGGGAGACGGTTATCATTTCAGGCTTCAAAGGTGACATGGATGACAGAGTGATTGTCAGAGTTATTGTTTTCCCTCTGACGAGGGACAATATTATGGACAGGTGGTCCAAGAGGATACTGTAGGAGGCATGGTGCTGGATACTGATTAGGTTCAGTTATCGATACAGTCTAAGAAGTTTGGATTTGGAGTTCATTTATGAACTAGGTCCCATCAGATATCTAGACGTATTCTAAGACAGGTATTACTCGATTCGGGAGATGGCTTTCTCCGCGAACTTGAGATTTAGAGAGATATAGAAAGAAACATCAGGGCGGATCCACTCACTGAGGCTATTTCTCGAACACAAGAGTTTTACAAACTAGCTTTGTGAAACTGATTAGTAGAGGAGTTGGATGTTCGGTATCACACGGGCTGCGAGTATGCGACATCGCAATAATTAGCCTTAAGTGCAAGTGGGAGATTGTTGGAGATAGTGCCCTCAAAGTCAATTATTGGATCGCAAGTACGTGATTGCAATGATTGAGGCAGGACCTATACCGATATGACAGTCTTGCTCGAGATGATAGTATGCTATCTGGTTTGTCTTTATCATCGTATACATGCTTTAGTTCACTATTGCATGATGATAGAGTCCATAGGATTCTTGCTTGACTACCAGCAGTATGATGGCGATCATATACGTAGGAGCTGGGGTCTGTAAGCACATCCTTAAAGTGTCCCTAGTCGTGGGAGTTTCGAGACAGGGCATCGATACTCCAGAGTAGACTAGTGTATACAGTCGAGACCCCGGCGAGGGGCGCTACCGTGGACTTACAGTATATAACCATACGATGGATTTATCTAATGGAAGTGGATGTTCGTAATAATACGGGGTGTTCTGGAAAAACTCAAAGGGTAAAAGAAGGAGTGGCAATGATGTATGCAACTCAGACAATCCAAAAACTAGTGTTTTAAGAAAGTTCGGTTAACTTGGTCACTGAGTTATAGTCTAGAGTCGGGTCATGGTCGCAGTTAAAGAGAGAGAAGAAACACTCTGCGTGCACTCTAATTTGAATCAGAATGGTTAATCACTTTATCTAATCAGAAAACCTCCCACTGTATCCTCAAATTCTTCTCCAAACCTGAAAGAAGAATTAGTCGGGATCACCCGAGGAGTAAACCAACTCATCAGTGGGAATCGGGATCCAACTATCATCGCATGATAACGTGATGGAATCCACTCACGTTATCACACTCCAGAAGGTATGCGGATGCCTGGCAAGTTTCCTGTATGTTTGAAACTCCCGATATGATTTTCACCCCAAGCGGCTTATTATCTTGACTAGGTCAACATATCATAAGTTGTAAGTCAAGTTCAACCCATCATTATCCTGGATTAATTAGACCCACCCGTACGAGTCCTTGACTAGGTCAATATGACTGTATGACTGTCGTAACCAATCGTATATCCATGCAACAGAAAAGTACTGCAGAGCTACCGAACACTACGCCTTGACTAGGTCAACATACGTAGCACGAATACTAAGAAATACCCATCTGAAATGACGGAGGGCTACGGCTGATTTTTGGCGAAAAACCTTTAGCGTAATGAACTTGATATCGTTGAAGGAATCCATGTGGTTTTATAAAAACATAGTGGCGAAAACCTTTGCTAAAGAGGTCACTCCCGGTGAAGGGATCTCGGCTCTTTCCCCGTCGAATGAGGTGCGGGATATTCCAAACTAAATACCACAATGCAAAGCAAAAATTAATCGACTATAGTGAAGTTATTACCCTGACGCCAACCTCTGTCCAAGGGGTCACTCCCGATGAAGGGATCTTAGCCCTTGCCTCGTCGAATGAGGTGTTGGATATTCATAACCGAATACCACTGTGCAAAACAAAAGAAAACACCCTAGTAATAACAGCTTTTTGAAAAATTGGTTCCAACAACATCAAATATAGGTTTGTTTTCCTTGCATTGATAACAATCAATGCAGTCCCATCAAATGATCACACCAGAAAAGAACGAAAATATGATGTACGTATATGCCATCCGCATTCGCCGCTGAGTCCCGTCATCGCCCGTTAGGTTACTTAACTAACAACAGAGCGGGGACTGGACTACCGCGCGTGCAAAACATATACAACATCTACTAGTATATATATCAATATATAATAATCGCTCCAGGCGTGATAAATGCAATATCACAGAAAAGTAATAAGCATCACAGAACAATACAGATAATCTGGGATCCCCGGGTTTCATTGAGCCACAAGTGAAACCCGACGTTCCCCTGGTCGTATAGATAGCCTGTGCAATGAAAACCTAGACCCCTACGAGCGCGGCAAGTTACCCGCCAAAACCTGAAGCGAGGCAGCCCCCTTCAGCAAAGTGAATGGACCACCAAGCACTTCACAGAATCCGGTAACTTGAGCACCCCTCCTTGGGTCAACCTATACCCCCTACGAATGTGGCGAATAGCCCGCCAATTCTAGAGTGAAGCCCCCTCCGTCTCAACGCCATGAGATGTGGGCCCGTTGCTCTCTAGAACCCGTCTATCCGTACACCCTACCACAGGGTAATCCTAGTACAGAAAATAAAATATATATAACGGATACATCGACCTCAACCCGGTCGTGCCCCAAAAGAATAATATACAAACAGGCAGTGACGGCAGTCCACATGTCGGACGCTCACCCCGCAATATCAAATGTACAAATAAATCCAAAATGTACTACCATTGCACACAAGCTATCCACCACGACAAATACGCAACATTACAGCACAACACAGAACATCAACGTGAATGTCACGTTCGCAAACCCGTCTAAAAGAGTTATAGCGATTAGACAAGATTTACCGATCAAATGACATTCACGGTCGCAGATACAAATGTAAGCACTGTGAACTAACTTGTTTAAATTTTCAATCGACAAAAATTTCCCGAAGTGGGCCCTAAGTACAAATCCAGCACTCAAAATAATCTGGGCCAAAACTAAATGTTCCAGAAACCACATTTCCAAGTTGAAGTCCCCCAGAAGAAAATTGGTGCAGCGAACCCACAAAAGTGCCGCGCAACCGCGACAAACATGAGCGTTTGGCCACGGTTCCGCGGTCTAGTGGTAAGTTCGCGCTACCAAATTTCTTCCAGTGTCTTCAAAAAGCCTGCCTGAATTTCTGAAACACTCAAAATAATTTTTCGACCAGTTTAAAAATTCGACAGAAACTTTATCATTTAAAATGCGGTTTCGGAAATTTTGTTCGATCGATATTTTAAATACGTTAGAACAAGCTAGTAAAGGTTAATACTATGGCTCTGATAACATGTTGGGATGCGGCGGCGCCCCGACCGTCGAACCGAGGCCGAATGCAGAACAAAAATTTTATCAAAACCGGCGCCACCGCAACCCAAATACCCGGATCATTCCATTAACCGTTAACTAGCTAAATGTAAAAGGAGTTCAGAAATTATACCGATCGATCCGTGTCCTTCGGTCTTCAAACTCCGCGCCAAACTCCTCGCTGCTGCGCCGACGAAGTCCACTCCCCGATCTCGCTCGTCAAGGTGGCTCCACGTCGATGAATCTTTAAACGGGCTCTCGCCTCAAGACCGAGGCAACTCGGACATGAAGTTTGCTAACCGACATGTCCAAGAATGAAGTAGAGAGAGTGTGGAATATTTTGTCTCAAGATACCCAAGAAATTGGGTAGAGGTAAATTGGAGTTGCCGTTTTTATGGAAATGAAAATGAGCATAGGATTTTTGGCTGCCCAAAAAATCGGCTCGGCCAAGGCACTGAAAATGGTGCTCTCTGGATTTCTCAATCAAGTAGTGAGTGTTTATCAATTTTCAACACAAGAAAAAAAATTCACCCACAAGAATGGGCTCTCACAGAAGTGCTCACTGGGGTTTTTCTTTTGTAGTAGTGAGTGATGGAATGAGTGATGGAAATTAAAACCACATCATTAGGAACAACCCACACCCAAAAAACAGACACAACACAAAAACCCCTGCACAAAAGGAGTTAGACAATTTGCAAGGAACCCCGTGATTGCAGAAATCAGCAAACACAGTGATCACGTGAATCACCATGCCAATCAATAGTGCTCGGAATGGGCAGACAAGAAATTCAGTGTAAGAAAAAGGTCAAAGTCAAAATGCTCAGAATAATTAATAATAGAGGGTGATGTTTAAGACGGAATAAGAAAACTGGCAACTCCCAAAATAATCCCGTAACGAATTACGAGATTACACCTCAGCTGTAAATACATACCCGCATTTGTATTCCGACCGAATACGAATGCAACGAGACAAAAATATTCCTACACTTTATAATACTAGGATCCGGCTTAAACCAAAACCCACTAGCATTATCTGTCCGAACCATGACCCGAAGTGCACGTGCATGTTCGAACCCTGCTATAAAACTATACGGCTTCTACAACGTTTCGCCCGAACTTGGGAAACTGTCTGTGGGGGACTCTAATGACTCATCAATACATTGGCACTGGGTATAACCACTAGCACGTCAGAGGTACTAGCTGTACGTAACGGTTGCCCATGTATTGATCGGAAGGGAAGCTGACGAGTGAACTCATCCAAAAACCCTACTGAGCCTGACAGTGGCAATATCCGTATAGTCCGGTCCGTTCATCTATGAGTATCGCATATAGGGCCTAGGGAGCTGGTAAACGTCAGACCCCCAATAGCGGTATAAGTCGTGTCGGAGAGTAGCCCAGAACACCCTGAGAAACTACTGGAATACCTACCAGTAAATCTCCTGCCTCGGCCGAGGGCTTTGTGTAATGGCTCTCCTAGACACAGGGCGACCTCACCCCCAATACCGGAAGAGACGAACCCCTGCAGATCCGCTCACTGCCTCCATGTGGCTCGGGACTGTACCCAACTAAAACCTGTTTGCACGACTCCTTTGAGCCGTGGTAGGGTAGTAATCAAAGCACAGTGGGAACTTACACGAGACAAATGACGATCTCAGGTCGACGGACGAACCTGTTCACATGTCACCTGGGAACTGCTATCTGACGATATGTATAATACTAACTAGCATGTTCCCGGCTAGTCCTGTCCGGTGTACTCATAGCCCAAAGAGCACCTGTATACATCTTAGGTGAACCAACTGACACCAATGGCTTGTAAGACCGGCAACCGCCCCTCGTCGGGGTCTCGACTGTATACACTAGTCTACTCTGGAGTATTGATGCCCTGTCTCGAAACTCCCACGACTAGGGACACTTTAAGGATGTGCTTATAGACCCCAGCTCCCATGTATATGATCACCATCATACTACTGGCAGTCAAGCAAGAATCCTATGGGCTCTATCAACATGCAATAGTGAACTAAAGCACGTACACAATGATAAAGATAAACCAGATAGCATACTATCATCTCGAGCAAGACTGTACTATCGGTATAGGTCCTCCCTCAATCATTGCAATCACGTACCTGCGATCCAATAATTGACTTTGAGGGCACTGTATCCAACACTCTCTGCCCGTACGACCATGGTAGCAGAAACCACCATCCGACATTGATGAAGATAGATCAAAGGAACGAATAGAAATACGGTGCAAAGAAATGTACATCTTAAGGCTTCTTAAGAGGAGTAGCGTATCGTAAGTATGCCGCGGAACATACCCACGGTACATCACTCTACTTTAGTCACCTACTCCATCAACCAAGGGTCATCCTACACGTAGAAGGTAAAACCCAACGCTCTGATACCAACTTTGTCACGACCCGAAGGTACGGAATGTGACCGGCACTTAAATTACGAAGCGTCTATAGGCGCAACGTAATCTAAGTAAGCCGAAGCCTAGAAATCTAAACCATTTAAAAGAAGAAGTAAAGGAAAACATGTTTAAAAGCAACATCAAATTTCTCAAAAATTTCGGTAGAGTCTCCTTTGTAAAAACTGGCCCCAAACGGGTTCAAATAAGAATATATACATAAGCAATAAATAAAAGGCATCCCCAAGCGGGAGCTAGCTCTACGCTAAAAGGCGGAAACAACCACACAATGCACTATAATAAACAACGCCCAAAGGCGAGACTCAAAACTTAAAAGAAAACCAAATCCACCAGAAAATTATAATAATACAAATGCGACTCTAAGGTCGAAATAAAAACAACTGGTCTTTTAAATCTGCCAATAATACAAGTCTAGTTGATGGAGCTTACTAGATACAAATGAAATAATAAAAGTACAACGGCGGTCCCGATACAAGTGAACCAACCTACCAAGCAATCACCCTGAATGAAATGGTGTGCCAGGAAGCCGCCAAGGAAACCTGTACATCGAAACCTGTAAGAAAATTTGGCACAAAGGGTGTGAGTTGATAACTCGTGAGTAGAAGACATTTGCGAGTAGAAATCGCATGCACGACGCTCTCCTAGGTCATATAATATACTTAACCTAACACTAGGCAACTAGTAGTGATAGGGTAATAATCTATACGTAAGTGCAATACTCAGTGCTCGTGTCTGTGCCTCAAGTAGTAACATGTCATATGTATGCTATATATGAATGCATCATGAATGAAACAATCAACCATGAAATTTGGACATATCTGTATAAGAAAATCTTTAACTTTTATCAAAGTAAACTTTGTAAGATAATCTGAAACATCATCAATGAAATCCATAGAAATCCATGTCAAGCATCGACACAAAACACGTAAATCTCAAAGTCTCAATACCTCATAGTCTCAATATCTCATAGTCTCAATATCTTGGGCTCCGTCAGTCCGGATCGGCCCATATCATCAAATCCCACGACAACGGTCGGTATCCTCCGGATATCCGCCGCGCCAGACATCACAGGTAGGTAGTCTTCCCCTGCCAGGCTCATCGTCTACTACTCGAGCTTCTTGCCCCGGGGTACCATACCGGGCCCACCATGTACCTGAGACGGTTCATCCACTCCTCAAATCGGGTTCAAAATCCAACAGAAAACATGAAATCTCATGGTGGATGACACATACATCACGAGAAAACCGCAACTTGCATTTTAAAAATGATGATACTAAGCATTTATTAAATTCTTGCGATTTTCCAACAAAATCTTGAAATCTCATAGAATCCAAAATCCCAAAATCATGATCAAGTAAATAATGAGCATCGGCATAAGCCCCACAATACTGCATGATAATATGAATATGTGAATGCATGAAGTGTCTAAGTAATAAATGAAATGTCTAAACTTGCACATGAGGGTAATCACACAATATTATACTGGACTAGCATTTAGCTGATTATATCAATAAAAGATAATATGTTCTAAAGTGTACGTGACATGGTAATTACCGATGATGATGTGTGTGAGCCGGCAAATAAGTGTACGTGGAACATGCGCATCATCGGTAATGGTGCTGGTGTCCTAACAAGCAGAGTTTCATATTAGCTAAACAAACATATGTATGAACATGCAATACGATGAATACAACATGAATATAACAGTGAATGTGTAGTAAACACACAACTAGAGAATACATACTAATTACGAGTCATCCAGTTTGTTTTTTGAAAAAGCACGAGTCGTGGTTTTTAGAAAATTAGGGGCTACGAGGTTTTTATGAAAAGATATGTCCTTTGAAAAATCCGTAGTATCTCTCAGGCTGTCATTAAAAATACGCACGATTCATTAGTTTTAAAAAAAAAGTATGACTTGAGCCTAAACTAAGATCCACCTAACCAACTAAGGAACTAAATGAAGACACTAGTCGAAAGTTAAGAATAATCCTCCTAAAATCTGAGTCGATATCTCTAGTAGTCGGCTATCCAGCCTTAATAGTGTCACGTACATAGTACGACTTTCTCGAGTCAAGAGTGCGGATCAATCATCACATCTATGCCTCGTACGGTAAAATCCATCGCACGACATCCCAAAATCGGGGTACGGGTCAACTATCACATATATACAACATCGTTTGTATAGTATCATCATCAAACAATATCATGATCAAGGGTACTGTACCATAATCGCATACATCCCAATAACATCAAACATATATCATCGTCTGTGTAAATATACATCGTTAAATGATCCACTAAAACATCATGTCATATATCATATCATGATTAAGTCACATATTACCATCCGGGTTCTATTCTAGAGTCTCGTACATTTCAATGTCATCATCACCTATTATCGTTTATGTATAAATATACATTTTTCTCATTTCCCAACGATCCGCTAATATCATAATACATCTCATATCATAACTCGATCGTATATCCAATATCTTACGGCATTATGCCCAGTCATATCGACTCATCCCCAGATATCATATAACATCCTCATATCACGTGTGTATGTTATATACACACACACACACACACACACACACACACATACATATACATATAGAAACCTACACACATTCATATATATATATATTGACACACACACACACACACACACACATACACCAAGTCAAGTGTATGTGTGTATGCGTGTGTGTGTGTCTACTTAAAACTTATGAATTCCCTCCAGGGCAATCATCCTCTGGTTAAGTCTTTCTAAATCAGTCTAATCCAACTTAACGTTTTCAATAATACCCTACTCATCAAGAATCTAAGGCCACGTCCGACTTCCTAATAATAGTACATAATATCCTTATTCTACGTTTGCGGGGGTGCTATACGCCAACCACCCGACTTCCCCCGTACATATACATCTACTCACCTGGTCCTTGTCTGCCGAAATCGATGTCGCCATCCTCTTCTTCATCGTCCGAAGTCCACGTGAGGGGTACCTATACGTAAACATATATAATATTGTAAACCGAAATAGCGGACAAAACCAAAACGGCGCACGAAACGCGCATAGGTTAAAACCTATGACCCGCTCATGCAAAAGAACCAAATAACCCTCGATATCGGCGTACAAATGCCGATTGATCGAGAAAAACCCAAAAACACCAATCGTGGTTTCACAAATCACTAATTATAATATAAAATAGATTGCAACTCATCAAAACCTCAAAATAAATCAAATCGATTTAATTCCGAAAACCTAGAAAGCACTTAATTTTCGTTTTAATTCGAAACTTGATGTTTTAAAAAAACTAATGGCCATAATATTCACTAAATATCATAACTAGGTCATATAAACCATTTCTATAATTTAATCTCATCAATTTGTATTAAATCTAAAATTCTAGTTTGCAAAAATACCCAATTTTAACACTTTTAAAGAAAAAATTCACAATTCATAAACTAAGCTTGGTTTTGCATGATCTAAAGTATTAAACTACAATTTATCATGTTAATAATGTCATGAAACCCTAATTATATTTTAATCTCAATTATTTAATCAATTTCCAAATACCTAGTTTGCAAAGTAATATAATTATCACAATTTTAAAGTAACAAATAGCAAACTAGTAACTAGATTAGGTTTGCATTTCATTAACATGTTAAACTACTCATTAGAACCATGAATAATTGATAATAACCCTAACTTGATCACAAACCCTTTCCTGAATTTTCAAGTTAGCAATTAGAACCCTAATTAAATACCGAAATTCATTAAATTATCGTAATTAACCTACAATTAACACTAGGGTTAGGATTATACCTTCACAAACATGAGATCAACATGCAACCTAGCCTCCCAAAATTCTAATTTTGCTCCAAAATCCATGCTAGATAGGCCAAAGAATAATGCGTAGAGATTGGATTTGGAATTTGAGGTTTAATTTTGGATTTTTGAAGAATTTTGAAGCAAGTGAAGTGGGGGAAATTTTTGGGCAGGCATGGGGGGTTTCGGTCATGTGAGGGGAGTGGAGAGAGAGAGAGAGAAATGGGTGTAGAAATGTGTGAAGACTTCTCAAATTATTACTTCACTTAAGTCTTTTCAAAATTATTTAGTTTTATTTATTTTCTTAATGCTATTTGATCTAAAGAAGTCTAGAAATTTGAAGACAAATCAAGAAGAGAAGAGCATGCTACAAACTAAATTCTACTATATCATGGCTCACTTTTATAAAATTAACCCACTCCAATTTATAATTTGCACCCAATTAATGTATAATTAAAAGCTTATGTTAATATTAAAAATAATTACATAAGGAAAAATATTTAGGAAAAATAATAATTTATGAGTGACTAAATAAATACCAAATACTAGCAATTATATAGTTAAAATAAGCATATTTAAATCTATATTGAAAAATAATTGTAGTTGAGTTTTACGGAAAATACGGTTTATTTTACCGGTTATCAGAAAATTCACCTAAAGTATTTTATTATTTATTTAATTATTTTTAAAACGTTATAGCTCGGGCGCTAGCGCTTTGAGAGCAAGGAAGCTAGCACCTCACGTGCCAGGCACGTGGGCGCTCGGGCGCTAGCGCTTTGAGCGCTCGGGCACTAGCGCATCACGTGCCAGGCACGTGGTCGCTCGGGCGCTAGCGCTTTGAGCGCTCGGGCACTAGCGCATCATGTGCCAGGCACGTGGGCGCTCGGGCGCTGGCGCTTTGGGCGCGAGCGCTTTGAGTGCAAGGGCTCTAGTGCCTCACATGCCAGGCACGTGGGCGCTCGGGCGCTGGCGCTTTGGGCGCGAGCGCTTTGAGTGCAAAGGCGTTAGCGCTTTGGGCGCAAAAAAGGGAGTTGGTCTCTTCACTGGGAGTTGTACTCCCAGAAAGAATATACTTATTATTTTTTGTATGTTTGTGTGTGTGTGTATATATATTGAGGAGTTAAACTCCTAAGGTATTCTTGGAGCTGATGAAGGGGCTTCTCCCTTGATCCCTAGACCTTCCCCAAAGTGGGGTCTCTGGAGTGGGTCTCCTTCTTCCTCCTCTGTTGGCCGGATCTTGAAGAACAAGAGGGATGAGATTTTAAAAATCCCTCCTTTTTAAGATCTGATGGAAGATCTGAGCTCTCCTTTGTGGGTTTTGTGGTGAAAAACTATTTAGTTTTGGAAAAGAAAGAGTAAAACTCTTGATTTAATTCAAAAGAAAGAAGAAGGTTTTGAACCTTGAGGAAGGAGAAGATCACAGATCTTGATTCTTTTTGGGAGAGAGAAAAGTTGTTGAGATATTTTCATTATCTTTGCCTTTATAGGCTATACACTTTACATATAGCCCCTTGGGCTCTACAAAAATGGCATTTTGCCTATCCCATGGTTCATGTGCTATTTCTTTTTGCACATAAGCCATGGGCTTTACAAAAATTTGGCTTTATGGCCATTTTTCTTACATTTATTCATAAATTAAAACAAAATAAATACAACAAAATTATTTATTACAAAATTTTTATTTTAGCATGGGGGGAGGCCGGCCGCTTCATGTTCGGGCTTGACCCGGGCATTGGCCCACTTGACTTGGGCTTGGGTCCATTTGGCTTGGGGTTGACTTTGATTTTGACTTTGTCAACCGGGGTGTAAATTTTGATCCCAACAAATTGCCCCCCATCAATAAGTGCACACCACATATGTGGGTTGTGTGTACGAAATTGATGGATCTTCTTTCGCGTGGAGGTCGACATGATCTGGTTCCCGTTTTAACGACGTGGAGGTTGATGTTGCCATTTTAGCTACTTGGACGATCGGTGCTGCCCTTTTTGCGACTTGGACGGTCGGTGCTGCCCTTTTTGCGACTTGGACGGTCGGTGCTGCCATTTTCACGACTTGGACGGTCGATTCTGCCATTTTAGCGACGTGGACGGTCGGTTTTGCCCTTTTTGCGACTTGGACGGTCGGTGCTGCCCTTATTGCGACTTGGACGGTCAGTGCTGCCCTTTTTGCGACGTGGACAGTCAGTTCTGCCATTTTAGCGACGTGGATGGTCGGTGCTGCCATTTTTGCGACTTGGACGGTCGGTGCTGCCCTTTTTCCGACGTGGACGGTCGGTGCTGCCCTTTTTGCGACGTAGACGGTCGGTGCTGCCCTTTTTGCTACTTGGACGGTCGGTGCTTCCCTTTTTGCGACTTGGACGGTCCGTGCTGCCCTTTTTGCGACTTGGATGGTTGGTACTGCCATTTTCACGACTTGGACGGTCGATTCTGCAATTTTAGCGACGTGGATTGTTGGTGCTGCCATTTTCACGACTTGGACGGTCGATTCTGCCATTTTAGCGACGTGGACAGTCGGTTCTGCCCTTTTTGCTACTTGGACGGTCGGTGCTGCCCTTTTTGCGACGTGGACGGTCGGTTCTACCATTTTAGTGACATGGACAGTCGGTGCTGCCATTTTTGCGACTTGGACGGTCGGTGCTGCCCTTTTTGCGACGTGGACGGTCGGTTCTGGATTTGACTTGCTCCGCTTATTGCGGTGTCAGGGATGAAGTTGACTTGTTTCCAAGGTGGAATTTGATACTTCCAGGGAGGTCATTGGTTGTTTTGCTGATTTGATGTGGTTTGGATTGACATTAGCATCACTACGCTGGAATATGGTACAAGGAGCAAATCATCATTTGTTATAGGAAATTTCCCTCGTTCCCAGTTTAACGACTTAGGGGTCATCTGTTCCCAGTTTAACGACTTAGGGGTCATCTGTTCCCAGTTTAAGGACTTAGAGGTCATCTGTTCCCAGTTTAACGACTTAGGGGTCATTTGGATTGGAGTTTTGGGGTTAGGGTAGGCATCAACGTTGCTAACACTGAAGCACATGTGCCAGGAGCAATTCATCATTTGCCTTTTCCTGTTGGGGAGCGATGGCTTAGGAGACAGGTTTAGGTCCCTATCACCTAAGGCTTTTCAATTTTATGAGCCGTAAGGGTCCCATAAAAGCATTTTCTCCCTACGAGTTGTAAGGATCTCGTAGGTGTGCTTTCTCCTTAGGAGTCGTGGGGACTCCCAAGTGTGTTTTTCCTTTGTGAGTCGTAAGGATCCCACGAAGGTGTTTTCTTACGAGTCGTGAGGATCCCGTAAGTTTGTTCTCCTCATGTATCATGAGGACACATGAGCGGGTCTTCCCAAATGGAGCATAGTCCCAAGGGCGGAGATCAGCCACATAACTGGTGATTGCGGTAGGGCATGGGTATGCTGAGAATTATTTAAGCCTGTGGATTGTATACGTTAGTCAACTTGGGGACCAACCGTAGGGCCGGGAGAATTTTGAGAAATTGGATTTTGGTTGGCGTCTGCATCGCTGCACTGGAATATGTTACTAGGAGCGACTCATCATTCGCCGTTTGGGGACTTGGAATTTGGATCTTGTTTGGCATCAGCATTGCTGCACTGGAATAATGCCAGGAGCAACTCATCATTTGCCCCGGGTGGACTTGGGATTTGGCATTTGGGTCGGCATCAACACCGCTAACACTGAAGCGAAATGCTAGGAGCGACTCATCATTTGCCGTTGCCCGTTGGGGAACGATGGCTCAGGAGATAGGTTTAGATCCCTATCACCCAGGGCTTTTCAATTTTATGAGCCGTAAGGGTCTCATAAAAGCATTTTCTCCCTACGAGTCGAGAGGATCTCGCAGGTGTATGTTCTCCTTAGGAATCGTAGGGACTCCTAAGTGTGTTGCTCCTTTGTGAGTCGTAAGGATCTCACGCAGGGATTTTCTCTTCACAAGGTCGAGAGGACTTTGCGAGTGTGTTTTATCTTTTTTCCATCTGTGCCCGTTTTGCTTGTGGAGATACCGTATTATTATTATTTTTTTGGTCGCTGGTGGGACTTTAAAAGTAGTCTCACCGGCAGGACTTGGGAATGATAGGGGTTGTTTATGCCCGTGGATTGTATACGGTTTTGCAGGATGTACGATCCAGACTGCAGGGCCGGTGTGCTCAATTCACCTGCGACTTGGAGCATTCACGCGTAATATTTCTTGAGATATCGGCCATTGGTAGGTGGCATGGGCCTTTCTCCCTCGACACTTATTAGTTGGTAAGATCCTCCATCAAACATTTTCTCGATGACGTATGGTCCTTCCCAGTTCGGCTCGAATTTTCCTTTTGCATGTCGATTAGGGATGCTCGGTCTTTTGAGGACCAACACCAATTCTCCTTTCTTGAAAGCGCGGAGACGGGTCATCTTGTTATAGGCCCATGACATTTGGGCTCAGTATAGCTCCAGATTTTGTTGCACCGCAAGCCTCTTTTCTTCGAGGGCGTCAGGCTCTTCCAGCCGAAGGAGCACGTTTTCCTCCTCCGTCAATTCGTGCTGAATGGCCATTCTTAAGCTTAGAACTTCGACTTCGAGGGGGAGGACCGCCTCTACTCCGAAGAGTAATGAGTATGGAGTGGACTGAGTTGGAGTGCGGTGCGTGGTACGATATGCCCACAACGCCTCGTAAAGCTTGAGATTCTAGTCTCTCTTGTTGGCTGAAGCATTTTTCCTCAGGAGCTTGCACAGAGTTTTATTAAAGGCTTCAGCCAGTCCATTGGCTTTTGGATTATAGATGGAGGAATATCTCCAGTCTATCTTGTGTTGAGTAGCGAACCTTGCGACTTTTAAGCTCTTGAAAGAAGGCCCGTTGTCAGATATGATTCTTCTTGGTGTACCGAAGCGGTATAGAATATTTTGCTGGAAGAACGTCAGAATATCTTCTGTCTTGACTTCTTTTAGTGGGACAGCTTGGGCCCATCTGGAGAAGTAGTCAGTTGCAACCAATATGAACCGGTGGCCTTTGGATGACGGAGGATCAATTGGACCAACTACGTCGGTCCCCAAACTTCGAAGGGCCATGACGCCACCGTAGGATGCAACGGATTGGGATGCTTGTGAATGAAATCACCATGGATTTGGCAGAGATGGCATTTCTTTGCATGCTCTTCGCAATCCCTTATCATGGTAGGCCAGTAATTGTTAGTTATATGTATGCCCTAGAGGCCATTACTGTACATTGGATGTATATTGTAGTGGATGCTGGGATATATATAGGTAGGACTTTCTTGCTCGACATGATAGTACGCTATCTGGTTGCTCTTTATCTTAACATGTATACTTTCTGTCTCTCTGTTGCATGTTGATAAAGCCCTTAGGATGTGTACTCGACTTCCAGGACTATAATGTAGATCATACTAGTGGGGCCTGGGTAGTCCATGAGTACATCTTTCAATGTTCCTAGTCGTGGGAATATCGAGACGGGGCATCGATATTCCAGAGTAGACTAGCGTATATCTTCTCGACCCATGTGATGGGCGATGGATGATCCCATATCCATTGGTGTTTGACATCAGAGATGGTATGCGGGTGCTCAGTGGAGACTGGGTACACTGAACGGACTCGCCGAGAACTCCCAGATGGTATTATACCTCACGTCAGATGGCAGTTCTCTGGTGACACTGGTACAGCTTAGTCTGTTGACCCGAGATCGTCATAGAGTCTTGTGTGTCTCCCACTGTGCTTTGATTTCCACCCTACCACGGCTCTACTGAGGCGTGCAAACAGATGGTTTTTAGGTACAGTCCCGATTCACATGGAGGCAATGAGCGATAGGAGGGGATTCGGCTCTCCCGGTATTGGGGGTTGATGTTGCGCTATGCTCGACTGGCCATAACTGGAAATCCCTGGCCAGGGTTGCAGTGATCTACTGGTAACTGTTATCAGTAGTTTCACACATGTTATGGACCTCACGTCAGCATGACTTATCAAGCTATTGGGGTCTGACGTTTACCACCCCTAGGCGAGATATGCGACATATCAGACAAACAGACCGGACTGTACGGTAAGTGTTACTGGTTGGATTCACAGGAGTGTGAGCGGGCTTGCTCGTCGAACTTCTGATCGCTCAATACCCGGGTGGCCGTTACGTTTAGCAGACCGCTTGCGGCTTATGGGTGTTTGATATGATCATCACCTGCTGCCGGCGTATTGACGAGTCTTTAGAGTCCTACACAGAGGTTTCCTGGCTTAAGCGAAACGAAATAGGAGCGCATATGAGATATGTGCGGGACCGAGAATAATGCGTGTATGTGATACCGTATTCTATTCTCGCGATGAATGTATCGATTGGTTGTATGCGATATAACCTAGTTATCGAATCGAAGATTGATTCGATAAGTCGATACATTGGATACTAGTCGGTTATATGCGACATGACCGGATCATTGAATCAAGTGTTGATTTAATGATTTAATGTATAATTATATATTTGATATATTACTTTACATAACTAGTATTGGTTCACTCAAGATTGACTTTCTCACTTGAAATGCACAAGTTGTATATGTGATATATTTTTGTGCACTTGTTTGTATCATGTTTGATGATACATGCAAACTTGGGTTTGTGTAAGACTTAAACCATGTTTAGTGAATGGTTAGGGTTTCATTTAACTTATTTATTTATCTATTTATTTTTGTTTAAAAGAAAAAGGAAAACAAAATGGTTGCTTTCATACAAGAAGCTTCTTGATGCTTCATGCATCTTTGACCAAGTGACCATTTTTTTCTTCATCTCCTAACCCTAACCATTCAACTAAACCCTAGTTAATTCTCTACACTAAACCATGGTTTCAAATATGATAAGTATCATTTTATTTTCTATTTTCAATATACTTATCATATTCTTTTTCTTCTTCTTCAATAAGAAGAAAGCTTGCTACCATTAATGGAAACATGAGAAAAAGAGTGAGAAATCCAATTCTAAAGTGTACCCACTTTCTATTTCTTCATCCTCTATCACTTGCCAAGTAGTATAGGGTGTTTTCTTCACAAGTTTCATGACTTGGTGAAGTAGGAGCTTGATCTTGAGTTGCCTCGACGTAGATCATCTTCGGCATCGAAGTCGACGACCTAGCCCGATCATTTCTCCGACGAAACCTTCGCCAGAGTCCGAATTCTGATAGGTACAGCGGAGGGACGTCATCACGGAGCCTAGGACATGGAGGACCGGATCTACAAAGGTTGTAGTCACTTTCCTTTAGCAATAAAGTTGTTTACTTGCTTGCATCGCCTTATCATCTAGTTAACGATTCGTATTAGGGTTTGTAGGCACATGAAAAAAATTTGAATTGGGCATGTTTGATATGTTGTGAGACCTCATTAGTGTGCCTAGGAACCCTACAGTGGTATCAGAGCCTAGCTAGAGCCTTAGACGATGCGTAGACGGAGTTAGAAGTCCGATCGAACCGAAACCCTAATGCAAAATTGCTCTCTGTACATTTTTTGAAATCGGGGATTTTTGAGAATTAAAAATATGCAGAAAAATCAGCAGGAGTTTCTATGAATTACTGTGAAGCACGTAGGCCTGATTCAATCAAACCGCGGAGGAACCGCGGCATTAGCATGGCTAATGCGGCGGTTCTGTGGCCATTTAGTCTCGTCTTTCATTTAATTTTACACAGTAATTCCTATTTTGTAGTGCTGGTTTTCCTGGGAATTTTTAATCTGAACTCAAGAGTTGAGTTTTCTGGATTGTATTGGGAGTTCGGAGATTCGATCGGACTGTCTAATTTTGTCTGTGTTTTTTCCGGGTAATTTTAGAGTATGTTAAAAGTTCGACCAGATATAAATACCCACTTTTTCCCCTGCCGGGAAATTTCCAATTGTTGGACTTTTCCGTAGTTTAATGACGTTCTAAGTAGTGCAAGTAACGCGATGGTCCCTCTAGAAGACAACAAACCTTAACTCGATTATGTGACCGTCTTGAACTGCCCTTTGAATCCTAGGGTTTGGGGCAGTACGGCGTGCCACATGTGAGGCGTTGGCTTGACCCTTCTACGGCTGGACCGTTGGTACTGAGGCACGAAATGAATGTTTTTTAAACTTATTTCATGTGTTTAGCTGTTTCGGGAAAACTTAGGTGTTCGATTGTTCGATTGGAAAGTTTAACATTTTCTATTTACCAGGAATGTGATACAACATTTGGAATTCATAAGTTGTTATGAGATAACTGAATGAATGTTATAAACATAGCAGTTTAGTCTCACTTGATCGGTTGCCACGGAATTTTGATGTGATCAAAAGTCCTTCGCAATCACGTAGCGTACGCGGATACTCGCCGGGTAAACTTAATAGACAACCTCACCCCATAGCCCCGACCAAGTGACTGTAGGAGAACCCCGTCGCCGAAAGCATCCGTTCGGGTGCTCGCGGCAGCGGTGTTCCGCCTTGGTGCACTTCGTCGACGGCGTCGGGGGTGCAGCCGCCTACTAAAGTTTGCGACGAGCATTCGATCAGGATGTCGGGAATCTTGTTGATTTGCCCGACTTGATATTGAAAAGAGTTTTCGATAATGAGACTAAAATGCGGGGTTTATAATTGTTAGGCATGTGATGTCTAAGGAATTCATTTGATTAGGCATGCGATGTCTGAATAGTTTGCGGATTCCAACTGTTGTATTTTTACACTTTCTTTTCTATGACCGTAAGTGTAATATGTGATATCGCCGGTTTCGTTGCTATATGTCAACGACAATTGGGATACGCATGTTTACTTACGTTGATGACATGTGATGTTATGTGTTGCTGGATATGTTATATTGGATCGTCGTGTTTGAATAGCCGGGTTTTTTTTATATGAGATGAGTGTTTTTCATTTTCATTCATGTAAAAACTTGTATATAATATTCTTTTATTGGGGCACTTTCAGGTTGCGGATGATGTCACCATTTGTATATTATTTACTTTTCCGCATTAGGATAGACCCAAGGAAGGGAGCACAAGTAACTGGGTTCTAGGGTCCAGTGGGAGACCATCTCGAGGAGTCGAGTCCGGGTCTCCTAACCCTAGAATTGGTAGGGTTCCTTGCTGCTCTCGTAGGGGTCTAAGGGTGTGGGATTGGCTATTCATCACGACCGTGGAATCCGTGTTTTATACTGGCTCGTATTAAAAACACGGACGTCCTAGTATATCCAATATTTCATATGATATTTTCTGCTGCGTTATCTGTGATATGATCATGTGATTTGGTCAGATACATATTATATATAGTATATATGATATATTATATAGACGTTGCTTATGTTTTATACCCGCGCTAGCCCTGCCCCGCTCTGACGTTAGTTACCTAACCTAACGGTGCAGACGGGATATCGAGGCGAATGCGGAGGCATAAGCGTACGTTATATTTATCTGTGATGTTTAGTGGACTTAATTGATGGGATATTCATTAATGAGATTGATGAAAGAAAATAAACCTAAAAGATGTTGTGGAATCGAATTTCAAAATAAAACAGGTAGCTACAGTTCTTGCTTTGCATCGCGGTGTTCCTTGTAGAACATCCTGCACCTTATTCGATGAGGAAAGGACCGAGATCCCTTCACCGGGAGTGACTCCTTTAGCAATAACTGGCAGATGCTACACACTCGGTTTGTCTTTTGATTGCTTCTATAGTTTCTGCTTTGCACAGTGATATATATGATATATCCCGCACCTCATTCGACGAGGAAAGGGCCGACGATCCCTTCACCGGGAGTGACCCCTTTAGCAAAACTAGAAAAGCCTAAAAAACACTCCATTTAAAACCATTTGATTCCGCAATGAGATCAAGTTCAAAGCGTTAAAGGTTATCATAAAAACCATTCGCAACCCTCCGTCATTTTAAGAAGTAGAGTACTTAGTATTCGTGCTGTGTTTGTTGACCTTAGTTAAGGCACAGTGTACGGTAGCTAAGTGATTTCTTCCTATACCGCATATGATGCGATTAGTTAGGAAAGTCGCGTGACTTTGTTGACCTTAGTTAAGGGTCATGTGGGTGGGTCTAATTAATCACGAAATGACGGGTAGAACTTGACTAGTGCTTATGATTTGTTGACCATAGTTAAGGTCATAAGCGCTAGGGGTAAAAACCATTATCGAGAGTTTCAAGTGTTGAAATTTGCAATGAGATTATTTACCTTCTATATGATAGTTGGATCCCGATACCCACTGCGAGTAATTGTTACTCCTGGGAGAGTTTTGCACTTTACAATTAGCCGATCAAGTAGGTGTCTAGAAAGGTGTTAACGGGGTTACGCCTCTCGGAAAACGAGGTTTACAGTAATTAGGTCCGTGCGAAAGCACGGGGAACCTCCCTCAAAGTACCGACACTGGCCTGGCTGAAAGATTGACGAACTTGTAGAGTGTGATTAATCCCAGCTAGTCTTTCCTTTTAGGGTTTGAAGGAAGATTTGATAAAAACAGTGGGAGCCATCCTGATTAGATAAAATAATAACCAATCTATTCTTGCAAAAGCGCACGCTGAGTGTTTTCTTCTCTCTCTCTCTAGGTAGAGACCATATCACGCCTTAATCAAGATAATAATATGGATGTATTGACCGAACCCGCTTGTTTTACTGAGCTGGGGAACGTTGGTCCCGCTCCAACTTATAATTGTTATAAGGTAGAGCAGGAAATAGGGGAATACCAGAATTCCTATGCCGCCCAAACGAAGAAAGTGCATATGATGCATCTCCTTCGGGTGTGTTCATTACAAAGAACTGTTTCTCAGTATCCTCTGCATCCTGGGTATTTGATACCGGATCAGGATCCCAGATATGTAATCTGTTACATAGGGCTACAGAAAGGTAGAAAACTGAGAACGGGTGATAAGTTTCATGAGACAGAGAACGGGGCAAGTGTTGCAGCCAAGTCTGTTGGTCACTGTCACCCTGTATTACCAGTACATTGATTCTGAACAAATGTTATTAGATACCGAACCTGATATACAAAATCATATCAGTCTCTTTATTAGTAAAGAAATGATAAAATTTTGTATTGTTGGATAATGTTTTGAATATTTCCTATATCAAAAGTTGATCGGTTCAGGCACGTTATCTAAAAGTATTGACATTCTAAATCAAACTACAGTTCCTAATATACATAACACACACAAGAGGAAGAGTTCAGATATGAACGATTCCTTCTTGAGGTATTGTAGACTAGGTCATATCAATGCGACCCGACTAGCTGAAGTTACATTTTAGATACATATTTAAATCAGTTTGAATTTATATCTTATGAAACTTGCCAGTCATGTCACAAAGATTAGATGACCATAGCTCTGTCTATTGGAAACAGAGAAAGAGTTAGTAAACTCTTGGGACTGATACATGATGATGTATGTAAGGTCTCCTGTCTACAGATGCCAGGACCGGTTCTTTGTACTTCATTACATTCTCTGATAGTCTCTCAAAATTCATCCATATGTTCCTGTTGAAACATAGGTCCGAACCTTTTGAGATATTCACAGAATATAAGCTAGAAATAGGAACCAATACGGGTATAAGTATTATGTCCTTTGATGTGATCAGGGAGGAGAATACTTGTGCATGGAATTCTTCGACTATTCTAAAGGAGAATGAGATTCTCTCTCAGTATTACTCCTCTGAATACACCACAGTACAACGGTGTATCAGGGCGGAGCAATCGCACCGTATTAGATATGGTGTGCTCTATGATGAGTACTACTGAGTTACCTATTTCCTTTTAGGGGTTGTGCACTTGAGAAGCTACATACCTATTGAATTGGGTTCGAATCAAATCAGTGCCTACCACTCCATATAAGATATGGTATAGGAAGAGCCTATCTCTTAAGTAAGTTAAGATTTGGGATTGTCCGGCCTACGTCAAAAGCAAAATCCGGACAAGATCGAGGCAAGGTCAGTTCTGTAGAATTGGAAAGGTTCCAGCTATACAAAACTGCAGCTGATGATTTGACAGAACCAAAGGATTCAATAGTTCCTGACGAACCTCAGCCTCTCCGCCGATCTGGTAGGGTTCCTCATCCGCCTGAGAGATACCTCGGTTTCTCGATGACAGTGGGAGCGAGGAATGCATCATAAGATGATGACCCAACTAGTTTCGAGCAGGCCATCAAGAGTAAGGACTCTGTAAGAATGGATGGATGCTTAGCGATCAGAGATGGAATCCATGTACACCAACAAAGTATGGACTTTGGTTGCTATATCTGAAGGGTTAAATCCCCATCAGGAGCAAGTATATCTTGAGAAGATTACTTGGTGTAAATGGAAAAGTTGAGACTTTCAAAGCTAGACTTGTTAAAGGTTTTCGTCATCAACCAGGCATGGATAATGATGAAACCTTTTTCTAGGGACTATGCTTAAGTCCATCCAGATCCTACTTGCCATTGCTACATACCATGACTACGATATCTGGTGGTTGAGTGCCATGACTACTTTTCTAAATAATGATTTAGAAGAGAACGTCTATAAGAACACAGCCAGAGGGCTTCGTAAACAGTGGGAGTAGCGAAAACGTGTGCAAGTTGCTTTACATAATAAAGCAGATATCGCGGAGTTGGAACGTTTGTTTTGATGTGATAGTCAAAGTGTTTGACTTCATCAAAATGGTAGATGAGCCTTGTATATACAAAAAGATAGTAGGGAGTATGGTGGTGATCCTCGTAGAGTACGTAGATGACATACTCTTGATAGGGAAGGAGTTTCCTATACTACGCTCGGTCAATCTCCTCTTATCACAAGGATTCTCCAAATAGGATAAAGGTGATACCTCCTCGATCCTGGGGAGAATCACTGGAAAAGTTCCAGAGTGATAAGGACGACTGAATGTCAGTCGCAGGCATTGTCTTTACCCTCAGTAGAGGGACGGTATGTTGGAAGAGTTCCAAGCTAGATACCATAGCAAACTGGACGATAAAGGCTGGTAACATCGCTATTAAAGATACTACCAAAGAGGCAGTTTGGGTGTATATTGGTTCATGAGATGAACTAGGTTCCTATCATTGTATGACAATGAAAGTGTGGCTTTGGCCCAGGAACCCTGGTCCCATCAGTGACCCAGACATATTCTGAGGCAGCATCACCAGATCATGGAGATAGATGATCTCCAGGGTGATCGAGGTTAGGAGAGTAGACTCAGAGGAAAACACGGCGGATCCACACACAAAGGCTTTTTCCCAGAGAGAGACTTATATGGAATGGTTGAGTATGTGATACTGCAACCACTACTACAGATGGCCCTAGTGCAAGTGGGAGATTGTTAGTTATATGTATGCCCTAGAGGCCATTACTGTACATTGGATGTATATTGTAGTGGATGCTGGGACATATATAGGTAGGACTTTCTTGCTCGACATGATAGTACGCTATCTGGTTGCTCTTTATCTTTACATGTATACTTTTTGTCTCTCTGTTGCATGTTGATAAAGCCCTTAGGATGTGTACTCGACTTCCAGGACTATGATGCAGATCATACTAGTGGGGCCTGGGTAGTCCATGAGTACATCCTTCAATGTTCCTAGTCATGGGAATATCGAGACGGGGCATCGATATTCCAGAGTAGACTAGCGTATATCTTCTCGACCCTTGTGATGGGCGATGGATGATCCCATATCCATTGGTGTTTGACATCAGAGATGGTATGCGGGTGCTCAGTAGAGACTGGGTACACTGAACGGACTCGCCGAGAACTCCCAGATGGTATTATACCTCACGTCAGATGGCAGTTCTTTGGTGACACTGGTACAGCTTAGTCTGTTGACCCGAGATCGTCATAGAGTCTTGTGTGTCTCCCACTGTGCTTTGATTTCCACCCTACCACGGCTCTACTGAGTCGTGAAAACAGGTGTTTTTTGGGTACAGTCCCGATTCACATGGAGGGATTGAGCGATAGGAGGGGATTCGGCTCTCCTGGTATTGGGGGTTGATGTTGCGCTATGCTCGACTGGCCATAACTGGAAATCCCTGGCCAGGGTTGCAGTGATCTACTGGTAAGTGTTATCAGTAGTTTCACACATGTTATGGACCTCACGTCAGCATGATTTATCAAGCTATTGGGGTCTGACGTTTACCACCCCTAGGCGAGATATGCGACATATCAGACGAACAGACCGGACTGTACGGTAAGTGTTACTGGTTGGATTCACAGGAGTGTGAGCGGGCTTGCTCGTCGATCTTCTGATCGCTCAATACCCGGGTGGCCGTTACGTTTAGCAGACCGCTTGCAGCTTGTGGGTGTTTGATATGATCATCACCTGCTGCCGGCGTATTGACGAGTCTTTAGAGTCCTACACAGAGGTTTCCTGGCTCAAGCGAAACGAAATAGGAGCGCATATGAGATATGTGCGGGACCGAGAATAATGCGTGTATGTCATACCGTATTCTATTCTCGCGATGAATGTATCGATTGGTTGTATGCGATATAACCTAGTTATCAAATCGAAGATTGATTCGATAAGTCGATACATTGGATACTAGTCGGTTATATGCGAGATGACCGGATCATTGAATCAAGTGTTGATTTAATGATTTAATGTATAATTATATATTTGATATATTAATTTACATTAACTAGTATTGGTTCACTCAAGATTGACTTTCTCACTTGAAATGCACAAGTTGTTTATGTGATATATTTTTGTGCACTTGTTTGTATCATGTTTGATGATACATGCAAACTTGGGTTTGTGTAAGACTTAAACCATGTTTAGTGAATGGTTAGGGTTTCATTTCACTTATTTATTTATCTATTTATTTTTGTTTAAAAGAAAAAGGAAAACAAAATGGTTGCTTTCATACAAGAAGCTTCTTGATGCTTCATGCATCTTTGACTAAGTGACCATTTTTGTCTTCATCTCCTAACCCTAACCATCAACTAAACCCTAGTTAATTCTCTACACTAAACCATGGTTGCAAATATGATAAGTATCATTTTATTTTCTATTTTCAATATACTTATGATATTCTTTTTCTTCTTCTTCTTCTTCAACAAGAAGAAAGCTTGCTACCATTAATGGCAACATCAGAAAAAGAGTAAGAAATCCAATTCTAAAGTGAACCCACTTCCTATTTCTTCATCCTCTATCACTTGCCAAGTAGTATAGGGTGTTTTCTTCACAAGTTTCATGACTTGGTGAAGTAGGAGCTTGATCTTGAGTTGCCTCGACGTAGATCATCTTCGGCATCGAAGTCGACGACCTAGCCCGATCATTTCTCCGACGAAACCTTCGCCAGAGTCCGGATTCTGATAGGTACAGCGGAGGGACGTCATCACGGAGCCTAGGAAGTGGAGGACCGGATCTACAAAGGTTGTAGTCACTTTCCTTTAGCAATAAAGTTGTTTACTTGCTTGCATCGCCTTATCATCTAGTTAACGATCCGTATTAGGGTTTGTAGGCACATGAAAAAAATTTGAATTGGGCATGTTTGATCTGTTGTGAGACCTCATTAGTGTGCCTAGGAACCCTACAGTAATATCCAAGCCGTTTGATCTGAAGCCGCATTTTAGGGCCGGACTGGTGAGCCCCGCAGACGCCTGAGTGAACTTCTTTCATAACTTTTTGGGCTTAGGCCGATGACAGGCACCTGAGCCAGAGTTGGTCATATGACCAACGGTATAGCTTGTCATTTACAAACATGTATCGGAGAGCTCTCTTCTTCAGCTGAATCCTTGCAGATTTTCCTTCCGGTAGCTTGTCGTATCGGAGGTACTTTATGAAGGGTTCTCTCCAATCGGGCTCGTCTTGGATGGTCGATGCTTCTTCGGCAGGACTGCTTTTATGTTCTGCGCTTTCTTCTTCTCGTAGAGAGACTGGGGGTAGAATTTGCTGGCTCCTGACTGTGATCAGAATTTCGTCCATGTCAGGATCAGCCAGCTCCTTGGCTAAGTGAGCGAGTACGTCAGCCTTTCCATTCAACACTCTAGGGACTCTCTTTAGTTCAATGTGAGTGAACCGTTTCATGAGTTCCACCACTCGGCTTCTGTATCGAGCTAACTCGGGTTTGTATATCTTATAGTCGCCGCATACTTGGTTGACGACAAGCTGGGAGTCACCGTAAACCCGTAGCCGAAGGATTTCCATTTCTATGGCGAGCTCCAGACCAGCTATCAGGGCTTCATACTCAGATTCATTGTTTGTTCGAGGCTCGGTGAGAGCAAAAGAACGCCGTAGGGTTCCTATTGATGGCGTGATGAACACCAATCCTATCTCTGCTTTTATCTCCGGGACGCTTGATTTACTGGAGGTCCTTATTGATGAGGCTCCATCGAAGTAGAGCTCCCAACATGGCTCGCTATCCTCGAGGTGCAATATTTGTTCATCGGGTAACTCGCAATTGAGCGGTGTCCCTTCCGGTATGGGATGAGCAGCGAGAAATTCCGCAAGAGCTTGCCCTTTTACTGATTTCTGAGGAGTATAAACTATGTCAAACTCAAGTAGCATGACAGCCCATCTCGACATTCTACCGGCTAGGCTTGCTTTGGTCATTAAGTGTTTGAGCGGGTCTACCCTAGAGATCAGCATAACCCGATGAGCGAGCAGATAGTGCCTCAGCTTCTTCACAGCGAACATCAGAGCCAGGCATTGCTTTTCAATCGGGGAATAGTTGTGTTCTGTCCCGACTAAAGTTCGACTGAGGTAGTAGAGGGCATTCTCTTTTCCCTCCTCGTTGTTCTGGGTAAGGAGCGCACCGAGTGACTCATCTAGCACGGCAGTATAGAGAATCAGTGGTTTATTTGGAATGGGAGCGGCCAGCACTGGAGGGTGCAACAAGTACTGTTTGATGCATTCGAACGCTTCTTGACATTCGGCATCCCATACAAAAGGAGCTCCTTTCTTCATGAGCTTTAAGAAGTGCCTACATCTCCCCGAAAAATTTAAGATAAACCTTCGTATATAAGCAAGCTTTCCTTGAAAAGATCTCAGCTGCATTAGACTCTTCGGAAGGGGCATCTCCATGATGGCCTTTATCTTTGATGGGTCAACTTCGATCTCTCGATGCTGGACTATGAAGCCCAGGAATTTTTCCGATGACACGCCAAAAGCGCACTTTAGAGGATTCATCTTCAGATCGTATTCCCTCAGTCTTGTGAGAACGGTCCTAAGATCTTGGATGTGGTTGGCCTTGACTTTAGTCTTGACGACCAGATCATCAACATAGCATTCGACGACTTTATGGATTAGGTCATCAAAGATATTGGATATTGCCCTTTGGTACGTAGCACCTGCGTTCTTCAGTCCGAACGGCATCACCTTGTAGCAGTATATTCCGATCGGGGTTCGAAATGCTGTGTGTTTCTCATCCTCAGGCGACACCTTGATCTGATTATATCTAGATGAGCCATCCATAAAAGTGAACAGCTCGTAATTTGAGGTGTCATCGACCATCATTTCCACGACCGGTAGCGGGAAGTCGTCTTTAGGACATGCCTTATTGAGGTCCCTGAAATCAACACAAACTCGGATTTGCCCATTTTTCTTCTTCACTGGGACTATGCATGCGATCCAGTCCGCATATTTCTCTTCCTTGATGAAGCCGGCATCGATGAATTTCTTAGTCTCCTCGATGACCTTTTCTTCTAGTTCCCTTCTCATTCTTCAAGGAGCTTGTTTGACTGGCTTAGCATCAGGAGATAGAGCCAGCTTATGCTCGGCCACTTCAGGAGAAAGCCAGGCATCTCTTTGTATGTCCATGCGAAGAAGTTGACGAACTCATGCAGCAGGGCGATTATCTGCTCTTTCATTTCCTCTGACAAGTGTGAGCTGATGTAGGTCGGCCTTGGATTATCGGGAGTTCCTAAGTCAATCTCGGTTAGCTCATCAAAGGTTGCTTGTCCGCCATCTTCGAGCTCTTGAGGAGCTTCTTCTGGCTCGGCTAGCTCGTCATCATCATTTGACCTTTCACTGGCTTCATCAACATGGATCATGTAGCATGCTTTGGAATCAGGTTGAATGAAGCTTCTGCCTCGTCTATCTGCAATTCGTCCAGCGATTAGTGCTCGGACCTCAGGCGGATGCCATAGCCCTTCATAAAACTTTGCTTCGGACTCCGTTTGATATAATCGGCATCCGCATCTTTTGAAGTATTCCCGCATCTCAGGCGCATAATATCTGGGATTGAGGACGACCCTTATGTCTCTCTCGTATGGAAGGCATGCGACAGACAAATCGTCCGGGTGCACAAAAGGATTTGACCCATAAAACAGGATGCTTTTCTGTCCACTTTTCCTTCTGGGAACGTAGAAAGTTTTCAGCTGGTCCACGGTGGAGACTGACAATGCATCGAGCTCTTTGAACATCTGCTCCGGCACCCTTGTGATGGCTAGGGATCCTTCTGCAATTTCGATGGTCTCTCGTAATTTCGCTTGTTGCATGGGGGTCCAATCTGCACAGATGTTGCAAGGAAGGTCCTCTTCCTCCGACTCTTCAGTGTCGCTGCCAAGATAAGGGCGGACTTTGCTGCTAGATGGGCCTTCAGTATCAGATTCGTCCGTATCGCTACAAAAACGAGGGCGAGTTTTACGGAAGGACGGACTTCCAGCATCGGACTCATCAGTGTCACTACCGAAACGCGGGCGCACTTGGGCGTTTTTGCTTTTGAAAGTGACTGCCGGCTCAGACTTGCTTTTGAGTTTCACGGCCGCTTTGTCCTCAGTCGGTTGCGGCTTAGCATTTTGGTGGTTCATAAAGTACCGAGAATCCTCATATCGGACTTCATGCACACCGAACGGCTGGATGTCTCCGTCAATACGTCTTTCTTCGCCATTTTTAGTATACTTCATGCATTGATGGAGAGCTGATGGAATGATGCTGTAATCGTGGAGCCATGACCACCTCAAGAGATTTATAAGACGTGTCAGTGTCGATCACGTATATCTTAGCTTTGGTCTACAGATCCCCAAATTTGATTGGCAGAGCTATGGACTCCAGAACTTGCTGGCAATTTTGGTTGAAACCTTGAATGACAATCCTTTCTCTTGACAGGTGTCGGACGTCCATTGACAAAATCTTCAGAGTTCGCAAGTTCATGATGTTCACTGAGGACCCTGGATCAATAAATATGCGATTAATCCAGTCTCCGTCGCTGTACCCTATCACGTAAAGCGGCCGATTATGCTTAGCCATTCCCAGTAGCAAGTCTTCATCCTTAAATGTGACTGCGGCGGCATGCAGAGTGTACTGGGCTTCTTTCATATTAATTTCCGCAAAGCGAGCCTAATACCGCTCGGGGTTCTGTAGAGCGTGAATGAGAACCTCTCTAAGCTCTTTAGATAGGACCAAGGCATCGTAGATGCTCAGGAGAGACGGGAGCTTTCGGAGATGAGCCAATACATTGTAGTCTCTTGAGCAAGGACTTGAGTTTTCATTAGCCGGTTCTCTTCCATCTTCCTCATTAGCCACATGTTTTTCCTTTCCTTTTGGGACGTTTCCCTGATTTGGCGGTAGAGCCCTGCTGCTTCTGAGCTGGATTTGGTTGGCCTTTATGGCGAGCTCCTCGTCTTCTTTGGGAAAACAGAGCTCTTCCTTAGTGTCGCTGCCAAGATGGATGGCGTAGCAGGTCACTATAAGGATATCTTCATTGGAGTCTTCTTCTAACTCCTCCAGAATTTCAGCCGTTTCTATAGGGAAGAACTCCTTCAATTGAATCAGAGTTCTTTCCTTCTGTTCATAGTCTTTGAGGGAATCGATATATTTTTGAATGGTCGATCTCCCTGCAGACTCTTTTTGGCGCCAAGCTGCACTTTTCTTCTTCTTGAGCTTCTTGGATTTTGAGCCTGATGAAGCCGCATTGGCAGCTGGAATGGTAGGCCTCTTCTGCCCTTCCCATTCCGTCATGGGCTCTTTCTGAAGTAGCTTTAGCATCTTCTTCGTCTTATTAGATATATGCTTACTCCAAGGAGGCTGAACTGAGTCGGTTTCATTTCTCAGGACAGCGGGTTCAGCTGTCTGCTCCCAGAAGGCTTCAGCTTCTGTCTATATAAAGTTGGTGGTTGCAACTTGATTGTTCACCAACACGCTTTTGGACAGCTCGATCTCTCCAGCCTTGTTCTGCTTCTCGACCCAGTCTTTGAAGATATAGCAATCCTTGATCGCATGTCTCACTACTCGGTGGTACGGGCAATACAGGGGATTGCCGGTCATTTTTTCTTCTTGAGGTCTTTTCGACTCTGGCAATTATAAACCGTTGTTCAAGGCATCTTTAAATATCTTTCGGATCTTTTCCCTCCTGAAAGAGTAAACCTTGTTCTTTTTCTCCTCTAGGGAAGGCCCTTCTCCTCCCAGCACTGGCTTTCGAGACCGGTTTGTTTTGGATTCGCCCGCCCTTCACTTTTCTTCATTGTCGGATGCATTGAAGACATTGGTACTGCTGGGATTCCCGCTTCTACGGTTGTCATCCCGGTTGCTTTTCCAAGTCTTGTCTCATTGAGAGTCTGGAGTAGACTCTTGCTTCGAGCGTTCCAGCATTTGGACTTTCTTAGTTAGCTCTTGAAATGCCATAAGGCCTGCTGTACACAAGAATGGGACCATCCAATTGCTGAGGTTCCCAATGAGAAGGCTGACGGACTGGTCCTGCTCCAGCGGCGGTTCGCACTTGACCGTGAGATTACGCCATCGGGCGATAAAGTCGGTGTTGCTTTCATTCTTCCCCAGCTTGGTCCTTATAAGGTCAGCACTGGAGATTTTATCACTGACACTCATGAACTTTTGCCGAAACAGAGACTCCATTTGGGCAAAGGTAATGACGGACCCATCTGGTATACTCGCGTACCAGTCAAAAGTGACACCGGTCAGGCTGTTGACAAACTGACGAAGAAGGAGCGCATCATTGCCCCCTGTATTTCCGCACGATGCTTTAAAGTGGGCGACGTGCTGATTTGCATTTCCCGTCCCGTCAAATCTTTCGAACTTAGGAATGACGTAGCCGCTCGGGAACTTGATCAGATCGTACTGTGCGGGATATGGCTGCCCACTACTGCCAATTTCTTTCTGAGCTTCAGCTTCGGCCACCAATGTTGTAACCTTCCTAGTGACCAAATCCATTATTCGATCTTGTGTTAACGGGATAGTGTTATCTGGGGCCAAGACGTCCCCAGAAGTTGAATGTGTCCGTCTTTCGTGTGGCTCAACGAATCTTGGACCCAAAAGGACAGCATCGGCCGCTTCGGGTTGTCATCATCCGGCTCATGAGTAGCGACTTGTGCTTGATTGGGAGGCGCTCGAGCAATTTGAGCCGTAAGTTGCATCACAACGTTCGTTAAGTCGTCAATCTTCGAATAGTGCTAGGCCATCTCTTTATCTTTGCTCCTGAGCTGTTTTCGAAGCTCTTGAAGCAGCTCTTGCTCCACGGTCCTGGGGCGGAAAGTCGGTTCTTCCTCACTGTCCAAGCTTGACTCTGCATGGACCGAGGGGTCTTTCTGCCCATCTTCCTCATCGAGAGGGTTTTCATCATCCAGCGGAGGCGGATGTTCTTGGGAAGCGGCAACCACATTCAAGCCAGATTGGGCTTGGGATGTGGTGGCCCCATCCTTGCTTTTGCTGCGAAGGTTGTTGCTGGGGCACCCGCCAGCCATATAGACCGTATGGATAATATATCCAGCCGTCTTTTTATTATCGGCGCCTGATTTCACAGATCGCTGTCTTGACCCCCTTGTTTCAGTAGCGGGCGATCGATTGAAGGCGGCTCGCCTGACCAGGTTCTTGAATGGTGCTGGCACTTCTTTTCTGGATTTTCCCCACTACTTTCGCGTGGCACAGAGCACCTGAAAGACTCTTGAAGAGACAGTGTCATACTTTCTCTGTTGGGGCCGGGACACGTCTCCTTGTAGCAACGTTCGGACCGCTATCTTCTTGATTTTGGCGGTCCTGGCATTTTTCTGAACCCACTTCAGAGGTTTAAAGAAATTGCTGATTTTTACGGCCGACTCAGCCGTCATCGCGGAGTAACCCTGCTCTTGGAATCTCACAAGATTCCACATGGCCGAAGTCCTGGCCCTCTTGTTGGCTCGATACCTGAGTCGCTTCTGCCTTAACTTTTCTGTTTTAAGCACTCTGCAGACTTCGGCTCTTCGGGAAGATGCCGTAGACCGATTGATAGAGAGGCCAGAGGAGACACCCGATCGTGCATTTGTTAGAGTTATCGCCTGAGCTCTTCCGCAACGTTTGATGTTGCCCTTTGTACCGGAAGTCTTGTCCCCAGCCGGAGCACCAGAGAGTCGTTCAGACACCGTCTTAAGTTTCTGCTGTGGTGCCTTAGTGATCATAACATTCGGCCTCTTGCCCCTTGAGACCGACCTGGCCACCTATTTTGCCGGGATTTCTGCCAGATGAGCGCTTCCAGCGGTGTAGGGTAGTTCCTCCCACTGTCGACTGAGGCTTGCGTGGAGAACCACACGAGCGTTGATCTTGACCACGTACGGAATCGGGGTCACATTGGAAGCTGAATTCGTCTTGGGAGACATTGTCGTTGAAAGTTGGTTGCTGCATGGAAAAAACATTATTTCAGTACAAATATCGGCATATATGTTAAATGAGTTCGCATGAACGCTTGACCCGAGATATGGGAGGAGAGAAAGGTCCCACCGGGCATGCCAGAATCTGTAGGGTGTTTTTCGTCACCCCATTGAGATGGGAATACACGCGCACTTGTCAGGCGCATTACAGATTCCCCTTGCCTAGGGTAGGCCGGGGTTACTGATTATGGGGATCCAAATCTCCGGCAGCCGCGGACTAAGCTGCCGTTAATTACCCCTCGCCATTGGAGCGAAAGAACCTCCGATTGACGGGTTAAACTGGTCATGCGAATTCAATATGCAGTGTTGTGTTTTGAATGGGTTTTGGATATATCGGGGGCCCCGCAGAGTTTTTACGGGGGTCCTGCTAGCCGGATAGCGGGCTGGGGGTCAAGGGGGCTAGCAGCCCCCTTGCGGGGTGCGAGGAAGCGCCCCGTTAGAAATTTTTTTCTAACGGGGGACAGTGTTGTAGAGTATATGTGTGTGTGTATATGTATATATACATACATATATATACATACATACATAAATATACATACATACATATATATATATACATACATACATACATAAATATACATACATACATATATATATATACATACACACACACACATATAAAAGGGGGAGAGGGCATCCAAAGGATGTGTCGGAAAAAGTGCCAGCGCCTTGGTCGCTCACGCCTCACGTGCCAGGCATATGGGCGCTCGGGCACTAGCGCTTTGGGCGCAAGGGCGCTAGCGTATTACGTGCCAGGCATGTGGGCGCTCGGGCGCTAGCGCTTTGAGCACGTGGGCGCTCGGACGCTAGCGCTTTGGGCGCTAGGGCCTCACGTGCCAGGCACGTGGGCGCTCGGGCGCTAGCGCTTTGAGCGCAAGGGCGCTAGCGCATCACGTGCCAGGAAAGTTGGCGCTCGGGCGCTAGCTCTTAGGGCGCTAGCGCTTTGAGCGCAAGGGAGCTAGCGCCGTACGTGCCAGGCACGTGGGCGCTCGGGCGCTAGCGCTTTGAGCGCAAGGGCGCTAGCGCCTCACGTGCCAGGCACGTGGGCGCTTGGGCGCTAGCGCCTCACGTGCCAGGCACGTGGGCGCTTGGGCGCTAGCGCTTTGAGCGCAAGGGCGTTAGCGCCTCACGTGCCAGGCATGTGAGCGCTAGCGCCTCATGTGCCAGGCACGTGGGCGCTCGGGCGCTAGCGCTTTGGGCGCTAGCGCTTTGGGCGTAAAAAAGGGAGTTGGTCCCTTCACTGGGAGTTGTACTCCCAGAAAGAATATACTTAGTATTTTGTGTGTGTGTGTGTGTATTTTGAGGAGTTAAACTCCAAAGGTATTGTTGGAGCTGATGAAGGGGCTTCACCCTTGAGCCCTGGACCTTCCCCAAAGTGGGGTCTTTGGAGATGGGTCTCCTTCTTCCTCCTCTATTGGCCGGATCTTGAAGAACAAGAGGGGTGAGATTTTAAAAATCGCTCCTTTTTAAGATCTGATGGAAGATCCGAGCTCCCTTTTGTGGTTTTTGTGGTGAAAAATTATTTAGTTTTGGAAAAGAAAGAGTAAAACTCTTAATTTAATTCAAAAGAAAGAAGAAGGTTTTGAACCTTGAGGAAGGAGAAGATCACAGATCTTGATTCTTTTTGGGAGAGAGAAATGTTGTTGAGATATTTTCATTATCTTTGCCTTTATAGGCTATACATTTTACATATAGCCCCTTGGGCTTTACAAAAATGGCATTTTGCCTATCCCATGGCTCATGTGCTATTTCTTTTTGCACATAAGCCATGGGCTTTACAAAAATTTGGCTTTATGCCCATTTTTCTTATATTTATTCATAAAATAAAACAAAAGAAATACAACAAAATTATTTATTACAAAATTTTTATTTTAGCATGGGGGAGGCCGGCCGCTTCATGTTCGGGCTCGACCCGGGCATTGTCCCACTTGACCTAGGCTTGGGCCCATTTGGCTTGGGTTGACTTTGATTTTGACTTGGTCAACCGGGGTGTAAATATTAACCCAACCATATGTATGCGCGATCATTCTAGATACCACATAGTATTACCTTTATGTTAAAGTATGACTTAGGGATCGTTATACATTTTTGTAACATTTCAGAAAATATAAAATATTATTTTTGGAATTTAATATTAAAATAATATATTTCGCGAAAACTACCCGTTTTGCGAAATTCGGGTTTTCGTAAAAGGTATAAATATATACCAATAATTGGAAATTAAAATGATTTTATTCATTTAAAAATATATTTATCGAATTTGGCATTTTTAAAAATTTATTATATGCAGTTTGGATAAAACCCGATTAGTGCACTGTTAATCGTGATTAGGCCAAATCCGTGTTTCTACAGTTTTCCATGACCAGTGTATCATGTCATGTTACATTTTGGTTACTTGTTGTGTTCTTGTGTTGTTTTTTAGGAGTATTTTGTGATTTGGTTTTATTGGTAAAAAAGAAAAGAAAATGAGAAAGGGTAAAAGAGTAAAAGAGTGAGAGTGAGGGTGAGAATAAGAGGAAGAGAGAGAGAGAGAGGGCAGCCATCATAACTCCTCCCCATTTCCTTTTCTCACCTCCTTCATCCTCAAGCTTCCCTCCACCTTCACCCCAAGAAATCATCTCAAATTCTTCATCCAAACCCTAAACCCCTTTCATTAAAAATGATCCCCTCTTCATCCTCTACAAAATGGACCAAGCAAAGTTGGATTTTGATGACTTGGGACAACTAGGGTTTTTCTTGAGTTGCCCAATTGAGGTAAATCCCATGCCTTAGTTCAGTTTTATCTTTTCTAGCAATTTAGTGTAGTTTAGAATTTGTTTAAGTGTCGTTTTGTGACATTTGAAAGCTTTAAGTTGAGGTTAGGGTTTGATTTTAATTGAGATGGTGAAATTGAGGTTTAGTAGTGACTTTAAACCCCTGTAATGATAGAATCCCTGACCCAACCCCAAAATGCGAACTTTGAAATCTGTCGATATCGGAAATTGTAGAATTTGTGATGACAATTAGTGATCTGCTGTGACCCGAGAGACCTATAAAATAAGTTGCCATTACAGAGAGATGAGCAGGCAACATAGAAGCAACCCTTGAAGCCCGAACCCCTAATTACTGATATGGCCGCAGATTTATTCGGATTGGCTGCAAATTGCAGCCAAGTTGGAGTGAAACCTTGTGATTTTTGGTCGGAGGTATTGTTATCCTATATATAGAGCAACCCCATATGCAAAAATGGCTAATTTTGCCTGATGGAAAATCTGGGATGGATTTCTCATGTTGCTGAATTTATGTTTTCCGATTCTGAAAATTTGGTTTTTGTATTTGATTTGAACTCATCGTGTGGCGTTTGTACGTCAACGACGACGGTTATTTGGTTGTGTTTTGCATACGAGGCTATAGGTTCTAACCTATGGACTCACCGTGTGCCGTATTGGTTTTCCGAACTCGATTTTAATAGCATTGCGATATGTGTTGATATTATAGTTACTTTCGCGTGGATTCCGAGACGATAGAGCTTTGCGTCATCGACTTCGGCGAGCATGGATCAAGGTGAGTAGATCTTTATCTACGGGGGAAGTCGGGTGGATGGCGTATAGCAACCCCGCAAGTTTTGATGGAAACCGATTTATAGAATACGGTTAAGGAAACCTAGACTAGAAAACTATAGGATATGGCTAGAGAAACCATATTACAAAGTTTGGAATAGGGTTAAGGAATTAGTGGGAGATAAGATATACCATGACTTAAAATTATAGCTTAGGGTTTAGGTGACATGATATGATAGACATAGATAAGTAGTTGTAAAGAGAACCAATAGGAGATTTTAGTAGCATAACATGAGGTTGATAATATACGACTTTAGATTGATAAGATGATTTGGTTGATATATCGGTATACGGACACGAGTCGATTGTTATGGATGTGAACCGGTGATATAGGTATATAGATATACATATGTTGTGAATCTTGAATGATAAGCCGTACGAAATGTGAGGTCCGTACCCTCCTTGTCACATAGGTTGTTAGGATCCTAAATTGTTTTATGACGCCGTACGATAAGTTACTGTACGTGATGAGTTAATTGATGATTGATCCATACCCTTGACTAGAGGAGGCCGATTGATAGATTCACCGACTCGGTCATGTTAGATACGTATACCTTATACCTTTTAGCTGCCGATTTACTTTATGCTACGTTCATGTCATTACTATTGCATTTCATATACCTGTGCTAGTACACCTGCACCATTATCGATGATGCGTATGTCACACTTACACAGATTGGCCGGCTTACACACTTCATCATCGATAATTGCCATGTCACTACACAGTAGAATTGCTGCATCATGATATGACTCTTTGCATAATTTACTTGCTATAGTTACATATACACCTTTATACGATGTTGCATTTGACCTTGGAGGAATTGGGAACCACAGCATATATTTTAAAACTGGATTCATTTTAAAGAGCGGTTTTCCCTTGATATATGCATATTACTGTTCCATGTTGCATGATTTACGGATATGCTTACATTCTGTTATATGTCGCATACATCATGCTTTACGATTTTACGCATTGTGATATGCTGTTTCCATGAGATTTTTGGATTTTAGAATTGTGGTTATTTCAAAGGAAAGTATGTATTGTTTTAAAAGCCCGGTTTCTCTTGATATGATATTTCAGTGTGTCCACCATGTGTTTTCTCGGTTCTGAGATTGGCATGTAACACCCGATTCAAGAAGGAGGAGGAACCGTCTGCGGGTGCATGGCCGGTGAGGTCCCCCGGGGCAAGATGATCGCAGATGATGGCGTTGAGCCTAGCAGGGGAGCATTACCTACCGGTGAGAGTATTTGGACTCGGCAGTTATCCAGAGGATACCGACTAGAGTAGAGAGATGAATTTGAGGGCCGATCTGAGGATGCGGCACCTGAGATATTGTCACGACCCGAAAGTACAGAACGTGACCGGCACTTAGATTACGAAGCGTCTAGAGGCGCCACGTAACCTAAGTAAGCCGAAGCCCAGAAATCTAAACCATGAAAAAGAAGAAGAAGCAGTAAAAGAAAACAAGTATAAAATCATCAGCAAATTTTACCAAAAATTTCGGCAGAGTCTCCTCTGTAAAAACTGGCCCCCAAACGGGTACAACAAGTATAATATACATAAACAATAAAAAGCATCCCCAAACGGGAGCTAGCATCAACGCCAACAGGCGGAAACAACAACAGCAAGCACAATAATATACAACGCCAATAGGCGAGGCTCAAAACTCAAAAGAAAACAAAACCACCAGATCTGAATAATACATGCGCGACTCTAAGGTCGAAATAAAAGACTGGTCCTATAAACTTATCAAGTAATACAAATATGGTTGATGGAGCTTACTAGATACAAATGAAAGAATAAAAGTACAATGGTGGTTCGGATACAAGTGAACCAACCTACCGTGCAAATCACCCTGAAAGAATAGATGTGCCAGCAAGCTGCCAGGGAAACCTGTACATCGAACCTGTAATAAAATTTGGCACAACGGGGGTGAGTTGCCAACTCGTGAGTAGAAGACATCTACGAAAAGAAATCGAATGCACGACGCTATCCTAAGTCATAATAATACACTACTATATCTCAATCATCTAGAATAGCAGGGTAATACTATGTGTAAGTGCAAATACTCCGTGTCGTGTCAGTGCCTCATATAGTACTATGTCATATAAAATGAAATGCATGCACCATGAATGTAAAATAAGCAATCCTGAAATCCAGGTATATCTGTATAAGAAATCTTTGGCTGTTATCATAGTAAAATGTGTATAAGAATCTGAAATCTCAACAATGAAATCCATGGAAATCCGAGTCAAGTATCGACATAAATATGTAAATCTCAAGTCTCAATATGTCGGGCTCCGTCAGTCCGGATCGGCTCATATCATCAAATCCCACGACAACGGTCGGTATCCTCAGGATATCCGCCGCGCCAGACATCACCGGTAGGTAGTCTTCCCCTGCCAGGCTCATCGTCTACAACTCGATCTTCTTGCCCTGGGGTACCATACCGGGCCCACCATGTACCCGAGACGGTTCATCCACTCCTCGAAATCCAACAGAAAACATGAAAACTCATGGTGGACGACACATACATCACGAGAAAACCGCATCTTATTTAAAATGAGAAGAGGAGAGAGAGAGAAGTTTATATATTTTTGCGGTTTTCCCCAAAAATCCAGAAATCTCATAGAAATCCAAATCTCAAAATCATGAGTAAGTATATGATAAGTGTCGGCATATGCCCATACTACTGTGCGATAACATGAAAATATGAATGCATGAATGTCTAAGTAATAAATATCATGTCCTATACTAACATCAGAGAGTGATCACAATATTATATCGGTTTAGTTGTTAACTGATTCTATCAATAAAAGATAATATGATCTAAAGTGTACGTGACATAGCAATTACCGATGATGATGTGTGTGAGCCGGCGAATAAGTGTGCGTGGAATATGCGCATCATCGGTAATGGTGCTGGTGTCCTAACAGGTAAAGTTTATACTGATTATAGCATCATATAAAAGAACATGCACCATGATGATTACAGTATGAATGTAAATACAGGTGTGCATTATCCACTCCTCTGCGAGATACGAGTACAACTACCACTATGTGAGTCGAACCTAAACCAGTGACCATCTAACATCCTAAGGAACTAGACCTAATAGACTAGTCAGTAAGAAACTAGAGTCTACCTATGGTCTAAATCAATATCTCTAATAGTCGGCGATCCTGCCTCAATAGCGTCACGTACGTAGTACGGCTTCCTCGAATCAAGAGTGCGGATCAATCATCAAATCTAAGCCTCGTACGGTAAAATCCATCGTACGGCATCCCAATATCGGGGTACGGTCAAGTATCTCCTAGGTGTCTCCTCATTCGTATACTGTCATCAAGTCACACCTATACGATATCGACATCAGGTCACACCTATATGATGTCGTAATCAAGTCATACATATATCATATCGTGATCAGTCACAAGCTACAGCCCAGGTACTATTTTAGCGTCCCATGTACCTCAATATCACCACCACTCTTTATAATTTATATGTTCATGTTCATTATCTCATTCTCTAATGATCCGCTAACACTTTAATACGACTGTATAGTCAAGAATCACGGCATCAAGCCCAGTTATACTGTTTCATCATACCACAGATATCATATCACATCAATGAATCCCATATACGTGTTGTATATATATATATATATACACCTATACCTAGTTTTTATATATATATATACACATATACGTATACTCCATGTCGAGTTTTAGTGTGTGCGTGTGTGTTTCTATCAGAAACCTACGAACCTCTCCCAAAGTATTCATCCTCAGGTATGGTTTTTCTAAATCAGTCTAGTCCCGCCTAGGGTCATTACTAGGGTCCTGCTCAGTAAGAATCTAGGGTCACATCGGGTTTCCTAATGTCAATACGTACTATTCCTATTCTACGTTGCGGGGGTGCTAAACGCCATCCACCCGACTTCCCCCCGTAGATATACATCTACTCACCTGGTCCATGTCTGCCGAAGACAGTGTCGCCATCATCCTCTTCATCGCCCACAGTCCACGTGGGGGGTACCTAGACGCAAACATATAAATAGCATCGTAAACTGAATCACATACAAAAGTCAAACGATCTAAAGGAACAAGCATAGGTTAAAACCTATGTCCCGCCCACGCAAAAGAACCAAATACCGCTCGATATCGGCATACGAACTCCGATGGATCGAGATAACATCATCAAACAACTTGTAGTTTTAAAACACATTACTTATACCATAAAACACGATTAAATCCATCGAAACCCTAAAATCCATCAAACCGTCCAATTTCGTAAAACCCGAAAATGCCAGTATACCGTTTTTCATCAAAACTTGACATTTAAATGAAACTAATGGTCATAAAACTCATTAAATAGCATTACTAGACTATACAAACCATTACTATATTTTTATTACACAATTTTGCATTTATTTGAAATTTCTAGTTTGCAACTTTCAACAATTTTAACATTTTTCAAGCAAAATACCACAATTCCACCACAAAACATGATTTTGCATTAATTAATGTATTAAACCACAATTCATGATGATAATGATTTAATGAAACCATAAATTATATTTTTAATCTCATTTATTTAGGAATTTTCAAAATCTAGTTTACAAAATAATAGCATTTTATTAGTATTTTCCAATTCTCAAAGTAATCTAGTGGTCAAACTAAGTTTTTCTTTCCATTTACATGCTAATACTCTCACTAAAACTACAATCTAATGATAGAAACTTTAATTGGAATTTTATATTACCCACAAACACATTTTAGAAAAATCTAGTTAGCTAATTTCCTTATTTAAAACAATTTTAAATGAAAATTTTACAATTTAACAACCATGCAATATTTTCCAATTCTAAAAGTGTTAAACTAACTATTATAACCCTAATTAATTATTAAAAACCCTAACTTGAATTTACACCCCTAACTTGCATTTTTAAAAAAAACATAGAATTAATATAATAAATCTAATTATGCTTTAAAAGAACATTTAATAGAAATAATTCAAAAGAGAAAGATTTATACCTCCACAATCTCATGTCCAAACTTGAAAATGAGCCTAAAAAATACGTGCTTTCCCACTCCAAAATCCATGTAAAGAAGAGTAGAGAATAAAGGGTATGAAATAATTAGGATTTTGTGTATTTTTTGTTGAATTTTTGATGTAATTTGATGGATTTTTGTGCAAAAATGAGGTGGGAAAGGGGGGGGGGCAGCCATGGGGGGTTGTGGCCGGCCTTGAGGGAGTGAGGGAGAGAAAGAAATGATTAAGGAAAAGTGTAGAAGTTTCAAGAGGAGAATTATCACTTAAAGGTCTTTTCATGGTTTATTTAATTATTTATTTATTTGTTTACTATAGCAACTCAAGAAAGCTCTAGAAAATAGGAAAAATTTGCAAATAATTTTTGCATGATACATACTAAATTCTAACATGCCATGGTTCATTTTTACAAATTAAAACCATTTAAATTTATAATTTACACTAATTTAGTGTAAAAATAAAGCTTATGTTAACATTTAAAATAATTAATTTAGGAAAATTTTTTAATTAAACAAAAAAAATTATAAGTGGCTAAATAAACACTATTTACTAGTAATTACATAATTAAATAGGTATTTTTGAATTTATAATGAAAAACAATTGCGGTTTGATTTTACGAAAAATACATTTTGCTTTACCGAAAATCATAAAATTCACTCAAACAATTTGATTCATTTAATTATTTATTTAATTATTTTTAAAACGTTACAATCTTCCCACCTTTAGGAAATTCGGTCCCCGAATTTAAATTAAAACTCCCCTTCCAAATACTAAAACATTTAGCAAAACACTCAAATCGTCGGGGCTCCGAAATCATCAATACATAACAAAAATCAACTCTGTCAAGCATAACGCAATCATCGGAGTTATGGCGAGAATAAAATATCAAAACTCAATATGAAAACCATCATAATATACATCAATCTGTAACTTACATATAGTGCGCATCATAGTAAAACCGTACAAATATCTGGATAAGGCAATATGCAAACACCCCTTTTTGAAAATTGCCGTGTGATGCACGTGTCACGGCATAAGTAGCGGACGTTTAAATTTTTAAAAAAATAACTGTATATATATCTTTTATTTAACATACACGTCCCGCCTAGTTACTAAATCAAATAATAATGATTATGAAAACATACTGCTCAAACTACAATCAATCCCAATCACATCAATAAAATGTCATGTGCGTCCGGTGCGCACTGAAATCGAAACCAAATGCAGAAACCATGAATACCCACAAAACAAAACTAAGTGCAACAGGTGTGCACCAAAAACATCTGTCAAATGCAACGGGCGTGCACGACTCAAAATCAGGTGCATCTAATCTGCACAAAACCCCGATTTAGTGCATCTGGTGTGCACAAAATCGCATCAAGTGCGCCAAGTATACGCAAGAATCCTAATCAGGTGCACATGGTGCACGAAAACTAACCTCGAATATCAAAATCAAAATCACAGTACAAAAATGCATGAAAACTAAGTCAAAACATATGTCAAAATCATGTGTGACCCCTATGCACGAAATCAATCAAAAGCCTCAAAATATATAAAACCAAATCAAGTGTACTGGGTGCGTACTAAACCATATCAATACAACTGATATATGAAACACAGATAGAATGAAGGTACACACAGGAAATACCAATCGTAGAACAAAGTCCTCAAAATACAAAAATCCAATCAACGAAAATATGAAATTCAAATCACTAAATCACAATCGTAAACACTATCGTCAATGTGCGCCTCTTTCCTCTGATGTCGATTGCTTCGAACTCGTCTCTTCGTAGCTGTGCTGACTGCGCTACCAACGGCAATACTCATATCTAGAGTCTCCCACGTAGTCGATCCCTTCACACGATATCCGGACTACATTAAACTTTTCGATCGATCCATCAAATCCCATAATTCCCCGAGAGCTCAACACTCAAGTACAGTTTAAAAATATCCGGTACATACCCCAGCATCGATGATCCAGCTGTAGGAGGGCAAACCCAAGCCTCACTAATGGCACAACGGAACTGCCGTAAACCCTAAGGTTCAAGGGCGTTCTCGTGGTCATTATGTCGAGTTAGGGTTTCATTCTTCTAGAGGGTCCATCGAAATACCTGCATGTCCTTCCGAATACTTTAAACTTAGGAAAATGGTTTTCTGATAATCGTTCGAACCCTTTAACTTCATCCGGACGGCATGTGAATACCCTTCGTCCGCACGCTAAGCAATGCTTCAATCCTCAAGAATAACCAATACTCTAATGGTTATCGCATTCGAGCCGTAGCTCCTTCTGCCCGTGCGCCCGTGGTAACAGAACCACCCTCCGACATCGACGAAGATAGATCAAAGGAACGAATGAAATACGGTGCAAACAAATGTACATCCTAAGGCACCTTAAGCAGAGTAGCGTATCGTAAGTATGCCGCGGACCATACCCACGGTACGTTACTCTACCTAAATCGCCTACTCCATCAACCAAGGGTCACCTAGACTTATACAAGGTTAAACCTAGCGCTCTGATACAACCTTTGTCACGACCCGAAAGTACGGAACATGACCGGCACTTATATTACGAAGCATCTAGAGGCGCCACGTAACCTAAGTAAGCCGAAGCCCAGAAATCTAAACCATGAAAAAGAAGAAGAAGCAGTAAAAGAAAACAAGTATAAAATCATCAGCAAATTTTACCAAAAATTTCGGCAGAGTCTCCTCTGTAAAAACTGGCCCCCAAACGGGTACAACAAGTATAATATACATAAACAATAAAAAGCATCCCCAAACGGGAGCTAGCATCAACGCCAACAGGCGGAAACAACCACAGCAAGCACAATAATATACAACGCCAATAGGCGAGGCTCAAAACTCAAAAGAAAACAAAACCACCAGATCTGAATAATACATGCGCGACTCTAAGGTCGAAATAAAAGACTGGTCCTATAAACTTATCAAGTAATACAAATATGGTTGATGGAGCTTACTAGATACAAATGAAAGAATAAAATTACAATGGTGGTTCGGATACAAGTGAACCAACCTACCGTGCAAATCACCCTGAAAGAATAGATGTGCCAGCAAGCTGCCAGGGAAACCTGTACATCGAACCTGTAATAAAATTTGGCACAACGGGGGTGAGTTGCCAACTCGTGAGTAGAAGACATCTACGAAAAGAAATCGAATGCACGACGCTATCCTAGGTCATAATAATACACTACTATATCTCAATCATCTAGAATAGCAGGGTAATACTACGTGTTAGTGCAAATACTCCGTGTCGTGTCAGTGCCTCATATAGTACTATGTCATATGAAATGAAATGCATGCACCATGAATGTAAAATAAGCAATCCTGAAATCCAGGTATATCTGTATAAGAAATCTTTGGCTGTTATCATAGTAAAATGTGTATAAGAATCTGAAATCTCAACAATGAAATCCATGGAAATCCGAGTCAAGTATCGACATAAATATGTAAATCTCAAGTCTCAATATGTCGGGCTCCGTCAGTCCGGATCGGCCCATATCATCAAATCCCACGACAACGGTCGGTATCCTCCGGATATCCGCCGTGCTAGACATCACTGGTAGGTAGTCTTCCCCTGCCAGGCTCATCGTCTACAACTCGATCTTCTTGCCCCGGGGTACCATACCGGGCCCACCATGTACCCGAGACGGTTCATCCACTCCTCGAATCGGGTCTCGAAATCCAACAGAAAACATGAAATCTCATGGTGGACGACACATACATCACGAGAAAACCACATCTTATTTAAAAAGAGAAGAGGAGAGAGAGAGAAGTTTTATATATTTTTGCGGTTTTCCCCAAAAATCCAGAAATCTCATAGAAATCCAAATCTCAAAATCATGAGTAAGTATATGATAAGTGTCGGCATATGCCCATACTACTGTGCGATAACATAAAAATATGAATGCATGAATGTCTAAGTAATAAATATCATGTCCTATACTAACATCAGAGAGTGATCACAATATTATATCGGTTTAGTTGTTAACTGATTCTATCAATAAAAGATAATATGATCTAAAGTGTACGTGACATAGCAATTACCGATGATGATGTGTGTGAGCCGGCGAATAAGTGTGCGTGGAATATGCGCATCGTCGGTAATGGTGCTGGTGTCCTAACAGGTAAAGTTTATACTGATTATAGCATCATATAAAAGAACATGCACCATGATGATTACAGTATGAATGTAAATACAGGTGTGCATTATCCACTCCTCTGCGAGATACGAGTACAACTACCACTATGTGAGTCGAACCTAAACCAGTGTCCATCTAACATCCTAAGGAACTAGACCTAATAGACTAGTCAGTAAGAAACTAGAGTCTACCTATGGTCTAAATCAATATCTCTAATAGTCGGCGATCCTGCCTCAATAGCGTCACGTACGTAGTACGGCTTCCTCGAATCAAGAGTGCGGATCAATCATCAAATCTAAGCCTCGTACGGTAAAATCCATCGTACGGCATCCCAATATCGGGGTACGGTCAAGTATCTCCTAGGTGTCTCCTCATTCGTATACTGTCATCAAGTCACACCTATACGATATCGACATCAGGTCACACCTATATGATGTCGTAATCAAGTCATACATATATCATATCGTGATCAGTCACAAGCTACAGCCCAGGTACTATTTTAGCGTCCCATGTACCTCAATATCACCACCACTCTTTATAATTTATATGTTCATGTTCATTATCTCATTCTCTAATGATCCGCTAACACTTTAATACGACTGTATAGTCAAGAATCACGGCATCAAGCCCAGTTATACTGTTTCATCATACCACAGATATCATATCACATCAATGAATCCCATATACGTGTTGTATATATATATATATACACCTATACCTAGTTTTTATATATATATACACATATACGTATACTCCATGTCGAGTTTTAGTGTGTGCGTGTGTGTTTCTATCAGAAACCTACGAACCTCTCCCAAAGTATTCATCCTCAGGTATGGTTTTTCTAAATCAGTCTAGTCCCACATAGGGTCATTACTAGGGTCCTGCTCAGTAAGAATCTAGGGTCACATCGGGTTTCCTAATGTCAATAAGTACTATTCCTATTCTACTTTGCGCGGGTGCTAAACGCCATCCACCCGACTTCCCCCCGTAGATATACATCTACTCACCTGGTCCATGTCTGCCGAAGACAGTGTCGCCATCATCCTCTTCATCGCCCGCAGTCCACGTAGGGGGTACCTAGACGCAAACATATAAATAGCATCGTAAACTGAATCACATACGAAAGTCAAACGATCTAAAGGAACAAGCATAGGTTAAAACCTATGTCCCGTCCACGCAAAAGAACCAAATACCGCTCGATATCGGCATACGAACTCCGATGGATCGAGATAACATCATCAAACAACTTGTAGTTTTAAAACACATTACTTATACCATAAAACACGATTAAATCCATCGAAACCCTAAAATCCATCAAACCGTCCAATTTCGTAAAACCCGAAAATGCCAGTATACCGTTTTTCATCAAAACTTGACATTTAAATGAAACTAATGGTCATAAAACTCATTAAATAGCATTTCTAGACTATACAAACCATTACTATATTTTTATTACACAATTTTGCATTTATTTGAAATTTCTAGTTTGCAACTTTCAACAATTTTAACATTTTTCAAGCAAAATACCACAATTCCACCACAAAACATGATTTTGCATGAATTAATGTATTAAACCACAATTCATGATGATAATGATTTAATGAAACCATAAATTATATTTTTAATCTCATTTATTTAGGAATTTTCAAAATCTAGTTTACAAAATAATAGCATTTTATTAGTATTTTCCAATTCTCAAAGTAATCTAGTGGTCAAACTACGTTTTTCTTTCCATTTACATGCTAATACTCTCACTAAAACTACAATCTAATGATAGAAACTTTAATTGGAATTTTATATTACCCACAAACACATTTTAGAAAAATCTAGTTAGCTAATTTCCTTATTTAAAACAATTTTAAATGAAAATTTTACAATTTAACAACCATGCAATATTTTCCAATTCTAAAAGTGTTAAACTAACTATTATAACCCTAATTAATTATTAAAAACCCTAACTTGAATTTACAACCCTAACTTGCATTTTTAAAAAAAACATAGAATTAATATAATAAATCTAATTATGCTTTAAAAGAACATTTAATAGAAATAATTCAAAAGAGAAAGATTTATACCTCCACAATCTCATGTCCAAACTTGAAAATGAGCCTAAAAAATACATGCTTTCCCACTCCAAAATCCATGTAAAGAAGAGTAGAGAATAAAGGGTATGAAATAATTAGGATTTTGTGTATTTTTTGTTGAATTTTTGATGTAATTTGATGGATTTTTGTGCAAAAATGAGGTGGGAAAGGGGGGGGGGGGGCAGCCATGGGGGGTTGTAGCCGGCCTTGAGGGAGTGAGGGAGAGAAAGAAATGATTAAGGAAAAGTGTAGAAGTTTCAAGAGGAGAATTATCACTTAAAGGTCTTTTCATGGTTTATTTAATTATTTATTTATTTGTTTACTATAGCAACTCAAGAAAGCTCTAGAAAATAGGAAAAATTTGCAAATAATTTTTGCATGATACATACTAAATTCTAACATGCCATGGTTCATTTTTACAAATTAAAACCATTTAAATTTGTAATTTACATTAATTTAGTGTAAAAATAAAGCTTATGTTAATATTTAAAATAATTAATTTAGGAAATTTTTTTAATTAAACAAAAAAATTATAAGTGGCTAAATAAACACTATTTACTAGTAATTACATAATTAAATAGGTATTTTTGAATTTATAATGAAAAACAATTGCGGTTTGATTTTACGAAAAATACATTTTGCTTTACCGAAAATCATAAAATTCACTTAAACAATTTTATTCATTTATTTATTTATTTATTTATTTTTAAAACGTTACAGATATGAGGATTTACGTGTCGATGCTGGACACGGGTTTCATGATATTTCGAGTGTCGGTGTTGGACACTCAGGTTACATGTTTTGGTGTGTCATTGATGGACACACACATTCTTGATATCCTTATATATTTACATGCATATGCTATTACGATATTTCGAGTGGACAAGATCCACATGTATATTGGCATTGATTATATTATTGGATGATATCCACATGCATACTTGCATTTATTTATTGTTGGCATATTTTTACATACGGTCACCCTAGATATCATAGTATTACCTTTATGATATAGTTGACCTAGGAAATCATTAATTTATTTGATTTCTACCTGATATTGTTTTCTACTCACGAGTTGGCAACTCACCCCAGTTGTGCCACAGTTTTTGCAGGTTGACCGTACGGATCGGTAGCGGCATCATTGGCACACAGCTTACATTCGGGTAACTTGCTTTGGTAGGTGGGACAGTTGTATCGTGCCCACTCTTGTACTTATTATTCATATTGTATCTAGTCAACTCCATCAATCAAAACTAGTATCTGTATATATTGTAAGACTTAGCAAGACTTATAGTTGCGAGACTTGAGCGATGTGTTATTTGTTCGCTTTGTGGGTTGGTTGTCTTACTTTATTCATTATTTTCTGTGTTGATCTTCGCCGATTGGGCGTCGTATACTTGTTTTATTACTTGCGTGGTTGTGATCCACCGTTTGGCGAAGAGCTAGCTCCCGCTTAGGGATGCCTTTTATATTATCATGTATTTATGGTTTTGGATCAAAATATACAAAGGAGGTGCTGCCCAATTTTTTTAAAAGGAGATCAAACATGTTTTTCAATTATAAAATAAACTTGCATTTTTCATGTTCCCCTTTTTATGCATTTAAGAAAGCATGTGATTTCATCATACTTTTATTTCAAAACTTCACCTCTTTTATTTTCTTGAAAAGGTTTAGATTTCTGGGTTTCAGCTTACTTGAATTGTAGGGTTCCTAGGCACACTAAGGAGGTCTCACAAGGCATCAACCATGCCAATTTCAAAAATTACGGTGCCGAGAAACCCTAATACGGATCGTTGGCTAGAAGTTTAGGCGAAAAAGGAAACTAGTTAACAACTTAACTAAAAGAATGGAAATACAACCTTTGTAGATCCGGTGCTCCACCTCCATAGCTCCGCGATGAAGTCTCCTCGCTGTCCAAATCGGATCCCGGACTCTAGCGTCGGCTTCGTCGGAGAAAAGGGCGGGCTAGGTCGTCGATGTCGATGCCGAAGATGATCTACGTCGAGGCATCACTAGATCAAGCTCCCACTTCACCAAGTCATAAAACTTGTGAAGAAAACACCCTATACTACTTGGCAAGAGGTAGAGGATGAAGAAATGGGAAGTGGGTAGACTTTAGAATTGGATTTCTCACTCTTTTTCATCAATCACCATTGATGGTCCAAGGTTTCTTCATGTTGAAGATGAAGAAGAAGAAGAAGAAAATGTTATGATAAGTATTATGTAAAATGAAAATAATAATAATACTTATCATCTACCAACCATGGTCAAGTGTAGAGACTAAACTAGGGTTAGTGGGAATGGTTAGGGTTAAGCATGGGACAAAAATGGTCACTTAGGTCAAAGCTTCATGAAGCTTCAACTAGAATACAAATCAAGCCACCATTTTCTTTTCATGCCATTTATTTTCCAAAAAGAATAAACAAATAAATAAATGAATAAATCAAAACCCTAACCATTAACATGTAACCATGGTTTGATCTTTACACAAAAACTCTAGCAAACATGTATCATCAAACATGATACAATCATTTGTACAAAAAGTATATCACATATACAACTTGTACATCCAAGTGAGAAAATCCATTTAAAGTGAACCAATACTAGTTAATGCAAAGTAATATATCAAATATATAATTATACATTAAATCATTAAATCAACACTTGATTTAACGATCCGGTCATATCGCATATAACCGACTAGTATCCTATGTATCGGTTTATCGAATCAATGCTTGAATCGATAACTAGGTTATATCGCATACAACCAATCGATACATTTATCGCGAGAATGGAATACGGTATCACATACACGCATTATTCTCGGTCCCGCACATATCTCATATGCGCTCCTATTTCGTTTCGCTTGAGCCAGGAAACCTCTGTGTAGGACTCTAAAGACTCGTCAATACGCCGGCAGCAGGTGATGATCATATCAATCACCCACAAGCCGCAAGCGGTCTGCTAAACGTAACGGCCACCCGGGTATTGAGCGATCAGAAGATCGACGAGCAAGTCCGCTCATACTCCTGTGAATCCAACCAGTAACACTTACCGTACAGTCCGGTCTGTTCGTCTGATATGTCGCATATCTTGCCTAGGGGTGGTAAACGTCAGACCCCAATAGCTCGATAAGTCGTGTCGATATGAGGTCTATAACAATTCGAGAAACTACTGGTAACACTTACCAGTAAATCTCAGCAACCCTGGCCAGGGATTTCCGGTTATAGCCAATCGAACACAGCGCAACATCAACTCCCTATACCGGGAGAGACGAATCCCCTCCTATCGCTCATTGCCTCCATGTGATTCGGGACTGTACCCAAAAACCACCGTTTTGCACGCCCTCTTGGACGTGGTAAGATGGAAATCAAAGCACAGTGGGAACCACACAAGACTCTATGACGATCTCGGGTCAACAGACTACTCTGTACCAGTGTCACCAGAGAACTACCATCTGGCGTAAGGTATAATACCATCTGGGAGTTCTCGGCGAGACCGTCCAGTGTACCCAGTCTCCACTGAGCACCCGTATATCATCTCTGATGTCAAACACCAATGGATATGGATCATCCATCGCCCATCTGTATGGGTCGAGAAGGTATACGCTAGTCTACTCTGGTATATCGATGCCCCGTCTCGATACATCCACGACTAGGGACCTTGAAGGATGTACTTATGGACTACCATGTCCCCACTAGTATGATCCGCATCATAGTCCAGGTAGTCAAGTACACATCCTAAGGGCTTTACCAACCTGTATCAGATAGACAATCAATGTACACGTTAAGGTAAAGGGTAACCAGATAGCATACTATCATGTCGAGCAAGAAAGTCCTCCCTATATATGTCCCAGCATCCACTACAATATACATCCAATGTACAGTAATGGCCTCTAGGGCATACATATAACTAACATGAATTACGTTACGCCTTTAGACGTTGCGTGATTTAAGTGCTGGTCACGTGCTAATATTTCGGGTCATGACAAAGTTTATATCAGAGCACTAGGTTTAACCTTTGTTCGAGTTTAGGTTTGACTATATGGAGTCTGGGGCATAAATATTTCGGAACCTAGGCTTGACCTTACGGAACTTAGACTTGGTCAGGGGGGTATTAGACCCGAACATTCGTTACATAGGCTGACCCTGATTGATGGAGTAGGTAGCTTGAGTAGAGTTACGTACCGTACGTATGTTCCGCGGCATATTTACGATACGATACTCCACTTAAGAAAGCTTAGGATGTACATAGATTGAGATCTTTGATTCTATTTATTTCCATGATCACACTTTTATTGATTCCATTCCTCCTTATGATTATGTATCCATTTTGGGATCTGTTGATTCCTTTCATTCCATTGATATGGTTGTATCGATACATGCTTGAGGTTCCAGTCACCATGGTTTGAGCACAGATTGAGCTGCTGCTAGTGTTGCGGTCAGGGCGATCTCGTCATGGATGAGGACTGACCATTGTGTTTTCTGGTGACACAAGAACGTCTCGATTTTGTATTGGTGTTGTGACTTCTCGTTTAAGGCGAGTGCTCAGCTATGCACCGTATGATTAGGACATTGATAGAGGCTGACAGTTATAAGAGGACTTTTGATGTACAGCATGTTGGATATAGTGCCCTCAGAGTCAATTAATGGATCACAGGCACATGATTGCAATGATTGAGGGGGGACCTATGCCGGTAGGACAGTCTTACTCGAGATGATAGTATACTATCTGGTTTATCTTTATCATCGTGTACTTCTTTAGGTGGCCTTACGAGTCACTATTACACGTTGATAGAGTCCCTAGGATTCTTGCTTGACTACCAGCAGTATGAGGGCGATCATATACGTGGGAGCTGGGGTCTATAAGCACATCCTTAAAAGGTCCCTAGTCGTAGGAGTTTCGAGACAGGGCATCGATTCTCCAGAGTAGACTAGTGTATACAGTCGAGACCCCGACGAGGGGCGGTGGCCGGTCTCACAAGCCACTGGTGTTAGTTGGTTCACCTAAGATGTATACAGGTGCTCATTGGGTTATGAGTACACCGGACAGGACTCACCGGGAACCTGCTAGTTGGTATTATACCTGACGTCAGATAGCAGTTCCCTGGTGACATGTGTACAGGTTAGTTCATCGACCTGAGATCGTCATTTGTCTCGTGTGAGTTCCCACTGTGCTTTAATTACTACCCTACCACGGCTCAAAGGAGTCGTGCAAACAGGTTTTAGTTGGGTACAGTCCCGAGCCACATGGGGGCAGTGAGCGGATCTGCAAGGGTTCGCCTCTCCCGGTATTGGGGGTGAGGTCGTGCTATGTCTAGGAGAGCCAGTACATGAAAAGTCCTTGGCCAAGGCAGGAGATTTACTGGTAGGTATTCCAGTAGTATCTCAGGGTGTTCTGGGCTGCACTCCGACACGACTTGAACCGCTATTGGGGGTCTGACTTTTACCAACCCCCTAGGCCCGCCATGCGATGCTCATAGACAAACGGACCGGACTGTATGGATATTGTTACTGACAGGCTCAGTAGGGTGTCAGGATGAGTTCGCTCATCGACGTCCCTTTTGGTCAATAGCTGGTGGCCCGTCACGTATGGCTGATACCTCTGACGTGCTAGTGGTTAAATCCACAGCCATAGTATTGACGAGTCTTTAGAATCCACCATACACACAGTTACTCAAGTTTCGGGCGAAACGCTGTAGAGGCCGTATGGAGATATGGCAGGGTTCGATCAGATACGTGCGGTATTGCACGGATCGTGATCGGACGGTTTTTACTAGCCGGTTTTGTTTTAAGCCGGATCCTAGTATTAGACAGTGTAGTTTTGTCTCTTTGCATTTGTGTTCGGTGGGAATACAAATGCGGGCATGTATATGCAGTAGTGGGGTTTTCCTGTAATTTATTACGGGATCAGTTTTCTGAAGTTGCCAGTTTGCATTCCGTTCCGGCCGGTTTTCCTTTGTTCTTTCGCGGCCGGACTTTTCGATGGAGGGGGTTATTTGCAAGTGTGCAAATAACATTAGTGGAGGGGCTTTCTTGCATTATCTGGCTTCATCATGATGAGATTCTTTTCTAGTCCATTCCATTGCATTTATTATGATGGTTGGTGAAAGGATGTGAGTGAGATATTGGTGTGACCCTTTTTGATTAATTTTTATCAATTCTTTTTCCCACTAGATTATTCCATTCATAATTCCCTCCACCATTCTTGAGGATTAGGGGACGGCCACTTTGATGAGAGAGGGAGAGAGGTTTCATTTTGTGTGAGGGGATATTGTTCATCTCATTTGGCTTGCAAGATATATCACCATTTTTCCTAAGTCATTTTCTCCACCTCCATCCATACAAGGCATCTTCAAACCCCAAAAGAGACAACCATTCTTCACTTGTCTACAACAAATCTTGGACGCGTCGGCTATCCAATTTCGCGCCCGAGTTGCCTCGGTCTAGAGGTGGGAGCCCGTAAACGAACCCGGCTACGTGGTGCCTTTCCGATGAGGACGTGACGGACGGAGATTCCGCGGGAGATCGGAGTGGAGACGAAGACCTAAGGACACGGATTGCCTGGTATACTTCTCTACCCATCTTGTATTTTGCTAGTAGCTAGGTTAATGGCCCGATCCGGGTTAAAGGTGGGCGGTGGTGCCGGTTTGCTAGTTTGCAAAGTTTTTCGTTTCCGCGTTTCCGGCATCGGATCGACGGCCGGGGGGCCGCCGCGGACTTACATTGGTATCAGAGCCACGCCATTAACCATGCCTAGCTTGCTCTAGTATGTTTAGAACTCGATCGAACAATAAAACCCCAAAAACCGTATTTTCTTGTGCATTGGGTTTCTGTCGAAATTTTTTTAGCTCCAAAAATTTTTCAGTTTTTTGCAGAATACTGTGCATGGAAATCTAAGCACTCTGTGAAAATTTGGTCGCGAGATCTCACCATACCACCGCGGAACCGCGGCCAAACCCATGCTTGGGCCGCGGTTCCGCCGCGCTTTTAACTGTTCAGCGCACCAAATTTTTACAGAGAGCTCCTGTGTAGAAAATAGGGTTTTTGGAATATTCTTTTTGGGCCCAGATTTTCTATGAGTGCTACAGTACTGCTTGGGGCCCACTTCGATAAATTTGTTCGATCGGATATTTTAAACATGTTAGTTCACAGTATTTACATTATATCTGCGGCCGTGAATATCATTTGATTGGTAAATCCTGTCTAACTGCTATAGCCCTTTTAGACGGATTTGTGAACGTGACGTTCACGTTGATGTTCTGTGTTGTGCTGTGATGTTGCGGATTGGTCGTGGAGGATAGCCTGGTTGCAATATTAGTACAGTTTTGTTTTATATGTACATTTGATATTGCGGGGCGAGCGTCCCATATGTGGACTGCCGTCACTGCCTATTTGTGTTATTCTTTTGGGGCACGACCGGGTCGAGGTCGATGTACCCGTTGTATATTTATTTTACTTTCTGTACTAGGATTACCCCACGGAGGGGTGCACGGATAGCCGGGTTCTAGAGGGCAACGAGCCCGCATCTCATGGCGTTGAGACGGAGGGGGCTTTACTCTAGAATTGGTGGGCTATTCGCCGCACTCGTAGGGGGTATAGGTTGACCCAGGTGGGGTGCCCAAGTTACCGGATTCCGTGAAGTGCTGGGTGGTCCATTCACGTTGCTGAAGGGGGCTGCCTCGCTTCAGGTTTTGGCGGGTAACTTGCCGTGCCCGTAGGGGTCTAGGTTTTCATTGCACAGGCTATCCACACGACCAGGGAAACGTCGGGTTTCAGTAGCGGCTCTATGAAACCCGGGGATCCCAGATATCTGTATTGTTCTGTGATGCTGGTTACATTTCTGTGCTGTTGCATTTTATCACGCCTTGAGCGAAAATTATATATTATATATATACTAGTAGATGTTGTATATGTTTTGCATCCGCGCTAGTCCAGTCCCCGCTCTGTCGTTAGTTAGCTAACCTAACGGGTGATGACGGGACCCAGTGGCGAATGCGGATGGCATATACGTACGTCATTATGTTCGTTCTTTATTGGTGTGATCAATTGATGGGACTGCGTTGATTCGGATCAATGCAAGATAAACAAACCTATTCTGATGTTGTTGGAACATTTTTCAAAAAGCTGTTATTGCAAGGGCGTTCACTTTTGTTTTGCATAGTGGTATTCGGTTGGAATATCCTGCTCCTCAGTCGACGAGGCAAGGGTCGAGATCCCTTCACCGGGAGCGACCCCTTGGACAAAAGTTTGCGTCAGGGCAATAACTTCACTATAGCCGATTACTTTTGCTTTGCATCGTGGTATTCAATTGGAATATCCTGCACTTCATTCCACGGGGAAAGAGCCGAGATCCCTTCACCGGGAGTGACCTCTTTAGTAAAGGTTTTCGTCACTATATTTTTTAAAAAGCTATCCGTTCCTTCAACGATATCAAGTTCATTACGTTAAAGGTTTTCGTCAGAAACCATTCGTAGCCCTCCATCATTTCAGAACGGTAGCACTTAGTATTCATGCTATGTATGTTGGCCTTCGTCAAGGCATAGTGTATGGTAGCTATTTGTTACTTTTCTGCAGAATAGATAGATGCGTTGGTTTAGGACAGTCGTACTACTATTTTGGCATTCGTCAAGGTTATGTACGGGTGGGTTCAAATTAACCTGGATAATTACGGGTAGAACTTGACATGTGACTTATGATATGTTGGCCAAAGTCAAGGTCATAAGAGCATGGGGCAAAAATCCACATCGGGAGTTTCTAAAGAAACTAAAACTTGCCAGATATGCGCATACCTTCTGGAGTGTGATAACGTGAGCGGATTCCGCCACGTTATCATGCGATGATAGTTGGATCCCGATTCCAACTGATAAGTTGGTTTACTTCTCGGGTGATCCCGGCTAATTCTTCTTTCAGGTTTGGGGAAGAATTTGACGTTACAGTGGGAGGTTTCCAGATTAGATAAAGTGATAACCATTCTGATCTAGGTTAGAGTGCACGCTGAGTGTTTCTTTTCTCTCTCTCTTTGGCAGCGACCATTGACCCGACCCTAGACTATGACTCAGTGACCAAGTTGAGCGAACCTTCTTAACACTGGCTTTTGGATTGTCAGAGTTGCAAACCTCATTGCCACTCCTACTTTTACCCTTTTCTCCAGGACACCCCATATTACTACGAACGTCCACTTCCATTGGACAAAACCATTGTATGGTTATATACGAACTCGAAGGAATTTATTCGAGGATGGTTTCTGGTTCTGGAGAAAACGAATAGGACTATTCAGTTGTTTTTTCCTTTTACCTTCTCTCAGGTTGCGAGTACTCCTTGGTTTAGGAGATAGTACACCTATTATGCAAATTGGATAGTCTTCTTCCAAACCATAGGCAGGTGCCGACCGGTAGGGAATGAAGAAAACCAATTAGCCTAAACGGTGTGCAAAAGGTATTAAGTTAAGACAAAGAAAGGGATTAGTAAGAGGGCAAAGTAAATTGCGACTGCTATTCACGACCAAACCAAATATTTCTTCGCCAATCCTAAATCACCTTTGTATTTCTCCAGGACACTCTGTATCACTACGAAGATCCACAGTTTATTGGATAATCCATCGTATGGTTATATACGAACTCGAAAGGAACTTGTTCCAGTTCGGGGATGGATCCTGGTTCAGGAGAAATAGGAATAAGGTTTATTCGGTTGTCTTTTATCTTCACCTTCTCTCGCATTGCTAGTGCTCCTAGGATTAGGACAGTACACCCATTATGCTTATTGGATAGTCTTCTTCCAAACCATAGGCTGGTGCCGAACGGTAGGGAAGAAAGAAAGCCATTTGGCCTAAAGGGGTGTGCAGAAGGTAATGACTAAAGACATATAAAGGGATTTGGAGAGATGGCAAAGAAATATACGGTTACTGTTGTGAATCTGGATAATGGAAGAGGCATTACTAGGAATACCCCATCGAAACATTTCAATGTTTCAGTTTCACTGTGTACTGTTAAAGGAAAACTGATTTCCTAATTAGACACTTGCTCCAGGGTATGTATTTACCAGGTTTGATCTCTCATCTGTATGGTTTTACAGATGATGAGTGGGAGTAAGTTATTGGGAATTAGGTGATCATCCTCATTATATCGGGATTCGTTGTAATTGGTGATATTTGAGGAAGTCACCTGGGTTGTTTGCCGGACGGCAAATATTTGGTTTTGAATATCCGTTGTTATGCACCAATTTCAAATTGATATATCTGTACGTCTATTTTTATAGAGTGAGATATACCTTTTTGAAATTATGTCTATGATATTTACCTATATCAGTGGATGGTTAGGTAAGGAGCATTGAACAACGGTGTAATTCTTCTTAACCATAAGTACAGTTTTCAACCTACGACACACAGTGAATGAGTCATTTGACTCAAGGGACTTATACAGAGTTTTGTGTATTGTCCAGTGTCCATTAGGACAGAGGGGTAGGTACTCGTACTATATTCGGTTTACTTATGACTTCTCTAGTTTTAGACAGGTGTTTCGTAGAAACACAGGGTCTAAATTTTGAGAAGTTATAGGTATAAGAATAGAGTAGAGAACCAGGTATTGTAAGTATCGGGATTCTTCAAGGTGATCGAAGATGTAAATACTTGTGTATGGTATTCAGTTGATAGTAATGAGAACTTGCTTCTCTTTCAGGTTACTCATAATTGGAAGCATTCCTAAGTTGAGTAACGCTGATCGGCCTCTTTCCATTTAGCTAACATGCACTGGAGACAGCTGCATGATTTGAATCTGGTTCAATTAAATCAGTGTCTCTGTTCCTGTATTGGATATAGAACAGTTCATATCTTGACATTGTTAAGATACGGGGAGTTGTCCAGCTTATGCTTAAAACCAGACTCTTGATAACTCAAGGCACGTTTCTGTAATGGCTGTTTGTGGGTTAACCCGGGCTATGACGAGGGTTGACTTTCTACCATCTGGAAGATCAATAGTGATATTGTTCTTGACTCGCCACAGTTTTAACAAAAATGGATTTTTTTAGAAAACAGTAGTGGGAGTATGGTAGAACTGGAAGTGATTCCAGAACCGCAAACGATTACTGAAGATTTGATAAGAACCTAAAGATTCAATCTTGTTTGACATTCCATTGGCCACTCCGCAGATATGGTGGGTAACCTCAGGCACCCGAGAGGTACTTCGGTATGCTCAAGGACGGTGGCAGGGAGGTTCTTGTTTACCCAGACTTGCCATTGCTGTTGTTCCAGACTGTAAGACCCGGCAGGAGGATGAGTATAGCGTCGTTCTAAACTAGCTTTAGAAGTGTACGTGTATATGACTCTGCCAGAGGGTTGTCGTGGTCAGTGGGAGCAGCGGAAGCATGGTGGACAAGTGGCTTATGTCTATTTATAGACTAAAGCAGATATAGCGGAGATAGATCATCTATTTCTGATGTGACAGTCATAGTTTTGACTTCATCAGAATAGGGGATGGATCTGTTAAGAAGGTAGTAGGGTGTAATGTCCTGGTATTTGGATGACATACACAGAGTAGGAAGTGATATTCCTATACTACGATCGGTTATACTTTGGTCGTCACACAGTGGTTTCTCCACACAGGACTTGGATATTATATCAGACATTCTGGTCACTAGATCTATGGTTTCAGATCTAGATTTGGGTGGTTTCCCAATCAGGGTACTTAGACAGCATTCTATGAGTATTTAGAATGGACGACTCCTGGCATGGTAGTATACCTGCAGGTGATGGAGTCACCCTCTCTAAAGGTGTCTTACAGACTAAAGGGGAGAGGGATACACATGATTGGCAGATCACTTGCTTAGGCAATTGAGTTGATCATGAGATGTCAAGTACCACAACAGATGTTGTTCTTGCAGTAGATGCAATAAGTTGACATTGATCCAATCCTGGAGAAACATTCGGAAGCAGTTTTAGAACATAAGTGGATGTTCTAGGGATATGATAACGACAGCCTCATTCAGGAGACAGTTATCATTCCAGGCCTCCAAGGTGACATGGAGGACAGAGTGACTGTCAGAGTTATAGTTTTCCCTCTGATGAGGGGCAGTAATTTGGACAGGTGGTCCAGGTGGATACTGAGGGAAGGATGGCGCAGGATACTGATTAAGTTCAGTTGACGATACAGTCTAAGAAGTTTGGATTTGGAGTTCATTTATGAGCTAGGTCCCATCAGACATCCAGACATTCTAAGACAGGTATTGCTCATTTCGGGAGATGGCTTTCTCCGTGAACTTGAGATATAAAGAGATATAGAATGAAACATCACAGCGGATCCACTCACGGAGGCTATTCCTCGAACGCAATAGTTTCGCAAATGAGTTTTGTGAGACTGATTAGTAGAGGAGTTGGGTATTCGGTATCACACGGGCTGTGAGTATGCGACATCGCAATAATTAGCCTTGAGTGCAAGTGGGAGATTGTTGGATATAGTGCCCTCAGAGTCAATTATTGGATCACAGGCATGTGATTGCAATGATTGAGGGAGGACCTATGCCGGTAGGACAGTCTTACTCGAGATGATAGTATGCTATCTGGTTTATCTTTATCATCGTGTACTGTTTTAGGTGACCTTACGAGTCACTATTACACGTTGATAGAGCCCCTAGGATTCTTGCTTGACTACCAGCAGTATGAGGGCGATCATATACGTGGGAGCTGGGGTCTATAAGCACATCCTTAAAAGGTCCCTAGTCGTGGGAGTTTCGAGACAGGGCATCGATTCTCCAGAGTAGACTAGTGTATACAGTCGAGACCCCGACGAGGGGCGGTGGCCGGTCTCACAAGCCACTGGTGTTAGTTGGTTCATCTAAGATGTATACAGGTGCTCATTGGGTTATGAGTACACCGGACAGGACTCGCCGGGAACCTGCTAGTTGGTATTATACCTGACGTCAGATAGCAGTTCCCTGGTGACATGTGTACAGGTTAGTTCATCGACTTGAGATCGTCATTTGTCTCGTGTGAGTTCCCACTGTACTTTGATTACTACCCTACCACGGCTCAAAGGAGTCGTGCAAACAGGTTTTAGTTGGGTACAGCCCCGAGCCACATTGAGGCAGTGAGCGGATCTGCAGGGGTTCGTCTCTCCCGGTATTGGGGGTGAGGTCGCGCTGTGTCTAGGAGAGCCAGTACATGAAAAGTCCTTGGCCAAGGCAGGAGATTTACTGGTAGGTATTCCAGTAGTATCTCAGGGTGTTCTGGGCTGCACTCCGAAACGACTTATACCGCTATTGGGGGTCTGACTTTTACCAACCCCCTAGGCCCGCCAAGCGATGCTCATAGATGAATGGACCGGACTGTACGGATATTGTCACTGACAGGCTCAGTAGGGTGTCAGGATAAGTTCGCTCATCGACGTCCCTTTTGGTCAATAGCTGGTGGCCCGTCACGTATGGCCGATACCTCTGACGTACTAGTGGTTAAATCCACAGCCATAGTATTGACGAGTCTTTAGAGTCCACCACACACACAGTTACTCAAGTTTCGGGCGAAACGCTGTAGAGGCCGTGTGGAGATATGGCAGGGTTCGATCAGATACGTGCGGTATTGCACGGATCGTGATCGGACGGTTTTTACTAGCCGGCTTTGGTTTAAGCCGGATCCTAGTATTAGACAGTGTAGTTTTGTCTCTTTGCATTTGTGTTCGGTAGGAATACAAATACGGGCATGTATATGCAGTATTGGGGTTTTCCTTTAATTTATTACGGGATCAGTTTTCTGAAGTTGGCAGTTTGCATTCCGTTCCGGCCGGTTTTCTTTTGTTCTTTCGCAGCCGGACTTTTCGATGGAGGGGGTTATTTGCAAGTGTACAAATAACATTAGTGGAGGGGCTTTTTTGCATTATGTGGCTTCATCATGATGAGATTCTTTTCTAGTCCATACCATTGCATTTATTATGATGGTTGGTGAAAGGATGTGAGTGAGATATTGGTGTGACCCTTTTTGATTAATCTTTATCAATTCTTTTTCCCACTAGATTATTCCATTCATAATTCCCTCCACCATTCTTGAGGATTAGGGGCCGGCCACTTTGATGAGAGAGGGAGAGAGGTTTCATTTTGTGTGAGTGGATATTGTTCATCTCATTTGGCTTGCAAGATATATCACCATTTTTCCTAAGTCATTTTCTCCACCTCCATCCATACAAGGCATCTTCAAACCCCAAAAGAGACAATCATTCTACACTTGTCTACAGCAAATCTTGGACGCGTCGGCTAGCCAACTTCACGCCCGAGTTGCCTCGGTCCAGAGGTGGGAGCCCGTAAACGAACCCGGCTACGTGGTGCCTTTCCGACGAGGACGTGAGGGATGGAGATTCCGCGTGAGATCGGAGTGGAGACGAAGACCGAAGGACACGGATCGCTTGGTATACTTCTCTATCCATCTTGTATTTTGCTAGTAGCTAGGTTAATGGCCCGATCCGGGTTAAAAGTGCGCAGTGGTGCCGGTTTGCTAGTTTGCAAAGTTTTTCGTTTCCGCGTTTCCGACGTCGGATCGACTGCCGGGGGGCCGCCGCGGACTTACATTGGTATCAGAGCCACGCCATTAACCATGCCTAGCTTGCTCTAGTATGTTTAGAACTCGATCGAACAATAAAACCCCAAAAACCGTATTTTCTTATGCATTAGGTTTCTGTCGAAATTTTTTTAGCTCCAAAATTTTTTCAGGTTGTTGCAGAATACTGTGAATGGAAATCTAAGCACTCTGTGAAAATTTGGTCGCGAGATCTCACCATACCACCGCGGAACCGCGGCCAAACCCATGCTTGGGCCACGGTTCCGCTGCGCTTTTAAATGTTCAGCGCACCAAATTTTTACAGAGAGCTCCTGTGAAGAAAATAGGGTTTTTGGAATATTCTTTTTGGGCCCAGATTTTCTGTGAGTGCTACAGTACTGCTTGGGGCCCACTTCGATAAATTTGTTCGATCGGATATTTTAAACATGTTAGTTCACAGTATTTACATTATATCTGCTACCGTGAATATCATTTGATCGGTAAATCCTGTCTAACTGTTATAGCCCTTTTAGACGGATTTGTGAACGTGACATTCACGTTGATGTTCTGTGTTGTGCTGTGATGTTGCGGATTGGTCGTGGAGGATAGCCTGGTTGCAATATTAGTACAGTTTTGTTTTATATGTACATTTGATATTGCGGGGCGAGCGTCCGACATTTGGACTGCCGTCACTGCCTGTTTGTATTATTCTTTTAGGGCACGACCGGGTCGAGGTCGATGTACCCGTTGTATGTATATTTTACTTTCTATACTAGGATTACCCCGCGGAGGGGTGCACGGATAGCCGGGTTCTAGAGGGCAACGAGCCCGCATCTCATGGCGTTGAGACGGAGGGGGCTTTACTCTAGAATTGGCGGGCTATTCGCCGCATTCGTAGGGGGTACAGGTTGACCCAGGAAGGGTGCCCAAGTTACCGGATTCCGTGAAGTGCTGGGTGGTCCATTCACGTTGCTGAAAGGGGCTGCCTCGCTTCAAGTTTTGGCAGGTAACTTGCCGCGCCCATAGCGGTTTAGGTTTTCATTGCACAGGCTATCCACACGACCAGGGGAACGTCAGGTTTCAGTAGCGGCTCTATGAAACCCGGGGATCCCAGATATCTGTATTGTTCTGTGATGCTGGTTACATTTCTGTGCTGTTGCAATTTATCACGCCTTGAGCGAAAATTATATATTATATATATACTAGTAGATGTTGTATATGTTTTGCATCCGCACTAGTCCAGTCCCCGCTCTGTCGTTAGTTAGCTAACCTAACGGGTGATGACGGGACCCAGTGGCGAATGCGGATGGCATATACGTACGTCATTATTTTCGTTCTTTATTGGTGTGATCAATTGATGGGACTGCGTTGATTCGGATCAATGCAAGATAAACAAACCTATTCTGATGTTGTTGGAACATTTTTCAAAAAGCTGTTATTGCAAGGGCGTTCACTTTTGTTTTGCACAGTGGTATTCAGTTGGAATATCCTGCTCCTCAGTCGACGAGGCAAGGGCCGAGATTCCTTCACCGGGAGTGACCCCTTGGACAAAAGTTTGCGTCAGGGCAATAACTTCACTATAGCCGATTACTTTTGCTTTGCATCGTGGTATTCAGTTGGAATATCCTGCACCCCATTCCACGGGGAAAGAGCCGAGATCCCTTCACCGGGAGTGACCTCTTTAGTAAAGGTTTTCGTCACTATATTTTCTAAAAAGCTATCCGTTCCTTCAACGATATCAAGTTCATTACGTTAAAGGTTTTCGCCAGAAACCATTCGTAGCCCTCCGTCATTTCAGAACGGTAGCACTTAGTATTCATGCTATGTATGTTGGCCTTCGTCAAGTCATAGTGTATGGTAGCTATTTGTTACTTTTCTGCAGCATAGATAGATGCGTTAGTTTGGGACAGTCGTACTACTATTTTGGCCTTCGTCAAGGGTATTTACGGGTGGGTTCAAATTAACCTGGATAATGACGGGTAGAACTTGACATGTGACTTATGATATGTTGGCCAAAGTCAAGGTCATAAGAGCATGGGGCAAAAATCCACATCGGGAGTTTCTAAAGAAACTAAAACTTGCCAGATATGCGCATACCTTCTGGAGTGTGACATCCTATACAGGTCCCAGGTCATAGGATTATTGAGACGGGGCATTGATACTCCGGAGTAGACTGGTGTATACGCTTTTCATCCTAGCTGGGGAGATGGTCTGTCCCACAGCCATCAGTACGTCGTACTGGAGATAGTATGCAGGTGCTCGTTAGGTTACGGGTACATCGGACAGGACTCACCAGGAACTGCAGGTTAGTACTATACCCATCGTCAGATAGCAGTTTCCAGGTGACATGAGTGCAGCTTAGTCCGTCGACTTGACACTGCAACTTTGCCTCGAGTGTGTTCCCACTGTACTTAGGTTACTACCCTACCACGGCTCAAAGGAGTCGTGCAAACAGGTAGTAGTTGGGTGCAGTCCCGAAGAACTTGGAGGCAGTGGCGGTTATACAGGATTCGTCACTCCCGGTATTGTGGGTTGATATCGCGATGTGTATGGAGAGCAATTACGCAAGGTCCCTGGCCAGGGCAAGCGAGATTTACTAGTAGGTGCTCTAGTAGTTTCCCAAGGTGTAATGGGTTTCACTCCGACACGACTTATACGGCTATTAGGGGTCTGACATTTACCGCCCCCTAGGCCCGATATGCGATAGTCCTAGACGAACAGACCGTACTGTATGGAAATTGTCACATACAGGCTCAGTAGGAGTTCGGATGGGTTTCTTCATCGTCCTTCTTATCGACATCTACCTGGGGACCGTTATGTACAGCTAGCACCGCTTGCGGCCTGTGGTTAAGCCTACTGCCAGCGTAGTGTCGAGTCTTTAGAGTCCCACACAGAGAGTTTCCCTGCACCGGGCAAAAGGTATAGAGGCCGTATGGTTTTACGGCAGGGCCACGATCACTTACGTACACTTATGCACGTATTGTGACCGGGAAGATAATACTACTGGGCTTTGGTTTAAGCCGGATCCTCGTATTATACAGATGGATTTATTCAGTCTCAGTTTATCCATGTTTTTCGGAAATACGGATGGGAGGGGCAGTCTCGTAATTTGTTGGGAAGCTTCTAGAAGGAGGTGACTCATTTGTGTTTATTTCTTTTTAGATTTAAACTAAATGAGGTGGAGGAGATGAGGTGTAGTTTCATTAAATGATCCATGACTCAATAGGTGACTCATTAGATGATTCAGCTTGTGAATTAAATGAAGCATGATGAATATTAGCTAGATATTTATTTTGATGATATTATTATGCTTCATGATATTCACAAATGAGAATAGTTCATTCATAATCACAAAACACTTCTCTTTCCTCAAGTCTTCATCTTCTTCCTCAAACCCTAAAAGCTCTCATGAGTTGAGAATTCTAGGGTTTAAAGTGACTTAGTAATCCAACTAAATACTCTACACCCTCTAGGACTTCTAAATTAGCAAACTAGAAGCCGTAGTTATCTCAGATTCGAGATAGGAGCTCGGACTATAGACTCTCGGGTGGATTGTCTTTTGACTCAAGGAGGCCATTGAGGTACAGATCAGTCGAAAATATTGCATTTTTAACACATCAATTTTCCTGCTCTTTGCAATCATCTAAAGGTGTTTGGTATAAATATAGCACATATTAGCAATTTGTCTGTAAAATACCAAATAACATGTGTTATACATTATAACCGGCATTTTGAGGGAAATTAAGTGTTTATTATTGCACGCATGATCTTTTGTGAATCCACACTTGTCTCGAGATTGTGCGCAGGAAATTCTCCAGGTAAAAGAGCCGGAACTGCTAAAAGTGCTGATAAAATACGTCAAGTCCAAGACTTGAAATCTGGCAATGAACAAGAAAGTATAAAAATATTTCAGACATCAGAAAAGTGCCATAAAGCCAACACAAAAATACCCTGAAAGTTTCATGCAACAAATACACCAAACGGCCGCGGATCCGCGGCCTAGTTGGTCGGTCCGCCGCGGATCCGTGGCCGCGTTGACTCATTGGGGACAGACACTTTGTCCGAGGCTTCTCTTTAAATAGAAAAACTTCTTCAAGACACTTCAATCCCTAGAGATCTCCAGAAGCTTCCCTTCTAACAGCCAAGCTTCATGTGCAAGCTTAATACCTACCAAGCTTCTTGTACAAGCCTCATAACCACCAAGCTTCTCATGCAAGCTAGCTAACTACCTCAATCTAGAAGCTTCTCTACAACTACATAGCTTCCTATGCAAGCTTCATAACAACCAAGTTTCCAAGGGAAGCTAAACATAGCTTAGCTTCCAAGGGAAGCTAAACCTAGCTTCTAGGGGAAGCTTGAGGGAAAACTATATAAAGGGACCTAATGCTTCATTAAAAAGGTTGTTGAGTGGTTGAAGGTTGTTCATCATTTGAGTGGTAAAAGAATTGTAGTGAGCTCCAAATCATTCTAAATCAAATGGAGTGAAACAATTTAATCCAAATCAAGATTCATCGAGTACCGATTCAATTAAGCATTCAATGAGCCTTTTTGAAGCAACGCCGATCTTCATCCGAGCAAGTGATCCATGACGATCCGCGACTCAAGAAGACGATGCGAAGCTAGTTTCGACAATTGAGTTCTCTCCTCAAAATCTTGTAATCTTTGAGTGAATTGTAACGAAACGTTGATTTATAAAAGGTGAAAATTCTTGATCTTGCTTTTCATTACATTTGAGCATTATGAAGAGCTATCGATTCTTGATTGTTATCTTTTTCATGATGTTTGAGTGAAAACTCCGCTTGTCGAGGAATCGAGAAAATAGATAGATGATGATGATTAAATTCTTGAATGATTCTTAAGTCTTATGAGTTTTGTAAACTTTAGGAAATTGAATCAACGACGACCTAGTTTTGAGCGAGTTGCTTTCTTGAATGTTCTCGCTCTAAATTAGAGATCATGATCGATTATTGAATTTCCTAGAGACTAGAATTTGAACGCTAATCAACGAAAGGACAAGGGATGATGATGAAGAAACCCTAGTTTCTTCAATAGATCCATAAACCTCGTTGATTGTCATCGATCTAGTAATAAATCTTCAATAGATGAGAATTTGTAATCATTATTCTTCATCATCACTATCGATTGGATTGATTCCTATAAGCCTCTTTACAAATCTTGATAATTAAAACAATTTGGGAACATTTCTTAATTCTTGATTTTAGATCTAGTTCTTTATGATTCTTGAAACTAAATTTCATAAATCTTGAATCAATTTTTCTTGCAATTTTCTTTTATCTTTTCATTTTGACTCATCTAAAACAAATCGATCAAAACACATATCTCAGTGGACGATCCGTATTCATTAACGCGCTACATCGACACCGTTAATTGATTGCGGTATAAATTTCTTTGGTTGTGAAACATTTCTAAACACGACACGGAAACGATCAATCAAATGGCGCTGTTGCCGGGGATGTGTGCTATTTTGTTCATTTTTTTTATTTGAGTTGAAAAATTATTATTCCATCAAATTTTCATCCAAGATTTGCTTCAAGTGCTTAGTGATTAGTGTTTGAATTTTTGCGAGGGAATCTGGAATCATTTCAGCAGTGAGATCAAGATTCAAAGAAGATTTGAAGAATCCAAAGAAGCACAGGGACCTGCAGAGAAAATTTCAAACCCTAATTCCCCCATAGCGCCGCGGATCCGTGGCCATAGTGGCATTTTTGCGGCGGAACTGCCGCGGTTTAGGGTTTGCATTGTGCCAAATTTCTCAGGTCTGCTCTCTGTGTTTCCCTCTTCTCTCCGATTTTCTCCAATAACCATTTTTTGCAGGATTCTTTGCAAAATTCAGCGCCGCTAAAAAATAAATTTGTTACGATTCTTGAAATTGGTTGTTTTGTGCATATTTTAATACGGAAATTAAGGGGCAAAGACCAAATTCAGATTAGATGGGGAGTTCATTACCCTTCCTAAGCCTCGGAAATCACAAACTTGCATCCGCATCACTCTCATTAATTAAAAGAAATCTAGACAAGACTCTAAAGACCGTCACGCTCAATTAGGACAGAAGGAGATCGTGTGTAATCTATTGCTTATCCGCGTTTCTTGTGGTGTCTAAGGCAAGTGTGTCTAAGGCAAGTGGTTACTTAATTAGGCCCTTTACTTACGTAGTGGAGAACCCCCCACTTACCTTGCACTTACCTGGCCACAGAAGGGGCAAAGAGGAAGTAGAGGATTTACCCTGCGATTTGTCTTCTGGAAGTCTAGGAGCGGTCTAGAGACTTGACCTTGGTGACCATTAGATATAAGGTTGTGTGTGCATATTTGTGTGAATTTTCATAAATCCGTCCTTTTTCAAAACAAACCAATTATTTTCTCCCCTTTTTACCCTTTTCCCCTCTTCTCTTCGTATAATGGGTGACCAAAACAGAAGAACTCTTGCCGAACTTTGCTATCCACAACCAGATATTTCTTATTTTCGTAATCCCTTCGGTATACCGTCCGACTCTCCCATGTCCTTAAGAGATCGGATAGAACAAGCGGGTAGAAACAGTTGGCCACCTCTGTCCAGGTCTTATCAACCATATCCTAATTCTATATCCGTTTCTGTTGATACTCCGAGTGAGGATGCCCCTAGACGCATGTCCATTGCTGAGCATATAGCTAGGGCTAGAGGCCAAAGTTTCAATCCGGACCAATATCAACCGTATCCTAATTCTACATCCATTTCAATTGATACTCCGAGTGAGAATGCCCCTAGACGCATGTCCATTGCTGAGCATATAGCTAGGGCTAGATGCCAAAGTTTCAATCCGGACCAATATCAACCATCACCTCCACTTTCTAAAGAAGAATTTCATAATCGGTTTGTGGCATGTATGATGTCCAATAGCCAACCGACCAACCAATATCAATATTCTTCTTATCACAATGTTGACCCTACTCCTGCCCAATTTTCATAACCATTCTGTTCCTATCAATCCAATCCGACTTTTCTACCTTCTCTAGACAGTTCTTCTGATCAGTCATTTGGGAGTGTTAAGTATCCACAGGAATTTCAATCTTATACTGAAACCCCTTATCTGTAAGTGCACGGCGGCGCCCCGGCCGTCAATCCGACGGCCAAATGCGGAAGCGGTGATAAACTTTAATTTTGTGAACTTTGCAAACCGGCACCACCGCGCACTAAACCCCGGATCGGGCCATTAAACTAGATCTAGCAAAGTAACAAGATAGGGAATAGAGATATACCGACTGATCCAAGTCCTCCGGTCTTCTCGTCGTCGTCCCGATCTCCTGCGGAATGCTCCGGTCTCCACCTCGTCGCCGGAAGTGCACCACATCGCCTACGTCTTTTACGGGCTCCCACCTCAATGCCGAGGCAACTCGGGCACGAAGCTGGCTAGTCGACGTGCCCAAGATTCGCTGTAGAATGTGTAGTGAAGAAGTCTCATTTGGGGTTGTAGGAATTGCCTTTTGGTGGAGGGATTGAACTTGGAGCTTTTTGGATTGATCTTGTGGGATTTTTGCAACATGAAATGAAGCAAAATCCCACACCAAGAATTTGGGACAGCCCACTATGGGAGTGGCCGGCCATGACAATTGGAGAGAGGAGAATAAGAGTGTGTTGTATCAAAGATAATGGGAGCCATCCAATAATACAATGGAGAGAGAGAGAAGGCTATCATGCAAAAAGAATCATCACCAAATCAAAACCCACACTCAACCACCTACCACCAACCTCATCATCAACAACCATGATGAGCCAAAAGTCAAGCCAAGATCAACTAAAGAAAGTCAAGGTATGGTGCTATAATCATGATGCAACAAAAGAGCAAAGACCCCCTCCACTACCACTTATTTGCAACAATGCAAATAAGCCCTCCTCCACCAAACTTCGGCAAATGAACGATACAAAGGAAATTTGCCGAAACGGAAAGCAAACTGGCAATTCCAGAAAACTGGTCCCGTAATAAATTACAGGAAAACCCCGATACTGTGCATACACACCCGCATTTGTATTCCGACCGAAATACAAATGCAATGAGACAAAATCTACACTGTACTATACTAGGATCCGGCTTAAACCAAAGCCGGCTAGTAATGTCCGTTCGATCCTGATCCGTGCAATACCGCACGTATCTGATCGAACCCTGCCATATATCCATACGGCCTATAGTACAAACTGTCCGATCCTGATCCGTGCAATACCGCACGTATCTGATCGGACCTTGCCATATCTCCATACGGCCTCTACAACCTTTCGCCCGAAAGCTGAGTAACTGAATGTGGGGGACTCTAAAGACTCGTCAACACCTTGGTTGTGGATTTAACCACTAGCACGTCAGAGGTATAAGCCAATACGTAACGGGCTACCAGGTATTGACTAAAAGGGACGTCTGTGAGCGAACTCAGCCTGACAACCATACTGATCCTGTCAGTGACAATATCCGTACAGTCCGGTCCGTTCGTCTATGAGTATCGCATGGCGGGCCTAGGGGGTTGGTAAAAGTCAGACCCCCAAAAGCGGTACAAGTCGTTTCGGAGTGTAGCCCAGAACACCCTGAGATACTACTGGAATACCTACCAGTAAATCTCCTGCCTTGGCCAAGGACTTCGTGTAATGGCTCTCCTAGACACAGCACGACCTCACCTCCAATACCGGGAGAGACGAACCCCTGAAGATACGCTCACTGCCTCCATGTGGCTCGGGACTGCACCCAACTAAAACCTGTTTGCACGACTCCTTTGAGCCGTGGTAGGGTAGTAATCAAAGTACAGTGGGAACTCACACGAGACAAATGACGATCCCCAGGTCGATGAACTAACCTGCACACATGTCACCAGGGAACTGCCATCTGACGTCTGGTATATGACCAACTAGCATGTTCCCGGCGAGTCCTGTCCGGTGTACTCATAACCCAATGAGCACCTGTATACATCTTAGGTGATCCAACAGACACCAGTGGCTTGTGAGACCGGCCACCGCCCCTCGTCGGGGTCTCGACTGTATACACTAGTCTACTCTGGAGTATCGATGCCCTGTCTCGAAACTCTCACGACTAGGGACCATTTAAGGATGTGCTTATAGACCCCCAGCTCCCACTTATATGATCGCCCTCATACTGCTGGTGGTCAAGCAAGAATCCTAAGGGCTCTACCAACGTGTAATAGCGACCTGTCAGGTCACCTAAGCAGTACACGATGATAAAGATAAACCAGATAGCATACTATCATCTCGAGTAAGACTGTCCTACCGGGATAGGTCCTCCATCAAACATTGCAATCACGTACCTGTGACCTAATAATTTGTTAGTTATATGTATGCCCTAGAGGCCATTACTATACATAGGATGTATATTGTAGTGGATGCTGGGACATATATAGGGAGGACTTTCTTGCTCGACATGATAGTATGCTATCTGGTTGATCTTTACCTTAACGTGTACACTGATTGTCTCCCTGTTACATGTTGGTAAAGCCCTTAGGATCTGTACTTGACTACCTGGACTATGATGCGGATCATACTAGTGGGGACAGGGTAGTCCATAAGTACATCCTTCAAAGTCCCTAGTCGAGGGTGTATCGAGACGGGGCATCGATATACCAGAGTAGACTAGCGTGTACCTTCTCGACCCATACAGATAGGCGATGGATGATCCCATATCCATTGGTGTTTGACATCAGAGATGTTATACGGGTGCTCAGTGGAGACTGGGTACACTGGACGGACTCGCCGAGAACTCCCAGATGGTATTATACCTCACGTCATATGGCAGTTCTATGGTGACACTGGTACAGAGTAGTCTGTTGACCCGAGATCGTCATAGAGTCTTGTGTGGTTCCCACTGTGCTTTGATTTCCATCTTACCACGTCCAAGAGGGCGTGCAAAACGGTGGTTTTTGGGTACAGTCCCGAGTCACATGGAGGCAATGAGCGATAGGAGGGGATTCGTCTCTCCCGGTATAGGGGGTTGATGTTGCGCTGTGTTCGATTGGCTATAACAGGAAATCCCTGGCCAGGTTTGCTGAGATTTACTGGTAAGTGTTACCAGTAGTTTCTCGAATTGTTATAGACCTCATATCGACACGACTTATTGAGCTATTGGGGTCTGACGTTTACCACCCCTAGGCAAGATATATGACATATCAGACGATCAGACCGGACTGTACGGTAGTGTTACTGGTTGGATTCACTGGAGTGTGAGCGGGCTTGCTCGTCGATCTTCAGATCGCTCAATACCCGGGTGGCCGTTACGTTTAGCAGACCGCTTGCGGCTTGTGGGTGTTTGATATGATCATCACCTGCTGCCGGCGTATTGACGAGTCTTTAGAGTCCTACACAGAGGTTTCCTGGCTCAAGCGAAACGAAATAGGAGCGCATATGATATATGTGCGGGACCGAGAATAATGCGTGTATGTGATACCGTATTTCATTCTCGCGATGAATGTGTCGAATGGTTATATGCGATATAACCTGGTTGTCGAATCAAGGATTGATTCGATAAATCGATACATTGGATACTAGTCGGTTTTATGCGATATGACCGGATCGTTAAATCAAGTGTTGATTTAATTATTTAATGCATAATTATATATTTGATATATTACTTTGCGTTAACTAGTATTGGTTCACTTTAAATGGATTTTCTCACTCGGTTTTGTGCACATTGTATATATGATATACTTTTGTACACATGATTGTATCATGTTTGATGATACATGTTTACTTGGTTAAGTGTAAAGAATTAAACCATGGTTAAACATATAATTAGGGTTTTATTTTTCCATTACTTATTTATTCATTTATTTATTTGTTTATATATTTTGGAAAATAAATGGAAAAGAGAAAAGAATGGTGGCTTTATTTGTTCTTTAGTTGAAGCTTCATGATGCTTTGACCTAGTCCACCATTCTTATCTCATCCTTAACCCTAACCATTGCTTTAACCTTGGTCAATTCTCTACACATAACCATAGTTAGGATTATGATAAGTTTGGATATTCTTTTCTTTTTTAATTATCTTATAATAATACTTTCTTCTTTTTCTTTATCTTCTTCAAGTGAAGAAAGCTTGCCTCCATCAATGGCAAGTGATGAAAAAGAGTGTGAAATCCAAATCTAAAGTCTACCCACTTCCTATTTCTTCATCCTCTACCTCTTGCCAAGTAGTAGAGTGTGTTTTCTTCACAAGTTTCTTGACTTGGTGAAGTCGGAGCTTGATTTAGCGATGCCTCGACGTAGATCATCTTCGGCATGGACATCGATGACCTAGCCCGTCCATTCTCCGATGAAGCCGACGCTAGAGCCCGGGACTTGTTATGGACAGCGAGGAGAATTCATTGCGGAGCTATGGAGGTGGAGAACCGGATCTACAAAGGTTGTATTTCCGTATTCTTATAGTTAAGTGTTAACTAGTTTATCTTTCACCTAGACATCTAGCAAACGATCCGTAGTTTAGGGTTTCTCGGCACCGTAAATTTTGAAATTGGCATGGTTGATGCCTTGTGAGACCTCATTAGGGTGCCTAGGAACCCTACAGTGGTATCAGAGCCTAGCTAGAGCCTTAGGCGAAGTCTAGACGGATTTTGAACTCCGAACGAACCCGAAATCCTAACACACCCATGCTCTCTGTCCAATTTTCAAAAACAGGGATTTTTCAGTATTAAAAATATGCAGAAATATCAGCAGGTTATTTTAAGAGTAACTGTGAAATACGAGTGCGTAATTCCATCAAACTGCCGCGGTTCCGCGGCCGTACGGACTCATTCTTCAGTCAATGTTACACAGTAACTCCTAATTGATATTGCTGGTTTTCCTGGGTATTTTTAAATATTATTAAAGAGTTGAATTTTCTGGGGTTGATTTGGGGATTCGGTGTTTCGATCGGAGTATCAAATTTTGTCTGTGTGGCTCTCCGGATAATTTTTAGAATATGTTAAAAAGTTCGACCGGATATAAATACCCAATTTTCCCCCTGTCGGGAAATTTCCAAGTGTTGGATTTTTCCGAAGTTTAACGACGTTCTAAGTAGTGCAAGTAACGCGATGGACCCTCTAGAAGACAACAAACCTTAACTCGATTATGTGACCCTCTAGAAGACAACAAACCTTAACGCGATGGACCCTCTAGAAGACAACAAACCTTAACGCGATGGACGCTCTGTTGCGGCTGCTCCGATCTCGTCGATCTCCGAATCCTTCGTCGAGGTGGCACCACATGATCGGTTCTTTAAACGGGCTCCCGCCTCTGACTCGAGGCAACTCGATCGTCAAGTTTGCTAGAAGAGACGACCAAGATTGATGTAGAGAATGAGTAGATGACTTTGTCTCGTTTCGTCCAAGTCCGTGGACGATCGGTTAATGAAGTTGCCGATGGAAATGAAATGGAACAAGAAATGAACTATGAAATTTCCATGCATCCAAAACAATACTCTTTTCTTTTGCAACCATAATTTTCTCAAAATCAATCAAGGGGGAGGAGAGAGAGGGCCCATCTATATGTATAGAGGAGGGAGGAGGTGAGTGTAGGAGAGGGAGGGTGAGAATAACATGTAACCTTATCATAACCAAAAGATCAAGCAAAAATATCTTAATGAAAACAAAACCTCTTTGAAATCAAAGCATGAGTCACCCTCCACCTCACCAAATCTAGAACCTTCTAGAACCTTCTAGAAGCATGACTCACTCCAACTGAAGAAAAGATAAATCCGTCTTTAACCGAATGTTAAAAGACGGCTGATAGAAAACTGGAAACTGGCAACTTCCAAAAGTGATCCTGAAACGACTTTCAGGATAACCCCGAAACTGTATAAATATACCCGCATTTGTATTACGACCGAATACAAATGCAACTGAGACAAAGATATTATACCTACTCAATATAATACTCGGATCCGGCTTAAACCAAAGCCGACCAGTATTATCTGCCCGAAAACTGACACGTGCGTAAACGCACGTGCATTTTCCGAACCCTGCCATAAAACCATACGGCCTCTACAACGTTTCGCCCGAAACTTGGGAAACTGTCTGTGGGGGACTCTAATGACTCTTCAGTACCCTGGCAGTGGGTTTAACCACAAACCGTCAACTGCACTAGCTATGCGTGACGGTTGCCCACGGACTGAACATAAGGGAGGCTGATGAGCGCACTCAAGGGTGGCCGATGAGCTAACACATCCAGAAACCCTACTGAGTCTAACAGCGACAATGTATATACAGTCCGGTCCGTTCGTCATAGAGTATCGCATATCCGCCTAGGGGGCTAGTAACGTCAGACCCCCAGAAGCAGTATAAGTCGTGTCGGAGTGAAGCCCAATAACACCCTGAGATACTACTGGAGTACCTACCAGTAAATCTCCTGCCACGGCCGTGGGCTATGTGTAATGGCTCTCCTAGACACAGCACGATCTCGCCCCCAATACCGGGAGAGACGAATCCCCTGCCGATCCGCTCACGTGCCTCCATATGGCTCGGGACTGTACCCAAAAGCTACCTGTTTGCACGACTCCTTTGAGCCGTGGTAGGGTAGAAATCAAAGCACAGTGGGAACTCACACGAGACAAATGACGACCTCAGGTCGATGAACTAACCTGTCCACATGTCACCAGGGAACTGCTATCTGACGATAGGTATAGTACTAACTAGCAGATTCCCGGCGAGTCCTGTCCGGTGTACTCATAACCCAATGAGCACCTGTATACATCTTAGGTGATCCAACTGACACCAGTGGCTTGTGAGACCGGCCACCGCCCCTCGTCGGGGTCTCGACTGTATACACTAGTCTACTCCGGAGTATCGATGCCCTGTCTCAAAACTCCCACGACTAGGGACCACAATTAAGGATATGCATATAAACTACCCAACTCTCACGTATATGATCGCCATCATACAGTTGGTAGTAAAGCCAGATCCTAAGGGCTCTATCAAAGTGTAACATGCAATCAGTCACCTGAACATGTACACGACTGATAAAGGCAAACCAGATAGTATACTATCATCTCGAGTAAGACTGTCCTACCGGGATAGGTCCTCCGCAATCATTGCAATCACGTACCTGCGATCCAATAATTGACTATGAGGGCACTATCTCCAACAATCTCCCACTTGCACTCAAGGCTAATTATTGCGATGTCGACTACTCACAGCCCGTGTGAAAACGAACATCCAACTCCTCTACTAATCAGTTTCACAAAGCCCGTTTGTAAAACTATTGTGTTCGAGAAATAGCCTCAGTGAGTGGATCCGCCTAGAAGTTTCTTTCTTTATCTCTCTTAATCTCAAGTTCGCGGAGAAAGCCATCTCCCGAATTGAGTAGTACCTGTCTTAGAATATGTCTGGATATCTGATGGGACCTTAGTTCATAAATGAACTCCATATCCAAACTTCTTAGACTGTATGGATCACTGAACCTAATCAGTATCCGGCACCATGCCACCCACAGTATCCTCTGGAACCACCTGTCCATAATACTGTCCCTCATCAGAGGGAAAACTAAAACTCTGACAATCACTCTGTCATCTTTGTCACCTTTGAAGCCTGGAATGATAACCGTCTCCCGAAAGAGGCTGCCGTTATCAAATCCGTAGAACATGTACTAATGTTCTAAAACTGCTTCCTTATGTTTCTCCAGGATTGGATTAATACAAACTTATTACATTTAGTGCAAAAACAACATTTGGTGCGGTACTTAATATCTCATGATTGACTCAATTGCCTAAGCAAGTGATCTGTCAATCATGCACAGCCCTCTCCCCTTTAGTCTATATGACACCTTTAGAGAGGGTGACTCCATTACCTGCAGGTACACTACCATGATAGGAGTCAACTATTCTAAAAACCATTAGAATATCTGTCAAAGTACCCACATTGGGAAACTACCCAAATCCAGATCTAAAACCATAGATCCAGAAACCAAAATGTCAAATATTATATCCACATCCTGTCTGGAGAAACAACTGTGTGATGATCAGAGTACAACCGATCGTAGTATAGGAATTTTACTTCCTACTTTGTGTATGTCATCCAAATACCATGACATCACACCCTACTACCTTCTTAACAGATCCATCCCCTATTCTGATTGAAGTCAAACCCATGACTGTCACATCAAAAATTAGATGATCTATCTCCGCTATAACTGCTTTAGTCTATAAATAGACATAAGCTACTTGCCCACTATGCTTCCGATGCTCCCACTGACTACGACAACCCTCTGGCAGAATAATATACACGTACACTTCTAAAGCTATTTTAGAACGACGCTATAGTTATCCTCCTGCCTGGTCTCATAGTCTGGAACAACAGTAGTGTCAAGTCTGGGTAGATAAGAACCTCCCTGTCACCGTCCTTGAGGCTACCGAAGTACCTCTCGGGTGTCTGAGGTTACCCACCAAATCCGCGGAGTGGTTATTGGAATGTCAAACCTGATTGATTATATAGGTCCTATTAAATTTTCTCTAATCGTTCGCGGTTCTGGAATCACTTCCAGTTCTACCATACTCCCACTACTGTTTTCTGAAAAAATCCATTTGAAACTACCCAAATCCAGATCTAAAACCATAGATCCAGAAACCAAAATGTCAAATATTATATCCACATCCTGTCTGGAGAAACAACTGTGTGACGATCAGAGTACAACCGATCGTAGTATAGGAATTTTACTTCCTACTTTGTGTATGTCATCCAAATACCATGACATCACACCCTACTACCTTCTTAACAGATCCATCCCCTATTCTGATTGAAGTCAAACCCATGACTGTCACATCAAAAATTAGATGATCTATCTCTGCTATAACTGCTTTAGTCTATAAATAGACATAAGCTACTTGCCCACTATGCTTCCGATGCTCCCACTGACTACGACAACCCTCTGGCAGAATAATATACACGTACACTTCTAAAGCTATTTTAGAACGACGCTATAGTTATCCTCCTGCCTGGTCTTATAGTTTGGAACAACAGTAGTGTCAAGTCTGGGTAGATAAGAACCTCCCTGTCACCGTCCTTGAGGCTACCGAAGTACCTCTCGGGTGTCTGAGGTTACCCACCAAATCCGCGGAGTGGTTATTGGAATGTCAAACCTGATTGATTATATAGGTCCTATTAAATTTTCTGTAATCGTTCGCGGTTCTGGAATCACTTCCAGTTCTACCATACTCCCACTACTGTTTTCTGAAAAAATCCATTTTACTAAAACTGTGGCGAGTCAAGAACAATATCACTATTGATCTTCCAAATGGTAGAATATCAACCCTCGTCATAGCCAGGGTCAACCCACAAACAGCCATTACAGAAACGTGCCCTGAGTTATCCAGTGTCTGGTTTTAAGCATAAGCTGGACAACTCCCCGTTCCTTAATTTCTTTTAAGGTACGATCCATTCTATATCTAATACAGAAACTTTGGCACTTATTTAATTGGAACCATATTCAAATCATGCAGCTGTCTCCAGTGCATTTCACTTTAATGGAAAAAGGCTAATCAGCATTACTCAACTTAGGAATCCATCCAATTATGAGTAACCTGAAAGAGAAACACTTTTCTCAAAACCATCACTATCATCTGAATACCAATCACAAGAATCTACATCTTCGATCTCTTTGAAGAATCCCGATACTTGTGATATCTTGTTCTCTACTTTATTCTTATACCCACAACTTCTCAAAACTTAGACCTTGTATTTCTACGAAACACTTGTCTAAATACTAGAGAAGTTATAAGTAAACAGAACATAGTACGAGGACCTACCCCTTTGTCCTGATGGACACTGGACAACATACAATACTCTGTATAAGTCCGCTGAGTTGAACAACTCAAAACCTGTGCGTCGTAGGTAGAAAACTGTACCCAGGCGATTTCCTCAAATATCACCAATTACAACGAATTCCGATATAATGAGGATGATCACCTAATTCCCAATATCTTACTCCCACTCATCATCTGTAAAACCATACAGATATGAGAATGAAACCTGGTAAATACATACCCTTGGAGTAAGTGTCTAATCGGGAAAACAGTTTTTCTTTAACAATGCACTGAAACATGAAAATGTTTCGTAGGGGTATCCTGGTATTCATAGCAATGCCTCTTCCATAATCAAATTCATGACTTCAACCGTATATTTTATTGCCGTCTCTCCAAATCCCTTTATTTGTCTTTAGTCATTACCTTCTGTACACCATCGTTAGGCTAAATGGTTTTCTTCCTTCCCTACCGTTCGGCACCAGCCTATGGTTTGGAAGAAGACTATCCAGTAAGCATAATAGGTGTACCCTCCTAAACCAAGGAGTACTCGCATCTCGAGAGAAGGTGATGATAAAAGACAACTGAATAATACCTTATTCCTTTAAAGGTGAAATAGGAGTGGCGATGAAGTACGCGGTTTTGGTCGTGAATGATATCAGTCGCAATTTACTTTGCCCTCTTTCTAATCCCTTTATTTTGTCTTTTGATATTGCCTTCTGCACACCTTACTTAGGCTAATTGGTTTTCTTCATTCCCTACCTTTCGGCACCTGCCTATGGTTTGGAATAAGACTATCCAATAAGCGTAATAGGCGTACTCTCCTAAACCAAGGAGCTCTCGCAACCTGAGAGAAGGTGATAATAAAAGACAACTGAATAAACCAATTCTATTTCTCCTGAACCTGGATCCATCCTCGAAGAAGTCCCTTCGAGTTCGTATATAACCATACGATGGATCTATCCAATGGAAGTGGATATCCGTAGTAAAACGGGTGTTCTGAGAAATGCAAAGGGTAAAAGAAGGAGTGGCAATGACTTATGCAACATAGACAATACAAAAGCCAGTATTTTAAGAAGGTTCGGTCAACCTTGTCACTGAGTCATAGTCTAGGGTCGGTCAAAGGTCGCTGCCAAAGAGAGAGAGAGAAAAGAAACACTCTGCGTGCACTCTAACCTAGATCAGAATGGTCATCACTTTATCTAATCCGGAAACCTCCCACTGTCCTTTCAAATTCTCCTCCAAACCTAAAAGAAGAATCAATCGGGATCACCCGAAGAGTAAACCAACTCATCAGTGGGAATCGGGATCCAACTCTCATCGCATGATAACGTGATGGAATGCATCCACGTTACTCATACTCCAGAAGGTATGCGCATACTTGGCAAGTTTCAGTTTCTTTAGAAACTCCCGATCTGATTTTTGCCCCATGCTCTTATAACCTTGGCGTTAGGTCAAAATGTCATAAGTCACATGCCAAGTTCTACCCATCACTATCTTGTTAATTTGAACCCACCCGCACATGCCTTTGGCGTTAGGTCAAAATGGCAGAACGGCTGTCCCAAACCAACTCATCTATCTATGCAACAATTGAATACCCAGCAGCTACCAAACACTATGCCTTGGCGTTAGGTCAAAATACATAGCTTGAATACTACTGAATACCCAAAAGAAGTGACGGAGGGCTACGGCTGGTTTTTGGCGAAAAACCTTTAGCGTAGTGAACTTGATATCGTTGAAGGAACCTGATAGCTTTTTAAAATATAGTGGCGAAAACCTTTTGCTAAAGAGGTCACTCCCGGTGAAGGGATCTCGGCTCTTTCCTTGTGGAATGAGGTGCAGGATATTCCACTGAATACCGCTATGCAAAGCAACATGTAATCGACTATAGTGAAGTTATTACCCTGACGCAAACTTCTGCCCAAGGGGTCAGTCCCGGTGAAGGGATATCGGCCCTTGCCCCGTCGAATGAGGTGCAGGATATTCCACTAAATACCGCTATGCAAAACAAAAGAAAACGTCCTTGCAATAACACTTTTTAAATTTGTTCCAACAACTCAAACAGGTTTGTTTTACTTTGCATTGATCAGAATCAACGCAGTCCCATCAATCAATCACACCAGAAAAGAACGAAAATAAAATGTACGTATATGCCATCCGCATTCGTCACTGGGTCCCGTCATCACTCGTTAGGTTACTTAACTAACGACAGAGCGGGGACTGGACTAGCGCGGGTGTAAAACATATACAACATCTAATAGTATATAAACCAATATACATAATTGCTCCAGGCGTGATAATATGCAACATTACAGAAAAGTAATAAGCATCACAGAACAATGCAGATAATCTGGGATCCCCGGGTTTCACAGAGCCGCTGCTGAAACCCGACGTTCCCCTGTCGTGTGGATAGCCTGTGCAATGAAACCTAGACCCCTACGGGTGCGGCAAGTTACCCGCCAAAACCTGAAGCGAGGCAGTCCCCACAGCATAGTGAATGGAACACCCGACACTTCACGGAATCCGGTAAATTGAGCACCCCTCCTTGGGTCAACCTGTACCCCCTACGAGTGCGGCGAATAGTCTGCCAATTCTGAAGTGGGGCCCCTCTGCCTCTCAAAGCCATGAGATGCGGACCCGTTGCTTTCCCGAACCCGGCTATCCGTGCACTCCATCGCGGGGTAAAACTTAGTACAGTAATGAAAAATAGTACAATAGGTACATCGACCGCAACCTGGTCGTGCCCCAAAAGAATATTATACAACAGGCAGTGACGGCAGTCCACAAGTTGGACGCTCGCCCCGCAATATCAAATGTACAAATAAACTCAAACAGTACTACCATTGCACACTGCTATCCACCACGACAAATCCGCAACATCACAGCATAACACAGAACATCAACGCGAATGTCACGTTCGCAAACCCGTCTAAAAGAACTATAGCAATCAGACGCGGTTTACCGATCAAATGACATTCCCGGTCGGAGATATAATGTAAGCACTGTAAACTAACGTGTTTAAATTTCGATCGACCAAATATCAAAAAGTGGGCCCCACGACTTACTGGTGAACAGTAACAAAACCTGGGCGCAAATGATATATACGAAAAATCACAAAAACCAACAAAGAACCCACTGACCAAATTTGGGAGCACGTGCTCCCCACATGGCCGCGGTTGCGCGGCCAAACCATGGGTTTGGCCGCCCTTCCGCGGCGGCTTGGAGGGATCACGACCCCAAATTTTGTCGTGACTCTTAGAAATGCCTGCTCAGATTTTTAAGACATCCAGAAATAAATTTTGAGACCATTTAAAATCAACAGAAACTGTCGAGCAAGGATTTTGCCGTTTTCGATTTTCGGTTCGATCGATGTTTTGAACGCGTTAGCACAAGTTAGTATAGCAAAATGGTTAGGCTCTGATACCACTGTAAGTCTACGCTAGCGCCCCGGCCGTCTACAGACTCCAAAATGCGGAACAAAACTTTTAAACTTGGCGCTATCGTATACTTTAACCCGGATCTGCCATTATTGCTAAACTAACAAACTGTAAAGAGTGTAGAAAGGTTATACCGAACGATCCGAGTCCTTCGTTCTTCAACCATCATCCCACGCTCTGTTGCGGCTGCTCCGATCTCGTCGATCTCCGAATCCTTCGTCGAGGTGGCACCACATGATCGGTTCTTTAAACGGGCTCCCGCCTCTGACTCGAGGCAACTCGATCGTCAAGTTTGCTAGAAGAGACGACCAAGATTGATGTAGAGAATGAGTAGATGACTTTGTCTCGTTTCGTCCAAGTCCGTGGACGATCGGTTAATGAAGTTGCCGATGGAAATGAAATGGAACAAGAAATGAACTATGAAATTTCCATGCATCCAAAACTATACTCTTTTCTTTTGCAACCATAATTTTCTCAAAATCAATCAAGGGGGAGGAGAGAGAGGGCCGGCCTATATGTATAGAGGAGGGAGGAGGTGAGTGTAGGAGAGGGAGGGTGAGAATAACATGTAACCTTATCATAACCAAAAGATCAAGCAAAAATATCTTAATGAAAACAAAACCTCTTTGAAATCAAAGCATGAGTCACCCTCCACCTCACCAAATCTAGAACCTTCTAGAACCTTCTAGAAGCATGACTCACTCCAACTGAAGAAAAGATAAATCCGTCTTTAACCGAATGTTAAAAGACGGCTGATAGAAAACTGGAAACTGGCAACTTCCAAAAGTGATCCTGAAACGACTTTCAGGATAACCCCGAAACTGTATAAATATACCCGCATTTGTATTACGACCGAATACAAATGCAACTGAGACAAAGATATTATACCTACTCAATATAATACTCGGATCCGGCTTAAACCAAAGCCGACCAGTATTATCTGCCCGAAAACTGACACGTGCGTAAACGCACGTGCATTTTCCGAACCCTGCCATAAAACCATACGGCCTCTACAACGTTTCGCCCGAAACTTGGGAAACTGTCTGTGGGGGACTCTAATGACTCTTCAGTACCCTGGCAGTGGGTTTAACCACAAACCGTCAACTGCACTAGCTATGCGTGACGGTTGCCCACGGACTGAACTTAAGGGAGGCTGATGAGCGCACTCAAGGGTGGCCGATGAGCTAACACATCCAGAAACCCTACTGAGTCTAACAGCGATAATGTATATACAGTCCGGTCCGTTCGCCATAGAGTATCGCATATCCGCCTAGGGGGCTAGTAACGTCAGACCCCCAGAAGCAGTATAAGTCGTGTCGGAGTGAAGCCCAATAACACCCTGAGATACTACTGGAGTACCTACCAATAAATCTCCTACCACGGCCGTGGGCTATGTGTAATGGCTCTCCTAGACACAGCACGATCTCGCCCCCAATACCGGGAGAGACGAATCCCCTGCCGATCCGCTCACGTGCCTCCATATGGCTCGGGACTGTACCCAAAAGCTACCTGTTTGCACGACTCCTTTGAGCCGTGGTAGGGTAGAAATCAAAGCACAGTGGGAACTCACACGAGACAAATGACGACCTCAGGTCGATGAACTAACCTGTACACATGTCACCTGGGAACTGCTATCTGACGATAGGTATAGTACTAACTAGCAGATTCCCGGCGAGTCCTGTCCGGTGTACTCATAACCCAATGAGCACCTGTATACATCTTAGGTGATCCAACTGACACCAGTGGCTTGTGAGACCGGCCACCGCCCCTCGTCGGGGTCTCGACTGTATACACTAGTCTACTCCGGAGTATCGATGCCCTGTCTCAAAACTCCCACGACTAGGGACCACAATTAAGGATATGCATATAAACTACCCAACTCTCACGTATATGATCGCCATCATACAGTTGGTAGTAAAGCCAGATCCTAAGGGCTCTATCAAAGTGTAACATCCAATCAGTCACCTGAACATGTACACGACTGATAAAGGCAAACCAGATAGTATACTATCATCTCGAGTAAGACTGTCCTACCGGGATAGGTCCTCCTCAATCATTGCAATCACGTACCTGCGATCCAATAATTGACTATGAGGGCACTATCTCCAACAAATTGGAATTCACAAATAGTTATGTGATAACTGAATGAATGTTATAAACATAGCAGTTTAGTCTCACTTGATCGGTTGCCACGGAATTTTGATGTGATCAAAAGTCCGTCGCAATCACGTAGCGTACGCGGATACTCGCCGGGTAAACTTAATAGACAGCCTCACTCCATAGCCCCGACCAAGTGACTGTAGGAGAACCCCGTCGCCGAAAGCATCCGTCCGGGTGCTCGCGGTAGCGGTGTTCCGCCTTGGTGCACTTCGTCGACGGTATCGGGGGTGCAGCCGTCTACTGAAGTTTGCGACGAGCATTCGATCAGGATGTCGGGAATCTTGTTGAATTACCCGACTTGATATTGAAAAGAGTTTTCGATAATGAGACTAAAATGCGGGGTTTATAATTGTTAGGCATGTGATGTCTAAGTAATTCATTTGGTCAGGCATGCGATGTCTGAGATGGTTGCGGATTCCAACTGTTGTAGTTTTACACTTTCTTTTCTGTGACCGTAAGTGTAATATGTGATATCGCCGGTTTCGTTGCTATATGTCAACGACAATTGGGATGCGCATATTTACTTACGTTGATGACATGTGATGTTATGTGTTGCTGGATATGTTATATTGGATCGTCGTGTTTGAATAGCCGGGGGTTTTTATGTGAGATGAGTGTTTTTCATTTTCATTCATGTAAAAACTTGTATGTAATATTCTTTTATTAGGGCGCTTCCAGGTTGCGGAAGTTGTCACCGTTTGTATATTATTTACTTTTCCGCACTAGGATAGACCCAAGGAGGAGGGCACAAGTAACCGGGTTCTGGAGTCCAGTGGGAGACCAACTCGAGGAGTCGAGTCCGGGTCTCCTAACTCCAGAATTGGTAGGGTTGCTTGCCGATCTCGTAGGGGTCTAGGGGTGTGGGTTTGGCTATTCATCACGACCGTGGAATTCGTGTTTTATACTGGCTCGTATTGAAAACACGGACGTCCTAGTATATCCAATATTTCATATGATTCTTCTGCTGCGATATCTGTGATGTGATCATGTGATGTTCTGTGATAGATACAGTATATAGTATATATGATATATTATATAGACGTTACTTATGTTTTACACCCGTGCTAGCCCTGCCCTGCTCTGCCGTTAGTTACCTAACCTAACGGTGCACGAGGGGACATCGAGGAGAATGCGGATGGCATAAGTGTACGTCGTATTTATCTGTGGTGTTTAGGTACTTAAATGATGGGACTTCATTAATGTGATTAATGAAATAAAAGAAAACTAAGATGTTGTAGAATCTAATTTCAAAATTAAACAGGTAGCTACAGTTCTTGCTTTGCACAGAGGTATATGTGATATATCCTGCACCTTATTCGATGAGGAAAGGACCGAGATCCCTTCACCGGGAGTGACTCCTTTAGCAATAACTGGCATATGCTGCACACTCGGTTTGTCTTTTGATTGCTTTTAAGAGTTTTTGCTTTGCACAGTGATATATATGATATATCTCGCACCTCATTCGATGAGGAAAGGACCGACGATCCCTTCACCGGGAGTGACTCCTTTAGCAAAACTAGAAAAGCCTCAAAAACACTCCATTTCAAAATCATTTGATTCTACAACGATATCAAGTTCGTTACGCAATAGGTTTTCAGAAAAACCTGTCGTAGCCCTCCGTCATTTCAGATAAGTCCTATTTAGTATTCGTGCTACGTTTGTTGACCTCCGTCAAGGCGTAGTGTGCGGTAGCTAACTAGTATTTATCTGTTTATGCATATGATGCAGATTGAGTTAGGGTAGTCGTGCGGCCTTGTTGACCTCCGTCAAGGGTCGTGCGGGTGGGTTTAATTCGATCAAGAAATGACGGGTTGAACTTGACTAGTAGCCTATGGTTTGTTGACCTCCGTCAAGGTCATAGGACGCTAGGGGCAAAATTATCGGGAATTTCAAGTGTTGAAATTTGCAATGAGATTGCATACCTTCTATGAGATAGTTGGATCCCGATACCCGCTGCGAGTAAGAGTTACTCCTGGGAGAGTTTTACATATTACAATTAGCCGATCAAGTAGGTGTCTAGAAAGGTGTTAACGAGGTTACGCCTCTGGGAAAACGAAGTTTACATTAATTAGGTTCGTGCGAAAGCACGGGGGACCTCCCTCAAAGTACCGACACTGGCCTGGCTGAAAGATTGGCGAACTTGTAGTGCGTAATTAATCCCGGCTAGTCTTTTCTTTTAGGGTTTGAAGGAAGATTTGATAAAAAGCAGTGGGAGCCATCCTGATTAGATAAAATAATAACCAATCTATTCTTGCAAGAGCGCACGCTGAGTGTTTTCTTCTCTCTCTCTCCAGGTAGCGACCATATCACGCCTTAATCAAGATAATAATACGGAATATTGACCGAACCCGCTTGTTATACTGAGCTGGGGAACGTTGGTCACGCCCCTACTTATAATTGTTATAAGACAGAGCAGGAATTTGAGGAATACCAGAATTCCCGTGCCGCCCAAACGAAGAGAGTGCATGCTGATGCATCATCTTCGGGTGTGTTCATTACAAAGAACTGTTTCTCAGTATCCTCTACGTCCTGGGTATGTGATACCAGATCAGGATCCCAAATATGTAATCTGTTACATAGGGCTACAGAAAGGTAGAGAACTGAGAACGGGTGATAAGTTTCATGAGACAGAAAACGGGGCAAGAGTTGCAGCCAAGTCTGTTGGTCACTGTCACCCTGTATTACCAATACATTGATTCTAAACGAATGTTATTAGATACCGAACCTGATATACAAAATCATATCTGTCTCTTTATTAGTAAAGAAACGGTAAAATTTTGTATTGTTGGATAATGTTTTGAACATTTCCTATATCAAAAGTTGATCGGTTCAGGCACGTTATCTAAAAGCATTGATGTTCTAAATCAAACTACAGTTCTTTAGTATACGGAACACACACAAGAGGAAGAGTTCAGAAATGAACGAATCCTACTTGAGGCATTGTAGACTAGGTCAGATCAATGTGACCCGACTAGCTAGAGTTACATATAGATGCATATTTAAATCAGTTTGAATTTACATCTTGTGAAACTCGCCAGTCATGTCACAAAGATAAGATGACCATAGCTCCGTTTACTGGAAACAGAGAAAGAGTTACTGAACTCTTGGGATGATACATGTTGATGTATGTAGGTCCCCTGTCTACACATGCCAAGACCGGTTCTTTGTACTTCATTACATTCTCTGATAATCTCTCGAGATTCAGATCTATGTTCTTGTTGAAACACAAGTCCGAACCTTTTGAGATATTCACGGAATATAAGTTAGAAGTAGAGAACCAAAATACGGGTATAAGTATTATGTCCTATAATGAGATCAGGGAGGAGAATACTTGAGCACGGAAATCCTGGACTTTTCTAAAGGAGAATGAGATTCTCTCTCAGCATTACTCCTCCGAATACACCATAGCACGATGGTATATCGGGGCGGAGCAATCACACCCTATATGATAAGGTGCGCTTTATGATGAGTATTACTGAGTTACCTATTTCCTTTTAAGGGGGTTATGCACTTGAGAAGCTGCATACCTATTGAATAGGGTTCCAGTCAAATCAGATGCCTACCATTTCATATGTGATATGGAAAGGGAAGCGCCCATATCTTAAGTTAGTTAAGATTTGGAGTTGTCCGGCCTATGTCTGAAAGCAAAATCCGGACAAACTCGAGGAAAAGTCTGTTATGTACAACTGGAAATGTTCCAGCTATACAAACTGTAGCTGATGATTTGATAGAACCAAAGGATTCAGTAGATACTAACGAACCTCAGCCTCTCCGCCGATCTAGTAGGGTTCCTCACCCACCTGAGAGATACTTCTGTTTCTCTATGACAGTGGGAGCGAGGAATGCATCATGAGATGATGACCCAACTAGTTTCGAGCTGGCCATCAGGAGTAAGACTCTGTAAAAATGGCTGGATGCTTAGTGATCTGAGATGGAATCCTTATACACCGACAAAGTATGGACTTTGGTTGCTATATCTGAAGGGTTAAATCCCCATCAGGAGCAAGTATATCTTGAGAAGATTACTTGGTGTACATCGAAAAGTTGAGACTTTCAAAGCTAGACTTGTTAAAAGTGTGCATCATTGACCAGGTGTGGATAATGATGAAACCTTTTTCATGTAGCTATGCTTAAGTCCATCCAGATCCTACTTGTCACGACTACATACCATGACTACGATATCTGGTGGTTGGGTGTCATGACTGCTTTTTTAAATGATGTTTTAGAAGAGTGCGTCTATAAGTACACAGCCAGAGGGCTTCGTAGACAGTGGGAGCAGCGGAAACGTGTGCAAGATGCTTTATAGGATAAAGCAGGCATCGCGGAGTTGGAACATCTGTTTTGATGGATTAGTCAAAGAGTTTGACATCATCAAAATGGTAGATGAACCTTGTATAAACAAAAAGGTAGTAGGGAGTATGGTGGTGATCCTCGTAGAGTACGTGGATGACATGCTCTTGATAGGGAAAGAGTTTCCTATGCTACGCTCGGTCAATCTCCGTTTATCACAATGATTCTCCATATAGGATCAAAGTGATACCTACTAAATCCTGGATTTTGGATCTATGAGATAGATCTAATTGGATGTTAGGATACTCACTAGTTGTAGTGAGATAGTATCAATTGATCCTGGGGAGAATCACTGGAAGGGTTCCAGGGTGATAAGGACGACTGAATGTCAGTCACAGGCATTGTCTTTACCCTCAGTGGAGGGACGGTATGTTGGAAGAGTTCCAAGCTAGATACCGTGACATACTAGACGATAAAGGCAGCATACATCGCTACTTAAGATGCTACCAAAGAGGCTGTTTGGATGTATATTGGTTCATGAGATGAACTATGTTCCTCCCATTGTGTGACAATGGAGTTGTGGCTTATGCCAAGGAACGCAAGTCCCATCAGTGATCCAGACATATTCTAAGGCAGTATCACCTGATCATGGAGATAGTTGATCTCCAGGGTGATCGAGGTAAAGAGAGTAGATTCTGAGGACAACACAGCGGATCCACTCACAAAGGCCTGTTCCCAAAGAGAGATTTTTTTATGGGATGGTTGAGTATGAGATACTGCAACCACTGCTACAGATGGCCCTAGTGCAAGTGGGAGATTGTTAGTTATATGTATGCCCTAGAGGCCATTACTATACATAGGATGTATATTGTAGTGGATGCTGGGACATATATAGGGAGGACTTTCTTGCTCGACATGATAGTATGCTATCTGGTTGATCTTTACCTTAACGTGTACACTGATTGTCTCCCTGTTACATGTTGGTAAAGCCCTTAGGATCTGTACTTGATTACCTGGACTATGATGCGGATCATACTAGTGGGGACATGGTAGTCCATAAGTACATCCTTCAAAGTCCCTAGTCGAGGGTGTATCGAGACGGGGCATCGATATACCAGAGTAGACTAGCGTGTACCTTCTCGACCCATACAGATGGGCGATGGATGATCCCATATCCATTGGTGTTTGACATCAGAGATGTTATACGGGTGCTCAGTGGAGACTGGGTACACTGGACGGACTCGCCGAGAACTCCCAGATGGTATTATACCTCACGTCAGATGGCAGTTCTATGGTGACACTGGTACAGAGTAGTCTGTTGACCCGAGATCGTCATAGAGTCTTGTGTGGTTCCCACTGTGCTTTGATTTCCATCTTACCACATCCAAGAGGGCGTGCAAAACGGTGGTTTTTGGGTACAGTCCCGAGTCACATGGAGGCAATGAGAGATAGGAGGGGATTCGTCTCTCCCGGTATAGGGGGTTGATGTTGCGCTGTGTTCGATTGGCTATAACAGGAAATCCCTGGCCAGGGTTGCTGAGATTTACTGGTAAGTGTTACCAGTAGTTTCTCGAATTGTTATAGACCTCATATCGACACGACTTATTGAGCTATTGGGGTCTGACGTTTACCACCCCTAGGCAAGATATGCGACATATCAGACGATCAGACCGGACTGTACGGTAGTGTTACTGGTTGGATTCACTGGAGTGTGAGCAGGCTTGCTCGTCGATCTTCAGATCGCTCAATACCCGGGTGGCCGTTACGTTTAGCAGACCGCTTGCGGCTTGTGGGTGTTTGATATGATCATCACCTGCTGCCGGCGTATTGACGAGTCTTTAGAGTGCTACACAGAGGTTTCCTGGCTCAAGCGAAACGAAATAGGAGCGCATATGAGATATGTGCGGGACCGAGAATAATGCGTGTATGTGATACCGTATTTCATTCTCACGATGAATGTGTCGAATGGTTATATGCGATATAACCTGGTTGTCGAATCAAGGATTGATTCGATAAATCGATACATTGGATACTAGTCGGTTTTATGCGATATGACCGGATCGTTAAATCAAGTGTTGATTTAATTATATAATGCATAATTATATATTTGATATATTACTTTGCGTTAACTAGTATTGGTTCACTTTAAATGGATTTTCTCACTCGGTTTTGTGCACATTGTATATGTGATATACTTTTGTACACATGATTGTATCATGTTTGATGATACATGTTTACTTGGTTAAGTGTAAAGAATTAAACCATGGTTAAACATATAATTAGGGTTTTATTTTTCCATTACTTATTTATTCATTTATTTATTTGTTTATATATTTTGGAAAATAAATGGAAAAGAGAAAAGAATGGTGGCTTTATTTGTTCTTTAGTTGAAGCTTCATGATGCTTTGACCTAGTCCACCATTCTTATCTCATCCTTAACCCTAACCATTGCTTTAACCTTGGTCAATTCTCTACACATAACCATAGTTAGGATTATGATAAGCTTGGATATTCTTTTCTTTTTTAATTATCTTATCATAATACTTTCTTCTTCTTCTTCATCTTCTTCAAGTGAAGAAAGCTTGCCTCCATCAATGGCAAGTGATGAAAAAGAGTGTGAAATCCAAATCTAAAGTCTACCCACTTCCTATTTCTTCATCCTCTACCTCTTGCCAAGTAGTAGAGTGTGTTTTCTTCAGAAGTTTCTTGACTTGGTGAAGTCGGAGCTTGATTTAGCGATGCCTCGACGTAGATCATCTTCGGCATGGACATTGATGACCTAGCCCGTCCATTCTCCGATGAAGCCGACGCTAGAGCCCGGGACATGTTATGGACAGCGAGGAGACTTCATTGCGGAGCTATGGAGGTGGAGAACCGGATCTACAAAGGTTGTATTTCCGTATTCTTATAGTTAAGTGTTAACTAGTTTATCTTTCACCTAGACATCTAGCAAACGATCCGTAGTTTAGGGTTTCTCGGCACCGTAAATTTTGAAATTGGCATGGTTGATGCCTTGTGAGACCTCATTAGGGTGCCTAGGAACCCTACATAATTGACTCTGAGGGCACTATCTCCAACAATCTCCCACTTGCACTCAAGGCTAATTATTGCGATGTCGCATACTCACAGCCCGTGTGATACCGAACACCCAACTCCTCTACTAGTCAGTCTCACAAAGCTCGTTTGCGAAACTATTGCGTTCGAGGAATAGCCTTAGTGAGTGGATCCGCTTTGTTGTTTCTTTCTATGTCTCTCTATATCTCAAGTTCGCGGAGAAAACCATCTCCCGAAAAGAGCAATACCTGTCTTAGAATGTGTCTGGATGTCTGATGGGACATAGCTCATAAATGAACTCCAAATCCAAACTTCTTAGACTGTATCGTCAACTGAACTTAATCAGTATCCTGCGCCATGCCACCCTCAGTATTGCCTTGGACCACCTGTCTAAAATACTGCCCCTCATCAGAAGGAAAACCATAACTCTGATAACCTCCTTGTCGTCCAGGTCACCTTGGAAGCCTGGAATGATAACTGTCTCCCGCATGAGGCTATCGTTATCATATCCCTAGAACATCCACTTATGTTCTATAACTGCTTCCGACTGTTTCTCCAGGATTGGATCAATGTCAACTTATTGCATCTAGTGCAAGAACAATATCTGGTGTGGTACTTGACATCTCATGATTGACTCAATTGCCTAAGCAAGTGATCTGCCAATCATGCACATCCCTCTCCCCTTTAGTCTGTAAGACACCTTTAGAGAGGGTGACTCCATCACTTGCAGGTACACTACCGTGCCAGGAGTCGTTCATCCTAAATACTCATAGAATGCTGTCTAAGTACCCAGATTGGGAAACCACCCAAATCTAGATCTAAAACCATAGATCTAGTAACCAGTATGTCTGATATAAAGTCTAAGTCCCATGTGGAGAAAACACTGTGTGACGACCAAAGTATAACCGATTGTAGTATAAGAGTTTCTTTTCCTACTCTGTGTATGTCATCCAAATACCAGGATATCACACCCTACTACCTTCTCAACAGATCCATCCCCTATTCTGATGAAGTCAAACCTATGACTGTCACATCAGAAATAGATGATCTATCTCCGCTACATCTGCTTTAGTCTACAAATAGACATAAGCCTGATGTCCACCAATGCTTCCGCTGCTCCCACTGACTACGACAACCCTCTGGCAGAGTCATATAGCCGTGCACTTCTAAAGCTAGTTTAGAACGACGCTATACTCATCCTCCTGCCGGGTCTCGCTGCCTGGAACAACAACAATGGCAAGTGTGGGTAAACAAGAACTTCCCTGTCACCGTCCTTGAGGCTACCGGAGTACCTCTCGGGTGCCTGAAGTTACCCACCGTATCTGCGGAGTGGCCAATGGAATGTCAAATCAGATTGAATCTTTAGGCTCCTTATCAAATCTTCAGTAATCGTTTGCGGTTCTGGAATCACTTCCAGTTCTACCATACTCCCACTACTACTTTTGAAAAAATCCATTTTTATTAAAACTGTGGCGAGTCTAGAACAATATTACTATTAATCTCCCAGATGGTAGAAAATCAACCCTCGTCATAGCCTGAGTCAACCCACAAACAGCCATTACAGAAACGTGCCTTGAGTTATCCAGAGTCTGGCTTTAATCATAAGCCGGACAACTCCCCGTACCTTAACAATGTTAAGATATGAACTGTACTATATCCAATATAGAACCAGAGGCACTGATTTAATTGAACCAGATTCAAATCATGCAGCTTTCTCCAGTGCATGTCAACTAAATGGAGAGAGGCCGATCAGCGTTACTCAACTTAGGAATGCTTCCAATTATGAGTAACCTGAAAGAGAAGCAATTTCTCTTTATCATTACTATCAACTGAATACCATACACAAGTATCTACATCTTCGATCACCTTGAAGAATCCCGATACTTGCTACACCTGGTTCTCTACTCTATTCAAATACCTATAACTCCTCAAAACTTAGACGCTGTGTTTCTACGAAACACATGTCTAAGAACTAGAGAAGTTAAAAGTAAACAGAATATAGTATGAGGACCAACCCCTCTGTCCTAATGGACACTGGACAACATACAATACTCTGTATAAGTCCGCCGAGTCTAACAACTCTTTCACTGTGTGTCGTAGGTTGAAAACTGTACTTATGGTTAAGAAGAATTACACCGCTGTTTAATGCTCCTTACCTAACCATCCACTGATATAGGTAAATGTCATCGACATAATATCAAAAGGTATATCTCACTCTATGAAAATAGACGTACAGATATATCAATTTGAAATCGGTGCACAACAGCGGATATTCAAAACCAAATATTTGCCGACCGGCAAACAGCCCAGGTGATCTCCTCAAATATCATCGATTACAACGAATCCCGATATAATGAGGATGATCACCCAATTCCCAATAACTTACTCCCACTCATCATCTGTAAAACCATACAGATGTGAGAATCATACCTGGTAAATACATACCCTGGAGCAAGTGTTAATTGGGAAATCAGTTTTCTTTTAACAGTACACAGTGAAACTGAAACATTGAAATGTTTCGATGGGGTATCTGGGTATTCCTAGTAATGCCTCTACCATTATCCAGATTCACAACTATAACCGTATAATTCTTTGCCACCTCTCCAAATCCTTTTATATGTCTTTAGTCATTACCTTCTGCACACCCCTTAGGCCAAATGGTTTTCTTCCTTCCCTACCGTTCGGCACCAGCCTATGGTTTGGAAGAAGACTATCTAATAAGCATAATGGGTGTACTGTCCTAGTCCTAGGAGCACTCGCAATGCGAGAGAAGGTGAAGATAAAAGACAACCGAATAAACCTTATTCCTCCTGGACCAGAATCCATCCCCGAACTGGAATAAGTTCCTTTCGAGTTCGTATATAACCATACGATGGAGTATCCAATAAACTGTGGATCTTCGTAGTGATACGGAGTGTCCTGGAGAAATACAAAGGTGATTTAGGATTGGCGAAGGAATACTTGGTTTGGTCGTGAATAGCAGTCGCAATTTACTTTGCCCTCTTACTAATCCCTTGCTTTGTCTTAACTTAATACCTTCTGTACACCATCGTTAGGCTAATTGGTTTTCTTCATTCCCTACCGGTCGGCACCAGCCTAAGGTTTGGAAGAAGACTATCCAATTTGCGTAATAGGTGTACTATCTCCTAAACCAAGGAGTACTCGCAACCTGAGAGAAGGTAAAAGGAAAAGACAACTGAATAATTCTATCCGTTTTCTCCAGAACCTGAAACCATCCTCGAATAAATTCCTTCGAGTTCGTATCTAACCATACGATGGTTTTGTCCAATGGAAGTGGACGTTCGTAGTAATACGGGGTGTCCTGGAGAAAAGGGTAAAAGTAGGGGTGGCAATGAGGTTTGCAACTCTGACAATCCAAAAGCCAGTGTTAAAGAAGGTTCGGTCAACTTGGTCACTGAGTTATAGTCGTAGGGTCGGGTCAATGGTCGCTGCCAAAGAGAGAGAGAAAAGAAACACTCAGCGTGCACTCTAACCTAGATCAGAATGGTTATCCCTTTATCTAATCTGGAAATCTCCCACTGTACCTCAAATTCTCCTCCAAACCTGAAAGAAGAATTAGTCGGGGTCACCCGAGGAGTAAACTAACTCATCAGTGGGAATCGGGATCCAACTATCATCGCATGATAACGTGACGGAATCCGCTCACGGTATCACACTCCAGAAGGTATGCGCATATCTGGCAAGTTTCAGTTCTTTTGAAACTCCCGATGTGGATTTCAACCCCATGCTCTTATGACCTTGACTTTGGCCAACATATCATAAGTCACATGTCAAGTTCTATCCGTCATTCTCCAGGTTAATTTGAATCCACCCGTACCTACCCTTGACTTTGGCCAAAATGGCAGTACGACTGTTCCAAACCAACGCATCTATCTATGCTGCATATGAATACCCCAATAGCTACCAAACACTGTGCCTTGACTTTGGCCAACATACACAGCTTTAATACTATTGACCATCCATATGAAATGACGGAGGGCTACGAATGGTTTCTGGCGAAAACCTTTAACGTAATGAACTTGATATCGTTGAAGGAACGGATAGCTTTTTAGAAAATATAGTAACGAAAACCTTCGCTAAAGAGGTCACTCCCGGTGAAGGGATCTCGGCTCTTTCCTCGTAGAATGGGGTGCAGGATATTCCAAATGAATACCACGATGCAAAGCAAAAGTAATCGGCTATAGTGAAGTCATTGCCCTGACGCAAACTTTTTGTCCAAGGGGTCACTCCCGGTGAAGGGATCTCGGCCCTTGGCTCGTCGACTGAGGAGCAGGATATTCCAAGTGAATACCACGATGCAAAACAAAAGTGAACGTCCTTGCAATAACAGCTTTTTGAAAAGTGTTCCAACAACATTAGATTAGGTTTGTTTATCTTGCATTGATCCGAATCAATGCAGTCCCATCAATTGATCACACCACAAAGAACGAAAATATACCGACGTACGTATATGCCATCCGCATTCGCCACTGGGTCCCGTCATCACCCGTTAGGTTAGCTAACTAACGGCAGAGCGGGGACTGGACTAGCGCGGATGAAAAACATATACAACATCTACTAATATATATACCAATATATAGTATTTCGCTCAAGGCGTGAATAAAATGCAACATCACAGAAATGTACAGCATCACAGAACAATACAGATATCTGGGATCCCCGGGTTTCACAGAGCCACTACTGAAACCCGACGTTCCCCTGGTCGTGTGGATAGCCTGTGCAATGAAATCCTAGACCCCTACGGGCGCGGCAAGTCACCCGCCAAAACCTGAAGCGAGGCAGCCCCCTTCAGCACCGTGAATGGACCACCCAGCACTTCACGGAATCCGGTAACTTGGGCACCCCTCCTGGGTCAACCTGTACCCCCTACGAGTGCGGCGAATAGCCTGTCAATCCTAGAGTGAAGCCCCCTCCGTCTCAATGCCATGAGATGCGGGCTTGTTGCCCTCTAGAACCCGGCTATCCGTGCACCCCTCCGCGGGGCAATCCTAGTACAGAAAGTAAAATATACATACAACGGGTACATCGACCGCAACCTGGCCGTGCCCTAAAATAATAATACAATCAGGCAGTGACGGCAGTCCACATGTCGGACGCTCGCCCCGCAATATCAAATGTACATAATACAACCACAACTGTACTAGCATTGCATCCAGGCTATCCCCCACGACCGATCCGCAACATCACAGCAAAAACAGAACATCAACGTGAAAGTCACGTTCGCAAATCCGTCTAACCGGGCTATAGCAGTTAGACCGGATTTACCGATCAAGTGACATTCACGGTCGCAGATATAATGTAAATACTGTGAAATAATGTGTTTAAAATATCCGATCAATCAAATTTTAACAAGTGGGCCCCAAAGCATTACTGTAGCAGATCAAGAAATTCTGGGCCCAATATTAATATTCCAAAACCCCAATTTTAACCCCAGAAAGATACTGTAGAAATTTGGTGCAGGGATCTCCACAGTGTGCGGCGGAACCGCGGCGGGAAGGGGGTGTTTGCGGCGGTTCCGCGCTCCCACAGTGGAGTCACTTCATCGAATTTTTACAGAGCTCTTATATTTTCCAGTACATCAATTTTTTACAACCTGAAAAATTTTTGGAGACCAAAAAATTTCAACAGAAACTGATGCTAACAAAAATGTAGATTTTGGAATTTTGGTCGATCGGAAATGCAAAACACATTAAACCAAGCTAGACTAAGTTAATGGCGAGGCTCTGATACCACTGTAAGTGCACGGCGGCGCCCCGGCCGTCAATCCGACGGCCAAATGCGGAAGCGGTGATAAACTTTAATTTTGCGAACTTTGCAAACCGGCACCACCGCGCACTAAACCCCGGATCGGGCCATTAAACTAGATCTATCAAAGTAACAAGATAGGGAATAGAGATATACCGACTGATCCAAGTCCTCCGGTCTTCTCGTCGTCGTCCCGATCTCCTGCGGAATGCTCCGGTCTCCACCTCGTCGCCGGAAGTGCACCACATCGCCTACGTCTTTTACGGGCTCCCACCTCAATATCGAGGCAACTCGGGCACGAAGCTGGCTAGTCGACGTGTCCAAGATTCGCTGTAGAATGTGTAGTGAAGAAGTCTCATTTGGGGTTGTAGGAATTGCCTTTTGGTGGAGGGATTGAACTTGGAGCTTTTTGGATTGATCTTGTGGGATTTTTGCAACATGAAATGAAGCAAAATCCCACACCAAGAATTTGGGACAGCCCACTATGGGAGTGGCCGGCCATGACAATTGGAGAGAGGAGAATAAGAGTGTGTTGTATCAAAGATAATGGGAGCCATCCAATAATATAATGGAGAGAGAGAGAAGGCTATCATGCAAAAAGAATCATCACCAAATCAAAACCCACACTCAACCACCTACCACCAACCTCATCATCAACAACCATGATGAGCCAAAAGTCAAGCCAAGATCAACTAAAGAAAGTCAAGGTATGGTGCTATAATCATGATGCAACAAAAAAGCAAAGACCCCCTCCACTACCACTTATTTGCAACAATGCAAATAAGCCCTCCTCCACCAAACTTCGGCCAATGAACGATACAAAGGAAATTGGCCGAAACGGAAAGCAAACTGGCAATTCCAGAAAACTTGTCCCGTAATAAATTACAGGAAAACCCCGATACTGTGCATACACACCCGCATTTGTATTCCGACCGAAATACAAATGCAATGAGACAAAATCTACACTGTACTATACTAGGATCCGGCTTAAACCAAAGCCGGCTAGTAATGTCCGTTCGATCCCGATCCGTGCAATACCGCACGTATCTGATCGAACCCTGCCATATATCCTTACGGCCTATAGTACAAACTGTCCGATCCTGATCCGTGCAATACCGCACGTATCTGATCGGACCTTGCCATATCTCCATACGGCCTCTACAACCTTTCGCCCGAAAGCTGAGTAACTGAATGTGGGGGACTCTAAAGACTCGTCAACACCTTGGTTGTGGATTTAACCACTAGCACGTCAGAGGTATAAGCCAATACGTAACGGGCTACCAGGTATTGACTAAAAGGGACGTCTGTGAGCGAACTCAGCCTGACAACCATACTGAGCCTGTCAGTGACAATATCCGTACAGTCCGGTCCGTTCGTCTATGAGTATCGCATGGCGGGCCTAGGGGGTTGGTAAAAGTCAGACCCCCAAAAGCGGTACAAGTCGTGTCGGAGTGTAGCCCAGAACACCCTGAGATACTACTGGAATATGTTGGAGATAGTGCCCTCATAGTCAATTATTGGATCGCAGGTACGTGATTGCAATGATTGCGGAGGACCTATCCCGGTAGGACAGTCTTACTCGAGATGATAGTATACTATCTGGTTTGCCTTTATCAGTCGTGTACATGTTCAGGTGACTGATTGCATGTTACACTTTGATAGAGCCCTTAGGATCTTGCTTTACTACCAACAGTATGATGGCGATCATATACGTGAGAGTTGGGTAGTTTATATGCATATCCTTAATTGTGGTCCCTAGTCGTGGGAGTTTCGAGACAGGGCATCGATACTCCGGAGTAGACTAGTGTATACAGTCGAGACCCTGACGAGGGGCGGTGGCCGGTCTCACAAGCCACTGGTGTCAGTTGGATCACCTAAGATGTATACAGGTGCTCATTGGGTTATGAGTACACCGGACAGGACTCGCCGGGAATCTGCTAGTTAGTATTATATCTACCATCAGATAGCAGTTCCCTGGTGACATGTGTACAGGTTAGTTCATCGACCTGAGGTCGTCATTTGTCTCGTGTGAGTTCCCACTGTGCTTTGATTTCTACCCTACCACGGCTCAAAGGAGTCGTGCAAACAGGTAGCTTTTGGGTACAGTCCCGAGCCATATGGAGGCACGTGAGCGGATCGGCAGGGGATTCGTCTCTCCCGGTATTGGGGGCGAGATCGTGCTGTGTCTAGGAGAGCCATTACACAAATCCCACGGCCGTGGCAGGAGATTTACTGGTAGGTACTCCAGTAGTATCTCAGGGTGTTATTGGGCTTCACTCCGACACGACTTATACTGCTTCTGGGGGTCTGACGTTACTAGCCCCCTAGGCGGATATGCGATACTCATTGACGAACGGACCGGACTGTATACATTGTCACTGTTAGGCTCAGTAGGGTTTTCTGGATGAGTTCATTCATCGGCCACCCTTGAGTTTGCTCATCAGTCTCCCTTGAGGTCAGTCCGTGGGCAGCCGTTACGCATAGCTAGTGCAGCTGACGGTTTGTGGTTAAACCCACTGCCAGGGTACTGACGAGTCATTAGAGTCCCCCACAGACAGTTTCCCAAGTTCGGGCGAAATGTTGTAGAGGCCGTATGGTTTTATGGCAGGGTTCGGAAAATGCACGTGCGTTTACGCACGTGTCAGTTTTCGGGCAGATGATACTGGTCGGCTTTGGTTTAAGCCGGATCCGAGTATTATATTGAGTAGGTATAATATCTTTGTCTCAGTTGCATTTGTATTCGGTCGTAATACAAATGCGGGTATTTTTATACAGATACGGGGTTATCCTGAAAGTCGTTTCAGGATCACTTTTGGAAGTTGCCAGTTTCCAGTTTTCTATCAGCCGTCTTTTAACATTCGGTTAAAGACGGATTTATCTTTTCTTCAGATAAGAGTGAGTCATCATTCTAGAAGGTTCTAGAAGTGATGAAGTGGCTAATGAGTCATCTTGACATTAATGGTTACATTAATGACTTGATGAGGTGTGATTATGACTCATGCTTTGAAATTTATACATTCTTGTTTTGGTTAAGATATTTCTGTAAGTCCATGCTACCTCTCCCGGTACTTTCGGGAATACGGAATTTGGTAAAAAAAACAATTTTTACGGAGGTGGTAACATGGACCTATAACCCGGATCTTGGTTAAACATCTATCTAACATCCTAACTAAGAGATTCTAGCTACTCGGTTAGGGGGTTATACCTAGCTTGTCTTGAACTCCTTCTCTTCAAGCTCCGATGGTGGTCCGATGGCTCTTTCTCGTCGTCTCCGTACGCCGAAGATAGATCCACTTGAAAGCTCCAACCTTTAGCTCCTTCTTCGTTCTTTGAAGAAACTAGTTCACTTGGTTTGCTAAACCTAGTGAACTAGAATGAGTAGAGAGGAAATAGAATGGGATTTTATCTATGGTTCTTGATTCTCAACTCATGAGACAAGAGAACCATAGATCAAGAGAGGGAGCAAGAGGTTGAGGGTGAGAGCAAGAGGAGAGCTCAAGAACAAGAGAGAGAATGAGCAAGAAAGAATGAGCAAGTATTTTGTCTCTCACCCTCTCATAATCCAAAGCAATGATAACTCATCATATTAACAAAAGTCTTATGTGATGGTTTGAAGCAACCACAACCATATCATTTCATGCACTCATTTTACACAAATGAGCAAGTAAACAAAATTCTTTGCCATGAAATGATGGCTATGGTTATCATGATGGTCAACTAGTCAAGCCTAGTCAACCGGTCAACAAGTCAACAAAAGTCAACAAGTCAACAAAGTCAACAAGTCAACAAAAGTCAACAAGTCAACAACCATATCACCATAATACTTAATTAATATAATAGTTAATCACATATCATATTCTCATTAGGGTTGAGCATAAAGTCAAATAGTCAACGGTCAACTGTCAACAACCCTAATGAGAATCCGCTGCCTCTGCCTCCCTGTCAACTGTGCATACACACCCGCATCCGCGTTCCGAGGAACACGAATGCAAACTGGATAAATCCAATCCCATAAGGTACACTAGGATCTGGCTTAAACCAAAGCCCGCTAGTGTAAACTGTCCGGACACTGTACGTGCACAAGTGCACGGATGTGACCGAACCCTGTCGCAAAACCATGCGACCTGTCGCAATACCATGCGGCCTCTACTCTTTTGCCTAAAGGCGAAAAGCTTTCTGTGTGGGACTCTAAAGACTCGACACTACGCTGGCAGTGGGTTTAACCACAGACCGCAAGCGGCACTAGCTGTGCGTAACGGTCCCCAGGTAATGCCGACAAGAAGACGGACGAGGCGAAACCCATCTGAACTCCTACTGAGCCTGAGTGTGACATTCTCCGTACAGTCCGGTCTGTTCGTCTGATACATCGCATGGCGGGCCTAGGGGGTGGTATACGTCAGTCCCCCAATAGCGGTACAAGTCGTGCCGGAGCGAAGCCCAAAACACCCTGAGATAACACTGGAAACCTACCAGTATATCTCGTTTGCCCTGGCCAGGGACTACTCGTGTAATGGCTCTCCTAGACACAGCGCGATGTCAACCCCCAATACCGGGAGAGACGAATCCTGTCTAACCGTCACTGCCTCCAAGTGCTTCGGGACTGCACCCAACCACTACTTGTTTGCACGACTCCTTTGAGCCGTGGTAGGGTAGTGATCAAAGTACAGTGGGAACACACTTGAGGCGAAGTGACAGTGTCAAGTCAGCGGACTAAGCTGTACTCATGTCACCTGGGAACTGATAACTGACGATAGGTATAATACCAACTAGTCAGTTCCCGACGAGTCCTGTCCAGTGTACCCGTAACCTAACGAGCACCCGCATACTATCTCAAGTACGACGTACTGACGGCTGTGGGACAGACCGTCTCCCACACTGGGATGAGAAGCGCATGCGCTGGTCTACTCCGGAGTATCGATGCCCTGTCTCGATAGTCCTGCGACCAGGGACCTGCATAAGGATGTGCTTATAGATTACCCAGCCCCACTAGTGTGACGGCCATCATATCGCTGGTAATCAAGCAAAGATCCTAAGGGCTCTACTAATGTGTATAGGCGATATACAAAATAAACACATGTACACATTGAAGTAGAAACAAACCAAGTAGCATACTACTATTTTGAGCAAGATTGTATATACAAGGTGAATATCCCAAGCATCCATTAAGTAATATACAAACTAGTATGATACAGTAATGGCCTCTTGGGCATATACACTAACAATCTCCTACTTACACTAAGGCTATGTACTGGCGTATCGAAGACCTATCATCTCGATCAGCCGCTCGAACTGAGTCTGGGGCAGGGCCTTGGTGAATGGATCAGCAGTGTTATCTTCTGAAGCGACTCTCCGAACCTCGATCTCCTGGCGATCTACGATCTCCCTGATCAGGTGATACTGCCTCAAGATGTGCCTGGATTTCTGATGGGACCTGGGTTCCTTCGCTAAAGCTATAGCCCCGTTGTTGTCGCAATACAAAGGTATTGGATCAACAATGGACGGAACCACCTGAAGTTCTTTCAAGAACTTCCTTATCCAGACAGCTTCTTTTGCGGCATCAGATGCAGCGAAGTATTCCGCTTCCATCGTCGAGTCTGCAACGGTTTCTTGTTTGGAACTCTTCCAACACACCGCCCCTCCATTGAGGGCAAAGACAAAACCCGACATGGACTTGGAATCATCCTTGTCACTTTGGAAGCTGGAGTCAGCAAAGGCCTCGATCTGGAGGTCTTTTCCGCCATACACCAAGAACATCTCCTTAGTCCTTCTCAGGTACTTGAGAATGTTCTTTACCGCTATCCAGTGTTTCTCCCCAGGGTTTGACTGATACCGGCTTACCACACTCAGTGCATAAGCTACATCCGGTCTGGTACATAACATCGCATACATTATAGAGCCTACCGCAGAAGCGTAGGGTATAATAGACATGCGATCCCTCTCCAAATCAGTCTTGGGAGACATCTCTTTAGAGAGGGTGATCCCGTGACAAGCCGGTAGGTTACCGCGCTTAGAATCTTCCATACTGAATCTCTTCAGTATGGTGTCGATGTACCTGGACTGAGAAAGTCCTAATATCCTCTTGGATCTGTCACGGTAGATCCGGATACCCAGAATGTACGAGGCATCACCCAGGTCTTTCATGGAGAACCTGTGTGACAAGAACCCCTTGACAGATTGTAGCATAGGAATGTCATTTCCTATTAAGAGAATGTCATCCACGTATAAAACGAGGAATACTACAGTTCTCGCTACAAATCTACTATAGATGCATGGTTCATCTGGATTTTTGATAAAGCCAAATTCTTTGACCGTCTCATCAAAGCAGATGTTCCAACTCCGCGACGCCTGCTTTAGTCCATAGATGGACTTAAGCAACTTGCACACCTTTCCGCTGCTCCCACTCTGAATGAAACCCTCTGAATGGTCCATATAGACACACTCCTCTAAATTTCCATTTAGAAAAGCTGTCTTTACGTCCATTTGCCAGATCTCATAATCGTGGAAGGCAGCAATGGCAAGAAGGATCCGAATGGATTTCAGCATGGCTACTGGAGAAAAGGTTTCGTCATAGTCCAAGCCAGGTCTTTGACGAAAACCCTTTGCTACCAGCCTAGCTTTATAGGTCTCAACCTGTCCATCTACACCAATCTTCCTTTTGAAGATCCACTTGCATCCTACGGGTTTTACCCCGTCTGGAGCAATGTCCAACGTCCATACCTTGTTGGTGTACATGGACTCCATTTCGGTCCGCATTGCATCCAGCCATTTCACTGAGTCAACGCTCTGAACGGCCTGCTGGAAGCTAGTAGGCTCATCATAATCTATGATGCAATCCTCTCTATCCCCGTCAATGAGAAAACCGTAGTATCTCTCGGGCGGATGAGTCTGCCTACTACTTCTGCGGAGCGGCGCAGGAATGTCCTGTTCTGTTGAACCCTCTGGTTCCACTAAACTTTCAGTAATAGTCCGTGGTTCTCGAATTTCTTCCAGTTCTACTGCGCTCCCACTTATTTCTTTTTCTATGAACTGGTGTTCTAGAAAGTGGGCATGACGAGAAATAAGAACTTTTTGTTCCTCTTCACAGTAGAAGAAATATCCCTTGGAATTCTTTGGATATCCCACAAACTTGCACAGTACTGAGCGTGCCTCGAGCTTGTCCGCATGCTGCTTTTTGACAAAAGCTGGACTTCCCCATATCTTAATGTGATTAAGATGGGGTCTCTTCCCACACCATATCTCAAATGGCGTAGTAGGCACAGCCTTAGTGGGAACTCGGTTCAAAAGGTATGCGGCTGATTCTAGCGCATATCCCCAGAATGATCGCGGCAACTCAGCGTTACTCATCATGGACCGTACCATATCCAATAGGGTGCGGTTCCGTCTCTCCGATACACCGTTATGTTGCGGGGTGTATGGAGGAGTAAGCTGAGAGAGAATTCCGTTCTCTTTTAAATAGTCCAGGAACTCGGCACTTAAGTATTCTCCACCTCGATCCGATCTTAGAATCTTAATACTTTTGCCGGTCTGTTTCTCTACTTCATTCTTATACTCCTGGAATTTTCCAAAGGCCTCGGACTTATGTTTCATCAAGAAGACATAACCGTACCTTGAGAAGTCATCCGTAAAAGTAATGAAGTTAGAATGTCTGCTTCGGGCATGTGTAGACATTGGACCGCACACGTCACTGTGTACGAGTCCCAAGAGCTCGCTCGCTCTTACTCCATGTCCAGTAAACGGAGTCTTTGTCATCTTTCCTTTGAGACAGGATTGACAAGTGGCATACGACTGATATTCGAACGCATTCAAATACCCTTCTGTATGTAACTTCGTCAACCTTCTCTCATTGATGTGACCCAATCTACAATGCCATAAGAAAGTCTGATTTATTTCTGGAGACTTTCTTTTGTGTGTATTCTGGACATTAAAAATCTGTGGTTGGTTTAACACGTATATACCATTACTCAAAGTACCTGACCCAATCAAAACTTGATTAAGGTGAATGTTTACAACATTACTTACAAACGCAAATTCATAACCTTCTTTAGAAACTAAAGATACAGAAATGATATTACAAGTTGCGTTGGGTACAAAAAAGCAATTACGCAAAACCAAAACATGTCCATCTGACATTCCCAGGTGATAGTCCCCCACGGCTTTAGCATCCATGCTAGCTCCGTTCGCAACTCTGAGGGTCATGTCACTTGCCTTCAAAACCCTACGGTTTCTCAACGCCTGCAAAGAATTACAGATATGAGATCCTGATGCGGTATCCAATACCCAGGAAGTAGAGTTTATTGAAAGACAGTTTTCAATAACATACACACCTGAAGCTGAAGCTGCAACCTGCTTCAATTCCTGTGTTCTGGCCTTCCAGGCCCTGCAATCATTCTTCCAGTGTCCTCTCTTATGACAATAGAAGCATTCTTCCTTATCCACAAGCTTCCCCGCTATCTTTGTTGCTTTACCTTTTCCATTCGTATCCACTTTACTAACACCGCCCCTTGGTTTGGCGGGGGCCTTCTTCTTCTTTCCCTTGGCTTTCGCCTTGGACCTAGAAGAAGATGATCCTCCTACAAACAAAGTGGATGTTTCCCTACCTTTCTGTAGGGTGCCCTCTGCGCTCCTCAGCATGTTGAGGAGCTCTGAAAGTTCAACCTCTTTTTCTTGTAAGTTGAAGTTCAGTATAAACTGGGCGTAAGTGGAAGGAAGGGACTGGAGAACTATATCCGTATATAGCTCACTCTCCAATGTGATCCCTAGGTCAGCGAGCTCCTCAATGTAGCCGATCATCTTTAGCACGTGCTCGGCTACTGATGATCCGACGGCCATTCTAGTCGAGAATAACTTTTTCGACGCTTCGTATCTTGCGATACGAGATTGCTCTCCATACAGTTCTTTTGTATGGAGCAATATGGATTCCATGTCCATATTCTCATGCCTCCTCTGATGTTCGTTGTCCATCGAGGCAAGCAGGAGGCACTTGGCCTTCGCGCTATCAATCTCCCAAGTCTTGCGGATTTCCTTATCCGCGACACTGGAAGTTGGACCAGGGACAGGGGGAGCTTTGGTGGTAAGAAGATACCCCAGCTTGTCATAAGTGATTGCTATCTTGACATTCGTGAGCCAATCTTTGTAGTTTGGCCCTGTCAGTTTGTTTTTATCTAGGAGTAACTTAAGTCCAGTCATATTGATTTGGTCGCTGCAATTAGGAGAGAGAAGAAGAAACACTCAGCATGATGCTCTTGCAAGTTTAGAGTGGTTTTTAGTTTGTCTAAACAGGATGGCTCCCACTGTTTCTCGAATCCCTCCTCAAACCATAAAGGAAGAATTAGCCGGGATCAATCCCACCGCACAATACTTGCTTAACCGTTCAGCCAGGCCGGTGTCGGTACTTCGAGGGAGGTTTTCCAACGCTTTCGCGAAGTTCCTTAATTAGAGAACCTCTTTTCCCTGGGGGCGTAGCCCCGCTAACACCTTTCTAGGCACCTACTAGGTTTATAGCATTGATCGATTAGTGAGAAATTTCCCGAGGAGTAGCTTATACTCACAGTAGGATCGGGATCCAAATATCATTGCGTGACGAAACTGAAGGAATCCTACCAGAATCATCTCACTCCAAATGGTATGCAAATCTAGCAAGTTTCAGTACTTATGAAACTCCCGATGTGGATTTTTGCCCCATGCTCTTATGACCTTGACTTTGGCCAAAATATCATAAGTCACATGTCAAGTTCTACCCGTCATTATCCAGGTTAATTTGGATCCATCCGTACCTACCCTTGACTTTGGCCAAAATGGCAGTACGACTGTCCCAAACCAACGCATCTATCTATGCTACACATGAACACCCAATAGCTACCAATCACTGTGCCTTGACTTTGGCCAACATACACAGCTTGAATACTATTGACTATTCATGTGAAACGACGGAGGGCTACGGATGGTTTTGGCAAAACCGTGAACGTAGTGAACTTGATATGGTCGATGGAACGAGATAGCTTTTAAAAGGAGTGGCTCAAGCTCCGCATTTAAAAGTTGTTTTTGAAAAGAACCGAGTGGTTTTTCGAAAGTGTTCCAACGACTTTAACTTGGTTTATTATCTTGCATTAGTTCTTTTAATGCGTGATATTCTTGCATTAGTTCTTTTAATGCGTCCCATCATTTAATCCTACCATTGCAGAAAACAACCAAAATATGACGTACGCTTATGCCATTCGCATTCGCCACGGGGCCCCGTCATTACCCGTTAGGTTACTTAACTAACGACAGAGCGGGGGCTGGGCTAGCGCGTCTGTAAAACATAAGCAACGCCTAAATAATATCATATATAGATATACTGCAATGATAAACATTTCAGATCACAGATAAATACATTGGATATACTAGGAATCTGTAATTTGTACGAGCCTGTAACAAAAACAGATTACACGGTCGCGGTGAATAGCCAATACCCAACCCAAAGACCCCTACGGGTGCGGCAAACTACCCGCCAAGTACCCGAAGCGTAGTAACCTCCCTCATCTCCATGAGTAGGCCACTCGACACTTCGGCAAACCCGGTAGTTTGTGCACCCCCTCCATGGGTCTATCCTAGGAGCAAAAACAGTAAAAAGAAATTATACAATGACGGCTACAACCCCGACCCGGTTGTGCGGCCATACAAATAATTATTACATCAATTTACAAATTTACAAGAATTGAAAGAAAAGAAAACTCTCGTCTCACAACCCCCGGCTATTCACCCGCGACAATCCAACATATTTATATACACATTCCAGCACATTACAGATCACAGATTTGTATAACCCCCACTAATCGACATATAGCAATTAGTAGACGTTCAATACAAATATCACATTACAGAAAACCCGTTAGCTCAAGTCTTTTAGAAGTTCGATCAAAAATACGGATTTTCGGGACCCCAAAATAAAATTTTCGTTCTGGAAAATCTGGGCAGAAAATATATATACCAAAAATCCCAAAATACCCCCAAGAGTAAACTGCAAAAAATAAAACTCCTGACCGAGTCAACTCGGCCGCGTTTCCGCGGCGGGAGCGTGCTCCCTCCGCGGAAGCGCGGCGCTTTGCTCGAGTCAGGGGCCCAAAATTTTGCAGATTCTTTAAAAACGCCTGAGTCGATTTTAGGTGTGTTCCAAAAAGTTTTTCCAGTACTTTAGAAATCGACAGAAAGTTGAAAATTTGGGGTTTTGTTTTCGGGACTTTTTCTTTGATCGATCTTCTAGTTACTTGCTAACATGTTAGATAGAGTTTAACTAGGCTCTGATACCACTGTAAGTCCATGCTACCTCTCCCGGTACTTTCGGGAATGCGGAATTTGGTAAAAAAAACAATTTTTACGGAGGTGGTAACATGGACCTATAGCCCGGATCTTGGTTAAACATCTATCTAACATCCTAACTAAGAGATTCTAGCTACTCGGTTAGGGGGTTATACCTAGCTTGTCTTGAACTCCTTCTCTTCAAGCTCCGATGGTGGTCCGATGGCTCCTTCTCGTCGTCTCCGTACGCCGAAGATAGATCCACTTGAAAGCTCCAACCTTTAGCTCCTTCTTCGTTCTTTGAAGAAACTAGTTCACTTGGTTTGCTAAACCTAGTGAACTAGAATGAGTAGAGAGGAAATAGAATGGGATTTTATCTATGGTTCTTGATTCTCAACTCATGAGACAAGAGAACCATAGATCAAGAGAGGGAGCAAGAGGTTGAGGGTGAGAGCAAGAGGAGAGCTCAAGAACAAGAGAGAGAATGAGCAAGAAAGAATGAGCAAGTATTTTGTCTCTCACCCTCTCATAATCCAAAGCAATGATAACTCATCATATTAACAAAAGTCTTATGTGATGGTTTGAAGCAACCGCAACCATATCATTTCATGCACCCATTTTACACAAATGAGCAAGTAAACAAAAGTCTTTGCCATGAAATGATGGCTATGGTTATCATGATGGTCAACTAGTCAAGCCTAGTCAACCGGTCAACAAGTCAACAAAAGTCAACAAGTCAACAAAGTCAACAAGTCAACAAAAGTCAACAAGTCAACAACCATATCACCATAATACTTAATTAATATAATAGTTAATCACATATCATATTCTCATTAGGGTTGAGCATAAAGTCAAATAGTCAACGGTCAACTGTCAACAACCCTAATGAGAATCCGCTGCCTCTGGCTCCCTGTCAACTGTGCATACACACCCGCATCCGCGTTCCGAGGAACACGAATGCAAACTGGATAAATCCAATCCCATAAGGTACACTAGGATCTGGCTTAAACCAAAGCCCGCTAGTGTAAACTGTCCGGACACTGTACGTGCACAAGTGCACGGATGTGACCGAACCCTGTCGCAAAACCATGCGACCTGTCGCAATACCATGCGACCTCTACTCTTTTGCCTAAAGGCGAAAAGCTTTCTGTGTGGGACTCTAAAGACTCGACACTACGCTGGCAGTGGGTTTAACCACAGACCGCAAGCGGCACTAGCTGTGCGTAACGGTCCCCAGGTAATGCCGACAAGAAGACGGACGAGGCGAAACCCATCTGAACTCCTACTGAGCCTGAGTGTGACATTCTCCGTACAGTCCGGTCTGTTCGTCTGATACATCGCATGGCGGGCCTAGGGGGTGGTATACGTCAGTCCCCCAATAGCGGTACAAGTCGTGCCGGAGCGAAGCCCAAAACACCCTGAGATAACACTGGAAACCTACCAGTATATCTCGTTTGCCCTGGCCAGGGACTACTCGTGTAATGGCTCTCCTAGACACAGCGCGATGTCAACCCCCAATACCGGGAGAGACGAATCCTGTCTAACCGTCACTGCCTCCAAGTGCTTCGGGACTGCACCCAACCACTACCTGTTTGCACGACTCCTTTGAGCCGTGGTAGGGTAGTGATCAAAGTACAGTGGGAACACACTTGAGGCGAAGTGACAGTGTCAAGTCAGCGGACTAAGCTGTACTCATGTCACCTGGGAACTGATAACTGACGATAGGTATAATACCAACTAGTCAGTTCCCGACGAGTCCTGTCCAGTGTACCCGTAACCTAACGAGCACCCGCATACTATCTCAAGTACGACGTACTGACGGCTGTGGGACAGACCGTCTCCCACACTGGGATGAGAAGCGCATGCGCTGGTCTACTCCGGAGTATCGATGCCCTGTCTCGATAGTCCTGCGACCAGGGACCTGCATAAGGATGTGCTTATAGATTACCCAGCCCCACTAGTGTGACGGCCATCACATCGCTGGTAATCAAGCAAAGATCCTAAGGGCTCTACTAATGTGTATAGGCGATATACAAAATAAACACATGTACACATTGAAGTAGAAACAAACCAAGTAGCATACTACTGTTTTGAGCAAGATTGTATATACAAGGTGAATATCCCAAGCATCCATTAAGTAATATACAAACTAGTATGATACAGTAATGGCCTCTAGGGCATATACACTAACAATTTCTTCATGATAAGCTTCATCATATGGTCACCCCCCTTCTCCTACGGTCACCTCCCTCTTCTATAAGAATGGCCGGCCCTCTCTCTCCTCCACTCTCTCTCACTTGATAGTTTTTCATGGTTGTAAAAAGATATGATAGTATTTGGGGTGCATGGAATTTTACAGTTCATTTCATTCCATCACCCAATTCCCACGGCAACTTCATTAACCGATCGTCCACGGATTTGGACGAAGTGAGACAAAGTCATCTACTCATTCTCTACATCAATCTTGGTCGTCTCTTTTAGCAAACTTGACGATCGAGTTGCCTCAAGTCAGAGGCGGGAGCCCGTTTAAAGAATCGGTGATGTGGTGTCACCTCGACGAGATCGGAGCAGCCGCAACGGAGCGTGGGATGATGGTTGAAGAACGAAAGACTCGGATCGTTCGGTATAACCTTTCTACACTCTTTACAGTTTGTTAGTTTAGCAATAATGGCAGATCCGGGTTAAAGTATACGATAGCGCCAGTTTAAAAGTTTTTATTCCGCATTTGGCGTCTGTTGACGGCCGGGGCGCTAACGTAGACTTACAGTGGTATCAGAGCCTAACCATTTTGCTATACTAACTTGTGCTAACGCGTTCAAAATATCGATCGAACCGAAAATCAAAAACGGCAAAATCCTTGCTTGACAGTTTCTGTTGATTTTAAATGGTCTCAAAATTTATTTCTGGATGTCTTAAAAATCTGTGCAGGCGTTTTTAAGAGCCACGACAAAATTTGGGGTCGTGATTCCTCCAAGATGTCGCGGAAACGCGGCCAAACCCATGGTTTGGCCGCGCATCCGCGGCCACGTGGGAAGCACGTGCTCCCAAATTTTGTCAGTTGGTTCTCTGTTGGATTTTGGGGTTTTTGGTAAATATTGTTTTGGCCCAGGTTTTGTTACTGTTCACCAGTAAGCAGTGGGGCCCACTTTTTGATATTTGGTCGATCGAAATTTAAACACGTTAGTTTACAGTGCTTACATTATATCTCCGACCGGGAATGTCATTTGATCGGTAAACCGCGTCCGATTGCTATAGTTCTTTTAGACGGGTTTGCGAACGTGACATTCGCGTTGATGTTCTGTGTTGTGCTGTGATGTTGTGGATTTGTCGGGGTGGATAGCAGTGTGCAATGGTAGTACAGTTTGAGTTTATTTGTACATTTGATATTGCGGGGCGAGCGTCCAACATGTGGACTGCCGTCACTGCATGTTGTATAATATTCTTTTGGGGCACGACCAGGTTGCGGTCGATGTACCTATTGTACTATTTTTCATTACTGTACTAGGTTTTACCCCGCGACGGAGTGCACGGATAGCCGGGTTCTGGAGGGCAACGGGTACGCATCTCATGGCTTTGGGAGGCAGAGGGGCCCCACTCTAAAATTGGCAGACTATTCGCCGCACTCGTAGGGGGTACAGGTTGACCCAAGGAGGGGTGCTCAATTTACCGGATTCCGTGAAGTGCCGGGTGTTCCATTCACTATGCTGTGGGGACTACCTCGCTTCAGGTTTTGGCGGGTAACTTGCCGCACCCGTAGGGGTCTAGGTTTCATTGCACAGGCTATCCACACGACAGGGGAACGTCGGGTTTCGGCAGCGGCTCTGTGAAACCCGGGGATCCCAGATTATCTGTATTGTTCTGTGATGCTTATTACTTTTCTGTAATGTTGCATATTATCACGCCTGGAGCGATTATGTATATTGGCTTATATACTATTAGATGTTGTATATGTTTTACACCCGCGCTAGTCCAGTCCCCGCTCTGTCGTTAGTTAAGTAACCTAACGGGTGATGACGGGACCCAGTGACGAATGTGGATGGCATATACGTACATTTTATTTTCGTTCTTTTCTGGTGTGATTGATTGATGGGACTGCGTTGATTCTGATCAATGCAAAGTAAAACAAACCTGTTTTAGTTGTTGGAACAATTTAAAAATTGTTATTGCAAAGACGTTTCCTTTTGTTATGCATAGCGGTATTCGGTGTGAATATCCAGCACCTCATTCGACGAGGCAAGGGCTGATATCCCTTCACCGGGAAAGACCCCTTGGACAGAAGTTTGCGTCAGGGTAATAACTTTACTATAGTCGATTACAAGTTGCTTTGCATCGTGGTATTCAGTGGAATATCCTGCACCTCATTCCACGAGGAAAGAGCCGAGATCCCTTCACCGGGAGTGACCTCTTTAGCAAAAGGTTTTCGCCACTATATTTTAAAAAGCTATCAGGTTCCTTCAGCGATATCAAGTTCACTACGCTAAAGGTTTTTCGCCAAAAACCAGCCGTAGCCCTCCGTCGTTTCTTATGGATGGTCAGTAGTATTCAAGCTATGTTTGTTGGCATACGTCAAGGCATAGTATTTGGTAGCTGCTGGGTATTCATTTGTTTCATAGATAGATGAGTTGGTTTGGGACAGTCGTATTACCTTGTTGGCATACGTCAAGGGTATGTACGGGTGGGTTCAAATTAACAAGATAATGACGGGCAGAACTTGACATGTGACTTATGATTTGTTGACATACGCCAAGGTCATAAGAGCATGGGGCAAAAATCGTATCGGGAGTTTCTAAAGAAACTGAAACTTGCCAAGTATGCGCATACCTTCTGGAGTATGAGTAACGTGGATGCATTCCATCACGTTATCATGCGATGAGAGTTGGATCCCGATTCCCACTGATGAGTTGGTTTACTCTTCGGGTGATCCCGATTGATTCTTCTTTAGGTTTGGAGGAGAATTTGACAGGACAGTGGGAGGTTTCTGGATTAGATAAAGTTATAACCATTCTGATCTAGGTTAGAGTGCACGCAGAGTGTTTCTTTTCTCTCTCTCTCTCTGGCAGCGACCTTTGACCGACCCGAGACTATGACTCAGTGACCAGGTTGACCGAACCTTCTTAAAAATACTGGCTTTTGGATTGTCAATGTTGCATAAGTCATTGCCACTCATTCTTTTACCCTTTGTATTTCTCAGAACACCCGTATTACTACGAATATCCACTTCCATTGGATAGATCCATCGTATGGTTATATACGAACTCGAGGGGACTTCTTCGAGGATGGATCCAGGTTCAGGAGAAATAGAATTGGTTTATTCAGTTGTCTTTTATTATCACCTTCTCTCAGGTTGCGAGAGCTCCTTGGTTTAGGAGAGTACACCTATTACGCTTATTGGATAGTCTTATTCCAAACCATAGGCAGGTGCCGAAAGGTAGGGAATGAAGAAAACCAATTAGCCTAAGTAGGGTGTGCAGAAGGTAATATGTAAACACAAAATAAAGGGATTAGAAAGAGGGCAAAGTAAATTGCGACTGAAATCATTCACGACCAAACCGCGTACTTAATCGCCACTCCTAATTCACCTTTAAAAAAATAAGGTATTATTCAGTTGTCTTTTATCATCACCTTTTCTCAGTTGCGAGTACTCCTTGGTTTAGGAGGGTACACCTATTATGCTTACTGGATAGTCTTCTTCCAAACCATAGGCTGGTGCCGAACGGTAGGAAAGGAAGAAAACCATTTAGCCTAACGACGGTGTACAGAAGGTAACGACTAAAGACAAATAAAGGGATTTGGAGAGATGGCAATAAAATATACGGTTGAAGTCATGAGTTGGATTATGGAAGAGGCATTACTATGAATACCAGGATACCCCTACGAAACATTTTCATGTTTCAGTGCATTGTTAAAGAAAAACTGTTTTCCCGATTAGACACTTACTCCAAGGGTATGTATTTACCAGGTTTCATTCTCATATCTGTATGGTTTTACAGATGATGAGTGGGAGTAAGATATTGGGAATTAGGTGATCATCCTCATTATATCGGAATTCGTTGTAATTGGTGATATTTGAGGAAATCGCCAGGGTACAGTTTTCCACCTACAACGCACAGGTTATGAGTTGTTCAACTCAGCGGACTTATACAGAGTATTGTATATTGTCCAGTGTCCATCAGGATAAAGGGGTAGGTCCTCGTACTATGTTCTGTTTACTTATAACTTCTCTAGTATTTAGACGAGTGTTTCGTAGAAATACAAGGTCTAAGTTTTGAGAAGTTGTGGGTATAAGAATAAAGTAGAGAACCAGGTATCACAAGTATCGGGATTCTTCAAAGAGATCGAAGATGTAGATTCTTGTGATTGGTATTCAGATGATAGTGATGGTTTTGAGAAACGTGTTTCTCTTTCAGGTTACTCATAATTGGATGGATTCCTAAGTTGAGTAATGCTGATTAGCCTCTTTCCATTAAGTTGATATGCACTGGAGACAGCTGCATGATTTGAATATAGTTCCAATTAAATAAGTGCCAAAGTTTCTGTATTGGATGTAGAATGGATCGTACCTTAAAAGAAATTAAGGTACGGGGAGTTGTCCAGCTTATGCTTAAAACCAGACACTGGATAACTCAGGGCACGTTTCTGTAATGGCTGTTTGTGGGTTGACCCTGGCTATGACGAGGGTTGATATTCTACCATTTGGAAGATCAATAGTGATATTGTTCTTGACTCGCCACAGTTTTAGTAAAATGGATTTTTTCAGAAAACAGTAGTGGGAGTATGGTAGAACTGGAAGTGATTCCAGAACCGCGAACGATTACAGAAAATTTAATAGGACCTATATAATCAATCAGGTTTGACATTCCAATAGCCACTCCGCAGATTTGGTGGGTAACCTCAGACACCCGAGAGGTACTTCGGTAGCCTCAAGGACGGTGACAGGGAGGTTCTTATCTACCCAGACTTGACATTACTGTTGTTCCAGACTATGAGACCAGGCAGGAGGATAAGTATAGCGTCGTTCTAAACTAGCTTTAGAAGTGTGCGTGTATATTATTCTGCCAGAGGGTTGTCGTATTCAGTGGGAGCAGCGGAAGCATAGTGGGCAAGTAGCTTATGTCTATTTATAGACTAGAGCAGTTATAGCGGAGAAAGATCATCTAATTTTGATGTGACAGTCATGGGTTTGACTTCAATCAGAATAGGGGATGGATCTGTTAAGAAGGTAGTAGAGTGTGATGTCATGGTATTTGGATGACATACACAAAGTAGGAAGTAAAATTCCTATAATACGATCGGTTGTACTATTGTCGTCACACAGTTGTTTCTCCAGACAAAACATGGATATAATATTAGACATTCTGGTTTCTGGATCTATGGTTTTAGATCTAAATTTGGGTGGTTTCCCAATATGGGTACTTTGACAGATATTCTAATGGTTTTTAGAATAGTTGACTCCTAGCATGGTAGTGTACCTGCAGGTGATGGAGTCACCCTCTCTAAAGGTGTCGTATAGACTAAAGGGGAGAGGGATGTGCATGATTGGCAGATCACTTGCTTAGGCAATTGAGTCAATCATGAGATGTCAAGTACCGCACCAAATGTTGTTTTTGCACTAGATGCAATAAGTTTGTATTAATCCAATCCTGGAGAAACATAAGGAAGCAGTTTTAGAACATTAGTACATGTTCTACGGATTTGATAACGGCAGCCTCTTTCGGGAGACGGTTATCATTCCAGGCTTCAAAGGTGACATGGATGACAGAGTGATTGTCAGAGTTTTAGTTTTCCCTCTGACGAGGGACAGTATTATGGCAGGTGATCCAAGAAAATACTGTGGGAGGCATGGTGCCGGATACTGATTAGGTTCAGTGATCCATACAGTCTAAGAACTTTGGATATACAGTTCATTTATGAACTAAGGTCCCATCAGATATCCAGACATATTCTAAGACAGGTACTACTCAATTCGGGAGATGGCTTTCTCCGCGAACTTGAGATTAAGAGAGATAAAGAAAGATACTTCTAGGCGGATCCACTCACTGAGGCTATTTCTCGAACACAATAGTTTTACAAACGGGCTTTGTGAAACTGATTAGTAGAGGAATTGGATGTTCGGTTTCACACGGGCTGTGAGTAGTCGACATCGCAATAATTAGCCTTGAGTGCAATTGGGAGATTGTTGGAGATAGTGCCCTCATAGTCAATTATTGGATCGCAGGTACGTGATTGCAATGATTGCGGAGGACCTATCCCGGTAGGACAGTCTTACTCGAGATGATAGTATACTATCTGGTTTGCCTTTATCAGTCGTGTACATGTTCAGGTGACTGATTGCATGTTACACTTTGATAGAGCCCTTAGGATCTTGCTTTACTACCAACAGTATGATGGCGATCATATACGTGAGAGTTGGGTAGTTTATATGCATATCCTTAATTGTGGTCCCTAGTCGTGGGAGTTTCGAGACAGGGCATCGATACTCCGGAGTAGACTAGTGTATACAGTCGAGACCCCGACGAGGGGCGGTGGCCGGTCTCACAAACCACTGGTGTCAGTTGGATCACCTAAGATGTATACAGATGCTCATTGGGTTATGAGTACACCGGACAGGACTCGCCGGGAATCTGCTAGTTAGTATTATATCTACCGTCAGATAGCAGTTCCCTGGTGACATGTGTACAGGTTAGTTCATCGACCTGAGGTCGTCATTTGTCTCGTGTGAGTTCCCACTGTGCTTTGATTTCTACCCTACCACGGCTCAAAGGAGTCGTGCAAACAGGTAGCTTTTGGGTACAGTCCCGAGCCATATGGAGGCACGTGAGCGGATCGGCAGGGGATTCGTCTCTCCCGGTATTGGGGGCGAGATCGTGCTGTGTCTAGGAGAGCCATTACACAAAGCCCACGGCCGTGGCAGGAGATTTACTGGTAGATACTCCAGTAGTATCTCAGGGTGTTATTGGGCTTCACTCCGACACGACTTATACTGCTTCTGGGGGTCTGACGTTACTAGCCCCCTAGGCGGATATGCGATACTCATTGACGAACGGACCGGACTGTATATACATTGTCACTGTTAGGCTCAGTAGGGTTTTCTGGATGAGTTCATTCATCGGCCACCCTTGAGTTTGCTCATCAGTCTCCCTTGAGGTCAGTCCGTGGGCAGCCGTTACGCATAGCTAGTGCAGCTGACGGTTTGTGGTTAAACCCACTGCCAGGGTACTGACGAGTCATTAGAGTCCCCCACAGACAGTTTCCCAAGTTCGGGCGAAATGTTGTAGAGGCCGTATGGTTTTATGGCAGGGTTCGGAAAATGCACGTGCGTTTACGCACGTGTCAGTTTTCGGGCAGATGATACTGGTCGGCTTTGGTTTAAGCCGGATCCGAGTATTATATTGAGTAGGTATAATATCTTTGTCTCGGTTGCATTTGTATTCGGTCGTAATACAAATGCGGGTATTTTTATACAGATACGGGGTTATCCTGAAAGTCGTTTCAGGATCACTTTTGGAAGTTGCCAGTTTCCAGTTTTCTATCAGCCGTCTTTTAACATTCGGTTAAAGACGGATTTATCTTTTCTTCAGATAAGAGTGAGTCATCATTCTAGAAGGTTCTAGAAGTGATGAAGTGGCTAATGTGTCATCTTGACATTAATGGTTACATTAATGACTTGATGAGGTGTGATTATGACTCATGCTTTGAAATTTATACATTCTTGTTTTGGTTAAGATATTTCTTCATGATAAGCTTCATCATATGGTCACCCCCCTTCTCCTATGGTCACCTCCCTCTTCTATAAGAATGGCCGGCCCTCTCTCTCCTCCACTCTCTCTCACTTGATAGTTTTTCATGGTTGTAAAAAGATATGATAGTATTTGGGGTGCATGGAATTTTACAGTTCATTTCATTCCATCACCCAATTCCCACGGCAACTTCATTAACCGATCGTCCACGGATTTGGACGAAGTGAGACAAAGTCATCTACTCATTCTCTACATCAATCTTGGTCGTCTCTTTTAGCAAACTTGACGATCGAGTTGCCTCAAGTCAGAGGCGGGAGCCCGTTTAAAGAATCGGTGATGTGGTGTCACCTCGACGAGATCGGAGCAGCCGCAACGGAGCGTGGGATGATGGTTGAAGAACGAAGGACTCGGATCGTTCGGTATAACCTTTCTACACTCTTTACAGTTTGTTAGTTTAGCAATAATGGCAGATCCGGGTTAAAGTATACGATAGCGCCAGTTTAAAAGTTTTTATTCCGCATTTGGCGTCTGTTGACGGCCGGGGCGCTAACGTAGACTTACAGAATACCTACCAGTAAATCTCCTGCCTTGGCCAAGGACTTCGTGTAATGGCTCTCCTAGACACAGCACGACCTCACCCCCAATACCGGGAGAGACGAACCCCTGAAGATACGCTCACTGCCTCCATGTGGCTCGGGACTGCACCCAACTAAAACCTGTTTGCACGACTCCTTTGAGCCGTGGTAGGGTAGTAATTAAAGTACAGTGGGGACTCACACGAGACAAATGACGATCCCCAGGTCGATGAACTAACCTGCACACATGTCACCAGGGAACTGCCATCTGACGTCTGGTATATGACCAACTAGCATGTTCCCGGCGAGTCCTGTCCGGTGTACTCATAACCCAATGAGCACCTGTATACATCTTAGGTGATCCAACAGACACCAGTGGCTTATGAGACCGGCCACCGCCCCTCGTCGGGGTCTCGACTGTATACACTAGTCTACTCTGGAGTATCGATGCCCTGTCTCGAAACTCTCACGACTAGGGACCATTTAAGGATGTGCTTATAGACCCCCAGCTCCCACTTATATGATCGCCCTCATACTGCTGGTGATCAAGCAAGAATCCTAGGGGCTCTACCAACGTGTAATAGCGACCTGTCAGGTCACCTAAGCAGTACACGATGATAAAGATAAACCAGATAGCATACTATCATCTGGAGTAAGACTGTCCTACCGGGATAGGTCCTCCATCAAACATTGCAATCACATACCTGTGACCTAATAATTGACTCTGAGGGCACTATCTCCAACATTATCGACCCAAGTCTAGTCTTGAGCAGACATCAGAAATTTTTTTGGAAATGCCGAACCAAATGAGGAAGGAAATGACAGAGTGGATGCAAGCACATAATTTCAAACCAGCCTAAAATTTTTCAGTATATAATTTGGGCATAGGACAAAATGAGAATTTGGGTAGTGAGACAGAATTATACACCCTTCCTAATCAAACATTCCCTTTCCAAACTGAAATCCACAACTCCAGTTTCACAGATTCATCGAGTACACCAAATGATTCACCAATGGACGATAGAATGTATGAGAAGTTGTGTAATAATGTAGTGTTTGATTTACCCGACTGTGAAGGGTCCATTTCAAGTGAAACCATGCCAAATCCTTGTGATCTCTACACCTCCACTCTTGAACCAAAATTTATTGAAAACCATAATTTGAATGAGGTGTTTGAGAATTTTAACTTTCACTTGAATGATGTGATTGACGTTGGGGATATATTGATTGATGAACCCGAAATATTGGATGAGTTTGTCCCATCAATTCATCTGATCTTTCGCTTCCTTGCGGTCATCATCTTGAGCCTTTAATTCTTCCCGAAACCCAAATGAATCTTGAAGTTGATGATAATCGTATAACCGAAGATCAGACTGAAATTCAGCCTTCATCTCCCACATCTGGTTCAGCAATACTCGACACACCAATTTGTTTACCCATTTCATCTTCCACTCTCTCTGGTTCTTCTTCTGTTCCTGTAATGATAGTGAGTGTTGATGAATCACAATCCGTTAATTCAAGTTCGACAATCCCAGAAAGCTAACTTGATTTAGATACTTTTGAAAATGAGGTAGATTAGTTTTTCAAGTCTGCTACCTCCATGTATTTTGAAAAATCAAGTAGGATAAATTCTGGCACAAAACTTATTGACAGTAAAATGTTCGATCACATCATTGATGAAAGTTTTGAAGAACTTTTTGCTGACGAACTTGCATTCCTAAACAACATGGATTTTGTGATTGATCAACCTCCACCTATAGAAGTTGAACCGCCACCACTCCTTCTTCCTAATCATTCACATTCATCCTCATTCTTTCATTTCTCTAATTTAAAACTCAAACCCTTTCCAGACTACCACTTATCTCTTCCCCACTTTTTTCTGACTCGATACAACATGTTCTTCCACCGACCTATATGCTACACTGATAAAATCTTTGAATGGTTGGTATTAACTTTTGGTCTTTGTAAAGTCTTATGTTTACAAAATGACTCACCCTCTCTTAAAATGCTTAATATTGTCTAACTCATGTTTGAGGGGGGGTTATATTTTTGGCTCTTGAAAATAACTGTTGTCTTCAATATTGTGAGCCAAAAATAAGTTTGGGGGAGGATTTTCACTTTAATATATTTTTCCCCCATTAATAAATGCCCTCCCAAGCTTACAGGTTTTTTGAGTTTTAGCAGAAGATAACAGTGAGGACACTGTTGAAAACAAGTTTGGGGGAGGTTTGTGCTTATTTACGCATCACTTTGCATCATACTTTGCATAAGCACAGAACATATAAAAAAATTTTTGTACATAAATAAGATAATAAAAGATTAGATAGTGAAAAATTACATCCAAAAGATTGGAAAAGTTTAAGAAAACCAAGAAAATTAGAAGTTTTCTTAAACGAACTAATAATAAGTAGTTATGAGCCGTTGTCCCAAGGGTTAGTAAGATGAAGGAAGTCACTAATCTGAGAATAAAAATAAGTCTGGAAAATAGTTCCTTTTCTGGAAGCCAAACATTTGAACGTTGATACCCTACTATACGCACTTACACACGTCTTGAAACTCGGGATAGTAGAGGATACCTTGAAATGATCTTGTCTAAAAGCCAAAGTATGAAGGAAATAATAAATGAAGAAAATATAAAATGGTGAAGAAAAAAAATGAACACTGGTTTTGTTATCACCAAGGTAGCAATAAAAAATATAGCGAGGGTGCTTCATCACCTAGTGCCTTAGACCAACTGGTTTGGGAGTCACTGCTAAGCCTTAGGTGGTGCAAGACGAGGAAAATACTAATACGCCTAATAAGCAAGCACATGTGTAATCAGTCGGTTAGTACCTCAAGAAGTATTAACGGTCACATGAAAAATGTGTAAGCAATCTCATCTAAGTATTCACCGATTAAAAAGTACTGAGGTGATGGACAAGAGTATGATAGCTTGAATTGAATTCTCTGAGTATAGGGATGTCTTTTACACACACGTAGGGGTATATGATCGATATTCGGAAGAAAGGTAGGAATGAAGAATAAAGACGATGTTTTATTGAGGGATGATGTGATTTCTAACATCTTTTCTTGACTATTAAGATAGGGCTCATGACAATCGAAAAGCTAGTATTAGTTGGAAACTCTGAGTTTGAAAGTCTTTCTTTAATAATTCTTATCTTTATATGTAACTTTCACGGTCTTCCTTTTATTATGGGATTTTGTGGGTGCAATCCGCTGAAAACTCTTAGGAGACAACACTCCTCCTACTAGGGACATCTAGAAGTTTAAAGGCTTGTTGCACGTGCTCAGTGCAATCGTGTTGCCTATGAAAATGTGCTAGTTAGTTTTTCTTTTTCTTATATTTTCTCCTTCTTTTGAATAAAACAAGTTTGCTCGAGACAACCAAAATTAAGTTTGGGGGAATTTGATCAGTCGAAAATATTGCATTTTTAACACATCAATTTCCTTACTCTTTGTAATCATCTAAAGGTGTTTGGTATAAATATAGCACATATTAGCAATTTGTCTGTAAAATACCAAATAACATGTGTTATACATTATAACCGGAATTTTGAGGGAAATTGAGTGTTTATTATTCCACGCATAATCTTTTGTGAATCAACACTTGTCTCAAGATTGTGTGCAGGAAATTCTCCAGGTAAAAGTGCCGGAACTACTAAAAGTGCTGATAAAATTTGTCAAGTACAAGACTTGAAATTTTGCAGTGAACAAGAAAGTATAAAAATATTTCAGACATCAGAAAAGTGCCATAAAGCCAACACAAAAATACCCTGAAAGTTTCATGCAGCAAATACACCAAACGGCCGTGGATCCGCGGCCGAGTTGGCCGATCCACCGTGGATCCGCGGCCGCGTTGACTCATTAGGGGCTGACACTTTGTCCGAGGCTTCTCTTTAAATATCAAAACTTCTTCAAGACATTTCAGTCCCTAGAGATCTCCAGAAGCTTTCCTTCTAACAGCCAAGCTTCTTGTGCAAGCTTAATACCCACCAAGCTTCTTGTACAAGCCTCATAACCACCAAGCTTCTCATGCAAGCTAGCTAACTACCTTAATCTAGAAACTTCTCTACAACTACCTAGCTTCCTATGCAATCTTCATAACAACCAAGTTTCTAAGGGAAGCTAAACCTAGCTTCTAGGGGAAGCTTGAGGGAAAACTATATAAAGGGACCTAATGCTTCATTAAAAAGGTTGTTGAGTGGTTGAAGGTTGTTCATCATTTGAGTGGTAAAAGAATTGTAGTGAGCTCCAAATCATTTCTAAATCAAATTGAGTGACACAATTTGATCCAAATCAAGATTCATCGAGTACCGATTCAAGCAAGCATTCAACGAGCCTTTTTGAAGAAACGCCGATTTTCATCCGAGCAAGTGATCCATGACGATCCGCGACTCAAGAAGACGATGCGAAGCTAGTTTCGACGATTGAGTTCTCTCCTCAAAATCTTGTAATCTTTGAGTGAATTGTAAAGAAACGTTGATTTATAAAAGGTGAAAATTCTTGATCTTGCTTTTCTTTACATTTGAGCATTATGAAGTGCTGTCGATTCTTGATTGTTATCTTTTTCATGATGTTTGAGTGAAAACTCCGCTTGTGGAGGAATTGAGAAAATAGATAGATGATGATGATTAAATTCTTGAACGATTCTTAAGTCTTATGAGTTTTGTAAACTTTAGGAAATTGAATAAACGGCGTCCTAGTTTTGAGCGAGATGCTTTCTTAAATGTTCTCGCTCTAAATTAGAGATCAATGATCGATGATTGAATTTCCTAAAAGTTAGAATTTGAATGCTAATCAACGAAAAGACAAGGGATGATGATGAAGAAACCCTAGTTTCTTCAATAGATCCCTAAATCTCGTTGATTGCCATCGATCTAGTAACAAATCTTCAATAGATAATAATTTGTAATCATTATTCTTCATCATCACTATCGATTGGATCGATTCCTACAAGCCTCTTTATAAATCCTTATAATTCAAACAATTTGGGAACATTTCTTAATTCTTGATTTTAGATCTAGTTCTTTATGATTCTTGAAACTAAATTTCACAAATCTTGAACCAATTTTTCTTGCAATTTTATTTTATCTTTTCATTTTGACTCATCTAAAACAAAATCGATCAAAACACACATCTCAGTGGACGATCCGTATTCATTAACGCGCTACATCGACACAGTTAATTGATTGCGGTATAAATTTCTTTGGTTGTGAAACATTTCTAAACACGACACGGAAACAATCAATCAGGTACCCATGTTCCATAGAGCCGACGAGGTGTGGAGGACAGTGATGAAGACCCAAAGGACAAGTAACGTGAGGTATAACTTCGAATCAGAGTAGTTAAACCTCTCGTAGATTACTAGTAATGGTTTAGACACGATCCGTGTGCTCAAGTCCTTGTTACGAAGCTTTGATAATTGTTTTTCATATATTCTGCCTCCCCGTGAACACGTGGGGTGCGTGACATGGACTTACAGTGGTATCAGAGCCTACTAAACCTTTACTAGCTTGTTAGCAACTAATTAGAACTTCGATCGTCGGAAAAACACGAAAACATAACCCCGCTTCCCTAATATTTCCGTCGATTTTAAACTTGTCGAAAATATTATTTCAGAAGTATGAAAATTCACATCAGGGAATTCTAAGAATACTGGAGAAATACGAGTTGCTAACTCGGTGAGACGACAACGGAAGCGCGACGGATTGGTGCAATACGCCGCGGATCCGCGGCCGAGTCGACTCCGAGTTGACTCGTATTTACACAGTTTGTCTTATTTTTGGGTGTTCTGTTTTCCTGTATATTTTGTTTCTGCCCAGGTCTTTTCAGTGCTGGCTTGCATTTGGGGTAGACTCGGAAATAGGTTGTCGATCGAAATTCTAAGTTATTTTGCTAATTGTGTTGTTTGATGTGTTCGTAAACCTCCGCTAATTGCTAGTGTGTGTCGGTTAGTCGGGGGTTGCACATTTCTGTAATGGATATTGGTTTGTGGATATGAACTTCATTGGATCATCGTGGATGAATAGCCGGGGATGTGAGATGAGAGTTTTTATCTTTCATTCGATGTAAATTGTAATATGTTGTAATATTCTTTTACGGGGCACATCCGGGTTGAGGTTGTAACCACCGTTGTATTATTTCTTTTACTGTTTTATGCTCCTAGGATAGACCCAAGATGGGGTGCACAAACTACCGGGTACTTTGAAGTGTTAAATGGCCTACTCACGTTGATGAGGGAGACTGTTTCACTTCTAGTACTAGGTGGGTAGTTTTCCGCACCCGTAGGGTTACGGTGGGGTTTGGCTATTCATCGCGACCGTGTAATCCTTCTTTTGTTGCAGGCTCAAACGAAACGCGGATTCCTAGTATATCCAATATGTTCATCTGTGATCGGGAATGCCTATTATTGCTTCTGACAAATGTACAATATTTATATATGATATCTAGTATGCGTTGCTTATGTTTTGCATCCATGCTAGCCCAACCCCCGCTCTGTCGTTAGTTAAGTAACTTAACGGGTGAATGACGGGACCCAGTGGCGAATGCGGATGGCATAAGCGGACGTTGTATTTTCGTTGTTTTCTGCAATGATAGGACTGATGGGACACATTATAATAATGAAAACAAAAACAAACCAAAGTTGAATCGTTGGAACAAATTTAAAAGAAACCACTGGGTTATTTTAAAAGAGCAGAATTTTTTTTAATCACGGAGCTTTAACCACTCCTTTTAAAAAGCTATCAGGTTCCTTCGATTATATCAAGTTCACTACGTTCACGGTTTTGCCAAAACCAGTCGTAGCCTTCCGTCATTTCATATGAATAGTCAGTAGTATTCAAGCTATGTTTGTTTGGCCCTTAGTCAAGACATAGTGATTGGTAACTGCTGGGGTGTTCACATATTGCATAGATAGATGCGTTGGTTTGGGATAGTCATATTACTTTGTTGGCCCTTAGTCAAGAGTATATACGGGTGGGTTCAAATCAACCTGGATAATAACGGGTAGAACTTGACATGTGACTTATGATTTGTTGGCCCTTAGTCAAGATCATAAGAGCATGGGGCAAAAATCCACATCGGGAGTTTCTAAAGAAACTGAAACTTGCTGGTATTGCATACCATTTGGAGTTTGATTATGTTGGTCGGATTCCTTCAGCATTATCACATGATGATATTTGGATCCCTATCCTACTGTGAGTATATGCTACTCATCAGGAGATTCGTCACTTAACGATCAATGCTATAAACCAAATAGGTGTCTAGAAGAGTGTCAGCGGGGCTACGCCTCCAGGAAAAAGAGGTTATTTAATTAAGGAACTTCGCAAAAGCGTCTTAAAACCTCCCTCGAAGTACCGACACTAGCCTGTCTGAACGGTTAAGCAAGTATTGTACGGTGAGATCAGTCCTAACTAATTCTTCTTTTATGGTTTAAGGAAAGATTCAAGAAATAGTGGGAGCCATCCAGTTTAGATAAACTAAAAACCAATCTAAACTTGCAATAGCATCATGCTAAAGTGTTTTCTTCTCTCTCTCAATTGCAGCGACCATGTGACCATGACTAGGTTACATCTAGATAATAAGTTGACTGAATCTGACTTTTATGACTGGCAAATGTCTGTCCAGATGTCCATTGCCTATGACAAGCTGGACCACCCTATTACTACTCAATCCCCCGCCGTCCCAGGTCCAGTTTCCACCGTCGCGGATATGGATATTCGTCAGACAAGGGAAAAGGGCAGTGCGAATGCCAAGTGCCTCGTGTTGGCTTCAGAGAATGGTGTATACCAGAAGCAGCACGAGAAGTTGGACTTAGTTTCCATCTTCCTCTATAACAAAGATTTATATGGAGAGCAATCTTGTATCGCAAGATATGAGACCTCGAACGAATTGCTTCAAGCGAGGTTGGCTGTTGGGTCATCTGTAAGGGACAACGTCCTTACGATGACTAGCTATATTGATGAGCTCACGGACCTGGAGACCACGTTGGGAAATAGGTCTTATGCTGACTTATTTCCACAGTCTACCCTCTACTTACACACTGAAAGAAACCAGGGAGACACCCGCTCTGCTTAATGGGGGACCTTCTTCTTCTGCATCCAGGGCGAAAGCAAAGGGTGAAAAGAAGAAAACCTCCACAAAGCCGATATACGGTGTCAGTAAGGTAGAAGGAAAGGGAAGGGTAAAAGCTTTGGGACTTGGTGTAGGGAAGAAGGGATGTTCCTATTGTTATGGGAAGGGGCATTGGCAGAAAGATTGCAGGGCTTTAGAAGCCAGTAGCCAGGATTCGAAGCATGTTGTGGCTTCGGCCTCGGGTGTGTTTGTAATTAAGAACTGTTTGTCAATTAACTCTACTTCCTGGGTACTAGATACCGGATCAAGATCTCATATCTGTAATTCGTTACATGCTTTGAGAAACCGTAGAGTTATCATGGTAGGTGATATGTCTCTCAGAGTTGCGAACGGAATGAGCATGGATGCTGAATCCGTGGGAGAATATCGCCTAGGACTGACAAGTGGGTAGATATTGATTCTACATAACTGTTTGTATGTACCTAGTTTGACTTGTAATATCATATCAGTATCCTCACTTTCTAGAGAGGGATATGATTTTACATTCGTAAGCGATGTGGTAAACATCCACCTAAATCAAGTTCTGATTGGGTCTGGTACATTAGATAATGGTATATACGTATTAAATCAAGCTCAGGTTTTCAATGTCCAGAACACACTTAAAAGAAAGTCTCCGGAAGTAAATTAGGCTTTTTTATGGCATTGTAGACTAGGTCACATCAATAAAACACGGTAGACTAAGTTACATAGAGAGGGATATTTGAATCCGTTCGAATATCAATCTTATGCTACTTATGAATCTTGTCTCATGGGAAAGATGACAAAGACTCCGTTTACTGTTCACGGAGTAAGAGCGAGCGAGCTCTTGGGACTCGTACACAGTGACGTGTGCGTTCCAATGTCTACACATGCAAAAGGTGGTTATTCCTACTTCATTACTTTTATGGATGATTTCTCTAGGTATGGACATATCTTCTTGATGAAGCATAAATCCGAGGCCTTTGAGAAATTCTGGGAATACAAAAATGAAGTGGAAAAACAGACAGGCAAAAGTATCAAGAAACTGAGATCTGATCGAGGTGGTGAATACTTAAGTGCCGAGTTCCTGGGATACTTAAAAGAGAATGGAATTCTCTCTCAGCTTACTCCTCCATACACACCACAACACAATGGTGTATCGGAAAGGCCGAATCGAACCCTATTGGATATGGTTCGTTCCATGATGAGTAAGGCTGAGTTACCGCGATCTTTCTGGAGTTATGCACTAGAATCAGCTGCATATCTTTTGAACCAGGTTCCAACCAAGACTGTGCCTACCACACCATATCAGATGTGGAGTGGGAAGAAGCCCTGTCTTAAACACTTTAGGACATGGGAATGTCCATCTTTTGTTAAAAAGCAGCATGCGAAAAAGCTCGAGGCACGCTCAGTACAGTGTAAGTTTGTGTGATATCCAAAGAACTCCAAGGGGTCTTATTTCTATTACGCAGAGGAACAAAAGGTTTTTGTTTCTCGTCATGCCCACTTCTTGGAAGCTGAATTTTTAGAAAATCAGAAGAGTGGGAGCGCAATAGAACTGGAAGAAATTCCAGAACCACAAGCTGTTACTGAAAGTATGATAGAACCAGAAGTTTCAGAAGAAAGGGACATCCCAGCGCCTATCCGCAGAAGTAGTAGGCAGTCTCATCCGCCCGAGAGATACTATAGTTTTCTCATAGACGGGGATCGAGAAGATTGCATCATTAAAAATGATGACCCTACTAGCTTCCAGCAAGCCATTCAGAGCGGCAACTCGGAAAAATGGCAGGATGCAATGCGGACCGAAATGGAGTCCATGTACACTAACAAAGTATGGACTTTGGACATTGCTCCAGATGGGGTAAAACCCGTAGGATGCAAATGGATCTTCAGAAAGAAGATTGGTGTAGATGGACAGGCTGAAACCTATATGGCTAGACATGTTGCAAAGGGCTTTCGTCAAAGACCTGGTTTGGACTATGATGAAACCTTTTCTCCAGTGGCTATGCTCAAATCCAATCAGGTCCTTCTTGCCATTGCTACCTTCCACGATTATGAGATCTGGCAGATGGACGTAAAGACGGCTTTTCTAAATGGTAATTTGGAAGAATGCGTCTATATGGATCAGCCAGAGGGATTCATTCAGAGTGGGAGCAGCGGTAAAGTGTGCAAGTTGCTTAAGTCCATTTATGGACTAAAGCAGGCATCGTGGAGTTAGAACATCTGTTTTGATGATACTGTCAAAGAATTCGACTTTATCAAGAATCCAGATGAACCATGCATATATAGTAAGATTGTAGAGAGAACTGTAGTATTCCTCTCCTTGTACGTGGATGACATTCTCTTAATAGGAAATGATATTCCTATGCTACAGTCAGTCAAAGGATTCTTGTCACAGAAGTTCTCCATGAAGGACCTGGGTGATGCTTTCTACATTCTGAGGATCCAGATCTATCGTGATAGATCAAAGAGGATGTTGGGACTTTCGCAGTCCAGGTATATAGACACCATATTGAAAAGATTTAGTATGGAAGATCCTAAGCGTGGTAACCTACCGGCTTGTCACGGAATCACCCTCTCCAAAGAGATGTCTCCCAAGACTGATTTGGAAAGGGCTCGCATGTCGATTATACCCTATGCTTCTGCGGTAGGCTCTATAATGTATGCGATATTATGTACCAGACCAGATGTAGCATACGCATTGAGCGTTGTAAGCCGGTATCAGGCAAACCCAGGGGAGAAGCACTGGATAGCAGTAAAGAACATTCTCAAGTACCTGAGGAGGACTAAGGAGATGTTATTGGTGTATGGCAGAAAGAACCTCCAGATCGAGGCCTTTGCTGACTCAAGCTTCCAGAGTGACAAGGATGACTCCAAGTCCATATCGGGTTATGTCTTTACCCTCAATGGAGGGGCGGTCTGTTGGAAGAGTTCCAAGCAGGACACCGTTGCTGACTGGACGATGGAAGCTGAGTACACAGCTGCTTGCGATGCCGCAAAAGAAGCTGTCTGGATGAAGAAGTTCCTCATAGAACTTCAGGTGGTTCCTACCAGTGTTGATCCAATACCTCTGTATTGCGACAACAATGGCGCTACATCTTTAGCGAAGGAACCCAGGTCCCATCAGAAGTCCAGACACATCTTAAGACGGTATCACCTGATCAGGGAGATCGTAGATCGCCGGGAGATCGAGGTGAAGAGAGTAGGTACGGAGAATAACACTACTGATCCATTCACAAAGGCCATTCCTCAGACGCAGTTCGAGAGGCTCTTCGAGATGATAGGTCTGAGATATGCCAGTACATGGCCCTAGTGCAAGTGGGAGATTGTTAGTGTATATGCCTTAGAGGCCATTACTGTATCATACTAGTTTTTATATTATTTAATGGAAGTTTGGGATATTCACAGTTATGTTGATAGTCATGCTAAAAATGGTAGTATACTACTTGGTTTGTTTCTACTTTAATATGTGCATATGTTTCTTTTAACATATCGCTTATACATATTAGTAGAGCCCTTAGGATCTTTGCTTGATTACCAGCGTTGTGATGGCAGTCACACTAGTGGGGCTGGGTAGTCTATAAGCAACATCCTATACAGGTCCCTGGTTGCAGGATTATCGAGATGGGGCATCGATACTCCGGAGTAGAATGGTGTATACGCTTCTCATCCCAGCTGGGGAGATGGTCTGTCCCACAGCCATCAGTACGTCGTACTGGAGATAGTATGCAGGTGCTCGTTAGGTTACGGGTACACCGGACAGGACTCGTCAGGAACTGCAGGTTGGTATTATACCCATCATCAGATAGCAGTTCCCAGGTGACATGTGTAAGTCCACGTTGCCCACCCCGGTGCTTGCGGGGAGGCGGAAAACGGAATAAAAATCAAATTTTTATCACTTTAGGCAACATGGACTAGACAAAGAAGGATCTTTGCTAAACAAAAACAAGCTAAAGCTAACTAGAAACTAGCTAAGGGTAGAATGGTTATACCTAGGGCTTTATGTCCTTCTCTCCTTGCTCCTTAGAGTGGTAGAAAGAGGTCACCTTTGTCGTCTTCTCAAGTCGAAGAAAGATCCACCCGAAAGCCTCAACCTTTGGCTTCAACTCCAAGCTAGAAGTTGTAGGGTTCCTAGGCACCCTAATGAGGTCACACAAGGCATCGAACATGCCATATTAAAATTTTAACGGTGCCGAGAGACCCGACTACGGTTCGTTTGCTAGAATTCTAGGCGAAACAAAAAGCTAGTTAACAGTTAACTACTGGGATACGGAAATTACAACCTTTGTAGGTCCGGATATCCACCTCCACGGCTCCGCAAGGGCGTCCTCTCGCTGTCCATCTTGAAGCTTGAACTCTCGTGACGGCTTCATCGGAGAAACGTGCGGAATAGGTCGTCGGCTTCGTGTCAAAGACGATCTACGTCGAGGTTGCACAAACTCAAGCTCCGACTTCACAAACTTGTGAAACTTGTGAAGTAAACACCCAAAACAACTTGGAAAGAGGTAGAGGGTGAAGAAATAGGAGGTGGGTTCACTTTAGAATTGGATTTATCTCACTTTAACTCAAGTTGCCATTTTTGTAGCAAGCTTGAAGAAGAAGAAGAAGATGAGCTCAAGAAAAGAATATGATAAGTCTTGTGATAAAATAAATTTTAAATCAAATACTTATCATAACTTGAACTAGGGTTAAGTGTAGAGAATTAACCATGGTCACTTGGAAGGGTTAGGGTTAAGCATGAAGATAAGGATGGTTAGCAAAGTCAAAGCTTCATGAAGCTTCAACTTAAAACAAAAAGAGCCACCATTCTCATCATAATCCATTTCAAATAAATAAATAAACAAATAAATAAATAAATGAATATACAAAACCCTAATTATCATATTAACCATGGATTAATTCTATACACTTAACGAAATGATCAAGTATCATCAAACATGATACAAAAAAGTGCACGAAAGCATATCACATATACAATGTGCATCAAGTGAGAAAAATCCGTTTAAAGTGAACCAATACTAGTTAATGCAAAGTAATATATCAAATATATAATTATACATTAAATCATTAAATCAACACTTGATTCAATGATCCGGTTATATCGCATACAACCGACTAGTATGTAATGTATCGATTTATCGAATCAATGATTCGATAACTAGGTCATATCGAATATAACCAATCGAAACATATATCGCGAGAATGAAATGCGGTATCACATACACGCATTATTCTCGGTCCTGCACATATCTCATATGCGCTCCTATTTCGTTTCGCTTGAGCCAGGAAACCTCTGTGTAGGACTCTAAAGACTCGTCAATACGCCGGTAGCAGATGATGATCATATCAAGCACCCACAAGCCGCAAGCGGTCTGCTAAACGTAACGGCCACCCGGGTATTGAGCGATCAGAAGATCGACGAGCTAGCCCGCTCACACTCCTGCGAATCCGACCAGTAACACTTACCATACAGTCCAGTCTCTTCGTCAGATACGTCGCATATCAAGTCTAGGGGTGGTAAACGTCAGACCCCAATAACCCGATAAGTCGTGCCGATGTGAGGCTCGTAACGGGTCGAGAAACTACTGGTAACACTTACCATCAAATCTCTGATCAGCCCTGGCCAGGGACTTCCCTGTTACGGCCAATCGAGCACAGCGCAACATCAACCCCCAATACCGGGAGAGACGAAACCCCTCCTATCGCTCATTGCCTCCATGTGACTCGGGACTGTACCCAAAGACCACCGTTTTGCACGCCCTCATGGACGTGGTAAGGTGGAGATCAAAGCACAGTGGGAATCACACAAGACTCTATGACGATCTCGGGTCTACAGACTAACCTGTACAAGTGTCACCTGAGAACTGCCATCTGACGTGAGGTATAATACCATCTGGGAGTTCTCGGCGAGTCCGTCCAGTGTACCCAGTTTCCACTGAGCACCCGTATACCATCTCTGATGTCAAACACCAATGGATATGGGATCATCCATCGCCCATCACATGGGTCGAGAAGCATATACGCTAGTCTACTCTGGTATATCGATGCCCCGTCTCGATACACCCACGACTAGGGACCTTGAAGGATGTACTTATGGACTACCATGTCCTCACTAGTATGATCTGCATCATAGTCCATGTAGTCAAGTACAAATCCTAAGGGCTTTACCAACATGTAACTATAAGACAGTATAAAGAGACTAGTGTACATGTTAAGATAAATGGCAACCAGATAGCATACTATCATGTCGAGCAAGAAAGTCATCTCTATATATGTCCAAGCATCCAATATAATATACATAATCTGTACAATACTGGCCTCTAGGGCATACATACAACTAACAATCTTCCACTTGCACTAGGGCCAGCTGCTGTAGTATCTCATACCGAGCATCCCGAAGAGTCTCTCAAACTGTATCTGGGGAATGGCCTTCGTGAGTGGATCCGCCGTGTTGTTCTTCGTGTCAACTCTCCTGACCTCGATCTCCCGGCGATCAACTATCTCCCGGATCAGGTGATACCGCCTCAGAATATGCCTGGATCGCTGATGGGACCTGGGTTCCTTGGCCAAAGCCACCGCTCCATTGTTATCGCAATACAAAGGTATTGTATGCTCAATGGATGGAACCACTCCAAGTTCAGTAATGAACTTCTTGACCCAGACAGCTTCTTTAGCAGCATCGTTGGCAGCGATGTATTCAGCCTCCATCGTCGAGTCTGCCACGGTTTCCTGCTTGGAACTCTTCCAGCTAACCGCCCCTCCGTAAAGGGTAAAGACAAAGCCCGACTGCGACTTAGAGTCGTCCTTATCACTCTGGAAGCTCGAATCGGTAAAGGACTCCACTTGGAGTTCTCCGTTACCATACACCAAGAACATATCTCTAGTCCTTCGCAAGTACTTGAGAATGCTCTTCACAGCTGTCCAGTGACTCTCTCCAGGATCAGCTTGATACCTGCTCACTACACTTAGTGAGTATGCTACATCGGGTCTGGTACATAGCATCGCATACATGATAGAGCCTACTGCCGAAGCATAGGGTATCCCTTGCATGCGAGCTCTCTCCAAATCAGTCTTGGGAGACATCTCTTTGGAGAGAGTGACTCCAGATATCGTGGGCATCCCACGCTTGGACTCTTCCATACTAAACCTCTTTAGTATGGTGTCAATGTACCTGGATTGGGACAATCCCAAAATCCGTTTGGATCTATCTCTATAGATCCTGATCCCCAATATGCAGGAGGCATCACCAAGATCTTTCATTGAGAATCTTTGTGATAAGAAGAGCTTGACCGATTGCAGCATAGGAATATCATTTCCTATCAAGAGTATGTCGTCCACGTACAATACGAGGAAGACAATCTTACTCTCTGCCACCTTCTTGTAGATACAAGGTTCATCTGGGTTTTTGACGAAATCAAACTCTTTGATAACGACGTCAAAGCAGATGTTCCAACTCCGCGATGCTTGCTTTAATCCATAAATGGATTTAAGCAGCTTGCACACCTTCCCGCTGCTCCCACTGTCTACGAAGCCCTCTGGCTGAGTCATGTACACGCACTCTTCTAAATCACCATTTAGAAAGGCGGTCTTAACATCCATTTGCCAGATTTCGTAGTCATGAAAGGCAGCAATGGCAAGCATGATTCGGATGGATTTAAGCATAGCCACTGGAGAAAAGGTTTCGTCATAGTCCACACCTGGTCTTTGACGAAAACCCTTTGCTACAAGTCTACCTTTGAAAGTCTCCACTTTCCCATCTACACCAAATTTCTTCTTGAAGATCCATTTGCTCCCAATGGGTTTTACCCCTTCAGGAGCAACTTCCAAAGTCCATACTTTGTTGGTGTACATGGAATCCATCTCGGACCGCATAGCATCCAGCCATTTCACTGAGTCCCTACTCGTGATGGCCTGCTCGAAGCTAGTTGGGTCATCATCCTCCATGATGCAATCCTCGCTCCCACCGTCAATGAGAAAACCGTAGTATCTCTCAGGTGGACGAGATACCCTACTAGATCGGCGGAGAGGCTGGGGTTCGTTGAGTTCTACTGAATCCTCTGGTTCCACCAAGTCTTCTGTTACAGTTTGTGTTGCTGGAACTTCTTCCAGTTCTACCTCAATGCCACTAATCAGTTTCATAAGAAAACCTTTTTCTAAGAAAGTGGCATGTCGAGAAACAAACACCTTTTGTTCCTCGGGGTGGTAGAAGATATACCCTTGTGAATTTTTGGGATATCCTACAAACTTACATAAGACAGATCTTGCCTCGAGTTTGTCCGGATTTTGTCTTTTGACATAGGCTGGACAACCCCATATCTTAACATACTTAAGAGATGGTCTCTTCCCTCTCCATATCTCATATGGAGTGGTAGGCACTGATTTGGTAGGAACCATATTCAATAGGTGTATGGCTGTCTCAAGCGCATACCCCCAGAAGGAAATAGGTAACTCAGCTGTGCTCATCATTGAACGCACCATATCTAATAGGGTGCGATTCCTTCGTTCCGATACACCGTTGTGCTGTGGTGTATAAGGTGGAGTAAGCTGAGAGAGAATCCCATTCTCTTTTAGATAATCTTGGAACTCATTGCTCAAGTATTCTCCTCCTCGATCAGATCGAAGGATCTTAATACTTTTGCCCGTTTGGTTCTCTACTTCGTGCTTATATTCTCTGAATTTCTCAAAAGCTTCAGACTTGTGTTTCAACAGGAACACATGCCCGTATCTAGAGAGATCGTCAGTGAATGTAATGAAGTAGGAAGAACCATCCCTGGCATGTGTAGACATAGGACCGCATACATCACTATGTATCAGTCCTAAGAGTTCAGTAACTCTTTCTCCGTGTCCACTAAACGGAGCTTTGGTCATTTTTCCTTTGAGACATGAATGGCAAGTATCATAAGATGATAATTCGAACGGATTCAAATAACCATCCTTATGTAACTTAGCCAGTCGTGTCGCATTGATATGACCAAGTCTACAATGCCACAAGAAGGATTCGTTCATTTCTGAATTTTTCCTCTTGTGTGTGTTTTGTATATTGAGGACTGTATTTTGATTTAGAATGAACATGCCATTATGTAGCGAGCCTGATGCAATCAACTTTTGATCTAGGAATATGTTCATAACATTATCCTTTACTATAAAATTATATCCATCTTTACTTAATAAAGAAACTGATATAATGTTGCACATCATGTTCGGTATATAATAGCACTCATTCAGAATTAATGTATCACCACTTGGTAATACTAGGTGATATTCGCCAACTGCTTTGGCTGCAACACTTGCACCGTTCCCTACTTGAACGGAATGATCACCTTTTCCCAGTTCTCTACCTTTTCGCAGCCCATGTAACATCTTACATATGTGGGATCCTGATCCGGTATCTAATACCCAGGACGTAGGGTGAACCGAGAAACAGTTCTCAATGACAAACACACCCGAAGATGATGCATCAACATGCATGTTCTCCGTTTGGGCGGTGTGAGAATCCAGATATTCTCCAGTTTCCTGTTCATTCTTATAACACTTATAAGATAGAACGGGTTCAACGTTCCCCTGCACAGTATAACATGCGGGTTCGGTCAATACATCCATTTTATTATCTTTATTAAGGCATGAAATGGTCGCTACCTGGAGAGAGAGAGAAGAAAACACTTTAGCGTAAGCTCGTGCAAGATCAGATTGGTTATTATCTTATCTAATCAGGATGGCTCCCACTGCTTTTTATCAAATCTTCCTCCAAACCCTAAAAGGAAAGACTAGCCGGGATTAATTACACACTACAAGTTCGCCAATCTTTCAGCCAGGCCAGTGTCGGTACTTTGAGGGAGGTCCCCCGTGCTTTCGCACGAACCTAATTAATGTAAACCTCGTTTTCCCAGAGGCGTAACCCCGTTGACACCTTTCTAGACACCTACTTGATCGGCTAATTGCAATGTGTAAAACTCTCCCAGGAGTAACTCTTACTCGCAGGGGGGATTCGGGATCCAACTATCTCATAGAAGGTATGCAATCTCATTGCAAATTTCAACACTTGAAATTCCCGATAATATTTTACCCCTAGTGTTCTATGACCTTGACGAATGCCAAACAACCCATAGTCCACTAGTCAAGTTCAACCCGTACATTTCTTGATTGAATTAAACCCACCCGCACGACCCTTGACGAATGCCAAACAACGCCGTACGAATACCCTAATCCAATCTGCATCATATGCATAAGCAGATAAATACTAGTTAGCTACCGTACACTACGCCTTGACGAATGCCAAACTACCGTAGCACGAATACTAATTAGTACTTATCTGAAATGACGGAGGGCTACGCAGGTTTTCATAAAACCATGAGCGTAATGAACTTGATATCGTTGTAGAATCAAATGAGGTTTTGAAATGGAGTGATTTTGAGGCTTTTCTAGTTTTGCTAAAGGAGTCACTCCCGGTGAAGGGATCTCGGTCCTTTCCTCGTCGAATGAGGTGCGGGATATATCATATATATCGCTGTGCAAAGAAAAAACCCAAAAGCAGTCAAAAGCAAACCGAGTCTGTAGCATCTGCCAGTTATTGCTAAAGGAGTCACTCCCGGTGAAGGGATCTCGGTCCTTTCCTCATCGAATAAGGTGCAGGGTATATCATATATACCGCTATGCAAAACAAGAACTGTAGCTACCAGTTTTATTTTAAAATTCGATTCTACAACATCTTAGGTTTCTTATCTTTCATTAATCACATTAATGAAGTCCCATCATTTAAATACCTAAACATCACAGATAGATATAACGTACACTTATGCCATCCGCATTCGCCTCGATGTCCCCTCGTGCACCGTTAGGTTAGGTAACTAACGACAGAGCAGGGCAGGGCTAGCGCGGGTGTAAAACATAAGCAACGTCTATATAATATATCATATATACTATATACTATATCCATCACAGAATCACATCACAGATATCGCAGCAGAATAAACATATGAAATATTGGATATACTAGTACGTCCGTGTTTTCAATACGAGCCAGTATAAAACACGGATTCCACGGTCGTGATGAATAGCCAATCCCACACCCCTAGACCCCTACGAGAGCGGCAAGCAACCCTGCCAATTCTAGGGTTAGGAGACCCGGACTCGACTCCTCGAGTTGGTCTCCCACTGGACCCCAGAACCCGGTTACTTGTGCTCCCCTCCTTGGGTCTATCCTAATGCGGAAAAATAAATAATATACAAACGGTGACTACTTCCGCTACCTGGAAGTGCCCCAAATAAAAGAATATTACATACAAGTTTTTACATGAATGAAAATGAAAAACACTCATCTCACATAAAAACCCCCGGCTATTCGAACACGACGATCCAATATAACATATCCAGCAACACATAACATCACATGTCATCAACGTAAGTAAGTATACATACCCCAATTGTCGTTGACGTATAGCAACGAAACCGGCGATATGAACATACTACACTTACGGTCACAGAAAAGAAAGTGTAAAACTACAACAATTGGAATCCGCAACTTCTTTAGACATCGCATGCCTAACAGATATAAATCCCGCATTTTAGTCTCATTATCGAAAACTCTTTTCAATATCATATGGGACTAAATTGCTAGATTTATAACATTCATTCAGTTATCTCATAACTACTTGTGAATTCCAATTATTGTATCACATTCCAGATAAACAGAAAATGTTAAACTTTCCGATCGAACAATCGAACACCCAAGTTTTCCCAATACAGATCAACACATGAAATAAGTCTAACAACATTCAGTTCGTACCTCAGTACCAACGGTCCAGCCGTAGAAGGGTCAAGCCAACGCCTCACATGTGGCACGCCGTACTGCCCCAAACCCGAAGGTTCAAAGGGCAGTTCAAGACGGTCACATAATCGAGTTAAGGTTTGTTGTCTTCTAGAGGGACCATCGAGTTACTTGCACTACTTAGAACGTCGTTAAACTACGGAAAAATCCAACACTTGGAAATTTCCCGACAGGGGAAAAATTGGGTATTTATATCCGGTCGAACTTTTTAACATATTCTAAAATTTATCCGGAAAGCCAAATAGACAAAAATTTGATAATCCGATCGAGTCCATGAAATCCCAAAACAACCCAGAAAAAATCAACTCTGGAAAAAATACTAAAAATTTCCAGAAGACTCAGCACTACACTACATGAATTACTGTGCAAGCCACGTGCTGTAAATCAATACACTGGCCGCGGAAGCGCCGCGTTTTGTATAGAGGAGGCCGCGGATCCGCGCTTGGGTTGGCGAGTTATCAGCACGTGTTTCACAGTAACGCACTATATTCCCTGCTGAATTTTTTGGCAATTTTTAATATGGAAAAATCCACGTTTTTGGAAAAAGTACAGAGAGCATGTTTGTAATGGGTTTTCGGGTTCGTTCGGACTTCAAACTCCGTCTGGATTTCTCCTAAGGCACTAGCTAGGCTCTGATACCACTGTAGGGTTCCTAGGCACCCTAATGAGGTCACACAAGGCATCGAACATGCCATATTAAAATTTTAACGGTGCCGAGAGACCCGACTACGGATCGTTTGCTAGAATTCTAGGCGAAACAAAAAGCTAGTTAACAGTTAACTACTGGGATACGGAAATTACAACCTTTGTAGATCCGGATATCCACCTCCACGGCTCCGCAAGGGCATCCTCTCGCTGTCCATCTTGAAGCTTGAACTCTCGTGACGGCTTCATCGGAGAAACGTGCGGAATAGGTCGTCGGCTTCGTGTCAAAGACGATCTACGTCGAGGTTGCACAAACTCAAGCTCCGACTTCACAAACTTGTGAAACTTGTGAAGTAAACACCCAAAACAACTTGGCAAGAGGTAGAGGGTGATGAAATAGGAGGTGGGTTCACTTTAGAATTGGATTTATCTCACTTTAACTCAAGTTGCCATTTTTGTAGCAAGCTTGAAGAAGAAGAAGAAGATGAGCTCAAGAAAAGAATATGATAAGTCTTGTGATAAAATAAATTTTAAATCAAATACTTATCATAACTTGAACTAGGGTTAAGTGTAGAGAATTAACCATGGTCACTTGGAAGGGTTAGGGTTAAGCATGAAGATAAGGATGGTTAGCAAAGTCAAAGCTTCATGAAGCTTCAACTTAAAACAAAAAGAGCCACCATTCTCATCATAATCCATTTCAAATAAATAAATAAACAAATAAATAAATAAATGAATATACAAAACCCTAATTATCATATTAACCATGGATTAATTCTATACACTTAACGAAATGATCAAGTATCATCAAACATGATACAAAAAAGTGCACGAAAGCATATTACATATACAATGTGCATCAAGTGAGAAAAATCCATTTAAAGTGAACCAATACTAGTTAATGCAAAGTAATATATCAAATATATAATTATACATTAAATCATTAAATCAACACTTGATTCAATGATCCGGTTATATCGCATACAACCGACTAGTATGTAATGTATCGATTTATCGAATCAATGATTCGATAACTAGGTCATATCGAATATAACCAATCGAAACATATATCGCGAGAATGAAATGCGGTATCACATACACGCATTATTCTCGGTCCTGCACATATCTTATATGCGCTCCTATTTCGTTTCGCTTGAGCCAGGAAACCTCTGTGTAGGACTCTAAAGACTCGTCAATACGCCGGTAGCAGATGATGATCATATCAAGCACCCACAAGCCGCAAGCGGTCTGCTAAACGTAACGGCCACCCGGGTATTGAGCGATCAGAAGATCGACGAGCTAGCCCACTCACACTCCTGCGAATCCGACCAGTAACACTTACCATACAGTCCAGTCTCTTCGTCAGATACGTCGCATATCAAGTCTAGGGGTGGTAAACGTCAGACCCCAATAACCCGATAAGTCGTGCCGATGTGAGGCTCGTAACGGGTCGAGAAACTACTGGTAACACTTACCAGCAAATCTCTGATCAGCCCTGGCCAGGGACTTCCCTGTTACGGCCAATCGAGCACAGCGCAACATCAACCCCCAATACCGGGAGAGACGAAACCCCTCCTATCGCTCATTGCCTCCATGTGACTCGGGACTGTACCCAAAGACCACCGTTTTGCACGCCCTCATGGACGTGGTAAGGTGGAGATCAAAGCACAGTGGGAATCACACAAGACTCTATGACGATCTCGGGTCTACAGACTAACCTGTACAAGTGTCACCTGAGAACTGCCATCTGACGTGAGGTATAATACCATCTGGGAGTTCTCGGCGAGTCCGTCCAGTATACCCAGTTTCCACTGAGCACCCGTATACCATCTCTGATGTCAAACACCAATGGATATGGGATCATCCATCGCCCATCACATGGGTCGAGAAGCATATACGCTAGTCTACTCTGGTATATCGATGCCCCGTCTCGATACACCCACGACTAGGGACCTTGAAGGATGTACTTATGGACTACCATGTCCCCACTAGTATGATCTGCATCATAGTCCATGTAGTCAAGTACAAATCCTAAGGGCTTTACCAACATGTAACTATAAGACAGTATAAAGAGACTAGTGTACATGTTAAGATAAATGGCAACCAGATAGCATACTATCATGTCGAGCAAGAAAGTCATCTCTATATATGTCCAAGCATCCAATATAATATACATAATCTGTACAATACTGGCCTCTAGGGCATACATACAACTAACAGAAGTAACTAGGGTGCTAGAAGTGCTAATCCTAGAATCCTAGATGAGAGTAGAGATTATCAAGAAGAGGTTTTTCTCAAGCTCAAGTGTTTCTCAACACATGAGAGGGGAGAGCTTGAGGGAGAGGAAGAACAAGAGAGAGAAAGTAAATGATAGAATGAGAGAATAAAACAACCATTCTCACATATATGTGTGAATTATTATAAATTGATAATTAGCTAGATAATTGTCATGGTTAATCAAGACATGACCAATATCATTTCATTTTTAAGGCAAATTGCAAGGATCAAAGAGCATCTTCCAAATGAAATGATGATGGTCAAAGTGTCTACCTAGGTCAACAAGTCAAGAATGTCAAATGGTAAACAACCATAACCATGCCCAATTATATTAAACTAATATCAATTAACCATAATACACACATAAGCATTAGGGTTAATAAAATGACAATGGTCATTAACCCTAATCAAAGTCCTCTCCCTCTGTCTCAAGCAACTGTGCATACGCACCCGTATTCGTGATCCGAGGAACACGAATACAATGAGATAAAACCAATCCCAAATCATATACTAGGATCCGGCTTAAACCAAAGCCCGCTAGTATAGCTGTCCGGTCAGCAAACGTGCACAAGTGCGCGGATGTGAACGAACCCTGTCACAAAGCCATGCGACCTCTACTCATTTTGCCTAAAGGCGAATAGCAATCTGTGTGGGACTCTAAAGACTCGACACTACGCTGGCAGTGGGTTTAACCACAGACCGCAAGCGGCACTAGCTGTACGTAACGGTCCCCAGGTAGATATCGATAAGAAGACTGACGAGGTGAACCCCATCTGAACTCCTACTGAGCCTGTATGTGACAGTCTCCGTACAGTCCGGTCTGTTCGTCTGATACATCGCATGGCGGGCCTAGGGGGGCGGTGAACGTCAGTCCCCTAATAGCGGTACAAGTTGTGTCTGAGTGTAGCCCAGAACACCCTGAGATAACACTGGAAACCTACCAGTATATCTCGCTTGTCCTGGCCAGGGACAACTCGTGTAATGGCTCTCCTAGACACAGCGCGATGTCAACCCCCAATACCGGGAGAGACGAATCCTGTCTAACCGTCACTGCCTCCAAGTGCTTCGGGACTGCACCCAAAAACTACCTGTTTGCACGACTCCTTTGAGCCGTGGTATGGTAGTAATCAAAGTGCAGTGGGAACACACTCGAGGCGAAGTGACAGTGTCAATTCAGCGGACTAAGCTATACTCATGTCACCTGGGAACTGATAACTGACGATAGGTATAATACCAACCAACAGTCCCCGACGAGTCCTGTCCAGTGTACTCATAACCTAACGAGCACCCGCATACTATCTCAAGTATGACGTACTGACGGCTGTGGGACAGACCGTCTCCCACGCTGGGATGAGAAGCGCATACGCTAGTCTACTCCGGAGTATCGATGCCCTGTTTCGATAGTCCAACGACCAGGGACCAGTATAAGGATGTGCTTATGGATTACCCAGCCCCCACGAGTGTGAGCGCCATCATAACGCAGGTAATCAAGCAAAGATCCTAAGGGCTCTACTAATATGTATATATATGCGATATGCTAAAAGAAACACATGCACATATTAAAGCAAAGACAAACCAAGTAGCTACTACCATTTCGAGCAAGATTGTATATATACAACTGTGAATATCCCAAGCTTCCATCAAGTAATATACAAACTAGTATGATACAGTAATGGCCTCTAGGGCATATACACTAACAATCTCCCACTTGCACTAAGGCCATGTACTGGCGTATCGAAGACCTATCATCTCGATCAGCCGCTCGAACTGAGTCTGGGGCAAGGCCTTGGTGAATGGATCTGCTGTGTTATCTTCTGAAGCAACCCTCCGAACCTCGATCTCCTGGCGATCCACGATCTCCCTGATCAGGTGATACCGCCTTAAGATGTGTCTGGATTTCTGATGGGACCTAGGTTCCTTCGCTAAAGCTATAGCCCCGTTGTTGTCGCAATACAGAGGTATTGGGTCAACAATGGATGGAACCGCCTGAAGTTCTTTCAAGAACTTCCTCATCCAGACAGCTTCTTTTGCGGCATCAGATGCAGCGATGTATTCCTCTTCCATAGTCGAGTCGGCAACGGTTTCCTATTTGGAGCTCTTCCAACACACCGCCCCTCCATTGAGGATGAAGACAAAACCCGACATGGACTTGGAATCATCCTTGTCACTCTGGAAGCTGGAGTCAGCAAAGGCCTCAATCTGGAGGTCTTTTCCGCCATACACCAAGAACATCTCCTTAGTCCTTCTCAGGTACTTGAGAATGTTCTTTACTGCTATCCAATGTTTCTCCCCAGGGTTTGACTGATACCTGCTTACCACACTCAGTGCATAAGCCACATCCGGTCTGGTACACAACATCGCATACATTATAGAGCCTACCGCAGAAGCGTAGGGTATAATAGACACGCGATCCCTCTCCAAATCAGTCTTGGGAGACATCTCTTTGGAGAGGGTGATCCCGTGACAAGCCGGTAGATTACCGCGCTTGGAATCTTCCATACTGAATCTCTTCAGTATGGTGTCGATGTACCTGGACTGTGAAAGTCCTAATATCCTCTTGGATCTGTCACGGTAGATCCGGATACCCAGAATGTATGAGGCATCACCCAGGTCTTTCATGAAGAACCTGTGTGACAAGAACCCCTTGACAGATTGTAGCATAGGAATGTCATTTCCTATTAAGAGAATGTCATCCATGTATAAAACGAGGAATACTACAGTTCTCGCTACAAATCTACAATAGATGCATGGTTCATCTGGATTTTTGATAAAGCCAAATTCCTTGACCGTCTCATCAAAACAGATGTTCCAACTCCGCGATGCCTGCTTCAGTCCATAAATGGACTTAAGCAACTTGCACACCTTTCCGCTGCTCCCACTCTGAATGAAACCCTCTGGCTGTTCCATATAGACACACTCCTCTAAATGTCCATTTAGAAAAGCTGTCTTTACGTCCATCTGCCAAATCTCATAATCGTGGAAGGCAGCAATGGCAAGAAGGATCCGAATGGATTTCAGCGTAGCTACTGGAGAAAAGGTTTCGTCATAGTCCAAACCAGGTCGCTGACGAAAACCCTTTGCTACCAGTCTAGCTTTATAGGTCTCAACCTGTCCATCTACACCAATCTTCCTTTTGAAGATCCACTTGCATCCTACGGGTTTTACCCCATCTGGAGCAATGTCCAACGTCCATACTTTGTTGGTGTACATGGACTCCATTTCGGTCCGCATTGCATCCAGCCATTTTACCGAGTCGACGCTCTGAATGGCTTGCTGGAAGCTAGTAGGCTCATCACAATCTATGATGCAATCCTCTCTATCCCTGTCAATGAGAAAACCGTAGTATCTCTCGGGCGGATGAGACTGCCTACTACTCCTGCGGAGTGGCGTGGGAATGTCCTGATCTTTCGAACCCTCTGGTTCTACTAAGCTTTCAGTAATAGCTTGTGGTTCTGGAATTTCTTCCAGTTCTATTGCGCTCCCACTTGTTTCTTTTTCTAAGAACTGATGTTCCAGAAAATGGGCATTACGAGAAACAAGGACTTTTTGTTCCTCTGCGTAATAGAAAAGATACCCCATGGAGTTCTTTGGGTAACCTACAAACTTGCACAGTACTGAGCGTGCCTCTAGTTTGTCCGCATGCTGCTTTTTGAAATAAGTTGGACATCCCCAAATCTTCAAGTATTGAAGATAGGGTTTCTTCCCACTCCATAACTCATATGGTGTGGTAGGCACAGTCTTAGTTGGAACTCGGTTCAAAAGGTATGCAGCTGATTCTAGCGCATATCCCCAAAACGATCGCGGCAACTCAGCGTTACTCATCATGGACCGTACCATATTCAATAGGGTTCGGTTCCGTCTCTCCGATACACCGTTATGTTGCGGAGTGTATGGAGGAGTAAGCTGAGAGAGAATTCCATTCTCTTTTAAGTAACTCAGGAACTCGGCACTCAAGTATTCACCACTTCGATCAGATCTCAGTGCCTTGATACTTTTGCCTGTTTGTTTTTCTACTTCATTCTTGTATTCCTGGATTTTTTCAAAAGCCTCGGATTTATGTTTCATTAAGAAGACATAACCGTACCTTGAAAAGTCATCCGTAAAAGTAATGAAGTAAGAATAACCGCTTCGTGCATGTGTAGACATTGGACCGCACACGTCGCTGTGTACGAGTCCCAAGAGCTCGCTCGCTCTTACTCCGTGTCCAGTAAACGGAGTCTTTGTCATCTTTCCTTTGAGACAGGATTGACAAGTTGCATACGATTGATATTCGAACGGATCCAAATATCCTTCTGCATGTAACTTAGTCAACCTTCTCTCATTGATGTGACCCAGTCTACAATGCCATAAGAAAGTTTTATTGATTTCTGGAGACTTTCTTTTGTGTGTATTCTGGACATTGAAAATCTGTGGTTGGTTTAATACGTATATACCGTTGTTCAATGTACCTGACCCAATCAAAACTTGATTAAGGTGAATGTTCACTACATTACTTACAAATGCAAATTCATAACCTTCTTTAGATAATAAAGATACAGAAATGATATTACAGGTTGCATTTGGTACATAATAACAACTACGCAAAACCAAAAAGTGTCTATCTGACAGTCCCAGGTGATAGTCCCCCACGGCCTCAGCATCCATGCTAGCACCGTTTGCAACTCTGAGGGTCATGTCACCTGCCTTCAAAACTCTACGCTTTCTCAACGCCTGCAAAGAATTACAGATATGAGATCCTGATCCGGTATCCAATACCCAGGATGTAGAGTTTATTGATAGACAGTTTTCAATAACATACACACCTGAAGCTGAAGCCGACTCGCTTCAAATCCTGTGTTCTGGCCTTCCAAGCCTTGCAATCCTGTTTCCAGTGACCACTTTTATGACAGTAGAAGCATTCTTCCTTCCCCACCAGCTTTCCTGCTACCTTTGTTGCTTTTCCTTTTCCCTTCGTATCCACTTTACTGACACCGCCTCTTGGTTTGGCGGGGGCTTTCTTCTTCTTGCCCTTGGCTTTCGCCCTGGACCTAGAAGAGGAAGATCCTCCTACAAACAAAGTGGATGTCTCCCTACTTTTCTGTAGGGTGCCCTCTGCACTCCTCAACATGTTGAGAAGCTCTGAAAGTTCAACTTCCTTTTCCTGTAAGTTGAAGTTCAGGATGAACTGGGCGTAAGTGGAAGGAAGGGACTGGAGAATCAAGTCCGTATAGAGCTCATTCTCCAACGTGGTCCCAAGTTCTGCGAGCTCCTCTATGTAGCCAATCATCTTAAGCACGTGTTCTGCTACCGATGATCCGACGGCCAACCTTGCCGAAAACAACTTCTTCGACACTTTGTATCTGGCGATACGAGACTGCTCTCCATACAGTTCTTTTGTATGAAGAAATATGGACTCTAGGTCCATATTCTCGTGCCTCCTCTGATGTTCGTTGTCCATTGAGGCAAGTACGAGGCATTTGGCCTTCGCGCAATCTATTTCCCATGTCTTACGGATTTCCCTATCCGCGACACTGGTTTTGGGACCTGGGACAGGGGGAGCTTTGGTGGTAAGGAGATACCCCAGCTTGTCGTAAGTGATTGCCATCTTGACATTCCTGAGCCAATCTTTATAGTTCGGCCCTGTCAGTATGTTTTTATCTAGTAATAACTTAAGTCCGGTCATGTTGAATGGTCGCTGCAATTAGGAGAGAGAAAAGAAACACTTCAGTATGATGCTCTTGCAAGTTTAGAGTGGTTTTTAGTTTGTCTAAACAGGATGGCTCCCACTGTCTCTCGAATTCCTTCTCAAACCGTAAAGAAAGGATTAGTCAGGATCAATCTCACCGTACAATACTTGCTTAACCGTTCAGCCAGGCCAGTGTCGGTACTTCGAGGGAGGTTTTCCAACGCTTTCGCGAAGTTCCTTAATTAAGTAACCTCTTTTCCCTGTGGGCGTAGCCCCGCTAACACCTTTCTAGACACCTACTAGGTTTATAGCATTGATCGTTAAGTGAGTTTTCCCGAGGAGTAGCATATACTCACAGTAGGATCGGGATCCAAATATCATCGCGTAATAAAACTGAAGGAATCCTACCAGAATCATCACACTCCAAATGGTATGCAGTGCTAGCAAGTTTCATTACTTATGAAACTCCCGATGTGGATTTTTGCCCCATGCTCTTATGACCTTGGCGTGAGGTCAAAATGTCATAAGTCACATATCAAGTTCTTCCCATCATTATCCCAGTTAATTTGAACCCACCCGTAACTACCCTTGACGTAGGCCAAAATGGCAGTACGATTGTCTCAAACCAACGCATTCTATCTATGCAACAGATAAATATCCGGCAGCTACCAATCACTATGCCTTAGCGTGAGGTTAAAATACATAGCTTGAATACTACCGAATATTTAACTGAAATGATGGAGGGCTATGAATGGTTTTGGCGAAACCGTGAACGTAGTGAACTTGATATAATCGATGGAGCGAGATAGCTTTTAAAAGGAGTGGTTCAAGCTCCGCGTTTAAAAGTTTAGTTTTGAAAAGAACCGAGTGGTTTTCAAAGTGTTCCAATCGACTTTTACTTGGTTTATTTTCTTGCATTAGTTCTTTTAATGCGTCCCATCAATTAATCCTACCATTGCAGAAAACAACCAAAATATGACGTACGCTTATGCCATTCGTATTCGCCACGGGGCCCCGTCATCACCCGTTAGGTTACTTAACTAACGACAGAGTGGGGGCTGGGCTAGCGCGGCTGTAAAACATAAGCAACGCCTAAATAGTTATAATATATAAATATATAGCAATGATAGACATTACAGATCACAGATGAATACATTGGATATACTAGGAATCCGCGATCCGTTCGAGCCTGCAACGAAAAGCGGATTACACGGTCTCGGTGAATAGCCAATACCCCACCCAAGACCCCTACGAGTGCGACAAACTACCCGCCAAGTACCCGAAGCGAAGCAACCTTCCTCACCACCGTGAGTAGGCCACTCGGCACTTCGAGATACCCGGTAGTTTGTGCACCCCCTCCATAGCTCTATCCTAGGAGCAAAAACAGTAAAAAGAATTATACAATGACGGCTACAACCCCGACCCGGTTGCGCGGCCATATAAATAATATTACATCAATTTACATATTACAATGAATGAAAGAAAAAGAAACACTCATCTCACATCCACCCCGGCTATTCACCCGCGACAATCCAACGCATTCATATACACATACCATCATCAAACACAGATCACAGATATGTATAACCCCCACTAATCGACATATAGCGATTAGCCGACGTTCAATACATATAAACATCACAGATATAACCCTTTAGTCAAAGTGTATTGAAGTTCGATCAAAAATACGGATTTATAGGCCCCCCAAAACAAATTTCTTTTCTGGAAAACCTGGGCACAAATAAACCATCTTAAAAATCCCAAAACCATGTCAGAAGAACACTGCACCAAACACGACCCAGAACCGAGTCAACTCGGCCGCGGTTGCGCGGCAATAGCTTGCTATTGCCGCGGAACCGCGGTGCTTTGAACGGTTCACTGGATCGTTTTTGGTGGCTTTCTTCACAAAGCCCTGAGATGATTTTTGGAGTATGACTTTTTATTTTTAGAGCAAAAAAAATTTTAACAGAAACTTGGGTTTTGCATGTCGTAGTTTTGCGATTTTTCCGATCGAACTTCTATACACTTTACTACCTAGCTAGTTTATGTTTAGTTAGGCTCTGATACCACTGTAAGTCCACGTTGCCCACCCCGGTGCTTGCGGGGAGGCGGAAAACGGAATAAAAATCAAATGTTTATCACTTTAGGCAACATGGACTAGACAAAGAAGGATCTTTGCTAAACAAAAACAAGCTAAAGCTAACTAGAAACTAGCTAAGGGTAGAATGGTTATACCTAGGGCTTTATGTCCTTCTTTCCTTGCTCCTTGGAGTGGTAGAAAGAGGTCACCTTTGTCGTCTTCTTACGTCGAAGAAAGATCCACCCGAAAGCCTCAACCTTTGGCTTCAACTCCAAGCTAGAAGTAACTAGGGTGCAAGAAGTGCTAATCCTAGAACCCTAGATGAGAGTAGAGATTATCAAGAAGAGGTTTTTCTCAAGCTCAAGTGTTTCTCAACACATGAGAGGGGAGAGCTTGAGGGAGAGGAAGAACAAGAGAGAGAAAGTAAATGATAGAATGAGAGAATAAAACAACCATTCTCACATATATGTGTGAATTATTATAAATTGATAATTCGCTAGATAATTGTCATGGTTAATCAAGACATGACCATTATCATTTCATTTTTAATGCAAATTGCAAGGATCAAAGAGCATCTTCCAAATGAAATGATGATGGTCAAAGTGTCATCCTAGGTCAACAAGTCAATAATGTCAAATGGTCAACAACCATAACCATGCACAATTATATTAAACTAATATCAATTAACCATAATACAAACATAAGCATTAGGGTTAATAAAATGACAATGGTCATTAACCCTAATCAAAGTCCTCTCCCTCTGTCTCAAGCAACTGTGCATACGCACCCGTATTCGTGATCCGAGGAACACGAATACAATGAGATAAAACCAATCCCAAATCATATACTAGGATCCGGCTTAAACCAAAGCCCGCTAGTATAAGCTGTCCGGTCAGCAAACGTGCACAAGTGCGCGGATGTGAACGAACCCTATCGCAAAGCCATGCGACCTCTACTCATTTTGCCTAAAGGCGAATAGCTCTCTGTGTGGGACTCTAAAGACTCGACACTACGCTGGCAGTGGGTTTAACCACAGACCGCAAGCGGCACTAGCTGTACGTAACGGTCCCTAGGTAGATGTCGATAAGAAGACTGACGAGGTGAACCCTATCTGAACTCCTACTGCGCCTGTATGTGACAGTCTCCATACAGTCCGGTCTGTTCGTCTGATACATCGCATGGCGGGCCTAGGGGGGCGGTGAACGTCAGTCCCCTAATAACGGTACAAGTCGTGTCGGAGTGTAGCCCAGAACACCCTGAGATAACACTGGAAACCTACCAGTATATCTCGCTTGCCCTGGCCAGGGACTACTCGTGTAATGGCTCTCCTAGACACAGCGCGATGTCAACCCCAATACCGGGAGAGACGAATCCTGTCTAACCGTCACTGCCTCCAAGTGCTTCGGGACTGCACCCAAAAACTACCTGTTTGCACGACTCCTTTGAGCCGTGGTAGAGTAGTAATCAAAGTGCAGTGGGAACACACTCGAGGCGAAGTGACAGTGTCAAGTCAGCGGACTAAGCTGTACTCATGTCACCTGGGAACTGATAACTGACGATAGGTATAATACCAACCAACAGTCCCCGAAGAGTCCTGTCCAGTGTACTCGTAACCTAACGAGCACCCGCATACTATCTCAAGTATGACGTACTGACGGCTGTGGGACAGACCGTCTCCCATGCTGGGATGAGAAGCGCATACGCTAGTCTACTCCGGAGTATCGATGCCCTGTCTCGATAGTCCAATGACCAGGGACCAGTATAAGGATATGCTTATGGATTACCCAGCCCCCACGAGTGTGAGCACCATCACAACGCTGGTAATCAAGCAAATATCCTAAGGGCTCTACTAATATGTATATATAAGTGATATGCTAAAAGAAACACATGAACATATTAAAGCAGAGACAAACCAAGTAGCATACTACCATTTCGAGCAAGATTGTATATATACAACTGTGAATATCCCAAGCTTCCATCAAGTAATATACAAACTAGTATGATACAGTAATGGCCTCTAAGGCATATACACTAACAACATGAGTACAGCTTAGTCCGTCGACTTGACACTGCTACTACCCCTCGAGTGTGTTCCCACTGTACTTAGGTTACTACCCTACCACGGCACTAAAGAGTCGTGCAAAAGGTAGTAGTTGGGTGCAGTCCCGAAGCACTTGGAGGCAGTAGCGGTTAGACATGATTCGTCTATCCCAGTATTGGGGGTTGATATCACGCTGTGTTTGGAGAGCCATTACGCAAGGTCCCTGGCCAGGGCAAGCGAGATTTACTGGTAGGTGCTCCAGTAGTTTCTTAAGGTGCAATGGGCTTCACTCAGACACGACTTATACCGCTATTAGGGGTCTGACGTTTACCGCCCCCTAGGCCCGATATGCGATAGTCCCAGACGAACAGACCGGACTGTATGAAGATTGTCACATACAGGCTCAGTAGGAGTTCGGATGGGTTTCCTCATCGTCCTTTTTAACGACATCTACCTGGGGACCGTTACGTACAGCTAGTACCGCTTGCGGCCTGTGGTTAAACCCACTTCCAGCGTAGTGTCGAGTTTTTAGAGTCCCACACAGAGAGTTTCCCTGCACTGAGCAAAAGGTGTAGTGACTGTGTGGTTTTACGGCACGGCCACGATCACTTACGTACACTTGTGCACGTATTGTGACCGGGCAGATAATACTAGTGGGCTTTGGTTTAAGCCGGATCCTAGTATTATACAGACGAATTTATTCAGTCTCGGTTTATCCATGTTTTTTGGAAATACGGATGGGAGGGGCAGACTCGTAATTTGTCGGGAAGCTTCTAGAAGGAAGTGACTCTTTTGTGTTTATTTCTTTTTGTTAGTGTATATACCCTAGAGGCTATTACTGTATCATACTAGTATGTATATTACTTAATGGAAGCTTGGGATATTCACCTTGTATATACAATCTTGCTCAAAATAGTAGTATGCTACTTGGTTTGTTTCTACTTCAATGTGTACATGTGTTTATTTTAGTATATCACCTATGCACATTAGTGGAGCCCTTAGGATCTTTGCTTGATTACCAGCGTTGTGATGGCAGTCACACTAGTTGGGCTGGGTAATCTATAAGCACATCCTTATGCAGGTCCCTAGTCGCAGGACTATCGAGACAGGGCATCGATACTCCGGAGTAGACTAGCGCATGCGCTTCTCATCCCAGTGTGGGAGACGGTCTGTCCCACAGCCGTCGGTACGTCGTACTTGAGATAGTATGCGGGTGCTCGTTAGGTTACGAGTACACTGGACAGGACTCGTCGGGAACTGACTAGTTGGTATTATGCCTATCGTCAGTTATCAGTTCCCAGGTGACATGAGTACAGCTTAGTCCGCTGACTTGACACTGTCACTTCGCCTCGAGTGTCTTCCCACTGCACTTTGATTACTACCCTACCACGGCTCAAAGGAGTCGTGCAAACAGGTAGTAGTTGGGTGCAGTCCCGAAGTGTTAGTTGTATGTATGCCCTAGAGGCCAGTATTGTACAGATTATGTATATTATATTGGATGCTTGGACATATATAGAGATGACTTTCTTGCTCGACATGATAGTATGCTATCTGGTTGCTCTTTATCTTAACATGTACACTAGTCTCTTTATACTGTCTTATAGTTACATGTTGGTAAAGCCCTTAGGATTTGTACTTGACTACCTGGACTATGATGCAGATCATACTAGTGGGGACATGGTAGTCCATAAGTACATCTTTCAAGGTCCCTAGTCGTGGGTGTATCGAGACGGGGCATCGATATACCAGAGTAGACTAGCGTATACGCTTCTCGACCCATGTGATGGGCGATGGATGATCCCATATCCATTGGTGTTTGACATCAGAGATGGTATACGGGTGCTCAGTGGAGACTGGGTACACTGGACGGACTCGCCGAGAACTCCCAGATGGTATTATACCTCACGTCAGATGGCAGTTCTCAGGTGACACTTGTACAGGTTAGTCTGTAGACCCGAGATCGTCATGGAGTCTTGTGTGATTCCCACTGTGCTTTGATCTCCACCTTACCACGTCCATGAGGGCGTGCAAAACGGTGGTCTTTGGGTACAGTCCCGAGTCACATGGAGGCAATGAGCGATAGGAGGGGTTTCGTCTCTCCCGGTATTGGGAGTTGATGTTGCGCTGTGCTCGATTGGCCGTAACAGGGAAGTCCCTGGCCAGGGCTGATCAGAGATTTGCTGGTAAGTGTTACCAGTAGTTTCTCGACCCGTTATGAGCCTCACATCGGCACGACTTATCGGGTTATTGGGGTATGACGTTTACCACCCCTAGACTTGATATGCGACGTATCAGACGAACAGACCGGACTGTACGGTAAGTGTTACTGGTCGGATTCGCAGGAGTGTGAGCGGGCTAGCTCGTCGATCTTCTGATCGCTCAATACCCGGGTGGCCGTTACGTTTAGCAGACCGCTTGCGGCTTGTGGATGCTTGATATGATCATCATCTGCTACCGGCGTATTGACGAGTCTTTAGAGTCCTACACAGAGGTTTCCTGGCTCAAGCGAAACGAAATAGGAGCGCATATGAGATATGTGCAGGACCAAGAATAATGCGTGTATGTGATACCGTATTCCATTCTCGCGATATATGTATCGAATGGTTATATTCGATATAACCTAGTTATCGAATCGAAGATCGATTCGATAAGCCGATACATTGAATACTAGTCGGTCATGTGCGACATGACCGGATCATTGAATCAAATGTTGATTTAATGATTTAATGTATAATTATATATTTGATATATTACTTTTCATTAACTAGTATTGGTTCACTTTAAACGGATTTTTCTCACTTAGATTGCACATTGTATATGTGATATACTTTTGTGCACTTTTTGTATCATGTTTGATGATACTTGATAATGTGGTTAAGTGTAAAGAGTTAATGTTGGAGATAGTGCCCTCATAGTCAATTATTGGATCGCAGGTACGTGATTGCAATGATTGCGGAGGACCTATCCCGGTAGGACAGTCTTACTCGAAATGATAGTATGCTATCTGGTTTGCCTTTATCAGTCGTGTTCATGTTCAGGTGACTGATTGCATGTTACACTTTGATAGAGCCCTTAGGATCTTGCTTTACTACCAACTGTATGAGGGCGATCATATACGTGAGAGTTGGGTAGTTTATATGCATATCCTTAATTGTGGTCCCTAGTCGTGGGAGTTTCGAGACAGGGCATCGATACTCCGGAGTAGACTAGTGTGTACAGTCGAGACCCCGACAAGGGGCGGTGGCCGGTCTCACAAGCCACTGGTGACAGTTGGATCACCTAAGATGTATACAGGTGCTCATTGGGTTATGAGTACACCGGACAGGACTCGCCGGGAATCTGCTAGTTAGTATTATATCTACCGTCAGATAGCAGTTCCCTGGTGACATGTGTACAGGTTAGTTCATCGACCTGAGGTCGTCATTTGTCTCATGTGAGTTCCCACTGTGCTTTGATTACTACCCTACCACGGCTCAAAGGAGTCGTGCAAACAGGTAGCTTTTGGGTACAGTCCCGAGCCATATGGAGGCACGTGAGCGGATCGGCAGGGGATTCGTCTCTCCCGGTATTGGGGGCGAGGTCGTGCTGTGTCTAGGAGAGCCATTACACAAATCCATGGCCATGGTAGGAGATTTACTGGTAGGTACTCCAGTAGTATCTCAGGGTGTATTTGGGCTTCACTCCGACACGACTTATACTGCTTCTGGGGGTCTGACGTTACTAGCCCCCTAGGCGGATATGCGATACTCATTGACGAACGGACCGGACTGTATATACATTGTCACTGTTAGGCTCAGTAGGGTTTTCGGAGGAGTTCGCTCATCGGTCTCCCTTGAGTTCGCTCCTCGGCCACCCTTGAGGTCAGTCCGTGGGCAGCCGTTACGCATTGCTAGTGCCGCTGACGGTTTGTGGTTAAACCCACTGCCAGGGTGCTGACGAGTCATTAGAGTCCCCCACAGGCAGTTTCCCAAGTTCGGGCGAAACGTTGTAGAGGCCGTATGGTTTTATGGCAGGGTTCGGAAAATGCACGTGCGTTTACGCACGTGTTATTTTTCGGGCAGATAATACTGGTCGGCTTTGGTTTAAGCCGGATCCGAGTATTATATTGAGTAGGTATAATATCTTTGTCTCAGTTGCATTTGTATTCAGTCGCAATACAAATGCGGGTATATTTATACTGTTTCGGGGTTGTCCTGAAATTCGTTTCAGGATCACTTTTGGAAGTTGCCAGTTTCCAGTTTTCTATCAGCCGTCTTTTAACATTCTGTTAAAGACGGATTTATCTTTTCTTCAGATGGAGTGAGTCATCATTCTAGAAGGTTCTAGAAGTGATGAAGTGGCTTAGTGAGTCATCTTGGCTTTAATGGTGCATTTATTAAATGGTGACTATGCTTATGATTCATGCTTTGTAATTAAAGCTTTTTGTTTTCCTTTTGATATTTTCTTCATGATAAGCTCCATGATGTGGTCACCTCCCTCCTCCTACCCTCACCTCCCTTCACCTATATGTATGGCCGGCCACCCATGTGAGGAAGTGTGAGATTGATTTCATATTTGACACAAAAGACTATGGTTCAAAGTGTATGGAAATTTGTTAGTTCATTTCATGTTCCATTTCATTTCCATCGGCAACTTCATTTACCGATCGTCCACGGACTTGGACGAAGTGAGACAAAGTCATCTACTCATTCTCTACATCATTCTTGGTCGTCTCTTTTGGCAAACTTGACGACCGAGTTGCCTCGAGTCGGAGGCGGGAGCCCGTTTAAAGAACCGATCATGTGGTGTCACCTCGACGAAGGAATCGGAGATCGACGAGATCGGAGCAGCCGCAACGGAGCGTGGGATGATGGTTGAAGAACGAAGGACTCGGATCGTTCGGTATAACCATTCTACACTCTTTACAGTTTGTTAGTTTAGCAATAATGGCAGATCCGGGTTAAAGTATACGATAGCGCCAAGTTTAAAAGTTTTATTCCGCATTTGGCGTCTGTAGACTGCCGGGGCGCTAACGTAGACTTACAGTTAAACCATGGTTAAGTGATGATTAGGGTTTTGGTTTTTCATTTATTTATTTGTTTATTTATTTGAAAAGGATTTAGTTAAGAATGGTGGCTTATTTTGGAGCTATGTTGAAACTTCTTGAAACTTTGACAAAGTCCACCATCCTTATCTCATCCTTAACCCTAACCACTCTAACTAACCTTGGTTTAATCTCTACACTTGACCATGGTCAAGATATGATAAGTATTCATATTAATTTTATTTTAAAAGTAGAAGACTTATCATATTCTTTTCTTGAGCTCATCTTCTTCTTCTTCTTCAAGCTTGCTACAACAATGGCAACTTGAGTTCTAGTGAGATAAATCCAATTCTAAAGTGAACCCACCTCCTATTTCTTCACCCTCTACCTCTTGCCAAGTTGTTTTGGGTGTTTACTTCACAAGTTTCACAAGTTTGTGAAGTCGGAGCTTGAGTTTGTGCAACCTCGACGTAGATCGTCTTTGACACAAAGCCGACGACCTATTCCGCACGTTTCTCCGATGAAGCCGTCACGAGAGTTCAAGCTTCAAGATGGACAGCGAGAAGACTTCGTTGCGGAGCCGTGGAGGTGGATATCCGGATCTACAAAGGTTGTAATTTCCGTATCCTAGTAGTTAAGTGTTAACTAGCTTTTAGTTTCGCCTAGAATTCTAGCGACGATCCGTAGTCTAGGGTTTCTCGGCACCAAAAATTTTAAAATGGCATGTTCGATGCCTTGTGAGACCACTATAGGGTGCCTAGGAACCTTTCACTGGTATCAGAGCCTAGCTAGAGCCTTAGGCGAAGTCCAGACGGAATTTGAAACCGGAACGAACCCGAAACCAACTCCAAAATGTGCTCTCTGTACTTTTTCTAAAACCAGTGATTTTTCAGTATTAAAAATATGCAGAAAAACCAGCAGAGAAATATAAGAATTTCGGCACAAATTTTTTTTGATGAACAGTACACATTGGCGCGGATCCGCGGCATAAGGAAGGATAATGCGGCGGATAAGCGGCAAAATTGTGACGTCATCATCCAATTTTTGCACAGTAATTCATTGTTTTCTGTGCTGACTTCTCTGGTTATTTTTAAAATTTATTCAAGTGTTGAATAATCTGGGATGTTTTGGAGCTTTGATGATTCGATCGGGTTTATCAAATTTTGTCTGTGTGGCTTTCCGGATAAATTTTAGAATATGTTAAAAAGTTCGACCGGATATAAATACCCAACTTTTCCCCTGTCGGGAAATTTCCAAGTGTTGGATTTTTCCGTAGTTTAACGACGTTCTAAGTAGTGCAAGTAACGCGATGGTCCCTCTAGAAGACAACAAACCTTAACTCGATTATGTGACCGTCTTGAACTGCCCTTTGAACCTTCGGGTTTGGGGCAGTACGGCGTGCCACATGTGAGGCGTTGGCTTGACCCTTCTACGGCTGGACCGTTGGTACTGAGGTACGAACTGAATGTTGTTAGACTTATTTCATGTGTTGATCTGTATTGGGAAAACTTGGGTGTTCGATTGTTCGATCGGAAAGTTTAACATTTTCTGTTTATCTGGAATGTGATACAATAATTGGAATTCACAAGTAGTTATGAGATAACTGAATGAATGTTATAAATCTAGCAATTTAGTCCCATATGATATTGAAAAGAGTTTTCGATAATGAGACTAAAATGCGGGATTTATATCTGATTAGGCATGTGATGTCTAAAGCAGTTGCGGATTCCAATTGTTGTAGTTTTACACTTTCTTTTCTGTGACCGTAAGTGTAGTATGTTCATATCGCCGGTTTCGTTGCTATACGTCAACGACAATTGGGGTATGCATACTTACTTACGTTGATGACATGTGATGTTATGTGTTGCTGGATATGTTATATTGGATCGTCGTGTTTGAATAGCCGGGGGTTTTTATGTGAGATGAGTGTTTTTCATTTTCATTCATGTATAAAAACTTGTATGTAATATTCTTTCATTTGGGGCGCTTCCAGGTAGCGGAAGTTGTCACCCTTTGTATATTATTTACTTTTCCGCATTAGGATAGACCCAAGGAGGGGAGCACAAGTAACCGGGTTCTGGGGTCCAGTGGGAGACCAACTCGAGGAGTCGAATCCGGGTCTCCTAACCCTAGAATTGGCAGGGTTTCTTGCCGCTCTCGTAGGGGTCTAGGGGTGTGGGATTGGCTATTCATCACGACCGTGGAATCCGTGTTTTATACTGGCTCGTATTGAAAACACGGACGTCCTAGTATATCCAATATTTCATATGTTTATTCTGCTGCGATATCTGTGTTGTGACTCTGTGATGGATATAGTATATAGTATATATGATATATTATATAGACGTTACTTATGTTTTACACCCGCGCTAGCCCTGCCCTGCTCTGTCGTTAGTTACCTAACCTAACGGTGCACGAGGGGACATCGAGGCAAATGCGGATGGCATAAGTGTACGTCATATCTATCTGTGATGTTTAGGTATTTAAATGATGAGACTTCATTAATGTGATTAATGAAAGATAAGAAACCTAAGATGTTGTAGAATCGAATTTTAAAATAAAACAGGTAGCTATAGTTCTTGCTTTGCACAGCGGTATATATGGTATACCCTGCACCTTATTCGATGAGGAAAGGACCGAGATCCCTTCACCGGGAGTGACTCCTTTAGCAATAACTGGCAGATGCTACACACTCGGTTTGCTTTTAACTGCTTTTGGGTTTTTGCTTTGCACAGCGATATATATGATATATCCCGCACCTCATTCGACGAGGAAAGGACCGAGATCCCTTCACCGGGAGTGACTCCTTTAGCAAAACTAGAAAAGCCTCAAAATCACTCCATTTCAAAACATCATTTGATTCTACAACGATATCAAGTTCATTACGCTCATGGTTTTTATGAAAAACCTGCGTAGCCCTCCGTCATTTCAGATAAAGACTGTTTAGTATTCGTGCTGCGTTTGTTGGCCTTTGTCAAGGCGTAGTGTGCGGTAGCTGAATAGTGCTTATCTGTTTATGCATATGATGCAGATTGTTTCAGGGTAGTCGTACGACTTTGTTGGCCTTTGTCAAGGGTCGTGCGGGTGGGTTTGATTCAATCAAGAAATGACGGGTTGAACTTGACTAGCATCCTGTGATTTGTTGGCCTTTGTCAAGGTCATAGGACACTAGGGGCAAAATATTATCGGGAATTTCAAGTGTTGAAATTTGCAATGAGATTGCATACCTTCTATGAGATAGTTGGATCCCGATACCCACTGCGAGTAAGAGTTACTCCTGGGAGAGTTTTACACATTGCAATTAGCCGATCAAGTAGGTGTCTAGAAAGGTGTCAACGGGGTTATGCCTCTGGGAAAACGAGGTTTACATTAATTAGGTTCGTGCGAAAGCACGGGGGACCTCCCTCAAAGTACCGGCACTGGCCTGGCTGAAAGATTGGCGAACTTGTAGTGTGTAATTAATCCCGGCTAGTCTTTCCTTTTAGGGTTTGGAGGAAGATTTGATAAAAAGCAGTGGGAGCCATCCTGATTAGATAAGATAATAACCAATCTGATCTTGCACGAGCTTACGCTAAAGTGTTTTCTTCTCTCTCTCTCTCTCCAGGTAGCGACCATTTCATGCCTTAATAAAGATAATAAAATGGATGTATTGACCGAACCCGCATGTTATACTGTGCTGGGGAACGTTGGTTCCGTTCTTTCCTATAAGAGTTATAGGACTGAACAGGATATAGGGGAATACCACGATTCCCATGCCACCCGAATGAAGAAAGTACATGATGATGCATTTTCTTCGGGTGTGTTCGTTACTGAGAACTGTTTCTCCATTTGCTCTACATCCTGGGTATTGGATACCGGGTCAGGATCCCATATATGTAATCAGTTACATGGGCTTAGGAAAGGTAGAGAACTTGGAGAAGGTGATAAAGACATTAGAGTCGGAAATGGTGCAATTGTTGCAGCTAAGACTGTCGGGGAATATCACCTTGTATTACCAACTGGTAATACATTGGTTCTGAACGAATGCTATTACATGCCGAACCTGATATGCAACATTATATCAGTTTCTTTATTAAGTAAAGAGGGATATAATTTTGTATTACAGGACAATGTTATGAACATTTTCCATAACCAAAAGTTGGTTGGATCAGGCACGTTGTGCAATGGCATTTATGTTCTAAACCAATCAACAGTCCTCAGCATAACAAACACACACAAGAGGAAGAGTTCTGAACTCAATGAATCCTTCTTATGGCATTGTAGACTGGGTCACATCAATGCGACACGACTAGCTAAGTTGCATAAAGATGGATATTTAAATCCGTTTGAATTTTCATCTTATGACACTTGCCAGTCATGTCTCAAAGGCAAGATGACCAAAACTCCGTTTACGGGACACGGAGAAAGAGTTACCGAACTCTTGGGACTGATACATAGTGATGTATGCGGTCCCATGTCTACACATGCCAGGGATGGTTCTTCATACTTCATTACATTCACTGACGATCTCTCTAGGTTCGGGTATGTGTTCCTGATGAAACACAAATCCGAAGCTTTTCAGAAATTTAGGGAATATAAGCAAGAAGTTGAGAACCAAACCGGAAAAAGTATTAAAATCCTACGATCTGATCGAGGAGGAGAATACTTAAGCAATGAATTCCTGGACTTCCTAAAAGAGAATGGGATTCTCTCTCAGCTAACTCCTCCATATACACCACAGCACAACGGTGTATCGGAGCGGAGGAACCGCACCCTATTAGATATGGTGCGCTCTATGATGAGTACAGCTGAGTTACCTATTTCCTTCTGGGGTCATGCGCTGGAGACAGCAGCATACCTATTGAATCAAGTTCCATCTAAATCTGTACCTACCACACCATATGAGATATGGAGTGGGAAGAGACCATGTCTTAAACGAGTTAAGATATGGGGTTGCCCGGCCTATGTCAAAAGGCAAAATCCGGACAAACTCGAGGCACGGTCAGTTCTATGCAAGTTTGTGGGATATCCCAAACATTCACATGGATATCTTTTCTACCATACAGAGGAACAAAAAGTGTTTGTTTCTCGCCATGCCACCTTTTTGGAAAAGGAATTTCTTGCAAAAGAAATTAGTGGCGATGAGGTAGAACTGGAAGAAATTCCAGCAACACAAACTCAAACTGAAGATTTAGTGGAACCAGAGGATTCCATAGTTCCCGATGAACCCCAGCCACTCCGCCGATCTAGTAGGGTTCCTCTCCAACCTGAGAAATACTACGGTTTTCTCATGGACGGTGGGAGCGAGGATTGCATCATGGAGGATGATGACCCAACTAGCTTCGAGCAGGCCATCACGAGTAGGGACTCAGTGAAATGGCTGGATGCTATGCGGTCCGAGATGGAATCTATGTACACCAACAAAGTATGGACTTTGGAAATTGCTCCTGAAGGGGTAAAACCCATTGGGAGCAAGTAGATCTTCAAGAAGAAACTTGGTGTAGATGGGAAAGTGGAGACTTTCAAAGCTAGACTTGTAGCAAAGGGTTTTCGTCAAAGACCAGGTGTGGACTATGACGAAACCTTTTCTCCAGTGGCTATGCTTAAATCCATCCGAATCATGCTTGCCATTGCTGCCTTTCATGACTACGAAATCTGGCAAATGGATGTTAAGACCGCCTTTCTAAATGGTGATTTAGAAGAGTGCGTGTACATGACTCAGCCAGAGGGCTTCGTAGACAGTGGGAGCAGCGGGAAGGTGTGCAAGCTGCTTAAATCCATTTATGGATTAAAGCAAGCATCGCGGAGTTGGAACATCTGCTTTGACGTCGTTATCAAAGAGTTTGATTTCGTCAAAAATCCAGATGAACCTTGTATCTACAAGAAGATGGCAGAGAGTAAGGTTGTCTTCCTCGTATTGTACGTGGACGACATACTCTTGATAGGAAATGATATTCCTATGCTACAATCGGTCAAGCTCTTCTTATCACAAAGATTCTCAATGAAAGATCTTGGTGATGCCTCCTGCATATTGGGGATCAGGATCTATAGAGATAGATCCAAAAGGATTTTGGGATTGTCCCAATCCAGGTACATTGACACCATACTAAAGAGGTTTAGTATGGAAGAGTCCAAGCGTGGGAACTTACCCACGATCTCTGGAGTCACTCTCTCCAAAGAGATGTCTCCCAAGACTGATTTGGAGAGAGCTCGCATGCAAGGGATACCCTACGCTTCGGCGGTAGGCTCTATCATGTATGCGATGCTATGTACCAGACCCGATGTAGCATACTCACTAAGTGTAGTGAGCAGGTATCAAGCTGATCCTGGAGAGAGTCACTGGACAGCTGTGAAGAGCATTCTCAAGTACTTGCGAAGGACTAGAGATATGTTCTTGGTGTATGGTAACGGAGAACTCCAAGTGGAGTCCTTTACCGATTCGAGCTTCCAGAGTGATAAGGACGACTCTAAGTCGCAGTCGGGCTTTGTCTTTACCCTTTACGGAGGGGCGGTTAGCTGGAAGAGTTCCAAGCAGGAAACCGTGGCAGACTCGACGATGGAGGCTGAATACATCGCTGCCAACGATGCTGCTAAAGAAGCTGTTTGGATCAAGAAGTTCATTACTGAACTTGGTGTGGTTCCATCCATTGAGCGTCCAATACCTTTGTATTGCGATAACAATGGAGCGGTGGCTTTGGCCAAGGAACCCAGGTCCCATCAGCGGTCCAGGCATATTCTGAGGCGGTATCACCTGATCCGGGAGATAGTTGATCGCCAGGAGATCGAGGTCAGGAGAGTTGACACGAAGAACAACACGGCGGATCCACTCACGAAGGCCATTCCCCAGATACAGTTTGAGAGACTCTTCGGGATGCTCGGTATGAGATACTACAGCAGCTGGCCCTAGTGCAAGTGGGAGATTGTTAGTTGTATATATGCCCTAGAGGCCAGTATTGTACAGATTATATATATTATATTGGATGCTTGGACATATATAGAGATGACTTTCTTGCTCGACATGATAGTATGCTATCTGGTTGCTCTTTATCTTAACATGTACACTAGTCTCTTTATACTGTCTTATAGTTACATGTTGGTAAAGCCCTTAGGATTTGTACTTGACTACCTGGACTATGATGCAGATCATACTAGTGGGGACATGGTAGTCCATAAGTACATCCTTCAAGGTCCCTAGTCGTGGGTGTATCGAGACGGGACATCGATATACCAGAGTAGACTAGCGTATACGCTTCTCGACCCATGTGATAGGCGATGGATGATCCCATATCCATTGGTGTTTGACATCAGAGATGGTATACGGGTGCTCAGTGGAGACTGGGTACACTGGACGGACTCGCCGAGAACTCCCAGATGGTATTATACCTCACGTCAGATGGCAGTTCTCAGGTGACACTTGTACAGGTTAGTCTGTAGACCCGAGATCGTCATGGAGTCTTGTGTGATTCCCACTATGCTTTGATCTCCACCTTACCACGTCCATGAGGGCGTGCAAAACGGTGGTCTTTAGGTACAGTCCCGAGTCACATGGAGGCAATGAGCGATAGGAGGGGTTTCGTCTCTCCCGGTATTGGGAGTTGATGTTGCGATGTGCTCGATTGGCCGTAACAGGGAAGTCCCTGGCCAGGGCTGATCAGAGATTTGCTGGTAAGTGGTACCAGTAGTTTCTCGACCCGTTATGAGCCTCACATCGGCACGACTTATCGGGTTATTGGGGTCTGACGTTTACCACCCCTAGACTTGATATGCGACGTATCAGACGAACAGACCGGACTGTACGGTAAGTGTTACTGGTCGGATTCGCAGGAGTGTGAGCGGGCTAGCTCGTCGATCTTCTGATCACTCAATACCCGGGTGGCCGTTACGTTTAGCAGACCGCTTGCGGCTTGTGGATGCTTGATATGATCATCATCTGCTACCGGCGTATTGACGAGTCTTTAGAGTCCTACACAGAGGTTTCCTGGCTCAAGCGAAACGAAATAGGAGCGCATATGAGATATGTGCAGGACCGAGAATAATGCGTGTATGTGATACCGTATTCCATTCTCGCGATATATGTATCGAATGGTTATATTCGATATAACCTAGTTATCGAATCGAAGATCGATTCGATAAGCCGATACATTGAATACTAGTCGGTCATGTGCGACATGACCGGATCATTGAATCAAATGTTGATTTAATGATTTAATGTATAATTATATATTTGATATATTACTTTGCATTAACTAGTATTGGTTCACTTTAAACGGATTTTTCTCACTTAGATTGCACATTGTATATGTGATATACTTTTGTGCACTTTTTGTATCATGTTTGATGATACTTGATAATGTGGTTAAGTGTAAAGGGTTAAACCATGGTTAAGTGATGATTAGGGTTTTGGTTTTTCATTTATTTATTTGTTTATTTATTTGAAAAGGATTTAGTTAAGAATGGTGTCTTATTTTGGAGCTATGTTGAAACTTCTTGAAACTTTGACAAAGTCCACCATCCTTATCTCATCCTTAACCCTAACCACTCTAACTAACCTTGGTTTAATCTCTACACTTGACCATGGTCAAGATATGATAAGTATTCATATTAGTTTTATTTTAAAAGTAGAAGACTTATCATATTCTTTTCTTGAGCTCATCTTCTTCTTCTTCTTCAAGCTTGCTACAACAATGGCAACTTGAGTTCTAGTGAGATAAATCCAATTCTAAAGTGAACCCACCTCCTATTTCTTCACCCTCTACCTCTTGCCAAGTTGTTTTGGGTGTTTACTTCACAAGTTTCACAAGTTTGTGAAGTCGGAGCTTGAGTTTGTGCAACCTCGACGTAGATCGTCTTTGACACAAAGCCGACGACCTATTCCGCACGTTTCTCCGATGAAGCCGTCACGAGAGTTCAAGCTTCAAGATGGACAGCGAGAAGACTTCGTTGCGGAGCCGTAGAGGTGGATATCCGGATCTACAAAGGTTGTAATTTCCGTATCCTAGTAGTTAAGTGTTAACTAGCTTTTAGTTTCGCCTAGAATTCTAGCGACGATCCGTAGTCTAGGGTTTCTCGGCACCAAAATTTTTAAAATGGCATGTTCGATGCCTTGTGAGACCACTATAGGATGCCTAGGAACCTTTCACGAAGCACTTGGAGGTAGTGACGGTTAGACAGGATTCGTCTCTCCCGGTATTGAGGGTTGACATCGCGCTGTGTCTAGGAGAGCCATTACACGAGTAGTCCCTGGCCAGGGCAAACGAGATATACTGGTAGGCTTCCAGTGTTATCTCAGGGTGTTTTGGGCTTCACTCCGACATGACTTGTACCGCTATTGGGGGACTGACGTTTACTGCCCCCTAGGCCCGCCATGCGATGTATCAGACGAACAGACCGGACGGTACGGAGAATGTCACATTCGGGCTCAGTAGGAGTTCAGATGGGTTTCGCCTCGTCAGTCTTCTTGTCGGCATCTACTTGGGGACCGTTACGCACAGCTAGTGCCGCTTGCGGTCTGTGGTTAAACCCACTGCCAGCGTAGTGTCGAGACTTTAGAGTCCCACACAGAAAGCTATTCGCCTTTTGGCAAAAGAGTAGAGGTCGCATGGTTTTGCGACAGGTCGCATAGTTTTGCGACAGGGTTCGGTCACATCTGTGCACTTGTGCACGTACAGTGTCCGGACAGTTTACACTAGCGGGCTTTGGTTTAAGCCAGATCCTAGTGTACCTTTTGGTATTGGTTTTATCCAGTATGTATTCGTGTTCCTCGGAACGCGGATGCGGGTGTGTATGCACAGTTGACGGAGAGACAGAGGCTGAGGATTCTCATTAGGGTTGTTGACTATTGACTGTTGACTATTGACTTTTTGCTCAACCCTAATGAGAATATGATATATATATATATATATTTAGCAATAATATTAATTAAGTATTATAGTGACATGGTTGTTGGAGGGTTGACTTTGTTGACTTGTTGACTTTGTTGACCGGTTGACTAGGTTGGACTAGTTGACCGTCATCATCACAATGGTTGTCATTTTCATGCAAAGACTTTTGCTTGCTTGTTGTAGTTTGCAAAATGAGTGCATGGAAATGATATTGCCTTTGTCATGATATGAACCATCACATAATACTTGGTTGACATTATGGCTAATGATGCTTTTGGATTATGAGAGCAAAGAGAGAAAAGTCTTCTCTCATTCTTTCTGCTCATTCTCTCTTTTGCTCTTGAGCTCTCATCTTCCACCTCTTGCTCTCCCTCTCTTGATTCTATGGTTCACTTGTCTCATGAGTTGAGAACCAAGAACCATAGATAAAATCCCATACAAACTCTTCTCTACTCACTCTAGTTCACAAGGTTTAGCAAACCGAGTGAACTAGTTTCTTCAAAGTTCGAAGAAGGAGCCAAAGGTTGAAGCTTTCAGGTGGATCTATCTTCGGCGCAAGGAGACGACGGGGAGAAGTCAATCCGGACGACCATCGAAGCTTGAAGACGAAGGAGTTCGAGAAAAAGAAAGGTATAACCCCCTAACCGAGTAGTTAGCAACTCGTAGTTAGGTTGTTAGTTAGATGTTTAACAAAGATCCGGGTTTTAAGTCCATGTTACCACCTCTAAGAAAATCGTTTTTCATCAAATTCCGCATGCCCGAAAGTACCGGGAGAGGTAGCATGAACTTACAGTGGTATCAGAGCCTAGTTAAACTCTAACATGTTAGCAAAGTAGCTAGAAGATCGATCAAAGAAAAAGTCGCAAAACGAACCCCGGTTTTTAAACTTTCTGTTGATTTTAAAAGTGCTGGAAAATTTTTTTGAGATACACTAAAAATCGACTCAGGGTTTTCTGAAGAAACTGCAAAAATTTGACCCCCTAACTCGATCAAAGCGCCGCGGTCCCGCGGCGGGAGCAAGCTCCCACCGTGGAACCGCGGCCGAGTTGACTCGGTCATGGGGTTTCTTCTTTGCAGTTTGCTCATAGGGGTATTTTGGGATTTTTGGAATATATATTTTCTGCCCAGATTTTCCAGAACGAAAATTTTATTTTTGGGGTCTTGAAAATCCGTATTTTTGATCGAACTTCTAAAAGACTTTAGCTGACGGGTTTTTCCGTGATGTGATATTTGTATTGAACGTCTGCTAATCGCTATATGTCGATTAGTTGGGGTTATACAAATCTGTGATCTGTAATGTTATTGGAATGTGTATATGAATTCATTGGATTGTCGCGGGTGAATAGCCGGGGGGTTGTGAGACGAGAGTTTTCTTTTCTTTCAATTCATGTAAATTTATAAATTGATGTAATAATTATTTGTATGGCCGCACAACCGGGTCGGGGTTGTAGCCGTCATTGTATAATTTCTTTTTACTGTTTTTGCTCCTAGGATAGACCCATGGAGGGGGTGCACAAACTACCGGGTATGCCGAAGTGCCGAGTGGCCTACTCACGGAGTTGAGGGAGGTTGCTTCGCTTCGGGTACTTGGCGGGTAGTTTGCCGCACCCGTAGGGGTCTTGGGTGGGGTATTGGCTATTCACCGCGACCGTGTAATCTGCTTTTCGTTACAGGCTCGTACGAATTGCGGATTCCTAGTATATCCAATGTGTTCATCTGTGATCTGAAATGGCTATCATTGCAATATATCTATATATGATATTATTTAGGCGTTGCTTATGTTTTACAGCCGCGCTAGCCCAGCCCCCGCTCTGTCGTTAGTTAAGTAACCTAACGGGTAATGACGGGGCCCCGTGGCGAATGCGAATGGCATAAGCGTACGTCATATTTTGGTTGTTTTCTGCAATGGTAGGATTAAATGATGGGACGCATTAAAAGAACTAATGCAAGAATATCACGCATTAAAAGAACTAATGCAAGAAAATAAACCAAGTAAAAGTCGTTGGAACACTTTCGAAAAACCACTCGGTTCTTTTCAAAACCAACTTTTAAATGCGGAGTTTGAGCCACTCCTTTTAAAAGCTATCATGGTTCCATCGATTATATCAAGTTCACTACGTTCACGGTTTCGCCAAAACCATTCGTAGCCCTCCGTCGTTTCAGTTAAATATTCAGTAGTATTCAAGCTATGTATTTTGACCTTCGCCAAGGCATAGTGATTGGTAGCTGCTGAATGTTTATCTGTAGCATAGATAGATGCGTTGGTTTGGGACAGTCGTACTACCATTTTGGCCTTCGTCAAGGGTATGTACGGGTGGGTTCAAATTAACCTGAATAATGACGGGTAGAACTTGACATGTGACTTATGATATTTTGGCCTTCGTCAAGGTCATAAGAGCATGGGGCAAAAATCTACATCGGGAGTTTCAAAAGAACTGAAACTTGCTAGTGTTGCATACCATTTGGAGTGTGATGATTCTGGTAGGATTCCTTCAGTTTCGTCACACGATGATATTTGGATCCCGATCCTACTGTGAGTATATGCTACTCCTCGGGAAATTTCTCTCTTAACGATCAATGCTATAAACCAAGTAGGTGTCTAGAAAGGTGTTAGCGGGGCTACGCCCACAGGGAAAAGAGGTTATTTAATTAAGGAACTTCGCGAAAGCGTTGGAAAACCTCCCTCGAAGTACCGACACTAGCCTGGCTGAACGGTTAAGCAAGAATTGTACGGTGAGATTGATCCTGACTAATTCTTCCTTTTTGGTTTGAGGAGGGATTCGAGAGACAGTGGGAGCCATCCTGTTTAGACAAATTAAAAACCACTCTAAACTTGCAAGAGCATCATGCTGAGTGTTTTCTTCTCTCTCTCTTAATTGCAGCGACCAAGTGACCGCACCTAGGTTACATCTAGATAATAATATGACTGAACCTGACTGTTATGACTGGCAAAGGTCTGTCCAGATGTCCATTACCCATGACAAGCTGGGACACCTCTTAACTAATCAAACCTCTACCGTCTCAAGTCCAGTTTCCCCTGTCACGGATGTTTACATCCAAAGGACATCGGAAAAGGATTGTGCGAAAGCCAAGTGCCTCGTGTTAGCCTCAGTTGATGGTGCAAACCAGGGGCAGCACGAGAAGATGGACTCAGTTTCTATCTTCCTCCATAACAAAGTTTTATATGGAGAGCAATCTCGTATCGCAAGATATGAGACCTCGAACGAATTGCTTCAAGCGAGGTTGGCTGTCGGGTCATCTGTAAGGGACAACGTCCTTACAGAAACCAGCTATTTTAAGCTCACGGAGCTGGAGACTACGTTGAAGAATGGGTCAAGTACTGACTTAATTCTACAGTCCCTGCCCTCTGCTTATACCCTGAAAGAAACCAGGGAAGAAAAAGGAAAAGAAAGGGCAAAAGTTTCAGGACTCGATATAGTAGAAGAGGGATGTTCCTATTGTAACGGGAATGAACAATGGCAGAAAGATTGCAGGACTTGCAAAGCCAGTAGCCAGAATTCGAAGCATGTTGTGGCTTCGGCTTCGAGTGTGTTTGTAATAGAGAACTGTTTGTCAGTTAACCCTACTTCCTGGGTATTGGATACCGGATCAGGATCTCATATCTGTAATTCGTTACAGGCTCTGAGAAACCGTAGGGTTATCAGGAAAGGTGATGTGACTCTCAGGGTTGCTAACGGAATGAGCATGGATGCTGTATCCGTAGGGGAATATCACCTAGGACTGACAACTGGGCAGATATTGATTCTGCGTGACTGTTTGTATGTACCAGGTGCGACTTGTAATATCATATCTGTATCCTTACTTTCTAAGGAAGGAAATGATTTTGCTTTTGTAAGCGATGTAGTTAACATCTACCTAAATCAAGTACTGATTGGGTCAGGTACATTAAATAACGGTATATACATATTGAATCAAGCTCAGATATTCAGTGTCCAGAACACACTTAAAAGAAAGTCTCCAGAATTAAATCAGGCTTTCTTGTGGCATTGTAGACTGGGTCACATCAATGAGACACGGTTGACTAAGTTACATAAAGAAGGATACTTGGATCCGTTCGAGTACCAGTCTTATGCCACTTGTGAATCTTGTCTCATGGGAAAGATGACAAAGACTCCGTTCACTGGACACGGAGTAAGAGTGAGCGAGCTCTTGGGACTCATACACAGTGACGTGTGTTGTCTAATGTCTACACATGCGCGAAGCGGTTATTCATACTTCATTACTTTCATAGATAATTTCTCTAGGTATGGACATGTCTTCTTAATGAAGCACAAATCCGAGGCCTTTGAGAAATTTCGGGAATACAAGAATGAAGTTGAAAAACAAACAGGCAAAAGTATTAAGACACTAAGATCTGATCGAGGTGGAGAATACTTGAGTGCCGAGTTTCTGGACTACTTAAAAGAGAATGGAATTCTCTCTCAGCGTACTCCTCCATACACACCACAACACAACGGTGTATCGGAAAGGAGGAATCGAACCCTATTGGATATGGTTCGTTCCATGATGAGCAAGGCTGAGTTACCGCGATCTTTCTGGGGTTATGCACTAGAAACAGCTGCATATCTCTTAAACAAGGCTCCAACCAAGACTGTGCCTACCATCCCATATCAGATGTGGAGTGGGCAGAAACCCTGTCTTAAGTACCTAAAGAGATGGGGATGTCCATCTTTTGTTAAAAAGCAGCATGCGGACAAACTCGAGGCACGCTCAGTACTGTGTAAGTTTGTGGGATACCCAAAGAACTCCAGGGGGTATTTTTTCTATTACGCAGAGGAACAAAAGGTTTTTGCTTCTCGTCATGCCCACTTTCTGGAACATCAGTTTTTAGAAAAAGGAATAAGTGGGAGCGCAATAGAACTGGAAGAAATTCCAGAACCACAAGCTATTACTGAAAGCTTGGAAGAGCCAGTAGTTTCAGGAGAACCGGACATTCCTGCGCCACTCCGCAAGAGTAGTAGGCAGTCTCATCCGCCCGAGAGATGCTACGGTTTTCTCATAGACAGGGATAGAGAGGATTGCACCATGGGTTATGGTGAGCCTACTAGCTTCCAGCAAGCCATTCAGAGCGGTGACTCGATAAAATGGCTGGTTGCAATGCGAACCGAGATGGAGTCCATGTACACCAACAAAGTTTGGACTTTGGATTTTGCTCCAGAAGGGGTAAAACCCGTAGGCTGCAAATGGATCTTCAGAAAGAAGATTGGTGTAGATGGGCAGGTTGAAACCTATAAAGCTAGGCTCGTTGCAAAGGGTTTTCGTCAAAGACCTGGTTTGGACTATGACGAGACCTTTTCTCCGGTAGCCATGCTTAAATCCATTCGGATCCTTCTTGCCATTGCTGCCTTCCACGATTATGAGATCTGGCAGATGGACGTAAAGACGGCTTTTCTAAATGGAAATTTGGAAGAGTGCGTCTATATGGATCAGCCAGAGGGATTCATTCAGAGTGGGAGCAGCGGTAAAGTGTGCAAGTTGCTCAAGTCCATCTATGGACTCAAGCAGGCATCGCGGAGTTGGAACATCTTCTTTGATGATACTGTCAAAGAATTCGACTTTGTCAAAAACCCAGATGAACCATGCATTTACAGTAAGATTGTAGGGAGAAATGTGGTATTCCTCGTCTTGTACGTCGATGACATTCTCCTAATAGGAAATGATATTCCTATGCTACAGTCAGTCAAAGGATTCTTGTCACAGAGGTTCTCCATGAAGGACCTGGGCGATGCCAACTACATTCTGGGGATCCAGATCTATCGTGATAGATCTAAGAGGATGTTGGAACTTTCACAGTCAAGGTACATCGACACCATACTGAAACGATTCAGTATGGAAGATTCCAAGCGCGGTAATCTATCGGCTTGTCACGGAATCACCCTCTCCAAAGAGATGTCTCCCAAGACTGATTTGGAAAGGGCTCGCATGTCATCAATACCCTACGCATCTGCGGTAGGCTCTATTATGTATGCGGTGTTGTGTACCAGACCAGATGTAGCATACGCATTGAGCGTTGTAAGCCGGTATCAGTCGGACCCAGGGGAGAAACACTGGATAGCAAGTAAAGAACATTCTCAAGTACCTGAGAAGGACTAAGGAGATGTTCTTGGTGTATGGCGGAAAAGACCTCCAGATTGAGGCCTTTGCTGACTCCAGCTTCCAGAGTGACAAGGATGACTCCAAGTCCATGTCGGGTTATGTCTTTACCCTCAATGGAGGGGTGGTTTGCTGGAAGAGTTCCAAGCAGGAGACCGTTGCTGACTCAACTATGGAAGCGGAGTACATAGCTGCTTGCGATGCCGCAAAGGAAGCTGTCTGGATGAAGAAGTTCCTCATGGAACTTCAGGTGGTTCCTACCAGTGTTGATCCAATACCGCTGTATTGTGACAACAACGGCGCTATAGCTTTAGCGAAGGAACCCAGGTCCCATCAGAAGTCCAGGCATATTTTGAGGCGCTACAACCTGATCAGGGAGATCGTTGATCGCCGGAAGATCGAGGTGAAGAGAGTAAATACGGAAGATAACACTGCAGATCCATTCACCAAGGCCTTGCCCCAGACTCAGTTTGAGTGGCTGATCGAGATGATAGGTCTTCGATACGCCAGTACATGGCCTTAGTGCAAGTGGGAGATTGTTAGTGTATATGCCCTAGAGGCCATTACTGTATCATACTAGTATGTATATTACTTAATGGAAGCTTGGGATATTCACCTTGTATATACAATCTTGCTCAAAATAGTAGTATGCTACTTGGTTTGTTTCTACTTCAATGTGTACATGTGTTTATTTTAGTATATCACCTATGCACATTAGTGGAGCCCTTAGGATCTTTGCTTGATTACCAGCGTTGTGATCGCAGTCACACTAGTGGGGCTGGGTAATCTATAAGCATATCCTTATGCAGGTCCCTAGTCACAGGACTATCGAGACAGGGCATCGATACTCCGGAGTAGACTAGCGCATGCGCTTCTCATCCCAGTGTGGGAGACGGTCTGTCCCACAGCCGTCGGTACGTCGTACTTGAGATAGTATGCGGGTGCTCGTTAGGTTACGAGTACACTGGACAGGACTCGTCGGGAACTGACTAGTTGGTATTATGCCTATCGTCAGTTATCAGTTCCCAGTTGACATGAGTACAGCTTAGTCCGCTGACTTGACACTGTCACTTCGCCTCGAGTGTCTTCCCACTGCACTTTGATTACTACCCTACCACGGCTCAAAGGAGTCGTGCAAACAGGTAGTAGTTGGGTGCAGTCCCGAAGCACTTGGAGGCAGTGACGGTTAGACAGGATTCGTCTCTCCCGGTATTGGGGGTTGACATCGCGCTGTGTCTAGGAGAGCCATTACACGAGTAGTCCCTGGCCAGGGCAAACGAGATATACTGGTAGGCTTCCAGTGTTATCTCAGGGTGTTTTGGGCTTCACTCCGACACGACTTGTACCGCTTTTGGGGGACTGACGTTTACCGCCCCCTAGGCCCGCCATGCGATGTATCAGACGAACAGACCGGACTGTACGGAGAATGTCACATTCAGGCTCAGTAGGAGTTCAGATGGGTTTCGCCTCGTCAGTCTTCTTGTCGGCATCTACCTGGGGACCGTTACGTACAGCTAGTGCCGCTTGCGGTCTGTGGTTAAACCCACTGCCAGCGTAGTGTCGAGTCTTTAGAGTCCCACACAGAAAGCTATTCGCCTTTTGGCAAAAGAGTAGAGGTCGCATGGTTTTGCGACAGGTCGCATAGTTTTGCGACAGGGTTTGGTCACATCCGTGCACTTGTGCACGTACAGTGTCCGGACAGTTTACACTAGCGGGCTTTGGTTTAAGCCAGATCGTAGTGTACCTTTTGGGATTGGTTTTATCCAGTATGTATTCATGTTCCTCGGAACGCGGATGCGGGTGTGTATGCACAGTTGACGGAGAGACAGAGGCTGAGGATTCTCATTAGGGTTGTTGACTATTGACTGTTGACTATTGACTTTTTGCTCAACCCTAATGAGAATATGATATATATATATATATTTAGCAATAATATTAATTAAGTATTATAGTGACATGGTTGTTGGAGTGTTGACTTTGTTTACTTGTTGACTTTGTTGACCGGTTGACTAGGTTGGACTAGTTGACCATCATCATCACAATGGTTGTCATTTTCATGCAAAGACTTTTGCTTGCTTGTTGTAGTTTGCAAAATGAGTGCATGGAAATGATATTGCCTTTGTCATGATATGAACCATCACATAATACTTGGTTGACATTATGGCTAATGATGCTTTTGGATTATGAGAGCAAAGAGAGAAAAGTCTTCTCTCATTCTTTCATGCTCATTCTCTCTCTTGCTCTTGAGCTCTTATCTTCCTCCTCTTGCTCTCCCTCTCTTGATTCTATGGTTCACTTGTCTCATGAGTTGAGAACCAAGAACCATAGATAAAATCCCATACAAATTCTTCTGTACTCACTCTAGTTCACAAGGTTTAGCAAACCGAGTGAACTAGTTTCTTCAAAGTTCGAAGAAGGAGCCAAAGGTTGAAGCTTTCAGGTGGATCTATCTTCGGCGCAAGGAGACGACGGGGAGAAGTCAATCTGGACGACCATCGAAGCTTGAATACGAAGGAGTTCGAGAAAAAGAAAGGTATAACCCCCTAACCGAGTAGTTAGCAACTCGTAGTTAGGTTGTTAGTTAGATGTTTAACAAAGATCTGGGTTTTAAGTCCATGTTACCACCTCTAAGAAAATCGTTTTTCATCAAATTCCGCATACCCGAAAGTACCGGGAGAGGTAGCATGGACTTACACTTTTTAGATTTAAACCAAAGAGGTGGCGGAGATGAGGTGTAGTTTCATTAAATGATCCTTGAATTATTAGGTGACTCATTAGATGATCCACCTTGTGAATTAAATGAAGCATGATGAATATTAGCTAGATATTTATTTTGATGATATTATTATGCTTCATGATATTCACAAATGAGAATAGTTCATTCATAATCACAAAACACTTCTCTCTCCTCAGGTCTTCATCTTCTTCCTCAAACCCAAAAAGCTCTCATGAGTTGAGAATCCTAGGGTTTAAAGTGACTAAGTAATCCATTTAAATACTCTACACCCTCTAGGACTTCTAGATTAGCAAACTACAAGCCGTAGTTACCTCAGATTCGAGATAGGAGCTCGGACTATAGACTCTCGGGTGGATCGTCTTTGACTCAAGGAGGCCGTTGAGGTACCCATATTCCATAGAGCCAACGAGGTATGGAGCACAGCGATGAAGACCCAAAGGACAAGTAACGTGCAGTATAACTTCGAATCAGAGTAGTTAAACCTCTCGTAGATTGCTCGTTATGGTTTAGACATGATCCGTATGCTCAAGTCCGTGTTACGAAGCTTTGATAATTGTTTTTCATATATTCTGCCTCCCCGCGAACATGTGGGGTGTATGACATGGACTTACAACATGTTGTCTAGGAAAAGTTAAAAGTTCGAACGAATGTCAGAAACCCATTTTTCCAAGTTTAAGGTATTCGGAGAAACATGCAAGTAATTCCGTGGACCCTCTAGAAGAATGAAACCCTAACTCGATATAATGACCATGGTAACGCTTTTGAACCTTAAGGTTTGCGGCAGTTCCGCGATGCCATTAATGAGGCTTGGGTTTGCCCTTATACGGTTGGTCCATAGGTACTGTGGCATGTACGGGATATTATTAAACTGTACTCAAGAGTTGAGCTTTCGGGGAATTATGGGACTTTGACAAATCGAACGAAAAGTTTAATGTCGTCCGGATATTATGTGATAGGAGACCAGTAAGTGGACCGGTTTCAGATAGAGGACCTCACTCAGATGCGTTGTGAGTTGATCGAGAACGGACGAGTATTGAGTATTCCTCCGATGGTATGGACAAGTTCCCGAGGACGTGTTCGGCTAGAGATCTTCTACAGAGTGATGCAGATACTGAGTTCCCGATTTCGAGTCTGTGTGAGAGATTCTAGATTGACTGTAGCCGAGATAATTGCAGTACGCAGATAGCTTGACGTGACGTCGAAGCAGACGATAATAAAGACGAGTGGAGCAAGAGGTTCGTGCGAGATGTCAAACGAGCTGTTGCTACTCCCTGTTGAGATTAGAGATCTGATATGTATACAGAGGCATGAGATACAACCAGTTCCCGAGGAGAAGCTGTGCCGAGAACGCAGATGTCCAGAAAGCGAGAAAGGATTTTATAAGATTACCAGCCTCCATATAGTTCGGCATAGGCAAGATCGGAAATGGCCCTGAGCAGGTTCCTTCCAGGACACTGCTGCGATAAGATTTTCACCCAGGATTAGATGTGTGACAGGTATTCAGAGGAACAGAGGCCGACGCCAGTGACGTGCTGCTTTATGTGTGGTCATACTAATTGGCCAAGAATTGACCAGAGAAATGCCAGAGAGGAATCATTTCTGTTAGCACACCTGACTTAACCGATGAGCCGATGGATTGCGAGATTGGTAATCCACAGAGAAATGAGGACCCAGAGATAAAGGACGCCAGACTGTGAGCAGGAGGCAAGCAGATGTTCTTGCTCTTCCAGTTTTGGGCGCACCAATATTTTTCGACATTGTAGGAGGTGTACCTCAATGTCATTTGCTGCGATTTGCGTTGTGATATGAGTATCACGCTTATATCGCATGGATTTGAGTTTTAATGATTGAGTTTCATGATATTGATTTCTTGCACCATGGCTGCACCTACTGGGTATTTATATTTTTGTGCATAGATATCACACTTGATATACGATTTACTCACTGTTGTATTGGTTTATGATTTGTGCATATCTATTGCACTTGATATTGATTTTGTGCCTTGGCTGCACATGTTTATAATTTCCTGGATTTCATACAGTTGATTTGATTTTGTGCGTGTGCTACGCACTCGATTTGATTTTGCACTCGGTATAGCTTATATGTGCTTGTAGTGCATTGATATGTTTTTTGTGTATGCAGTTGTACACGTTTTTGACCTTATACACCTTGGTACACTCGGTGTTGCTTTTTACGCCTTGGAGTATTGTTTGTATTTCGTGCATTTGATGCACCAGATTTGTATTTTTGTGCATTTCTTACACCAGTCTTATATTTTTTTGTACATGCTATTGCACCGGATGTTTTTTACGGACCTGATGGATGCACTTGATTTGGATTTTCACACATGATGGCATATGATATGATGGCACGACGCGAAATTTGGCACGTGACGGCCCTTAAACCACGTAACGTCCGCAGGCGTAACGAAATCTAAATAAGCCGAAAACCCAGCAAATCTAAACCATCAAAGTAGTAAGAACATTGTTTAAAGGTTTTGGGAATCTCAAGTAAAAATCTTTAAAGTCCAAAATTTACTTCCTTTAAAAAAATTTTGCAGCACCTCCTTTGTAATAATTAGCCCCGAAAAGGGTACAAACATAATATATAAGTAAAGCATCCCCAACGGGAGCAAATCCACACCGAAAGGCGGAAAACAACCACCACCAGCAAATATACGACGCCGTAGCGAAGAAAAAGACGATATAAAGTGACAACAGCATAAAAGACCTCCAAAGTCACAAAATAATATACAATATCGTTCTCACAACTCGTCTCTAAGTCAATACATGAACTAGTAGATGGAGAGTACTGGATACAACGAATATACAATGAGCAATATCGGATAACCGCAAAACCCACCTATAGCAAAACTGCACACAGTCAGCCGTAGCGGTATCTGTAAGTCCACGTTACCCGTCCCCGGTTCTTTGGGGTTGCGGAAATGGTGAAAAACGATTTTCTACGGTGGGGGTAACATGGACTCTAGAAACGGATCTTTGTTAAACAAACTATCTAACAACTTAACTAAGAGTTTAGCTAGTAGGTTAAGGGTTATACCTAAACTTGAACTCCTTCTCTTCATCTCCTTGTGGTGGTCGGATCAGCCTCACCTCGTTGTCTTTTTGTGCCGAAGATGGATCCACCCGAAAGCTTCTACCTTTGGCTCCAACCTCATTCTAGAGGAAACTAGAATACTTGGTTTGCTGGACCTTGTACACTAGGATGAGTAGAGAAGTGTTTTGGGTTTTATCTCAAAGGAAATGGTTCTCAACTCATGAGAGGGAGTTTCCTTGAGCTAGAGAGAGCAAGAGGAAGAGGGAGAGCTTGAGGATGAGAGAGAATACAAATGATAGAATGAGCAAGATTTTTTCCACCATCCTCTCATAACACAAAATCATCATAATAATAATAGTAATTGAGTATTATGTGATTGTTCATGTAAAATGGCAATATCATTTCATACACTCATTTTGTAAAGAATAACAAGCAAGCAAAAGTCTTTGCCATGAAATGATAGCCATTGTAATGATGATGGTCAACAAGTCCAACCTAGTCAACCGGTCAACAAAGTCAACAAGTCAACAAAGTAAAACTTTCAACCCAACCATGGCACACTAATACATAATTAATATTATTATTAATCATATTTCTTATTCTCATTAGGGTTTAAAAAAAGTCAACAGTCAACAACCCTAATGAGAATCCTCTGCCTCTGCCTCTGTCAACTATGCATACACACCCGCATCCGCGTTCCGGGGAACACGAATACAAACGAGATAAAACCAATCCCAAAACGTACACTAGGATCTGGCTTAAACCAAAACCCTCTAGTGATAACTGCCCGGACACTAAACGTGCACAAGTGCACGGAGGTGACCGAACCCTGTCGCAAAACCATGCGACCACTACTCTTTTGCCTAAAGGCGAATAGCTCTCTGTGTGGGACTCTAAAGACTCGACATTACGCTGGCAGTGGGTTTATCCACAGACCGCAAGCAGCACTAGCTGTACGTAATGGCCCCCAGGTAGATGCCGATAAGAAGACTGACGAGGTGAACTCATCCGAACTCCTACTGAGCCTGAATGGGACAATCTGCGTACAGTCCGGTCTGTTCGTCTGAGAATATCGCATGGCGGGCCTAGGGGGCGATAAACGTCAGTCCCCTAATAGCGGTACAAGTCGTGTCGGAGTGTAGCCCAGAACACCCTGAGATAGCACTGGAAACCTACCAGTATATCTCGCTTGCCCTGGCCAGGGACGACTGTGTGTAATGGCTCTCGTTGACACAGCGCGATAACAACTCCCAATACCGGGAGAGACGAATCCTGTCTAACCGTCACTGCCTCCATGTGCTTCGGGACTGCACCCAACTAGTACCTGTTTGCACGACTCCTTTGAGCCGTGGTAGGGTAGTAATCAAAGTACAGTGGGAACACACTCGAGGCGAAGTGACAGGGTCAAGTCAGTGGACTAAGCTGTACTCATGTCACCTGGGAACTGATAACTGACGATAGGTATAGTACCAACCAATAGTTTCCGACGAGTCCTGTCCAGTGTACTCGTAACCTAACGAGCACCCGCATACTATCTCAAGTACGACGTACTGACGGCTGTGGGACAGACCGTCTCCCCTGCTAGGATGAGAAGTGCATACGCTAGTCTACTCCGGAGTATCGATGCCCTGTCTCGATAGTCCTATGACTAGGGACCTGCATAAGGATGTGCTTGTAGATTACCCAGCCCCCACGAGTGTGACTGCCACCACAACGCTGGTAATCAAGCAAAGATCCTAAGGGCTCCACTAATATGTATAGGCGATATGTTAAAAGAAACACATGTACACACATTGAAGTAGAAACAAACCAAGTAGCATACTACCATTTTGAGCAAGATTGTCTATACAACGGTGAATATCCCAAGCTTCCATTAAGTAATATACAAACTAGTATGATATAGTAATAGCCTCTAGGGCATATACACTAACAGTATCCGCTGCAAAAGATGATACGATAGGAAGAAGCCTTGCTACGACTGTCCTGAGGAACTACCTGCAAAACACTGTGGCACAACGGGGGTGAGTTGCCAACTCATGAATAGTAAATAACATATGCAGGTAATCGCAAGTATGAACGTACTGCGATAATCTATCACATGCAAGCTGATAGCAATAAATGGCAATATGTCTATGCAACAGTCATGAAAGATACTCTATCAGGTACTACTAATACATGAAGCAATGCATATCAAATAAATGCGGAGTATGGGACAAAACATGTCAACCTCACGGAATCCTCATCGTGGCAGGACCAGTGTCCATCAAGAAAATCTAAATCCCAAATTCCTTAAATCGGCCTTAAGATCGGCCCTCATAACCTATAAGTCTCATGGAACCTGAGTGTCCAACATCGACACCCGAAAACATCATCAAAACTAGTGTCCAGCATCGACACATAAATACTCATCTGTCAGGCACCGTCACCACGACTGGCCCTGATGTCATGTCCGTACATCTTATGGAACCTGAGTGTCCAACACCCGAAATCCGCAAGGTATGTCCGTACGTAACTTCGGTCGGTATCCCCACGATAACCGCCGAAACCAAGTAATGTCACCGGTAAGGTAGTACTCCCTTGCCTCGAGCTCATCGCCATCATCTGCGACAATCTTGCTCCGGGGTAACTTCGGGCCCCACCATGTACCCGCACACGGCCCACTCCACTCCTCGCATCGGGTATATATCACAAATCTCAAAACCGAGAAATCTCATGGTGGACGCACTAAAATATCATATCAAGAGAAACCGAGTCTTTCAAATAATGCATAATTTCATGAACTACCACGGTCCTCAAATCCAGAAAACATCATGTGAAATCCATATCTCAATGTGAAAATCCATGAATATAATATATGCAACATAAAACAGTAATGTAAGCATATAAAGGAAAAACCGCTATTTAACTGCAACAAGTTATTAAATATATCATGCGGTTCCTAATTTCTCACAAATCCAACGCAACATCGTGTAAGGGCGAACATATAACTATAGCAAGATATGAGTATATACCTATCAATAATGATGTAATACCCTCCAGGTATATATGTAGCTATATCAAGATATATGGGTGTGCATGTAAGTATGTTGGTACGATGTACATGTAGCTGTAGCCAGATATGTATCTATACCTGTCAATAATAATGTAATAGCCTCTAGGTATATGTGTAATCATATAGGCATATAACAAAGCCTATGTGTAAGCATATAGGTATACAGGTATGCTATATCTCATACGCACAATGAAAATAAGGATCATGTCTCAATGTCCCTAATCAATATAAAATCACGTATGTATAGGTGTAAGCATGTCATGGCAATTATCGACAGTGTGGGTGTAGCATACAATTAGTGCTCGTGCAACATGAACCGTCAATAATAGTGCAGTATCCAATAGGTACAAGTCCAAGCACAACAAGTAATGATATGCATTGAAGTTCATGCACAATCTCTATATATGCAATACAAACATGCGGCTAATATCATATCATATCTAGCCCTGACGCATAACGCCATGCGGGCGATTCCCTTGTAGATGTTAAATCTACTCACAGATGATCTTGGGCTAAGTAAAGCCAACCACTCGCTTTCCCTTTTTCGCAGTGTCCGAAGTCCCCGCCTGCATCCCTAAAATCATAAAACAACAATATAACAAGTTCATATTAGAAATCGACCAATAACACGTACCCACTACGTTTGACCGACGCACCAATTCCAAACATACTCTCAAGTGTTCGTTTAGTGGCTAACGTGCGTAGCGACACAAAGAAACCAACCCAAGAGTCAAAGCTACACAAGGTACACGTACCGTGTCGGATAACGTAACATGCATAGTCGTAACACTAGAAACAGGCAAAGTGATCCCAGATTTTTTATACTGTCAAAACATAAAAATCAAACAGTACCAAACACTTCTAAACAACTACAGACAGCTACCTTATAAAACCCAAGTCCCAACTCCCCTACCTAACCGAGGTCACCGGATTTTACCCACATGTCGTCGGCCAAATCCGAGCCAAAGGGGTTCGTGCTTCAGGTGAATGCTTAAGGTCTCTGGTACAACACAACTACATTGCTAGATTTTCCAGTATACACTCGGGGTCACAGCAGATCACAAATATCATAATATGACACTATAAATACGATATGTGTACAAAACGAAACTTTAAGTGTTCTAAACTAAAACTAATAAGCTACACAACACTATAACATCTATTTAACAGTTTAGAGATCATTACCTAACCACACATGCTCAAAGATCCTAGCTTTCCAAGCTCCAAGTGATCTTAGAGGCAAAACAAGACATGAGAGGTGATTTGGGTGATGTTTAGTTAAGGTTTAGCAAAATTTAGTGAAGGGGTAGTGAAGGGTTCAGTTGAGAGTGAAGAGGAGTTGAAGAAAATAATGGGAAAGAGATAGGGTGAGATGATAATGAGTGAGGGAGGTGATAAGGATGAGAGGGGGTGAGTGTAGGGTGAGTGCACCCTTACACTTAATCTCTCCCTCTCCTCAATTAATGCTTGCAAGCTTATCCCATGAGTCACTTGCCACCTCCTCATCCAAAACAAAACTCAAGGAAAATATCTCCTCTCACAACAAATATCAAGGGGTTAAGGTTAAGCAAGGAAGGATTAACTTAAAGGTTTAACTTAAGGTTGTCATGGTCACTAATGAGATTAACACAAACTAACCCTCACATTAACGTGCACACGTGTGAGCAAGCCAAAAAAAATAATAATAAAATATTAATTAATCTAACTAAAATGCGAGGAAGCTATTTTGGTAAACCTTTTTACCAAAACCCCGCAATATCGCATAATTAACACTAATCGCATTCTAAGGTGTTGCAATCTCCCCCTTTAAAGAAAATTCGTCCCCGAATTAAAATTCTTACTATGCATACCTTCAAAGAGATGAGTACAAAATTCCCAAATCTCGTTCGCAGCCTCCCAAGTGATCTTCTCACTAAATGACTACGCTAAAGAAAGCTCTACAGATGGCAAGACCCTTGACCGAAGTTTCTCCACCTGTCGATCTACTAACACTATCGGCTGCCGGCGAACGAAAAGATCGTGTCCAAGCTAAATGGTCTGATGCTGAATCATGTGAGAAAGGTCATGAAGGTATTTGCGAAGTATTGACACAAGGAATACGGGATGAATACTCAAAAATCTGGACGGAAGTGCCAACTTATAAGCAACGGTACTAACTCGCTAAAGGATTTCAAAAGGACCTACAATTCTGGGACTAAGCTTCCCAAAAGTCAACACGCCATTTCATCGGAAAAATCCACAGGAATACATGATCTCGCACTGCGAACTCAAGTCTGCGATAACTACAGTCGGCATAAGACTTCTGTCTGCACTGGGCTGCTCTCATCCTGACCTGAACCACTGGATCATCTCCGAAGTCTCTAGACTAGCTGGGGTCCAAAAATCCTGCTCTCCCGGAGTCAGTAAAACAGACTGGCGATCGACACAACCTACCACACAAGGCCTGAAAGTTGCCATTTGAAATGTCTCCTGATAACCATTATCGTAGGAGAACTCCATCAATGGCAAGCGACGATCCCAACTGCCAACAAACATTAAGCACGCACGCACAAGTATATTCTCCAGAGTCTGTATAGTCCGCTCAGTCTGACCATCGGCCTACAGATGGAAAAGCGGAGCTAAAGCTCAACCAGTACCCAAGGCTTCCTGAAGCTTTTGCCAACGACGGCTAGCGAACTGGATGCTTCTATTAGATACAACGCATGAAGGAACTCCATGCAAACGCACAAACTTAACAAAGAACAACTGAGCAAATTGAGCATACTGAGCATAACCGGACAACAATCACCCGAATAGAGTCATACTCTTGACTAGACCTGGGTAGACCCACAACGAATTTCATAGAGATCTGCTCCCATTCCCACTCCAGAACGGTTAAAAGGTTGCAACTCTCCAGCCGGTCTCAAATGCTCAACCTTAGCTCGCGGACAAGACAAGCACATCGAAACGAAATCTGAAACTCCATTCATCATCCCTGCCCATGTAAGTCCACGTTGCCATCCCCGGTACTTACGAGGAGGCGGAAACGGTATAACAATCAAATTTTGTCACAAGGAGCAACATGGACTAAACAAGGTCGGGATCGTGTCTAAACTAAACTAGCAAACATGCAAAGGAGAGTTAACTACTCGGCAAAGTGGTTATACCTAACTTGAACTCCTTCTTCTTGAAACCTAGTAGAGGTTGATGGTTCTTTCCTCGTAGCCTTCTTCCGTCAAAGATGGATCCACCTGAGGGTTCAACCTTCGGGCTCTTTCTCGAACTTAGAGTGAACTAGGATCTCCGGCTTGCTAAACCTTGAACCCTAGAGAGAGTAGAGAGTATCTATGGGGTGTTTCTCTTTCAAGGAGAGGGATTCTCAACACATGAGAAGGATTCTCCTTGAGCTTGAGGAAGAAGAAGATGAAGTGAGGAGAGAGAATGAATATGATATAATGAGCTCATTTTCCTTTTGCAACCATAACAAAAGGAAAAAGAATTATCTAATTAATAATAATAATTCAAAATGAAATAGTTGATGGTTGTTTTTGGAATGACCACTATCATCACTTCATTAAATGAATGTAAGCTAGAATCAAGGAGTATCCTTGCAAAGTAATGATGATGGTCAAAAATTCAACAATGGTCAACAAGTCAACCATGGTCAACAAGTCAACAAAACCAACCATGACACAATTTCATTTAATTACTATTATTAATTGATATTTCATAAATCCATTAGGGTTTGGAAAAAGACGACTGTCAACTGTGCATACGCACCCGTTCCGAAACCCTAATGAAAGACCTCTTCCTCCGCCTCAAACAACTGTGCATACACACCTGCATTCTCGTTCCGAGGAACTGAGAGATAAAAGCAACCCCAAAACATATACCAGTATCTGGCTCAAACCAGAGCCTGCTAGTATAAGCCGTCCGGACTCCAAACGTGCACAAGTGCGCGGATGAGAACGAACCCTGCCGCAAAACCATGCGACCTCTACTCAGTTTTTCCCAGAGGCGAATAGCCCTCTGTGTGGGACTCTAAAGACTCGACACTACGCTGGCAGTGGGTTTAACCACAGACCGCAAGCGGCACTAGCTGTGCGTAACGGTCCCCAGGTAGATGCCGATAAGAAGACTGACGAGGTAAAACCCATCTGAACTCCTACTGAGTCTGAATGTGACATTCTCCGTACAGTCCAGTCTGTTCGTCTGATACATCGCATGTCGGGCCTAGGGGACGGTAAACGTCAGTCCCCCAATAGCGGTACAAGTCGTGTCGGAGTGAAGCCCAAAACACCCTGAGATAACACTGGAAGCCTATCAGTATATCTCGCTTGCCCTGGCCAGGGACTACTGGTGTAATGGCTCTTCTAGACACAGCGCGATGTCAACCCCCAATACCAGGAGAGACGAATCCTGTCTAACCGTCACTGCCTCCAAGTGCTTCGGGACTGCACCCAACCATTACCTGTTTGCACGACTCCTTTGAGCCGTGGTAGGGTAGTGATCAAAGTGCAGTGGGAACACACTCGAGGCGAAGTGCTAGTGTCAAGTCAGCGGACTAAGCTGTACTCATGTCACCTGGGAACTGATAACTGACGATAGGTATAATACCAACTGGTCAGTTCCCGACGAGTCCTGTCCAGTGTACTCGTAACCTAACGAGCACCCGTATACTATCTCCAGTACGACGTACTGATGGATGTGGGACAGACCATCTCCCACACTGGGATGAGAAGCGCATACGCTAGTCTACTCCGGAGTATCGATGCCCTGTCTCGATAGTCCTGCGACTAGGGACCTGTATAAGGATGTGCTTATAGATTACCCAGCCCCCACTAGTGTGACTGCCATCACAATGCTGGTAATCAAGCAAAGATCCTAAGGGCTCCACTAATGTGTATAGGTGATATACAAAAATAAACACATGTACATATTGAAGTAGAAACAAACCAAGTAGCATACTACTATATTGAGCAAGATTGTTTATACAAGGTGAATATCCCAAGCTTCCATTTAGTAATATACAAACTAGTATGATACAGTAATGGCCTCTAGGGCATATACACTAACAGCCCACCCGTAACTACTCTCAAGTCACGTTACATCTTGGTGGCACTTGGGGTGAACAAAGAAAGCTGACTGATGTGCCTGCTCTAGGACCTCGCTTCTCTATCCATCGGTATCAGGTACACACAAACGCGTCCCTAAACATAGCACACCCTGGTCATAAATAAAGAACTCCGAATCTTTACCCTGCCGAACATGCTCAGAATCTCAGATAAACGAGCATCGGCGGGATGTGCCTCACGAAAACGATTAAGTAAAAGTGGATGGGCGCGGACATGAGCAAGCTTTCCCCCAGTAGAGGTGAACTTAAACTGTACTCTTCCATCGCACAAGAACTGTAAATCTGCATAAGACTGTCTCTGAACTGCGCACAACTGGAACAAGCTATCCCCGGGACTACGACTTAAAGAATCAGCTACCACAATCGCCTTGTCCCGGGCAATAAAGGATCTCACAATCACGATCCTTCACAAGCTCCATCCAACGGCGCTGTCTCAACTTCAGATCCCACTGCAGGAAGATGTACATTAAGCTCTGGTGGTCCGTGAAAATATGACACGACTCTCCGTACAAGTAGTGTCCTCAAATCTCCAGCGCAAGACCACCGCGGCCATCTCCAGATCATGAGTGGGATAAATCCTGCTCGTACATCCTCCGACTTTCGGGAAGCATAAGCGATAACTCTATCATGCTACATCAGTACACGATCGAGCCTCACTCGTGAAACATCACAATAAACAACAAAGTCGCCCGATCCAGAAGGCAAAGATAGAACTGGTGCAGTCATCACCCGAGTCTTCAACTGCTGAAACTCAGCACGCATGCCTTAGTCTAAAGAAAAGGACCTCCCTTCCTTTCTGGTCAGTCCGGTCAATAGTGCAGCGAATACACAAGAAATCCTGCACGAAACGGCGGTAAAAACCGACTAAGCCCAAAAGTCTGCGGACCTCTGTCCCTGATACAAGTCTGGGCCAAAGCTGTACGGCTTCGATCTTCCTCGGGTCCATAGGAATACCGTCTCCCGTAACCCTATGACCTAGGAACTCAACACCATCAAGCCTGAAGGAACACTCCGAGAATTTAGCAAACAGCTGGTGCTCTCCCAATGTCTGCAAACCAAATCCTCAAGTGCTGCTCATGTTCCTTACGACTCTTGGAATAGACCAGAATGTCATCAATAACACAACAATACACTGGTCGAGGAACAACCTGAAAAATATGGTTCATCACATCCACAAATGCTGCTAGGGCATTGGTGAGTCCAACGACACCAACAAAACTCATAATGCCCATAGCGCACATAACAGCAGTCTTCGGATTGTCATCACTCCGAACCCGTAACTAATGATGACCTGATCCCAAATCAAACTTAGAAAAATGTCTCGCACTCTGGAGCTGATCAAAGAAATTGTCAATGCGAGCTAAAGGATGCCTAATCCGCACCGTAACTCGGTTCAATTGACGAAAATCAATACGCAACCTCAAACTGCTGTACTTCTTCTTGACGAACAGAATAGGAGCTCCCCAAGGCGAAACACTTGGACTTACAAGTCCCCCAACAAACAACTCTGCAGTTGATCCTTAAGCTCCCTAAGCTCCGCCGGTTCATCTGGAACAACGTCGGAAAACTCTTGCACGATAGGAACCCAGTTCAACAAATCCACTGTGGCTCCGATATCACGAATGAAAGCCAAGAATCCTTGACATCCTCTCCTCAAAAGCCGACTAGCGAAAAGGCTGAAATCAAGCCGTGAGGGGCGGCACCACGGTCCCCCTGCACAACAAGAACTGAATCGCCGGGAAAACAAAACCTGACTGTTTTCTCACGGCAGTCCACAGACGCATAGCACGTAACTAACCAATCCGTGCCCAGGAGAACGTCAAAGTCCAACATCTTTAGAAAGATCAAATCGACGGACGAATCTCTATCTCTTATCCGATTGGCATATGACCGAAACACGTGTCGCCCAACAAAAGAATCGCTGACAGGAGTAAACACAACAAACGGCTGATCTAGCAAACACGACTCTCAGCCCAACCTCGGCACGAAGTGTGTAGAAAAAACGAGTTCATACATCCCGAATTAAACAAACATGCACATTAGAAGATCATACGAAAATGAATACCTTAAAACTCTGCATTGGACGCCCGCACGTCCCGATGAGTCGAAACAAAAGCTCGTGCCTGTCCTCTACCAGCAACGGGCAGTACTCCTCCTCTGCCATCCTGTACTCTCGGAACAAACCCTCCGCGACCACGACCTCTCTGAACATAAGTCTGACGCGGATCAACAATAGGCGCAAAAGACGACTCTCCCTAAGGTGAAGGTGGTAATGTAACATATGGTACTGCTGCCCTCCTCTGGCGTACCACGGTATAATCTCTGATGAGGTGATGGAAACTCCCACACCGGAAACATCCATACGATGGCTGTTGATCCTACTGGGGATAAGAGTTAAACGACTGTCCTCGTCCCAAGCCTCTGCTACTCCCACGACGTAAACAAAATCTGTCGCGGCGACTAAGCCTCTGTCTCTGGGCTGATACACCTATACGAGCCCTCCTCGGTTCCGGAACTTCCAAAGTCTCGGGAAGACGGTCCTCAGCCAATAGGGCTGCATCCACTGCTGCTGTATACATGACACAATGCTGTGAAAGAAAAGAATAACTGGGTAACAGGGGTGGTAACCTCCTGTCGCTGTGCTCGACTGGCCTTGACCTCATCATCTGGCGCAAGTCCTGTATATCAGCCTCAAGCCTAGCGATACGATCTATCCAAGGCGGATCAATCTACTCCTGTGCAATGAGCGTACAGTCCTGGTCAGTCCTCGTCCTAAACGAGTCAACTCTGACCTTAGCTCTCGCTGCCTCTCTCTGAGCCCATATAGTCATCGGCGACATAAAGTCTAGAAATGGAAATAGGATTCGATAAGCATACGGAAATCGAATCACAAGGATATGTATAATCATGGAAGGAATTTCAAGCAATTAGTACTTAGGTCACTTTAGGCGGAGTGCCATATCGTAAGTATGCCGTGGACATACACACGGTACATCACTCTACTTAAGCTACCTACTCCATCATACCAAAGTCATTGATCGCACGCTTTTGGCGTGTCGGATGTTCAAAATTCTAAAGTTATAACCGCGATCAGGACGGTGTCGCTTCGCAGCTAGCCGGTTGAGCACGGGTCGATCCACAGGGAGATGGTTGTATGTCCGTTCGAGTTTTAGACGAGTCAATAAAGAATATGTATATGTTTGTTCAGACTAACCTATGTGTATTATATGCAAGTATAAATTTGTTAAGAAAAAGATAAGAAATTGTAAGATAAATAAATCCGTACTCAAAACCTTTGAGCCGAGTCTTGACCAATTGACGCTAGAGCAATCGGCAACAACGTGGATTAGGGGATTTAAGCACGGTATTCATGGAATCCGGCTTATTTACCCTTGTCCTTCCGTTCTTGTCTCTTGCTTTCGCCTCCGGCCAAACCGAACGCAACCGGTCGCAGTTAGGAATCACCGTTACCTTGGTAGGGTAGGGTGCCTAACGGAGCGCTTGCGTATCGTTTGGGCGGAGTTCAATGGAAAATAACGGGAAAAGGAAATGAGCAAAGAAATATTAACTTACAATATCGTATTTATTCTTAACAACAATAATTACAACCATTCACAAAACGAACAAAAAAGAGAGAACAAAAAGAACAAAGAAAAGAAAAGATTACAAGTAAGTAAGGGCATGGAATTTAAAGTGCAAGGTAATAAATTGCAAGTAATAAAAGACAAGAATGAAAAATGCAAGAAAAAGAAACTAGGAACCATGGAACAAGTTACACACCATGGGTTTAATAACCCAAACTTAAACTTGCAAGCTCAATTAAGAGGTTGCAAGATCAAGAGAGAGCTAAAAACCCAAGGGAAAATGAAGCACAAATTCCATATGAAGATACAACCCTTGAGATCAATAACCAACCCTTAAATTTTCAAGCTCAATGAAGAGGTTGAAAGATCAAGAGAAAGCAAGGATCTCAAGGGGAAGCTAACAAAAGAATGATACAAACACCCTCATCTTCATTTCATCATCCACTCAAAAAGCTCTCACTACAATTTTCGTGGAGGAAAGAATGAAGAAGAAGAAGAAACTAAACTAAACTACACTAAAGAGAGAATGGAAATCAAGACATGAAGGAGACTTGGCTTGGAACAAAACCGGGGTATTTATAGGATGGAAACAGAGAACCTAGGGCAACATTCTGATAGTATATGAAATTCTAAAACTGCCCCTGAAATTTGACCAAGTGAGGAGCCTATACGGCCGTGGAACCGCGGCCTAAGCATGCTTATGCCGCGGAACCGCGGCCGTTTAGAGGAGTTAGGCCATGAAATTTGGTGGTTTTCCCTAGTTTTTAGTACTCTTCAGTGTGGTATATGACTTTTTCTCAGAAACTCTTCCCATTACTTCAAGAATTTCAGTAGATCAAAAGGTGATGTGATGTGGATCTTTTGCCAAGATTTCCTCGAGCTCCGCGTAGATATATTGGATCTTGTGTTGACATTGAGCTTTGCTCACGAAAATGACATCGATTTGCCATTTTGTCCCTTAAACTGGTGTGTGGCAACATACGGATAGAGAGCGGAGACCCGTGTTTTATTTATGTTGGCAATAATCCGGAATTTGACGTACTTTTCCATGAATTTCACTGTTCAGAGCCGAGAACCTGTATTATGCAAATATGTAGCAAACACTGATCAAAAGCACCTGCCTATAAACAAACGAGCATAAGAATGGGCGGTATAAAATGCAATATTCTGGTATGAACAAATACCCCCAAACTTAACTTTTGCTCGTCCCGAGCAAAACCAATTATTTACAAAAAAGTCCTAACCGCACTTTCGCAGGGAACGCGATTGCACTGAGCACGTGCAACAAGCCGTTAAACCTCTAGGTGTCCCTAGTAGGAGGAGTGTTGTCTCCTGAGGGTTTTCAGCGGATTACACCCACAAAATCCCATCAAGCTAGTGTCATAAGTTAACGTCGATTCTACTCCTATAGTTTAGTATTTACGTTAGAAATTCTATCATCCTAAGTTAGAAATATCCAACCCTTATTATTCACACCTCCTATCTATTTAACTTTGGTTCTCCTGAGTTTTCCTTCTAAAGTGCGGCCTCAAATCAGGGATTTTTATCAACTTTACAGAAAACACAAGTCTTATTCTTTATTTCTATCTTTTATCCAAATATCGATTGTATACCCCTACGTGTGTGTATATTTGCACCCCTACACTCAAGAATTCAATTCAAGCTATAATACCCTTGCCCTAATACCTAATACTACTTCTTTTCATTAAGGATGGACGGATTTGCTCACACACCTTTCATGCGACTATTAATGCTTCTTGAGGCACTAACGACCGATTACTGAATGTGTGAACTTTAAAGCGTAAATAGCAGTTTCCAGGTCTTGACTTTATTCTATTTTTTTCTTTTTCTTTCTCTTTTTCTTTTTCAAGACCGGATATATTTTTCAATATGCTCTTTTGGTGTTTAGCTTTAAATACCGTTTTTTCTTTCATACTAAGCTTTCAGGCAAGAGTATTTCTAAGTATCCTCTACTATCCAAAGTTTCAAGGTGCGTGTGAGTGCAGTTTGTAGGGTATATACTTTCTAAATTTGAACTCAAGAAAAGAAACTATTTTTCAGACTTATCCTCCAGTAAAACTTCAATACTTTCCCTTCATCTTGACTTAACTCAAAAAACTGTAAGGACGTATACTTACCAAAGTCAGACAGAATGAGGGTTATTTTAAGGATTTTCAATTCCTAAGTCTAGAATTTAGTTATTTCTAACATATCAACTAAACTTTCAGAATAAAAATCTAAGTTGCCCTATTAGCTAACTTGACGACAAAGTTTTTATATTTTTTGGAAAATTTTCAATTTTTGTGGGTTTTTAATAAGGTATGCAAATGGAAAATATACAAATGAATGCGAAGGAAGAAAGCTTACCGAGCACACCCCCAAACTTAAACTTGACAGTGCCCTCACTGTCAGGCTACACCAAGAGGTTCAAAATTGTCAGCACTCTCTAGAAACAAATTATATACAAAACAAAAAGGAAAACAAAAAAATATATACAAAAAAAGAGTCCCCCCCCCAAACTTAAGTAAAACAGTGTTTTCACTGTTAAGCGTTGAAGTTCAGGATTAGGGGGGAAAGAGAACAGTTTCAAACTATACAAGGCCTTACACAGGCCAAAAGTGAGCACCAACCATTCAAAGATTTTATCGCTATAATGTACAGGTTGGTGGAAGAAGGCGTAGAGGAAAGAGAGGGAGAATACGCGAGACCGTATGGAGATAGAAGTGGTATACGGTCTAGGTATATGAGAAGAAGAATGGCGGAAGGGAGAAAGAAGTGGAATACTAATTTGAGGGTGGAAATGGATTGAATAAATGAGTACAATCTGTAATGATCGATGTGAAAAGATGGATTGTACTAATCTATCAATATGGCGAGAAATTGGGTCAAATCCCTCAAGATTTGTGATAAACCATGGGTATGCCAAACTTGGTAAACTAGACAATGGAAATGGAATTGATACGGTTACTTGCAAGGTCGGAACGATGGAAAGGGTAGAGGAAAGTGATCGAGGAGGGGTATCAGGTAAAGGTTCGGGAGGGGGTACATAGTCAATGGAAGGGACATGACGAATTGGAAAATCCGACTCATCAATTAAAACTGGTTCATCCTCAAAAATTTCCTCAATGTTCTCCTCAAAAATTAGCTCATCCATGCATTTATCATCAAAATCAAGACGCATATGAAGTTCGGGAAAACATTTAATGACTTGGGATGATGAATTGGAGAGAAAAACTCATCCAAATCGACGGGTTCATCATCCAAAATATTCCCGGCGTCAATATCCTCAATCAAGTGAAAATCAATATTCTCAGACACCTCAACAAAAGGATGGATATTAATCAATTCAGGTTCTAGAGTGGAGGTGTAGAGGTCAAAAGGATTGGGTGTGGTTTCACTCGAAAAGGATCCTTCACAATCGGGCAAATCAAACACTACAAAATCACACAACTCATTATCTGTTCTATCTTTAATCAATGAATCGTTTGGAACACTAGATAGACAATCAAAACCGGAGTTGTGGGATTCAAGTTGAAACGGGTTACATCTCACTCTCTCCGCTCAAATTCTCAACCTGTCCTACCGCCTCTTCATACATTGGAAAATTTGGAGCTAGTTGAAAACTAGCTACCGGGTCACTAGGTTGTATGAGGGCAGCTATGGAAGCATTCAAATCCATCATCTGTTGGTACGACGCTACCCTAAAATCTTCCAATGACTGTTCCAGACTAGACATGGGTTGTGAAGGGGTTTCAGTAAAAGATTCAAAGTTGCTTGGATATTGAAAACTCCCAAATGGCGGTTCAGAAGCAATGTCTAGGGAAGGTGTAAAAGTCGGGTAGAACTGGTAGGAATTGAATGGCTGGACAGGGGTAGGATCAACATTTGGCTATGAAGGTGAATGGAATTGTTGAACCCAAGAATTTGAAGTGGTGAAAGGAGTGAAAGACCGGCTATGAGATTGTTCAATACGTTCAGCGATGGACAAAGGACGACTTGCAAAAGGCGTATCAACATAAGCGGGTGGGGGAGGTTGAAAAGGTTGATACAAAGTGGATTGCGGAGGGCAAGTGTTTGTCCTAGACGCGTCTATCCGATCTTTCAAAGAGATTTTGGGCATGGAGGGATCGTTCGACGTTCGGCCAAAGAAAGAACCGTAAGAAGTACTGTCTGGTTCTGGGTACCAAAGTTCGGCAAGAGTTTTGCGGGGTGGGGTACCCATGATATGAAGAGAGAGAGAAAGAAAGGCAGAGAAAAGGAAGGGAAAAAAGAATGTGATTTTTTTTTAGCTAGCTATGAACAAAAGATTGAAATATACACACAAAAATAATCTGGACAAAAACAATCACGACACAAAAATACCACACACCTAATCGTTCTAGGGTTCACCTAGGTCAACTAGACCTGCTCCAGAACTTGATTGTCGAAGTAAAACTGTGTCGAGAAACGGGCTCAAGATACACTGATCACGAGGCCAGGTAAGTGCAGAGATAAGGGGAGGTTTTCCAACGCTTTCGCGAAGTTCCTTAATTAAATAACCCTTTCTCTTTTGGCGGTTTCGCCGTTAACACTTTCCTATACACCTCGTAAACAACGTACCGTTAAGCGAGGTTATAAACACAGTTAACTTCTCCTAGTGAGCGCAAAGTACTTAAGGCTTAAAGTTTAGATTCTTTTAAAGTTTGTGCCGGTAAACGTTATGCTCAAGTTCGTGATTTGTGGGCCACGGAAAATGTGATGAAATCCTTTACCGTATGTTGTGGGGTTCGCTTGCCCTTAAGTCCTTATTAATGTATGCAATGCGCAATTCAATAAATTCTATAAAGAATCAAACAATCGTTTTTTAGTTTAAGCACAACACTGCAACAAATACGGGTTAGTCAATTTTTAGCGTTTGCTAGCGAACTTGCAAAGAATCCTGCAAAGAATACTATATTGGATGCGTCAGATTTGAGAAGAAGGTGTTTAAGAAATACGTACCGTTAAGTTTTTGGGTTAGGAAAACCCCGTTGAATCAAATCCGGTAAGCTTGAAAAAGTTCGCTTGCGCGGGTCAAACTACCCGAATCTTTGGCACTGTACTTCGTAATCACCTTAACCTTGAATGTACACTTTGCTCCCCACAATCGCAGTTTGCAAATCCGCAAAAATCTGCACTCTTGCCCACAAAAATGATCAAAAAAAAGATTATTTATTTATTTATTTATAAAGATATACAAAAAGAATATTAACCCGAATAACAAGAAAGAAAATACGCTACCGTCTCCCCGGCAACGGTGCCATTTGATTGCACGCTTTTGGCGTCTCGGATGTTCAAAATTCTAAAGTTATAACCGCGATCAGGACGGTGTCGCTTCGCAGCTAGCCGGTTGAGCACGGGTCGATCCACAGGGAGATGGTTGTATGTCCATTCGAGTTTTAGACGAGTCAATAAAGAATATGTATATATTTGTTCAGACTAACCTATGTGTATTATATGCAAGTATAAAGTTGTTAAGAAAAAGATAAGAAATTGTAAGCTAAAGAAATCCGTACTCAAAACCTTTGAGCCGAGTCTTGACCAATTGAAGCTAGAGTAATCGGCAACAACGTGGATTAGGGGATTTAAGCACGGTATTCGTGGAATCCGGCTTATTTACCCTTATCCTTCCGTTCTTGTCTCTTGCTTTCGTCTCCGGCCAAACCGAACGCAAACGGTCGCAGTTAGGAATCACCGTTACCTTGGTAGGGTAGGGTGCCTAACGGAGCGCTTGCGTATCGTTTGGGCGGAGTTCAATGGAAAATAACAGGAAAAGGAAATGAGCAAAGAAATATTAACTTACAATATCGTATTTATTCTTAACAACAATAAATACAACCATTCACAAAACGAACAAAAAAGAGAGAACAAAAAGAACAAAGAAAAGAAAAGATTACAAGTAAGTAAGGGCATGGAATTTAAAGTGCAAGGTAATAAATTGCAAGTAATAAAAGACAAGAATGAAAAATGCAAGAAAAAGAAACTAGGAACCATGGAACAAGTTACACACCATGGGTTTAATAACCCAAACTTAAACTTGCAAGCTCAATTAAGAGGTTGCAAGATCAAGAGAGAGCTAAAAACCCAAGGGAAAATGAAGCACAAATTCCATATGAAGATACAACCCTTGAGATCAATAACCAACCCTTAAATTTTCAAGCTCAATGAAGAGGTTGAAAGATCAAGAGAAAGCAAGGATTTCAAGGGGAAGCTAACAAAAGAATGATACAAACACCCTCATCTTCATTTCATCATCCACTCAAAGAGCTCTCACTACAATTTTCATGGAGGAAAGAATGAAGAAGAAGAAGAAACTAAACTAAACTACACTAAAGAGAGAATGGAAATCAAGACATGAAGGAGACTTGGCTTGGAACAAAACCGGGGTATTTATAGGCTGGAAACAGAGAACCTAGGGCAACATTCTGACAGTATATGAAATTCTAAAACTGCCCCTGAAATTTGACCAAGTGAGGAGCCTATACGGCCGCGGAACCGCGGCCTAAGCGTGCTTATGCCGCGGAACCGCGGCCGTTTAGAGGAGTTAGGCCATGAAATTTGGTAGTTTTCCCTAGTTTTTAGTACTCTTCAGTGTGGTATATGACTTTTTCTCAGAAACTCTTCCCATTTCTTCAAGAATTTCACTAGATCAAAAGGTGATGTGATGTGGATCTTTTGCCAAGATTTCCTCGAGCTCCGCGTAGATATGTCGGATCTTGTGTTGACATTGAGCTTTGTGCACGAAAATGACATAGATTTGCCATTTTGTCCCTTAAACTGGTGTGTGGCAACATACGGATAGAGAGCAGAGACCCGTGTTTTATCTGTGTTGGCAATAATCCGGAATTTGACGTACTTTTCTATGAATTTCACTGTTCAGAGCCGAGAACCTGTATTCTGCAAATATGTAGCAAACACTGATCAAAAGCACCTGCCTATAAACAAACGAGCGTAAGAATGGGCGGTATAAAATGCAATATTCTGGTAAGAACAGTCATCCTACACTCCGAAAGGTAAAACCTAGCGCTCTGATACCAACTTTGTCACGACCCGAAATTTGGCACGTGACGACCCTTAAACAACGTAACGTCCACATGCGTAACGCAATCTAAGTAAGCCGAAAACCAAGCAAATCCAAACCATCAAAGTAGTAAGAACATTGTTTAAAGGTTTTGGGAATCTCAAGTAAAAATCTTTAAAGTCCAAAATTTACTTCCTTTAAAAAAATTTGGCAGCACCTCCTTTATAAAAACTAGCCCCGAAAAGGGTACAAACATAATATATAAGTAAAGCTTCGCCAACGGGAGCAAATCCATACCTAAAGGCGGAAAACAACCACCACCAGCAAATATACGACACCGTAGCGAAGAAAAAGACGATATAAAATGACAACAGCATAAAAGACCTCCAAAGTCACAAAATAATATACAATATCATTCTCACAACTCGTCTCTAAGTCAATACATGAAATAGTAGATGGAGAGTACTGGATACAACGAATATACAATGAGCAATATCGGATAACCGCAAAACCCACCTATAGCAAAACTGCACACAGTCAGCCATAGCGGTATCCGCTGCGAAAGATGATACGATAGGAAGAAGCTGCCGCGACTGTCCTGAGGAAGTACCTGCAAAACACTGTTGCACAACGGGGGTGAGTTGCTAACTCGTGAATAGTAAATAACATATGCAGGTAATCGCAAGTATCCACGTACTGCGATAATCTATCACATGCAAGCTGATAGCAATAATGGCAGTATGTCTATGCAACAGTCATGAAAGGTACTCTATAAGGTACTACTAAAACATGAAGCAATGCATATCAAATAAATGCGGAGTATGGGATAAAACATGTCAACCTCACGGAATCTTCATCGTGGCAGGACCATTGTCCATCAAGACAATCTAAATCCCAAATTCCTCAAATAGGCCCTCAGATCGGCCCTCATAACTTGTAAGTTTCATGCAACCTGAGTGTCTAACATCGACACCCTAAAACATCATGAAAACTAGTGTCCAGTATCGACACATAAATACTCATCTGTCAGGCGCTGTCACCACGACTGGCCCTGATGTCATGTCCGTACATCTTATGGAACCTAAGTGTCTAACACCCGAAATCCGCAAGGTATGTCCGTACATAACTTCGGTTTGTATCCCCATGATAACCGCCGAAACCAAGTAATGTCACCGGTAAGGTAGTACTCCCCTGTCTCTCGAGCTCATCGCCATCATCTGCGACAATCTTGCTCCGGGGTACCTCCGGGCCCCACCATGTACCCGCACACGGCCCACTCCTCGCATCGGGTATATATCACAAATCTCAGAACCGAGAAATCTCATGGTGGACGCACTGAAATATCATATCAAGAGAAACCGGGTCTTTCAAATAATGCATAATTTCATGAACTACCATGGTCCTCAAATCCAGAAAATATCATGTGAAATCCATATCTCAATGCGAAAATTCATGAATATAATATATGCAATATAAAATAGTAATGTAAGCATATAAAGGAAAAACCGCTATTTAAGTACAACAAATTATTAAATATATCATGCAGTTCCTAATTTCTCCAAAATCCAACGCAACATCATGTAAGGGTGAACATGTAACTATAGCAAGAAATGAGTATATACCTATCAATAATGATGTAATACCCTCCAGGTATATGTGTAGCTATATCAAGGTATATGGGTATACATGTAAGCATGTAGGTATGATGTACATGTAGCAGTAGCCAGATATGTGTCTATACCTGTCAATAATAATATTGTTAGTTATATGTATGCCCTAGAGGCCATTACTATACATGAGATGTATATTGTAGTGGATGCTTGGACATATATAGGGAGGACTTTCTTGCTCGACATGATAGTATGCTATCTGGTTACTCTTTACCTTAACATGTATATTGATCCGTCTCTCTGTTACATGTTGGTAAAGCCATTAGGATGTGTACTTGACTACCTGGACTATGATGCGGATCATACTAGTGGGGACATGGTAGTCCATAAGTACATCCTTCAAGGTCCCTAGTCGTGGGTGTATCGAGACGGGGCATCGATATACCAGAGTAGACTAACGTATACCTTCTCGACCCATACATATGGGCGATGGATGATCCCATATCCATTGGTGTTTGACATCAGAGATGATGTACGGGTGCTCAGTGGAGACTGGGTACACTGGACGGACTCGCCGAGAACTCCCAGATGGTATTATACCTTACGTCAGATGGCAGTTCTCTGGTGACACTGGTACAGGTTAGTCTGTAGACCCGAGATCGTCATAGAGTCTTGTGTGATTCCCACTGTGCTTTGATTTCCACCTTACCACATCCAAGAGGGCGTGCAAAACGGTGGTTTTTGGGTACAGTCCCGAGTCATATGGAGGCAATGAGCGATAGGAGGGGTTTCGTCTCTCCCGGTATTGGGGGTTGATGTTGCGCTATGCTCGATTAGCCATAACAGGGAAGTCCCTGGCCAGGGCTGGTTTAGAGATATACTGGTAAGTGTTACCAGTAGTTTCTCGACCAGTTATGAGCCTCATATCGGCGTGACTTATCAGTTATTGGGGTCTGACGTTTACCACCCCTAGACTTGATATACGACATATCAGACGAGGAGACCGGACTGTACGGTAGTGTCACTGTCAGGCTTTTTGCAGGAGTTGGAGTGGGCTTGCTTGCTGATCTTCTGATCGCTCAATACCCGGGTAGCCGTTACGTCCAGCTAGTACCGCTGACGGCTTGTGGGTGCTTGATATGATCATCACCTACTGCCGGCGTATTGACGAGTCTTTAGAGTTCTAAATAGAGGTTGTATTGGCTCAGGCAAAACGAAATTGGAGCGCATATGTGATATGTGCAGGACCGAGAATAATGCGAGTATGAGATACCGTATTCTATTCTCGCGATGATTGTATTGATCCGTTATATGCGATATAACCGGGATATCGAATCATGTGTTGATTCGATAAGTCGATACATTGGATGTTAGTCGGTTATATGTGATATAACCGGATTATTAAGTCAAGTGTTGTTTTAATAATTTAGTGTATAATTGTATATGTGATATACTAATTTACATTAACTAACATTGGTTCACTTAAGCATTCATTTTTTCTCACTTGTACACAACTTAATATATATGTGATATATATTTATTTGTGTTCATATTTTTGTATCAAGGTTGATGATACACTTGTCATGGGTGTATGAGACATACACCATTATATATATATTGGTATGGTTTTTTAATATTCAAAGTAAATACAAAATTAGTGAATATTTGTTAAATGCATGAAGCTTGTAGAAGCTTGTGAGTGCTTTGACATATTCAACCCTTTTTGTTTTGCTTTGGATATTATTTAACCTTACCAATATATTTAGCCATGGTTATGTCTCTACATGAGTTAAGTATATGATACTCACTCACCATGGTTAGCTCATTCTCTCTCTTGATAAGTTTCATTCTCATTTGAGCTCATCTTCTTCCTCCTTCAATTTCTTTCTAGGGTTTGAAAAGGAGAGAGAATGAAAGTGAGAAAAGAAATTCTAAAGTGTACCCATTTCCTATCTCACCATCCTCTACTAGACTAGCACTTTACTTTAGGGTGTTTGCTTCACTAATTCTTTGGTTAGTAAAGTAGAAGCTTGAGTTCGTATTCCCTCGACGTAGATCATCTTCGGCCTTGAAGACTTCAAGCAATTCCGTTGCCTCTTCTCATGGAGCCGTCCGAGAGTCGGGGAGTTCGATGATCGCAGCGAAGGGACTACTACAAGGAGCTTAAGAAGTGAAGGACTGATCTATAAAGGATGTATTTCGTATTCACTTAGAGTTAATGAGTTTAACTTGCATTTGAAACCCTATTTTCTAGCAAAGATCTTGTTTAGAGTTATTCAGTACGGCTAAAATTTTAATCCGGCATGGTTGATACCTTGTAGATCCTTATTAGAGTGCCTAGTAACCCTACAGTGGTATCAGAGCCTAGCTAAACATTAGGCGTTGTGTTAACGAATTTAAAACCCTGATCGAACCCGAAAACGTCAAATTATACCCCTCTCTGGAAAAATTTTCAAAACTGGGATTTTTCTGAATTAAAAATGCTTTAAAAAATCAGCAGGCAATTATAAGGGAAACTGTGCAAAACGACAATGTTTGGCGCCCAAAGAGCCACGGAACCGCGGCACGAGCAGGCCCCCGCAGCGGTTCCGCGGCCATATGGTGACATCACACTTATCATTTTGCCCAGTAATGTTCCTATTTAATTTCATGATGTTTCTGAGTATTTTTTAACCTGACTCATGTGTTGAGAATTCTGGGGTTTATTTTGTAATCGTTGATTCGATCAGAATATTTAATTTCGTTTTGTTTTCCGGATATTTAGAAAGTATTAAAAAGTTCGAACGGATATCAATAACTCACTTTTTCCCGACCCGGAAAATTTCCAAGTGTTGGATTTTTTTCCGTTTGTTTAAGAACGTCTAAATCGTGCAAGTTACACAATGGACCTTCTAGAAGACAACAAACCTTAACTCAATTATGTAAACGTCTTAAACTGCCATTTGAACCTTAGGGTTTGGGGCTGTACGGCGTGCCACATGTGAGGCGTTAGCTTGACCCTTCTACGGCTGGACCATTGGTACTGTGGCATGTGATGGATGTTTTTAAACTCCCCTCAAGTGTTGAGAACTAGATGGAAAACTTGGGTGTTTGATCATTCGATCGGAAAGTTTAACATTGTCTATTTATCTGGAATGTGATACAATATTTGGAATCCACAAGTAGTTATGAGATAACTAATTTGAATGTTATAAACATAGCAGTTTAGTCTCAATTGATCGTTTGCCACAGAATTTTGATGCGATCAAAAGTCCGTCGCAATCTCGTAGCGTACGCGGATACCCGTCGGGTAAACTTAATAGACAGCAATGCCCTATAGCCCCGACCAAGTGACTGTAGGAGAACCCCGTCGCCGAAAGCATCCGTTCGGGTGCTTGCGGCAGCGGTGTTCCGCCTTAGTGCACTTCGTCGACGGCATCCGGGGGTGCGGCCGTCTACTAAAGTTTTCGACGAGCATTCGATCAGAATATCGGGAACCTTGTTGAATTGCCCGACTAGATATTGAAAAGTGTTTTCGATATAGAGACTAAAATGCGGGGTTTATAATTGTTAGGCATGCGATGTCTAAGAAGGTTGCGGATTCCATCTGTTGTAGTTTTACACTTTCTTTTCTGCGACCGTAAGTGTAATATGTGTTATCGTCGGTTTCGTTGCTATATGCCAACGACAATTGGGATGCACATATTTACTTACGTTGATGACATGTGATGTTATGTGTTTGCTGGATATGTTATATTGGATCGTCGCGTTTTGAATAGCCGGGGTTTTTATGTGAGATGAGAGTTTTTATTTTCATTCATGTCAATTTAATGTATGTAATATTCTTTTATTGGGGCACTTCCGGGACGAGGTTGATGTCACCATTTGTATATTATTTACTTTTCCGCACTAGTATAGACCCAAGGAGGAAAGCACAAGTAACCGGGTTCTGTAGTCCAGTGGGAGACCAACTCGAGGAGTCGAGTCCGGGTCTCCTAACTCTAGAAATGGAAGGGTTGCTTGCCGCTCTCATAGGGGTCTAGGGGTATGGGTTTGGCTATTCATCGCGACCGTGGAATCCGTGTTTTATAAAGGCTCAAAATAAAACACGGACGTCCTAGTATATCCAATATTTCATATTTTTCTTCTGCTGCGATATCTGTGATGTGATCATTTGATGTTCTGTGATAAATACTGTATATAGTATATATGATATATTATATAGACGTTACTTATATTTTACACCCGCGCTAGCCCTGCCCTACTCTGCCGTTAGTTACCTAACCTAACGGTGCACGAGGGGACATCGAGGCGAATGCGGATGGCATAAGTGTACGTCGTATTTATCTGTGATGTTTAGGTGACTTAAATGATGGGACTTCATTAATGTGATTAATGAAAGAAAAGAAACCTAAAAGATGTTGTAGAATCAAATTTTCAAATAAAAGGGTAGCTTCAGTTTTGCTTTGCATAGCGGTATATATGATATACCCTGCACCTTATTCGATGGGGAAAGAGCCGAGATCCCTTCACCGGGAGTGACCTCTTTAGCAAAACTGGCAGATGCTACAATACTCGGTTTGACTTTTGACTGCTTTTGGAGTTTTGCTTTGCATAGCGATATATATGATATATCCTGCACCTTATTCGATGAGAAAAGAGCTGAGATCCCTTCACCGGGAGTGACCTCTTTAGCAAAACTAATGAAAGCCTCAAAATCACTCCATTTCAAAATTTCACTCGATTCTACAACGATACCAAGTTCATTACGCAATAAGTTTTCAGAAAAACCTGTCGTAGCCCTCCGTCATTTCAGATAAGTCTTACTTAGTATTCGTGCTACGTTTGTTGGTCTGCGTCAAGGCGTAGTGTGCGGTAGCTAACTAGTATTTATCTGTTTATGCATATGATGCAGATTGGATTAGGGTAGTCGTGCGACTTTGTTAGCCTGCGTCAAGGGTCGTACGGGTGGGTTTAATTCAATCAAGAAATGACGGGTTGAACTTGACTAGCGCACTGTGGTTTGTTGGCCTGCGTCAAGGTCATGGGACGCCAGGGGCAAAATTATCGGGAATTTCAAGTGTTGAAATTTGCAATGAGATTGCATACCTTCTATGAGATAGTTGGATCCCGATACCCACTCCGAGTAATTGTTACTCCTGAGAGAGTTTTACACATTACAATTAGCCGATCAAGTAGGTGTCTAGAAAGGTGTCAACGGGTTACGCCTCTGGGAAAATGAGGTTTACATTAATTAGGTCCGTGCGAAAGCACGGGGAACCTCCCTCAAAGTACCGACACTGGCCTGGCTGAAAGATTGGCGAAGTTGTAGGATGTAATTAATCCCGGCTAGTCTTTCCTTTTAGGGTTTGAAGGAAGATTTGATAAAAAACAGTAGGAGCCATCCTGATTAGATAAAATAATAACCAATCTGATCTTGCAAGAGAGCACGCAGAGTGTTTTCTTCTCTCTCTCTCCAGGAAGCGACCATATCACGCCTTAATCAAGATAATAATACGGATGTATTGACCGAACCCGCTTGTTATACTGCGCTGGGGAACGTTGGTCCCGCTCGAACTTATAATTGTTATAAGACAGAGTAGGAATTTGGGGATTACAAGAATTCCCGTGCCACCCAAACGAAGAAAGTGCATGTTGATGCATCATCTTCGGGTGTGTTCATTACAGAGAACTGTTTCTCAATATCCTTTACGTCCTGGGTATGTGATACCGGATCAGGATCCCGCATATGTAATCTGTTACATGGGCTACAGATAGGTAGAGAACTGAGAACGGGTGATAAGTTTCATGAGATAGAAAACGGTGCAAGTGTTGCAGCCATGTCTGTTGGTCACTATCACCCTGTGTTACCAAAATACATTGATTCTGAACAAATGTCATTAGATACCGAACCTGATATACAACATCATATCAGTCTCTTTATTAAGAAAGGATATAATTTTGTATTGTTGGATAATGTTTTGAACATTTCCTATATCAAGAGTTGATCGGTTCAAGCACGTTATCTAAAAGCATTGACGTTCTAAATCAAACTACAGTTCTTAGTATACAGAACACACACAAGAGGAAGAGTTCAGAAATGAACGAATCCTTCTTGAGGTATTGTAGACTAGGTCATATCAATACGACCCGACTAGCTGAAGCTACATAAAGATGCATATTTAAATTAGTTTGAATTTACATCTTGTGAAACTTGCTGGTCATGTCACAGAGATAAGATGACCAAAGCTCTGTTTATTGGAAACGGAGAAAGAGTTAGTAAACTCTTGGGATGATACATGTTGATGTATGAAGGTCCCCTGTCTATACATGCCAAGACCGGTTCTTTGTACTTCATTACATTCTCTGATAATCACGCAAGATTCAGACATATGTTCCTGTTGAAACACAAGTTCGAACCTTTTGAGATATTCACAGAATATAAGTTAGAAGTAGAGAACCAAAACGGGTATAAGTATTATGTCCTTTGATGTGATCAGGGAGGAGAATACTTGAGCACGGAATTCCTGGATTATTCTAAAGGAGAATGAGATTCTCTCTCAGCATTACTCCTCCGTATACACCACAGCACGTCGGTGTATCGGGGCGGAGCAATCACACCCTATATGATAAGTTGTGCTCTATGATGAGTACTACTGAGTTTCCTGTTTCCTTTTGGGAGTTATGCACTTGTGAAGATGCATACCTATTGAATGCGTTCCAACCAAATCAGGTGCCTACCACTCCATATGAGATATGGTAAGGGATGAGCCCATCTCTTAAGTCAGTTAAGATTTGGGGTTGTCCAGCCTATGTCTAAAAGCATAATCCGGACACGCTCGAGGCAAAGTCAGTTCTGTAGAAGTTTATTGGATATCCCAAGCAATCATAAGGGAATATCTTCTACCTAACCGAGGAACAAAAGATGTTTTTTTCTCAACATGCCACCTTTATGAAAGGGAATTTCTTGAGAAGAAATTAGTGGACATGAGGTAGAACTGGAAGGAGTTCCAGCTAAACAAACTACAGCTGACGATTTGGTAGAACCGGAGGATTCAATAGTTTCCAACGAACCTCAGCCTCTCCGCCGATCTAGCAGGGTTCCTCACCCACCTGAGAGATACTTTGGTTTCTCTATGACAGTGGGAGCGAGGATTGCATCATGAGATGATGACCCAACTAGATTCGAGCTGGCCATCAGGAGTGGGACTCTGTAAGAATGGCTGGATGCTTAGTGATCTGAGATGGAATCCTTATACACCAACAAAGTATGGACTTTGGTTGCTTTATCTGAAGGGTTAAATCCCCATCAATATCTTGAGAAGATTACTTGGTGTACATAGAAAAGTTGAGACTTTCGAAGCTATGCTTAAGTCCATCCAGATCCTACTTGCCACGGCTACATACCATGATTACGATATCTGGCGGTTGGGTGTCATGACTACTTTTCTAAATGATGTTTTAGAAAAGAGAATCTATAAGTACACAGTCAGAGGGCCTCGTAGACAGTGGGAGCAGCGGAAACGTGAGCAAGATGTTTTATGTGGTAAAGCAGGCATCGCGGAGTTGGAACGTTTGTTTTGATGTGGTAGTCAAAAAGTTGACTTCATAAAAATGGTAGATGAACCTTGTATATACAAAAAGGTAGTAGGGAGTATGGTGACGATCCTCGTAGAGTACGTGGATGACATACTCTTGATAGGGAAAGAGTTTCCTATGCTGTGCTCGGTCAATCTCCGCTTATCACAAAGATTCTCTATATAGGATCAAAGTGATACCTCCTAAATCCTCAGTTTTGGATCTATGAGATAGATCTTATTGGATGTTAGGATTCTCACTAGTTGTAGTGAGATGGTATAAATCGATCCTGGGGAGAATCACTGGATGGGTTCCAGGGTGATAAGGACGACTGAATGTCAGTCGCAGGCAGTGTCTTTACCCTCAGTAAAGGGACGGTATATTGGAAGAGTTCCAAGCTAGATACCGTGGCATACTAGACGATAAAGGCTTGATACATCACTACCAAAGATGCTACCAAAGAGGAAGTCTGGGTGTATATTAGTTCATGAGATGAACTTCGTTCCTACCATTGTATGACAATGGAGTTGTGGCTTATGCCAAGAAACGCCCGTCCCATCTGTGATCCAGACATATTCTAAGGCAGTTTCACCTGATCATGGAGATGGTTGATCTCCAGGGGATCGAGGTCATGAGAGTAGACTCAGAGGACAACACGGCGGATCCACTCACAAAGGCTTTTTCCTAGAGAGACACTATTATGGGATGGTTGAGTATGAGATACTACAACCACTGTTATCAGATGGCCCTAGTGCAAGTGGGAGATTGTTAGTTATATGTATGCCCTAGAGGCCATTACTATACATGAGATGTATATTGTAGTGGATGCTTGGACATATATAGGGAGGTCTTTCTTGCTCGACATGATAGTATGCTATCTGGTTACTCTTTACCTTAACGTGTATACTGATCTGTCTCTCTGTTACATGTTGGTAAAGCCCTTAGGATGTGTACTTGACTACCTGGACTATGATGCGGATCATACTAGTGGGGACATGTTAGTCCATAAGTACATCCTTCAAGGTCCCTAGTCGTGGGTGTATCGAGACGGGGCAGCGATATACCAGAGTAGACTAGCGTATACCTTCTCGACCCATACATATGGCGATGGATGATCCCATATCCAATGGTGTTTGACATCAAAGATGATGTACGGTGCTCAGTGGAGACTGGGTACACTGGACGGACTCGCCGAGAACTCCCAGATGGTATTATACCTTACGTCAGATGGCAGTTCTCTGGTGACACTGGTACAGGTTAGTCTGTAGACCCGAGATCGTCATAGAGTCTTGTGTGTTTCCCACTGTGCTTTGATTTCTACCTTACCACGTCCAAGAGGGCTTGCAAAACGGTGGTTTTTGGGTACAGTCCCGAGTCACATGGAGGCAATGAGTGATAGGAGGGGTTTCGTCTCTCTCGGTATTGGGGGTTGATGTTGCGCTATGCTCGATTGGCCATAACAGGGAAGTCCCTGGCCAGGGCTGGTTTAGAGATATACTGGTAAGTGTTACCAGTAGTTTCTCGACCCGTTATGAGCCTCATATCGGCGTGACTTATCAGTTATTGGGGTCTGACGTTTACCACCCCTAGACTTGATATGCGACATATCAGACGAGGAGACCGGACTGTACGGTAGTGTCACTGTCAGGCTTTTTGCAGGAGTTGGAGCGGGCTTGCTGGCTAATCTTCTGATCGCTCAATACCCGGGTAGCCGTTACATCCAGCTAGTACCGCTGACGGCTTGTGGGTGCTTGATATGATCATCACCTACTGCCGGCGTATTGACGAGTCTTTAGAGTCCTACATAGAGGTTGTACCGGCTTAGGCAAAACGAAATAGGAGCGCATATGTGATATGTGCGGGACCGAGAATAATGCGAGTATGAGATACCGTATTCTATTCTCGCGATGATTGTATCGATCGGTTATATGCGATATAACCGGAATATCGAATCAAGTGTTGATTCGATAAGTCGATACATTGGATGTTAGTCGGTTATATGTGATATAACCGGATTATTAAGTCAAGTGTTGATTTAATAATTTAGTGTATAATTGTATATGTGATATACTAATTTACATTAACTAACATTGGTTCACTTAAGCATTCATTTTTTCTCACTTGTACACAACTTAATATATATGTGATATATATTTATTTGTGTTCATATTTTTGTATCATGGTTGATGATACACTTGTCATGGGTGTATGAGACATACACCATTATATATATATTGGTATGGTTTTTTAATATTCAAAGTAAATACAAAATTAGTGAATATTTGTTAAATGCATGAAGCTTGTAGAAGCTTATGAGTGCTTTGACAAATTCAACCCTTTTTGTTTTGCTTTGGATATTATTTAACCTAACCAATATATTTAGCCATGGTTATGTCTCTACATGAGTTAAGTATATGATACTCACTCACCATAGTTAGCTCATTCTCTCTATTGATAAGTTTCATTCTCATTTGAGCTCATCTTCTTCCTCCTTCAATTTCTTTCTAGAGTTTGAAAAGGAGAGAGAATGAAAGTGAGAAAAGAAATTCTAAAGTGTACCCATTTCCTATCTCACCATCCTCTACTAGACTAGCACTTTAGTTTAGGGTGTTTGCTTCACTAATTCTTTGGTTAGTGAAGTAGAAGCTTGAGTTCGTATTCCCTCCACGTAGATTATTTTCGGCCTCGAAGACTTCAAGCAATTCCGTTGCCTCTTCTCATGGAGCCGTCCGAGAGTCCGGGAGTTCGATGATCGCAGCGAAGGGACTACTACAAGGAGCTTAAGAAGTGAAGGACCGATCTACAAAGGTTGTATTTCGTATTCACTTAGAGTTAATGAGTTTAACTTGCATTTGAAACCCTAATTTTCTAGCAAAGATCTTGTTTAGAGTTATTCGGCACGGCTAAAATTTTAATCCGGCATGGTTTATGCCTTGTAGATCCTTATTAGAGTGCTTAGTAACCCTACAAATGTAATACCCTCTAGGTATATATGTAATCATGTAAGCATAGCGAGACATATGTGTAAGCATGTAGGTATACAGGTATGCTATATCTCATATGCACAATGAAAATAAGGATCATGTCTCAATATCCCTAACCAATACAATATCATGTATGTATAGGTGTAAGCATGTCATGGCAATTATCGACGGTGCGGGTGTAGCATACAATTAGTGCTCGTGCAACATGGACCGTCAATAATAGTGCTGTGTCCAATGGGAATGAGTCCAAGCACAACAAGTAATGATATGCAATGAAGTTTATGCACAATCTCTATATATACAATATAAACATGCGGCTAATATTATATCATATCTAGCCCTGACGCATAACGCCATGCGGGCGATTCCCCTGTAGATGTTAAATCTACTCACAGATGATCTTGGGCTATGTAAAGACAACCACTCGCTTTCCTTTCTTCGCAGCGTCCGAAGTCCCCGCCTGCGTCCCTAAGATCATAAAACAACAATATAAGAATTTTGATATTAGAAATCGACCAATTACACGTAACCACTACGTTTGACTGACGCACCAACTCCAAATATACTCTCAAGTGTTCGTTTAGTGGCTAACGTGCATAGCGACACTATGAAACCAACCCAAGAGTCAAAGCTACACAAAGTACACGTACCGTGTCGTATAACGTAACACGCGTAGTCGTAACATGAAAAACAAGAAAAGTGATCCCAGATTTTGTATACTGTCAAAACATAAAAATCAAACAGTACCAAACACTTCTAAACAACAGCAGAAAGCTACCCTACAAAACCTAAGTCCCAACTCCCCTACCTAACCGAGGTCGCCGGATTTTACCCACATGTCGCCTGCCAAATCCGAGCCAAAGGGGTTCGTGCTTCAGGTGAATGTTTAGGGTCTCTGGTACAATACAACTACATTGCTAGATTTTCCAGTATACACTCGGGGTCACAGCAAATCACAGATATCATAATATGACACTAGAAATACGATATGTGCACGAAACTAAACTTTAAATGTTCTAAACTAAAACTAATAACTACACAACACTATAACATTTATTTAACAGTTTAGAGTTCATTACCTAACCACACATGCTCAAAGATCCTAGCTTTCCAAGCTCCAAGTGATCTTAGAGGCAAAACAATACATGAGAAGTGATTTGGGTGATGTTTAGTGAAGGTTTAGCAAGATTTAGTGAAGGGGTAGTGAAGGGTTCAGTTGAGAGTGAAGAGGAGTTGAAGAAAATAATAGGAAAGAGATAGAGTGAGATGATAATGAGTGAGGGAGGTGATAAGGATGAGAGGGGGTGAGTGTAGGGTGAGTGCACCCTTACACTTACTCTCTCCCTCTCCTCAATTAATGCTTGCAAGCTTATCCCATGAGTCACTTGCCACCTCCTCATCCAAAACAAAACTCAAGGAAAATATCTCCTCTCACAACAAATATCAAGGGGTTAAGGTTAAGCAAGGATGGATTAACTTAAAGGTTTACTTTAAGGTTGTCATGATCACTAACGAGATTAACACAAACTAACCCTCACATTAACGTGCACATGTGTGTGCAAGCCAAAACAAATAATAATATAATATTAATTAATCTAACTAAAATGCGAGAAAGCTATTTTGGCAAACCTTTTTACCAAAAACTTGTATATTTTTGAGACCTAGAGCGAGATGGGTTTATTGTTCTTTATTTGAGCTTGATGATGTCTTGGTCTTCTTTATTTCTTTCTTTGTTTGATATTCGCCTTGGGCGTCGTATATATATATTGTGCATGGTTATGATTCCACCAATTGGCGAAGAGCTAGCTCCCGCTTGGGGATACCTATATATATTGTTATGTATTAGTTTTGGATCAAAATTTATAACGGAGGTGCTGCCCAAATTTCAAGGACGAAAATGTCACGACCCGGAATTGGCACGTGACCGGCACGAGAATTACGTGAAGTCTATAGAACCCCTCCGTAATTCAAGTAAGCCGAAACCCAGAAATCTAAACCTTTTTGAGGAAAATAGTGGAGGTGCAGTTTTGGAACATCGGCATAATGAATTTAAGCCTTTCTTTTAAAAGTATAAGTCATATCATATGAAAATGCAATGATAGTAAACTAACTTGGAAAAAAATTTCGTCTTTGAAATTTGGGCAGCACCTCCCTTGTATATTTTGATCCAAAACCATATACATGCAATGAAAAAGCATCCCCAAGCGAGAGCTGGCTCTTCGCCAATTGGCGGAATCACAACTACGCAATAAAGCATATATACGATGCCCTACGGAGAAGATCAATCACATAAAGAATAATAAGTAAACCCAAGACACTATCCAGCTCAAAAGAAAGACAATACATACATCTCGCTCTAAGCCTCAAGAAATATACAAGTCCGTGTCTTGGTCTACCAAATATACATAGTCTGGTTTCTGGTTCATGGAGCTTTTACTAGATACAATAGAAATAAGTAAGTACAAGAGTGGTCACGATCTAAATGTGTATCCCACCTACCGAAGCAAAACACCCTGAAAAAAGTTGTGTGCCAGCGAGCCGCTACTGATCCGAGCTGTCAAACCTGTAAGAAAACTGTGGCACAACGGGGGTGAGTTGCCAACTCATGAGTAGAAAATATCAGCAGGTCGAAATCGAATGAACAACGATCTCTACGTCCTACTGTAACATGAAGGTAATACTATGGTATCAAGGGTGATCGTATATGCATGTGTATCAACAATAATGCCGTGCCAGTAATTAGTATGTAATATCAGTCATCTACAATATATGCATGTATACATGTATGTCATCCAACGTATGTCCATCAACGACACATCAATCATCATGAAATCTAAGTGTCCAACATCGACACTCGAAAATATCAAAAAACCCGTGTCCAGCATCGACGTGTAAATCCTTATATCTCAGGCGCCGCATCCTCGGATCGGCCCTCATATCCATCTGATCTCATGACTCCGGTCGGTATCCTCCGGATAACCGCCGAGCCTAAACTATCACCGGTAGGTAGTGCATCCCCTACCAAGCTCATCGTCTATCTATACCATCTTCTTGCCCCGGGGTACCGTACCGGGTCCACCATATACTTGCAGACGGTGCCTCCTCACTCCTCGAATCGGGTATCACATAGCTCAGAACCGAGAAAACTCATGGTAGACGCCACAAATCACATCACGAGAAACCGCATTTTTAAAACAAATCATATTTTCCTTTGAAATATAACCGCGGTTCTCAAATCCAGAGATTTCATGAAAACATCATCTCAATGTATGTAACCATAAAGTGCAGTATATGCAAGTATAAAACAGTACTGTAAGCATCTCAAGTATTATCATATAAGCATGTCATGTGATAATTACTGAACAATGATTGTACTTTTCAGTCAAGAGCAATACAGTGATATAGCAGTTCTACAGTGTAAGTGGCATGGAAATTACCGATGATGAATGTGTGAGCCGGCAAATCTGTGTAAGTGTAACATGCGTATCATCGGTAATAGTGCAGGTGTACTAGAAGACGAAGCCATATACAGGTAAGTGCTGGGAACATAGTACGTATGTCATAAGGAAATGATACAATTTATGTATGAACGGTATAAGGTACACAGCTACACCTAGATTCATCAATATAAACCATTATCTACTAAGGTGTTTAGAAATCAATGATTCTTCGAATCAAGACAATCCAAAAGTCGGCGATCCAGCCTTATAATATCAGATGTGGCGCTATCATCGAACATCATCATTAAGTCACGAGTGCGGACCAATCATCCGGTATATCTTATCGTGTACAGTAATCCATCGTACGGTGTCATTAAACAGAATAAAGATCTATCATCCTATACATAATATCATCTTTTATTCTCTTATATATATATATATATATATATATATATATATATATATATATCAGCATAAGTATATGTGTATAGATATCGCCTAGCATCTGTATATCAACATATCAATCCAAGCATCTTGTTTCATCATATTCTCATTTCATCATATCAACATCTCAATTCAAGTCATCTTGTACTTATCATTATGATTATATCCATAGGTACTTAAGCTTTGGCTTCTCCAATTATATTCTACATATCGGTTCTCCTATTACTATGGTTGCGGGGGTGCTATACGCCATCCACCCGACTTCTCCCGTAGATATAGATCTACTCACCTGCAATATCCTTGCTTAGCCGAAGTCGATGAACATCTTGATCTCCTTCATCATCTCGGAAGTCCATGCGAAGGTACCTACACATCAATACAAATCGTAACGATATCAAAACCAAATCCGAAAACCGATACGGCACGCGAAGTGCGCATAGGTTAGAACCTATAGCCCACGCATTCAAGAACAACCAATTAACCCTCAGCGTTGACGTCCAAACGTCCAATGACCGTGTCCAAAGTCAAATACCAAAATCAAGTTTTCAGAAATCGGAAACTCGAAATCAGCAACATGGAAAAACACTCCCAGATTCTACCCTAGGTCAAATTTGGAGATTTTGCATATAAGGCAGGTCTACATATCAGATAAGTGAACCATGGACCAAGTACCAACTCCAAACTCACAAATGTGGCCGCAATTTTCGGCCACAACTAATAAATCTACGGCCTGATTAGGGAGATAGGGGCTTGGGTTTCGGGGGTAGATTCTAGGTGGCCTGCACATCACACTGTGATGGCAACTTATTTTATAGAGCTCTCGTGTGATACTAGATTCCATATAAACATCACAAACTGTCAAAAACCGAAATCGGGAAAATTCTAAGTTCATGTTTTGGGGTTCTAGTATCAATTCTGGTCAGAATATCATCACTAATGGCTTAGGGTAACTAACTAAACCTCATTTGCATCTTTATTACTCAAATCATCCACTAAAAACATCCTAGAAATTTCCAAGGTCTCTAATCTAGTATAATCGAACTCTAAACACAAATAGGAGATAAAGAAATTTGATAACAAGAAAAATGTGAAGGGTTTACCTCTTGGAGCATCTGAAGAAAATTCCAAGATTGTGCAAGTTGCTCAAAATCCAAACTTGAGCTTGCTATGGGGTGTAGGATGAGGTGGTGCACCTTTTTGGTGAAGGTGAAGTGGGGTTTTGATAAGAATTTTGAGGTGTTTTGGGGGTGGTAGTGAAGGTGGAGAATGAAAAGAATGAAGATGAAGAAGAAGTTATGGTGCATTAGCCATGGCTTAACAAAATGGATGTGGCCCAAAGCATGATTAGTAGTGCACTAATCAAGTTTAACATAAACTTGCATATAATTAATTGTATAATTATTTATAAAATTTCCAAATCCAATAAATACCTTTATAATTAATAATACATATTAATCTCCAATTATTTTCCAAATATTGGTATATATAATTATACCATTTTACGAAAACCCCAAATTCATACTCGAATATTTTTTTGTGAAATTTATTAGTTTATTATTTAAATTTCAAAAATAATATTTTATATTTCTGAAATGTTACAATCTTCCCGGCTTAAATAAATTCGGTCCCCGAATTTAAATTTAAACCCATAAATATTAAAACATTTCCATAATTACTCAAATCAACGGGGCTCCGAAATCATGGAATACTCAAATGTAACACAGCGCATCGTGTGCGCAAGAAAGCGAGTGCAACGCTCAAAATCGAAACTTCATTAAGCGTCATGCAATCATAGGAGTTATAATGGAGATGCAAGTCTCGAAATCCAATGCTATTCTCAAATATACTATAATCAAAATCATAGTACGTATATCATATGCATCCTTGTAAAACCGTCTAAAAGATGAATAAAATACATGAAAAATCCTTTCCAAACTGCCGTATGATGCGTAACTCACGGTACAAGTGGCGGACGCTCATTTTGTAAAGTAATAAATATACATTCATATATGTTTTGCTCAAAATATACGTCTCACTTTTTTGAAATATCTTAAAAGGTTCTCCTTGTAAGAGTTCGTGTCACTATGGGCACGTAGGAAATAGCGAGACTATAACTCCTTTTTGAAAACATCTTGGTAAACTTTTTACGCATGCAAAAATACTTAGGTACTTTCCTCAGACCAGTCATGCTCGGCTACTATATAATATAGTACCTATCATAAAGATATGATGCTCATGAGTAAAATCAGCCTCAAAAGGCGTATCCAATATCACGTGCGTCTGGTGCACACAGAAATCCAAGTCAAATACAAGTGCCACGAATGTGCACAGAAGCAAAAACTATGTGCAACGAGTGTGCATGAAAGCATCTGTCAAGTGCAACGGGTGTGCACGACAGCATCTGTCAAGTGCACCGGGTGTGCACGACAACAACATCAAGTGCGTCGCATGAAAATCTCAACCAAGTGCAACCAACATGCACGAATAAAATCTCGATCAAGCCCATCCGGTGTGCACAAAATCACATCCCATGCGTCCAGTGTCGGGAAAAATCTAAATCAAGTGCGTCAGATCCACACAAAACATCTAGTACAACAGATGCACGAAAACAATATCAGGTGCACTAAGTGCCCGAAAACCCGTCAATATCTCAAAATGCATAAAAATGACATCGAGCATACCAAAGTATATAAAATCATAAACATGTGCAACTACATGCACAAAACTCATATCAATGCACTGCAAGCACATGTGAACTATACCGAGTGCATAAGTCAAAGTCAAGTGCATGCATCATGCGCAAAGTCAAATTGACAGTATCAAAATCCACAGAATCATAAATATGTGCAGCCAAGGCATAAAATCAATATCAAGTGCAATAGATATGCACAAATCATAAGCAATGCAATAGATGTTTAAAGCATAAATCAAGTGCAACAACTGTGCACAAATGAAAATGCCCAGTGAGGTGCAGCTACGGTGCACGAAAACAAATACCAGGAAACTAAATCATCAAAACTCAAGTCCAAGTGAATAAAGTGTGATACTCAGATCACTAAACGAAAATTGCAATAACTGACATTGAGATACACCTCTTTCAATGTCGAAAAATACCGGTTCACCTAAAGCTGGCAGAGCTGTTAGTAGATGTTGCACACCCTCACAACATTTGTGGAGAGGCGGAATTAGCAAACAACAATTTTGAATCATGCAATATCGACTTTTAAACCCGGATCTTATACTAAACCATAACTAGTGACCCTATCTAGGAGTTTTAACTACTATGATAGGGATTAAACCTTCTTGAACCGGTCCTTTGGGTCTTCTTTCTGCTGTGCTCCAAGGTTCTTTGGGTGCTAGAGTTGATCTTGGTCTCCGATCTCCTTTACGCTATAGATGATCCACCCGAAAGCTTTGGGTCAAGCTTCAATCTCTACTAATGAGGTTACTAAGAAGTCTAATGTGCTAAAGAAGACTACTTAGATGATGCAGAGAATATTTAGAGGATTATTTGATCTCAATACCCTATGAATTACAACTCATGTGAACGGTTAGGGTTGAGCTTGAGGGATGAGATAATTTGGAGAGAGAATGAGAAAAATTCTTGTGAATGAAAATGATATGGCTACGGTTTAAATTATTGAAGCATGGATTATTTTTCTCAAAAATAATCAACCATGCTTCAATAGTAGATTCAAATGAATACAATATTCAATTAGCCATGCTTTCATCTATACTCCAAATTCCACCTCATTAATTTTATTTTCACAAAATAAAATCCATATATGAGGTGTCTCCTTCTAGAAGCCTTTTCTTATACAATTACAAGAATGCTCCTCACCGTATACCGTATAAATAAACCCGTATTCATATTCTGAAAAATACGAATACAACGAGATACCAATAATCCGATAATATAATACTAGTATCCGGCTTAAACCAAAGCCTACCAGTATTATCCTTCCGAACATCATTCGTGTAGCCAGTACACATATATGATCGAAATCCTGCCGTAACACCTTATGGCCTCTACATTGTTTCGCCTGAACCAGGAAAACCCTCTGTATGGGATTCTAAAGACTCGACAGTACGCTGGCAGTGGGTTGAACCACAAGCCGTCAGCGGCACTAGCTATGCGTAACGGCTACCCAAGTACATGTCGAAAAGGGTCCGACGAGCGAACTAATCCTAACCCCAACGAGCCTATAAGTAACACTTACCGTACAGTCCAGTTTCTTTCTTCTGATATGTCGCATATCAAGTCTAGGGGTGGTAAATGTCAGACCCCAGTAACTTGATAAGTCATGCCGATGTGTGGCTCATAACGGTTCGAGAAACTACTGATAACTCTTATCAGTAAATCTCAACAGCCCTTGGCAGGGATTTGCTGTTATAGCCAATCGAGCATAGCATAACTTCAACTCCCTATACTGGGAGAGACGAAACCCCTCCTATCGCTCATCGCCTCCATGTGATTCGGGACGGTTCCCAAAATCCACCTGTTTGCACGACTCTGATGAGCCATGGTAGGGAGGAAATCAAAGCACAGTGGGAACCACACAAGACACTATGAAGATCCACTCGAGAGCTTTGGATCAAGCTTCAACCTCTACTAATGAGATTAATAAGAAGTCTAATATGCTAAAGAAGGCTACTTAGATGATGAAGAGAACATTTATAGGATTATTTGATCTCAATACCCTATGAATCATAACTCATGTGAAGGGTTAGGGTTGAGCTTGAGGGAGGAGATAGTTTGGAGAGAGAATGCAAGAGTGAGAATGAGAAAAAGTCTTGTGAATGAAAATGATATGGCTAAGGTTTGAATTATTGAAGCATGGATTATTTTTCTCAAAAATAATCAACCATGCTTCAATATTAGATCCAAATGAATACAATATTCAATTATCCATGCTTTTATCCATAGTCTAAATTCTGCCTCATTAATTTTATTTTCACAAAATAAAATCCATATATGAGGTGTCTCCTTCTAGAAGCCTTTTCTTGTACAATTACAAGAATGCCCTTCACCGTATACCATATAAATATACCCGTATTCATATTCCGAAAATTCGAATACAATGAAATGTTGGAGATAGTGCCCTCAGAGTCAATTATTAGGTCACAGGTACGTGATTGTAATGATTGATGGAGGACCTATCCCGGTAGGACAGTCTTACTCGAGATGATAGTATGCTATCTGGTTTACCTTTATCATCGTGTACTGCTTTAAGTGACCTGACACGTCGCTATTACACGTTGATAGAGCCCCTAGGATTCTTGCTTGACCAGCAGTATGAGGGCGATCATATAAGTGGGAGCTGGGGGTCTATAAGCATATCCTTAAAAGGTCCCTAGTCGTGAGAGTTTCGAGACAGGGCATCGATTCTCCATAGTAGACTAGTGTATACAGTCGAGACCCCGACAAGGGGCGGTGGCCGGTCTCACAAGCCACTGGTGTTAGTTGGATCACCTAAGATGTATACAGGTGCTCATTGGGTTATGAGTACACCGGACAGGACTCGCCGGGAACATGCTAGTTGGTCATATACCAGACGTCAGATGGCAGTTCCCTGGTGACATGTGTGCAGGTTAGTTCATCGACCTGGGGATCGTCATTTGTCTCGTGTGAGTTCCCACTGTACTTTGATTACTACCCTACCACGGCTCAAAGGAGTCGTGCAAACAGGTTTTAGTTGGGTACAGTCCCGAGCCACATGGAGGCAGTGAGCGTATCTTCAGGGGTTCGTCTCTCCCGGTATTGGGGGTGAGGTCGTGCTGTGTCTAGGAGAGCCATTACACGAAGCCCTCGGCCGAGGCAAGGAGATTTACTGGTAGGTATTCCAGTAGTATCTCAGGGTGTTCTGGGCTACACTCCGACACGACTTGTACCGCTTTTGGGGGTCTGACTTTTACCAACCCCCTAGGCCCGCCATGCGATGCTCATAGACGAATGGACCGGACTGTACGGATATTGTCACTGACAGGCTCAGTAGGGAGTCAGGATGAGTTCGCTCACAGACGTCCCTTTTGGTCAGTACCTGGTAGCCCGTTACGTATTGGCTTATACCTCTGACGTGCTAGTGGTTAAATCCACAACCAAGGTGTTGATGAGTCTTTAGAGTCCCCCACATTCAGTTACTCAGCTTTCGGGCGAAAAGTTGTAGAGGCCGTATGGAGATATGGCAAGGTCCGATCAGATACGTGCGGTATTGCACGGATCAGGATCGGACAGTTTGTACTAGAGGCCGTATGGTTATATGGCAGGGTTCGATCAGATACGTGCGGTATTGCACGGATCAGGATCGAACGGATAATACTAGCCGGTTTTGGTATAAGCCGGATCCTAGTATAGTACAGTGTAGATTTTGTCTCATTGCATTTTTATTTCGGTCGAAATACAGATGCGGGTGTGTATGCAAAGTATCGGGGTTTTCCTGTAATTTATTACGGGACCAGTTTTCTGGAGTTGCCAGTTTGCTTTCCGTTTCGGCCAATTTCCATTGTTCCGTTCATTGGCCGAAGATTGGTGGAGGAGGGTTTATTTGCATTGTTGCAAATAGGCATTAGTGGAGGGGGTTCTTTGCATCTTGTTGCATCATGATGGCTTTCATGATGTGCACCATCCTTTGACTTGATTTCTTCATGATGGCATGACTTTTTGAGTCATCATGGTTCATGATGGTTGGACTTTGTGAGGTGATGATGGTGGTGTTGAGTGTTGAGTTTTCCTTACTATCATTTCTTTTGCATGATAGCTTTCCTCTCTCTCTCTTGGGTATTAGATGAGAATGGCTCCTTTTGGATTTGCTCCTCACACACACTCTCATTCTCTCCTCTCTCTTTGAAGATGGCTGGCCACTTGTGAGGAGGGGGTCTTTTTCTTTTGTGAAGGGAAAAATGTTATTCTCATTCTTTGCATGCTACATTTTTCTTCACCTCTCTCCAAGTTCCTTTTCCTCCACCAAATGGCAATTCCACAACCCCAAAGTGAGACTTGAGGACTACATATTCTACAGCGAACCTTGGGCACGTCGAGTAGCCGGCTTCGTGCCCGAGTTGCCTCGGCATTGAGGTGGGAGCCCGTAAACGATGTAGGCGATGTGGTGCACTTCCGGCGACGAGGAGGAGACGGGACATTCCGCAGGAGATCGGGACGATGACGAGAAGACCGGAGGACTTGGATCGTCGGTATATCTCTATTCCTTTTCTTGTAGATAGCTAGGACTAGTTAGTGGTTCGATCCGGGTATTAGTGCGCGGCGGTTTGCCAGTTCAGTAAAAATTAAAGTTATTCACCGCTTCCGCATTTGGCCGTTGGATTGACGGCCGGGGCGCCGCCGTGCACTTACAGTGGTATCAGAGCCTCGCCATTAACTTAGTCTAGCTTGGTTTAATGTGTTTTGTATTTCCGATCGACCAAAATTCCAAAATCTACATTTTAGTTCGCATCAGTTTTCTGTTGAAACTTTTTGGTGTCCAAAAATTTTTCAGGTTGTATAAAAGTACTGTGCAGGAAATTCTAAGACTACTGGAAAAATTCGACACAGTCAGTCGACCAATATAGCGCGGATCCGCGGCCAAACCCCCCATTGGGCCGCGCATCCGCCGCACATTGGTGTCATGACTGTATCAATTTTTTCCAGTGGGCTTCTGGGCTTAAAATAGGGGTTTTGGAATATTAAAATTGGGCCAATTATTTCTGTGAGTGCTGCAGTATTGCTTGGGGGCCCACTTGTTAATATTTGATCGATCGGATATTTTAAACACATTATTTCACAGTATTTACATTATATCTGCGACCGTGAATGTCACTTGATCGGTAAATCCATTCTAACTGCTATAGCCCGGTTAGACGGATTTGCGAACGTGACTTTCACGTTGATGTTCTGTTTTTGCTGTGATGTTGCGGATCGGTCGTGGGGGATAGCCTGGATGCAATGCTAGTACAGTTCTGTTGTATTATGTACATTTGATATTGCGGGGCGAGCGTCCGACATGTGGACTGCCGTCACTGCCTGTTTGTATTATTATTTTGGGGCACGACCTGGTTGCGGTCGATGTACCCGGTGTATGTATATTTTACTTTCTGTACTAGGATTGCCCCGCGGAGGGATGCACGGATAGCCGGGTTCTAGAGGGCAACAAGCCCGCATCTCATGGCATTGGGACGGAGGGGGCTTCACTCTAGGATTGGCGGGCTATTCGCCGCACTCGTAGGGGGTACAGGTTGACCCAGGAGGGGTGCCCAAGTTACCGGATTCCGTGAAGTGCTGGGTGGTCCATTCACGGCGCTGAAGGGGGCTGCCTCGCTTCAGGTTTTGGCGGGTGACTTGCCGCGCCCGTAGGGGTCTAGGTTCTCATTGCACAGGCTATCCACACGACCAGGGGAACGTCGGGTTTCAGCGGCTCTGTGAAACCCGGGGATCCCAGATATCTGTATTGTTTCTGTGATGCTGTTCATTCTCTGTGATGTTGCATTCTATTCACGCCATGAGCGAATATAATATATTGGTATATATATTAGTAGATGTTGTATATGTTTTGCATCCGCGCTAGTCCAGTCCCCGCTCTGTCGTTAGTTAGCTAACCTAACGGGTAATGACGGGACCCAGTGGCAAATGCGGATGGCATATACGTACATCAGTATATTTTCGTTCTTTGTGGTGTGATCAATTGATGGGACTGCATTGATTCGGATCAATGCAAGTTAAAAACAAACCTAATCTGATGTTGTTGGAACACTTTTCAAAAAGCTGTTATTGCAAGGACGTTCACTTTTGTTTTGCATCGCGGTATTCATTTAGAATATCCTGCTCCTCAGTCGACGAGGCAAGGGCCGAGATCCCTTCACCGGGCGTGACCCCTTGGACAAAAAGTTTGCGTCAGGGCAATGACTTCACTATAGCCGATTACTTTTTCTTTGCATCGCGGTATTCAGTTGGAATATCCTGCACCTCATTCTACGGGGAAAGAGCCGAGATCCCTTCACCGGGAGTGACCTCTTTAGCAACGGTTTTCGTCACTATATTTTCAAAAAGCTATCAGTTCCTTCAACGATATCAAGTTCTTTACGTTAAAGGTTTTCGCCAGAAACCATTTGTAGCCCTCCGTCGTTTCAGACGGGTAGCACGTAGTATTCATGCTGTGTTTGTTGACCTTCGTCAAGGCATAGTGTATGGTAGCTGCTTGTTACCTTTCTGCTGCATAGATAGATGCGTTGGTTTGGGACAGTCGTATAGCCTTGTTGACCTTCGTCAAGGGCTTGTACGAGTGGATTCAAATTAACCTGGATAATGACGGGTAGAACTTGACATGTGACTTATGATTTGTTGACCTTCGCCAAGGTCATAAGAGCATGGGGCAGAAATCACATCGGGAGTTTCAAAAGAACTGAAACTTGCCAGATATGCGCATACCTTCTGGAGTGTGATTGCGTGAGCGGATTCCGTCACGTTATCATGCGGTGATAGTTGGATCCCGATTCCCACTGATGAGTTAGTTTACTCCTCGGGTGACTCCGACTAATTCTTCTTTCAGGTTTGGAGGAGAATTTGAGTTACAGTGGGAGGATTCCAGATTAGATAAATTGGTAACCATTCTGATCTAGGTTAGAGTGCACGCTGAGTGTTTCTTTTCTCTCTCTCTGGCAGCGACCATTTGACCCGACCCTAAGACTATGACTCAGTGACCAAGTTGACCGAACCTTCTTAACACTGGCTTTTGGATTGTCAGAGTTGCAAACCTCATTGCCACTCCTACTTTTACCCTTTTCTCCAGGACACCCCGTTTTACTACGAACGTCCACTTCCATTGGACAAAACCATCGTATGGTTAGATACGAACTCGAAGGAATTTATTCGAGGATGGTTTCAGGTTCTGGAGAAAACGGATAGGATTATTCAGTCGTCTTTTCCTTTTACCTTCTCTCAGGTTGCGAGTACTCCTTGGTTTAGGAGATAGTACACCTATTACGCAAATTGGATAGTCTTCTTCCAAACCTTAGGCTGGTGCCGACCGGTAGGGAATGAAGAAAACCAATTAGCCTAACGATGGTGTACAGAAGGTATTAAGTTTAGACAAAGCAAGGGATTAGTAAGAGGGCAAAGTAAATTGCAACAGATATTCATGACCAAACCAAGTATTCCTTCGCCAATCCTAAAATCACCTTTGTATTTCTCCAGGACACTCCGTATCACTACGAAGATCCACAGTTTATTGGATACTCCTTCGTATGGTTATATACGAACTCGAAAGGAACTTGTTCCAGTTCGGGGATGGATTCTGGTCCAGGAGAAATAGGAATAAGGTTTATTCGGTTGTCTTTTATCTTCACCCTTTCTCATTGCGAGTGTTCCTAGGATTGGGACAGTACACCCATTATGCTTATTGGATAGTCTTCTTCCAAACCATAGGCTGGTGCCGAACGGTAGGGAAGGAAGAAAACCATTTGGCCTAAAGGGGTGTGCAGAAGGTAAAGACTAAAGACATATGAAGGGATTTGGAGAGGTGGCAAAGGATTATACGGTTACAGTCGTGAATCTGGAAGAGGCATTACTAGGAATACCGGGATACCCCATCGAAACATTTCAATGTTTCAGTCTCACTGTGTACTGTTAAAGGAAAACTGATTTCCCAATTAGATACTTACTCCAGGGTATGTATTTACCAGTTACGATTCTCACATCTGTATGGCTTTACAGATGATGAGTGGGAGTAACTTATTGGGAATTGGGTGATTATCCTCATTATATCGGGATTCGTTGTAATCGGTGATATTTGAGGAAATCACCTGGGCTGTTTGCCGGTCGGCAAATATTTGGTTTTGAATATCCGCAGTTATGAACCAATTTCAAATTGATATATCTGTACGTCTATTTTCATAGAGTGAGATATACCTTTCTGAAATTATGTCTACGACATTTACCTATATCAGTGGATGGTTAGGTAAGGAGCATTAAACAGCGGTGTAATTCTTCTTAACCATAAGTACAGTTTTCAACCTACGACACACAGTGAATGAGTTTTCAGACTCAAGGGACTTATACAGAGTATTGTATATTGTCCAGGATCCATCAGGACAGAGGGGTTGGTCATCGTACTATATTCGGTTTACTTATGACTTCTCTAGTTTTTAGACAGGTGTTTCGCGGAAACATAGGGTCTGAATTTTGAGAAGTTATAGGTATTTGAATAGAGTAGAGAACCAGGTGTAGCAAGTATCGGGATTCTTCAAAGAGATTGAAGATGTAGATACTTGTGTATGGTATTCAGTTGATAGTAATGATTAAGAGATCTTGCTTCTCTTTCAGGTTACTCATAATTGGAAGCATTCCTAAGTTGAGTAACGCTGATCGGCCTCTCTCCATTTAGTTGACATGCACTGGAGACAGTTGCATGATTTGGATCTGGTTCAGTTAAATCAGTGCCTCTGGTCCTATGTGGGATATAGAACAGTTCGTATCTTAACGGTGTTAAGGTACGGGGAGTTGTCCGGCTTATGCTTAAAACCAGACACTGGACAACTCAAGGCACGTTTCTGTAATGGCTGTTTGTGGGTTGACCCAGGCTATGACGCGGGTTGATTTTCTACCATCTGGATGAACAATAGCAATATTGTTCTAGACTCGCCACAGTTTTAATAAAAATGGATTTTTTCAGAAAACAGTAGTGGGAGTATGGTAGAACTGGAAGTGATTCCAGAACCACAAACGATTACTGAAGATTTGATAAGGAACCTAAAGATTCAATCTGGATTGACATTCCATTGGCCACTCCACAGATAAGGTGGGTAACTTCAGGCACCCGAGAGGTACTCCGGTAGCCTCAAGGACGGTGACAGGGAAGTTCTTGTTTACCCACAATTACCATTGCTGTTGTTCCAAACTGTGAGACCCGGCGGGAGGATGAGTATAGCGTCGTTCTGGACTCGCTCCAGAAGTGCACGTGTATATGACTCTGCCAGAGGGTTGTCGTAGTCAGTGGGAGCAGCGGAAGCATTGGTGGACATGTAGCTTATGTCTATTTATAGACTAAAGCAGAATAGCGGAGATAGATCATCTATTTCGGACGTGACAGTCATAGGTTTGACTTCATCAGAATAGGGGATGGATCTGTTGAGAAGGTAGTAGGGTGTGATATCCTGGTATTCGGATGACATACACAGAGTAGGAAAGGAAACTCCTATACTACGATCGGTTACACTTTGGTCGTCACACAGTGGTTTCTCCACAAAGGAAATGGATTTTGTATCAGACATACTGGTTACTAGATCTATGGTTTTAGATCTAGATTTGGGTGGTTTCCCAATCAGGGTACTTGACAGCATTCTAAGAGTATTTAGGATGGACGACTCCTGGCACGGTAGTGTACCTGCAGGTGATGGAGTCACCCTCTCTAAAGGTGTCTTACAGAGACTAAAGGGGAGAGGGATGTGCATGATTGGCAGATCACTTGCTCAGGCAATTGAGTCAATCATGAGATGTCAAGTACCACACCAGACATTGTTCTTGCACTAGATGAAATAAGCTGACATTAATCCAATCCTGGAGAAACAGTCGGAAGCAGTTTTAGAACATAAGTGGATGTTCTAGGGATATGATAACGACAGCCTCATTCGGGAAACAGTTATCATTCCAGGCTTCCAAGGTGACATGGACGACAAGGAGGTTGTCAGAGCTATAGTTTTCCTTCTGATGAGGGGCAGTATTTTGGACAGGTGGTCCAAGGCAATACTGAGGGTGGCATGGCGCAGGATACTGATTAAGTTCAGTTGACGATACAGTCTAAGAAGTTTGGATTTGGAGTTCATTTATGAGCTATGTCCCATCAGACATCCAGACACGTTCTAAGACAGGTATTGCTCATTTCGGGAGATGGCTTTCTCCGCGAACTTGAGATATAGAGAGACATAGAAAGAAACAACAAAGCGGATCCACTCACTAAGGCTATTCCTCGAACGCAATAGTTTCGCAAACGAGCTTTGTGAGACTGACTAGTACAGGAGTTGGGTGTTCGGTATCACACGGGCTGTGAGTATGCGACATCGCAATAATTAGCCTTGAGTGCAAGTGGGAGATTGTTGGAGATAGTGCCCTCAGAGTCAATTATTAGGTCACAGGTACGTGATTGTAATGATTGATGGAGGACTTATCCCGGTAGGACAGTCTTACTCGAGATGATAGTATGCTATCTGGTTTACCTTTATCATCGTGTACTGCTTTAAGTGACCTGACACGTCGCTATTACACGTTGATAGAGCCCCTAGGATTCTTGCTTGACCACCAGCAGTATGAGGGCGATCATATAAGTGGGAGCTGGGGGTCTATAAGCATATCCTTAAAAGGTCCCTAGTCGTGAGAGTTTCGAGACAGGGCATCGATTCTCCATAGTAGACTAGTGTATACAGTCGAGACCCCGACAAGGGGCGGTGGCCGGTCTCACAAGCCACTGGTGTCAGTTGGATCACCTAAGATGTATACAGGTGCTCATTGGGTTATGAGTACACCGGACAGGACTCGCCGGGAACATGCTAGTTGGTCATATACCAGACGTCAGATGGAAGTTCCCTGGTGACATGTGTGCAGGTTAGTTCATCGACCTGGGGATCGTCATTTGTCTCGTGTGAGTTCCCACTGTACTTTGATTACTACCCTACCACGGCTCAAAGGAGTCGTGCAAACAGGTTTTAGTTGGGTACAGTCCCGAGCCACATGGAGGCAGTGAGCGTATCTTCAGGGGTTCGTCTCTCCCGGTATTGGGGGTGAGGTCGTGTTGTGTCTAGGAGAGCCATTACACGAAGCCCTCGGCCGAGGCAAGGAGATTTACTGGTAGGTATTCCAGTAGTATCTCAGGGTGTTCTGGGCTACACTCCGACACGACTTGTACCGCTTTTGGGGGTCTGACTTTTACCAACCCCCTAGGCCCGCCATGCGATGCTCATAGACGAACGGACCGGACTGTACGGATATTGTCAGTGACAGGCTCAGTAGGGAGTCAGGCTGAGTTCGCTCACAGACGTCCCTTTTGGTCAGTACCTGGTAGCCCGTTACGTATTGGCTTATACCTCTGACGTGCTAGTGGTTAAATCCACAACCAAGGTGTTGATGAGTCTTTAGAGTCCCCCACATTCAGTTACTCAGCTTTCGGGCGAAAAGTTGTAGAGGCCGTATGGAGATATGGCAAGGTCCGATCAGATACGTGCGGTATTGCACAGATCAGGATCGGACAGTTTATACTAGAGGCCGTATGGTTATATGGCAGGGTTCGATCAGATACGTGCGGTATTGCACGGATCAGGATCGAACGGATAATACTAGCCGGTTTTGGTATAAGCCGGATCCTAGTATAGTACAGTGTAGATTTTGTCTCATTGCATTTGTATTTCGGTCGAAATACAGATGCGGGTGTGTATGCACAGTATCGGGGTTTTCCTGTAATTTATTACGGGACCAGTTTTCTGGAGTTGCCAGTTTGCTTTCCGTTTCGGCCAATTTCCATTGTTCCGTTCATTGGCCGAAGATTGGTGGAGGAGGGTTTATTTGCATTGTTGCAAATAGGCATTAGTGGAGGGGGTTCTTTGCATCTTGTTGCATCATGATGGCTTTCATGATGTGCACCATCCTTTGACTTGATTTCTTCATGATGGCATGACTTTTTGAGTCATCATGGTTCATGATGGTTGGACTTTGTGAGGTGATGATGGTGGTGTTGAGTGTTGAGTTTTCCTTACTATCATTTCTTTTGCATGATAGCTTTCCTCTCTCTCTCTTGGGTATTAGATGAGAATGGCTCCTTTTGGATTTGCTCCTCACACACACTCTCATTCTCTCCTCTCTCTTTGAAGATGGCCGGCCACTTGTGAGGAGGGGGTCTTTTTCTTTTGTGAAGGGAAAAATGTTATTCTCATTCTTTGCATGCTACATTTTTCCTCACCTCTCTCCAAGTTCCTTTTCCTCCACCAAATGGCAATTCCACAACCCCAAAGTGAGACTTGAGGACTACATATTCTACAGCGAACCTTGGGCACGTCGAGTAGCCGGCTTCGTGCCCGAGTTGCCTCGGCATTGAGGTGGGAGCCCGTAAACGATGTAGGCGATGTGGTGCACTTCCGGCGACGAGGAGGAGACGGAACATTCCGCAGGAGATCGGGACGATGACGAGAAGACCGGAGGACTTGGATCGTCGGTTTATCTCTATTCCCTTTCTTGTAGATAGCTAGGACTAGTTAGTGGTTCGATCCGGGTATTAGTGCGCGGCGGTTTGCCAGTTCAGTAAAAATTAAAGTTATTCACCGCTTCCGCATTTGGCCGTCGGATTGACGGCCGGGGCGCCGCCGTGCACTTACATGAAATACCAATAATTCAATAATATAATACTGGTATCCGGCTTAAATCAAAGCCTACCGGTTTTATCCTTCCGAATATGATTCGTGTAGCCAATACACGTATATGATCGAAATCTTACTGTAACACCTTACGGCCTGTACATCGTTTCGTCTGAACTAGGGAAACCCTTTGTGTGGGACTCTAAAGACTCGACAGTACGCTGGCAGTGGGTTTAACCACAAGCCCTTTTGCGGCACTAGCTGTGCGTAACGGCTACCCAGATACATGTCAAAAAGGTGGCCGACAAACGAACTCATCCTATAAGTAACACTTACCGTATAGTCCAGTCTCTTCGTCTGATATGTCGCATATCAAGTCTAGGGGTGGTAAACGTCAGACCCCAGTAACTTGATAAGTCATACCGATGTGTGGGTCATAATGGTTCAAGAAACAACTGATAACTCTTATTAGTAAATCTCAACAACCCTGGTCATAGATTTGCTGTTATAGCCAATCGAGCATAGTGCAACATCAATTCCCTATACCGGGAGAGACGAAACCCCTCCTATCGCCCATTGCCTCCATGTGATTCGGGATTGTTCCCAAAATCCACCTGTTTGCACGACTCTGATGAGCCGTGGTAGGGAGGAAATCAAAGCACAGTGGGAACTACACAAGACACTATGACGATCTCGGGTCTACAGACTAACCTGTACAAGTGTCACCAGAGAACTGCTATCTGACGAAAGGTATGATATTATCTAGGAGTTCTCGACAAGTCCTGTTCGGTGTACCCATTCTCTAATGAGCACCTGTGTACAATCTTTGATGTCAAACACTAATGGTTGTGGGATATACCATCGCCCCCATATAGGGTCAAGAAACGTACACACTAGTCTATTCTAGAATATCGATGCCCTGTCTCAATATTCCCTCGACTAGGAACTATTAAAGTGTAGGGTTCCTCAGCATCCTCACAATGTTTTCTAAGGCATCAAGCATGCAATTTTAAAAATCTAGAGTGCTAAGAAACCCAAAACCAAGGATCTAACTAGAAAATTAGGGTTAGATAAAGCAAGTAAACAACTTTACAATAAGTGAATAAGGAATAAAACCTTTGTAGACCGGTCCTTCACTTCTAAATCTCTGTGTAGTAGTCCCTTAGCTCCAAGTAGTGGTCTCCCGGACTTTCGTTAGGCTCCACTAAGCGAAAGGAACGAGCTTGCTCAAAGATCTTCGAGGCCGAAGATGATCTACGTCGAGGAGACTCTAACTCAAGCTACCTCTTCACTAATTGAGAATTAGTGAAGCAAACAACCTATACTAAATGGCTAGTCTAGTGTAGATTGATGAAGTAGGAATTTTGCTCACTTTAGAATATTTTTTCTCACTCTTTTTCTTCACCTCAAGAAAACCTAGTGAGCAAACTTGAGATGAAGAAGATGAAGTCAAGAATAGAATGAGCGTGAATTGCAACCATGGGTCAGATAATATGACATATTATCATTGTAGAGACTTAATCATGGCTAAAGATAATGGTTGGGTTAATAAATATCTCAAGTAAAAACAAAATTAATGGACTTTAGTCAAGGCTTCCACAAGCTTCTCCAAGCCTCTTAGCCATGCTAATTTCCACCTAATTTTGAATTTTCTCTAAATAAATAATCATCCTAATTATCTATGGTACGGTATAAGTCTCATACACCCATGTACAATGTATCATCAAGCATGACACCAAGAATAATACATTAATATATATCACATATATATTAAATGTACAATGAGAAAAAGAAATTCTTAAGTGAGCTAATATTAGTTAATATATATTAATATATCAAATATATAATTATATATTAAATTATTAATCAACACTTGATTTAATAATCCGGCTATATCACATATAACCAACTAATATCATATGTATTAACTTATCGAATCAACACTTGATTCAATAACCCGGCTATATCACATATAACCGACCAATATCACATATCGCGTGATTAGAATACGGTATCGCATTCACGTATTAATCTCGTTCCCACACATATCACATATGTGCCCTACTTCGTTTCGCATGAGCTAGGAAACCTCTGTGTAGGACTCTACAGACTCGTCAATACGCCGGCAGTTGGTGATGATCATATCAGTCACCCACAAGCCGTCAGCGGTAATAGCTGGATGTAACGGCTACCCGAGTATTGAGCGATTAGATGATCAACAAGCAAGCCTGCTCAAACTCCCGTGAATCCAATAAGTAACATTACCGTACAGTCCGGTCTCTTCGTCTGATATGTCGCATATCTAGCCTGGGGGTGGTAAACGTCAGACACCAATAACTTGATAAGTCATGCCGATGTGAGGGTCATAATGGGCCGAGAAACAACTGATAACACTTACCAGTAAATCTCAGTATCAGCTCTGGCCAGGGACTTCCTGTTATGGCCAATCGAGCACAGTGCAACATCAACCCCCAATACCGGGAGAGGCAAAACCCTTCCTATCGCTCATTGCCTCCATGTGACTTGGGATTGTACCCAAAAACCACCGTTTTGCATGCTCTCTTGAACGTGGTAAGGTGGAAATCAAAGCACAGTGGGAATCACACATGACTCTATGACGATCTTGGGTTTATAGACTAACCTGTACCAGTGTCACCAGAGAACTGCTATCTGACGATAGGTATAATACCATCTAGGAGTTCATGGCAAGTCATGTTCAGTGTACCCAGTCTCCACTGAGCACCCGTATACCATCTTTGATGTCAAACACCAATGGATATGGGATCATCCATCGCCCATTATATGGGTCAAGAAGCATATACGCTAGTCTACTCTGAAATATCGATGCCACGTATCGATACACCCTCGACTAAGAACAATTAAAGGATGTACTTGTAGACTACCCTGGCCCCACTAGTATGATCTGCATCACAGTACTGGTAGTCAAGTACACATCCTAAGGGCTTTATCAACATGTAACAGAGCGACAGCGTAAGTATACATATTAAGATAAAGAGTAACCAGATAGCATACTATCATGTCGAGCAAAATAGTCCTCCCTTTATATGTCCAAGCATCCACTATAATATACAATCATGTACAATAATGGCCTCTAGGGTATACATACAACTAACAATCTCCCACTTGCACTAAGGCCAGTTGTTGTTGTATCTCATACCCAACATCCCTTAAAGTCTCTCTAGGGAAAGGCCTTCGTGAGTGGATCCTGTAAGTGCACGGCGGCGCCCCGGCCGTCAATCCGACGGCCAAAAGCGGAAGCGGTGATAAACTTTAAATTTTCTTAAACTGGCAAACCGCCGCGCACTACTACCCGGATCGAACCATTAACTAGTCCTAGCTAACTACAAGAAAGGGAATAGAGATATACCGACGATCCAAGTCCTCCGGTCTTCTCGTCATGGTCCCGATCTCCTGCGGAAAGTCCTGTCTCCTCCTCGTCGCCGGAAGTGCACCACATCGCCTACTTTGTTTACGGGCTCCCACCTCAATGCCGAGGCAACTCGGGCACGAAACCGGCTACTCGACGTGCCCAAGGTTCGCTGTAGAATATGTAGTCCTCAAGTGTCACTTTTGGGGTTGTAGGAATTGCCTTTTGGTGGAGGAAAGGAGAACAACTTTAGGAAAATGAGCTAGAGGACTTTTCTAGCAAAAACATGAGAAGCAAAAATACCACACCTCAAAAATGAGCCCCATTCCATTCCCTTCCATAGGAATGGCCGGCCCCCCCTTCTCAAGTGTGATTGGAGAGAGAAAGAGAAAAGTCAAGGGGGTGGGTGGAAGCAATGATGAAAAGAGATGATGAGAGAACAAAACCCAACACTCCAAAAGCCAATCATAACCTACAATGGTCAAGCCATCATCATAAAGCTAGAAGTCAAAAGATGGGCTCCATCATGAAACCATCATGATATAAATATTGCAAAGAACCCCCTCCACTAATGCCTATTTGCAACAATGCAAATAAACCCTCCTCCACCACACTTCGGCCAATGAACGGAACAAAGGAAATTGGCCGAAACGGAAAGCAAACTGGCAACTCCAGAAAACTGATCCCGTAATAAATTACAGGAAAACCCCAATACTGTGCATACACACCCGCATCTGTATTTCGACCGAAATACAAATGCAATGAGACAAAATCTACACTGTACTATACTAGGATCCGGCTTAAACCAAAGCCGGCTAGTAATATCTGTTCGATCCTGATCCGTGCAATACCGCACGTATCTGATCGAACCCTGCCATATAACCATACGGCCAATAGTACAAACTGTCCGATCCTGATCCGTGCAATACCGCACGTATCTGATCGGACCTTGCCATATCTCCATACGGCCTCTACAACCTTTCGCCCGAAAGCTGAGTAACTGAATGTGGGGGACTCTAAAGACTCGTCAACACCTCGGTTGTGGATTTAACCACTAGCACGTCAGAGGTATAAGCCAATACGTAACGGGCTACCAAGTATTGACTAAAAGGGACGTCTGTGAGTGAACTCAGCCTGACAACCCTACTGAGCCTGTCAGTGACAATATCCGTACAGTCCGGTCCGTTCGTCTATGAGTATCGCATGGCGGGCCTAGGGGGTTGGTAAAAGTCAGACCCCCAAAAGCGGTACAAGTCGTGTCGGAGTGTAGCCCAGAACACCCTGAGATACTACTGGAATACCTATCAGTAAATCTCCTTGCCTTGGCCAAGGACTTTGTGTAATGGCTCTCCTAGACACAGCACGACCTCACCCCCAATACCGGGAGAGACGAACCCCTGAAGATACGCTCACTGCCTCCATGTGGCTCGGGACTGTACCCAACTAAAACCTGTTTGCACGACTCCTTTGAGCCGTGGTAGGGTAGTAATCAAAGTACAGTGGGAACTCACACGAGACAAATGACGATCCCCAGGTCGATGAACTAACCTGCACACATGTCACCAGGGAACTGCCATCTGACGTCTGGTATATGACCAACTAGCATGTTCCCGGCGAGTCCTGTCCGGTGTACTCATAACCCAATGAGCACCTGTATACATCTCAGGTGATCCAACTGACACCAGTGGCTTGTGAGACCGGCCACCGCCCCTCGTCGGGGTCTCGACTGTATACACTAGTCTACTAATGGAGTATCGATGCCCAGTCTCGAAACTCCCACGACTAGGGACCTTTTAAGGATAAGCTTATAGACCCCAGCTCCCACTTATATGATCGCCCTCATACTGCTGGTGGTCAAGCAAGAATCCTAGGGGCTCTATCAACGTGTAATAGCGACGTGTCAGGTCACCTAAAGTAGTACACGATGATAAAGGTAAACCATATAGCATACTATCATCTCGAGTAAGACTGTCCTACCGGGATAGGTCCTCCCTCAATCATTACAATCACGTACCTGTGACCTAATAATTGACTCTGAGGGCACTATCTCCAACAATCTCCCACTTGCACTCAAGGCTAATTATTGCGATGTCGCATACTCACAGCCCGTGTGATACCGAACATCCAACTCCTCTACTAGTCAGTCTCACAAAGCTCATTTGCGGAACTATTGCGTTCGAGGAATAGCCTCAGTGAGTGGATCCGCTTAGTTGTTTCTTTCTATGTCTCTCTATATCTCAAGTTCGCGGAGAAAGCCATCTCCCGAAAAGAGCAATACCTGTCTCAGAATATGTCTGGATGTCTGATGGGACCTAGCTCATAAATGAACTCCAAATCCAAACTTCTTAGACTGTATCGTCAACTGAACTTAATCAGTATCCTGCGCGCCATGCCTCCCTCAGTATTGCCTTGGACCACCTGTCCAAAATACTGCCCCTCATCAGAAGGAAAACTATAACTCTGACAACCTCCTTGTCGTCCATGTCACCTTGGAAGCCTGGAATGATAACTGTCTCCTGAATGAGGCTGTCGTTATCATCTCCCTAGAACATCCACTTATGTTCTAAAACTGCTTCCGACTGTTTCTCCAGGATTGGATTAATGTCAACTTATTGCATCTAGTGCAAGAACAACATCTGGTGTGGTACTTGACATCTCACGATTGACTCAATTGCCTGAGCAAGTGATCTGCCAATCATGCCCTTCCCTCTCCCCTTTAGTCTGTAAGACACCTTTGGAGAGGGTGACTCTATTACCTGCAGGTACACTACCGTGCCAGGAGTCGTCCATCCTAAATACTCTTAGAACGCTGTCAAGTACCCTGATTGGGAAACCACCCAAATCTAGATCTAAGACCATAGATCTAGTAACCAGTATGTCTGATATAAAATCCATTTCCTTTGTGGAGAAACAACTGTGTGACGACCAAAGTATAACCGATCGTAGTGTAGGAGTTTCTTTTCCTACTCTGTGTATATCATCCAAATACCAGGATATCACACCCTACTACCTTCTCAACAGATCCATCCCCTATTCTGATGAAGTCAAACCCATGACTGTCACGTCAGAAATAGATGATCTATCTCCGCTACATCTTCTCTAGTCTATAAATAGACATAAGCAACCTGTCCACCAATTCTTCCGCTGCTCCCACTGACTACGACAACCCTCTGGCAGAGTCATATAGACGTACACTTCTAAAACTGGTTTAGAACGACGCTATACTCATCCTCCCGCCGGGTCTCGTAACCTGGAACAACAGCAATGGCAATTGTGGGTAAACAAGAACTTCCCTGTCACCGTCCTTGAGGCTACCGTAGTGCTTCTCGGGTGCCTGAAGTTACCCACCTTATCTGCGGAGTGGCCAATGGAATGTCAATCCAGATTGAATCTTTAGGTTCCTTATCAAATCTTCAGTAATCGTTTGTGGTTCTGGAATCACTTCTAGTTCTACCATACTCCCACTACTGTTTTCTGAAAAAATCCATCTTTAATAAAACTGTGGTGAGTCTAGAACAATATCGCTATTGTTCATCCAGATGGTAGAAAGTCAACCCTCGTCATAGCCTGGGTCAACCCACAAACAGCCATTACAGAAACGTGCCTTGAGTTGTCCAGTGTCTGGTTTTAATCATAAACCGGACAACTCCCCGTACCTTAACATCGTTAAGATATGAACTGTTCTATATCCAATATAGAAACAGAGGCACTGATTTAATTGAACCAGATTCAAATCATGCAGCTGTCCCCAGCGCATGTCAACTAAATGGAAGGAGGCCGATCAGCGTTACTCAACTTAGGAATACTTCCAATTATGAGTAACCTGAAAGAGAAGCAAGATCTCTTTATCATTACTATCAACTGAATACCATACACAAGTATCTACATCTTCGATCTCTTTGAAGAATCCCGATACTTGCTATACCTGGTTCTCTACTCTATTCAAATACCTATAACTTCTCAAAATTTGGACCCTGTGTTTCCGCGAAACACCTGTCTAAAAACTAGAGAAGTCATAAGTAAACCGAATATAGTACGAGGACCAAGCCCTCTGTCCTGATGGACCCTGGACAACATACAATCCTTTGTATAAGTCCCTTGAGTCTGATAACTCATTCACTGTGTGTCGTAGGTTGAAAACTGTACTTATGGTTAAGAAGAATTACACCGCTGTTTAATGCTCCTTACCTAACCATCCACTGATATAGGTAAATGTCGTAGACATAATTTCAGAAAGGTATATCTCACTCTATGAAAATAGATGTACAGATATATCAATTTGAAATTGGTGCATAACAGCGGATATTCAAAACCAAATATTTGCCGACCGGCAAACAGCCCAGGTGATTTCCTCAAATATCACTGATTACAACGAATCCCGATATAATGAGGATAATCACCCAATTCCCAATAACTTACTCCCACTCATCATCTGTAAAACCATACAGATGTGAGAATCGTACCTGGTAAATAGATACCCTGGAGTAAGTATCTAATCGGGAAATCAGTTTTCCTTTAACATTACACAGTGAAACTGAAACATTGAAATGTTCCGATGGGGTATTCTGGTATTCCTAGTAATGCCTCTTCCAGATTCACGACTGTAACCGTATAGTTCTTTGCCACCTCTCCAAATCCCTTCATATGTCTTTAGTCTTTACCTTCTGCACACCCTCTTAGGCCAAATGGTTTTCTTCCTTCCCTACCGTTCGGCACCAGCCTATGGTTTGGAAGAAGACTATCCAATAAGCATAATGGGTGTACTGTCCCAATCCTAGGAACACTCGCAATGAGAGAGGGTGAAGATAAAAGACAACCGAATAAACCTTATTCCTATTTCTCCTGAACCAGAATCCATCCCCGAACTGGAACCAGTTCCATTCGAGTTCGTATATAACCATACGATGGAGTATCCAAATAAACTGTGGATCTTCGTAGTGATACGGAGTGTCCTGGAGAAATACAAAGGTGATGTGGGAGTGGTAACGAAATATTTGGTTTGGTCGTGAATATCTGTCGCAATTTACTTTGCCCTCTTACTAATCCCTTGCTTTGTCTGAACTTAATACCTCCTGCACACCATCGTTATGCTAATTGGTTTTCTTCATTCCCTACCGGTCGGCACCAGCCTAAGGTTTGGAAGAAGACAATCCAATTTGCGTAATAGGTGTACTACCCCTAAACCAAGGAGTACTCGTAACCTGAGAGAGGGTAAAAGGAAAAGACAACTGAATAATCCTATCCGTTTTCTCCAGAACCGGAAACCATCCTCGAATAAATTCTTTCGAGTTCGTATCTAACCATACGATGGTTTTGTCCAATGGAAGTGGACGTTCGTAGTAAAACGGGGTGTCCTGGAGAAAAGGGTAAAAGTAGGAGTGGCAATGAGGTTTGCAACTCAGACAATCCAAAAGCCGGTGTTTAAGAAGGTTCGGTCAACTTGGTCACTGAGTCAAAGTCTTAGGGTCGGGTCAATGGTCGCTGCCAAAGAGAGAGAGAAAAGAAACACTCAGCGTGCACTCTAACCTAGATCAGAATGGTCACCAATTTATCTAATCTGGAAACCTCCCACTGTACCTCAAATTCTCCTCCAAACCTGAAAGAAGAATTAGTCAGGGTTACCCGAGGAGTAAACTAACTCATCAGTGGGAATCGGGATCCAACTATCATTGCATGATAACGTGACGGAATCCGCTCACGCTATCACACTCCAGAAGGTATGCGCATATCTGGCAAGTTTCAGTTCTTTTGAAACTCCCGATGTGATTTCTGCCCCATGCTCTTATGACCTTGACTTTGGCCAACATATCATAAGTCACATGTCAAGTTCTACCCGTCATTCTCCAGGTTAATTTGAATCCACCCGTACATACCCTTGACTTTGGCCAACATGGCAGTACGACTGTTCCAAACCAACGCATCTATCTATGCTGCATATGAATAACCAATAGCTACCAAACACTGTGCCTTGACTTTGGCCAACATACACAGCTTGAATACTACTGACTATCCATATGAAACGACGGAGGGCTACGAATGGTTTCTGGCGAAAACCTTTAACGTAATGAACTTGATATCGTTGAAGGAACGGATAGCTTTTTTAAAAATATAGTGACGAAAACCTTTGCTAAAGAGGTCACTCCCGGTGAAGGGATCTCGGCTCTTTCCCCGTAGAATGGGGTGCAGGATATTCCAAATGAATACCGCGATGCAAAGCAAAAGTAATCGGCTATAGTGAAGTTAATGCCCTGACGCAAACTTCTGTCCAAGGGGTCACTCCCGGTGAAGGGATCTCGGCCCTTTCCTCGTCGACTGAGGAGCAGGATATTCCAATGAATACCACGATGCAAAACAAAAGTAAACGTCCTTGCAATAACAGCTTTTTGAAAAGTGTTCCAACAACATCAGATTAGGTTTGTTTTAACTTGCATTGATCCGAATCAACTTTGTCACGACCCGAAAGTACGGAACGTGACTGGCACTTAGATTACGAGACGTCTAAAGGCGTACCGTAACCTAAGTCAGCCAAAGCCCAGAAATCTAACCCAAAATCAAAAAGAGTGAAGGAAAACCTAAAATGAAAACGGTTTTTAAATCAATTGAGTTGCAACGAATCCCTTTTTAAAACATCAAAAATTTCTGAAAATTTCGGCAGAGTCTCCCCTGTATTTTCTATCCCCAAAAATGGGTACAACAAGATAATACATATGAAATCATAAAAATGGCATCCCCAAGCGGGAGCTAGCTCTTCGCCCAAGGCGGATCACAACCACATGCAATATAATAGTAGTATCAAGAGAAGAACATAAAGAAACGCAAAATACCAGAACACACACGTCGGCTCAAGTGAGCTCGACCCAAAAGAACCACAAATATACAAGTCTCTCAATCTCATCACTAGGTCACATATACAATACAAGTGGTAGATGGAGATACTAGATACAATGATAAAGCAAAAAGGAATAAAGTATACTCGCAACCCACCTACGGGCGATATCGCGAGTCTGAGCAAAAGAAACTGATGACAAGATAGCCCGCCGCTACGAGGCTGACGGGTCCGACCTGCAAGACACTGTGGCACAACGGGGGTGAGTTGCCAGCTCGTGAGTAAATATAACATCTACTAAGGCAATCGTAAGAATGCACGCAATGCGGAACAACAAGTATGTCCATATGTGATATAATAACTCTAGTATGCATGCACATGTATGCAATATCTTTTCTAACTCTTTAAGTGTTTTAAATGTTAAAGTTACTGGATTCTTAACTTTTAGAAAACGAATGTCCGCATAATAACTAAATATCATCAAGAAATCCTCAGAAAACCCGTGTCAAGCATCGACACCAAATAGGAATCATATCTGTCTCAATGTCGGGCTCCGTCAGTCCGGATCGGCCCATATCATAAATCTCACGACAACGGTCGGTATCCTCCGGATATCCGCCGCGCCAGACATCACCGGTAGGTAGTCTTCCCCTGCCAGGCTCATCGTCTACAACTCGATCTTCTTGCCCCGGGGTACCATACCGGGCCCACCATGTACCCGAGACGGTTCATCCACTCCTCGAATCGGGTCTCGAAATCCAACAGAAAACATGAAAACTCATGGTGGACGACACATACATCACGAGAAAACCGCAACTTTGTTTTGAAAAAGATAAATATAAGGTTTTGTTAAATTCTTGCGGTTTTCCCCCAAAATCCAGAAATCGCAGCAAACTGAAATCCTCAAGAAATCATAATGTCCATATGTTATGTATGATAAGTGTCTATGATATCAATGTATGTGATGTGAGAGTTTGGCTAAAAATCTATGTAAATATGATAGTAATGCGAGGTATATGCGTACGATACAATCTCAAATATCATGCGTGAATGCAATGGCGTTACTAGCTAAACAGGTTTTTATAGTGCACGTGGCATGGCAAATACCAAAGGCGTGTGTGTCACATGAATAGTGCGCGTGCAATAGATGCCAATGGTAAGGTGTTCGTGTCCTACGAAATGATATCGCATATGTATATATGAATGTGGTATGAATGTCCATGCAATCTAGTATAGGGTTAGCTGTAAGGGTATGCAATGTGCGTAAATGGATAAGCTAGCTAACAATATAATTATTGCATAAAGTAGAGTAATCCTAACTAGGGGGGAGGGGCGCCTCGCGCCATCCAAACGATTCCCCCATAGATGAATATATCTACTCACCAGAAATCCCCGCTAATCTGATCCGGCCACCGCCTTGCCTTTACGCGCCGTGTCCGATATTTCTCCGACCGATCCTATGTTTGCACAATACCAAGTATAAGATTACATAACCTAAAACGATGCAAGTCACATTATACAAATATCGACGCTCACAAATTTATCATAGCATGCACTCGGTACGCGGAAAAACGCACGAAAATCGCAATCCTTTAACAAAAATCGTCATTTCGGGGCAATTGTCAAAACTAAAACCCGACTAAATAAAACTCCGCATTCACACACCCTAATAGTCGTATAAGATGCTAATTATATCGCCTAAATAACACAATTAGATTACCTTCTAAAATTTTAGAAAAACTAGTAAGCAATTAGCATCCCGATTCAACGCAAATATCGAAATTTATCGATCTAGCGAGCGCCACATCGCACAATTTCACCACTCTAATTAATTAGATAACCAAAACACTAACTTTAACCCATACACCATGCTACAAACCCTAATTAGGGCAACAACACCTCACTTGAAAAACATTAGCACACAAATTAAATCAATTTCCACACTTCCAATATCTAATTTAACATACTAAAACTACCAATTGAACATTAGATAAGAGTTATACCTTACAAGTTGAAACCTAGGTTGCACTTGACCTTGAAAGATGCCTCCTTTCACCTTATTTTAAACAATTTAGGGTTTGGAAGGAGGTAGATTAAGGATGGGGTTTGAATTTGTGAAGAAATATATTGATTTCGGGGGATTTTTGGAGTGAATTTTGAAGCAAAGGAATTGGGAAAATGAGGTGCTGCTGTGGGAGGGGGGCTCGGCCTGGGCAATGGAAGAAGAAAATGAGAGAATGTGTAGAAGATTCCATGAAGAAATTATCATCTAAGGTCAAATGAAGCTTTCACATCAAAACTTTTCACAAAAAAACCCATTTTAAGCCATTTTTTTCATTAAATTTCCAACCATAACACCAAAATCTTATAAGGTTATGATACAATTTATTAACACTCTATTTTAGTTTATAAAGACTCCTAATTAAGAAATTTACCTAATTAAATTTGTATTTATCCCTAATTAATTGTATTTAAAAAGGCTTAAAATAATAAGAAATTAATTAATTACGAAATTTTTTTTTTTTTAACTAGAAAATTATAAATGACATTTTAGTGACAAAATTATAGTAATATCTTATTTAAATTTTGTATAATTAGGTCTATACTGAAAAATATCAATTTTGACTTTTTACGGAAAAAGCCGAAAAATTTGCCGATTACCGAAAAACTGCCTAAACGATTTTTCGAAGGGTTACAATCTTCCCCCCTTAAAGAAATTCGGTCCCCGAATTTAGAATTTAACTACGCGTACCTTCAAAAAGATGGGGATATCTCTTCCTCATCTCGACCTCGGTCTCCCAGGTGACCTCCTCGCTGCTCGGGCCACGCCAAAGGACTTTGACAGACGGTATGACCTTCGACCTTAATTTCTTCACCTGCCGATCCAAGATGACAACCGGTTGCTCGGTGAAAGAAAGATCACGCTCTAACTGGATCGTCTGGTGCTGAATCGCCTGGGAAGGATCATGAAGGTACTTGCGGAGCATCGAGACATGGAATACGGGGTGAACATCGGGGAAGCTGGGCGGAAGAGCTAACCGATAAGCGACTGGACCAACACGCTCTAGGATCTCGAAAGGACCAACATATCTAGGACTCAGCTTCCCTTTCCGCCCAAATCTCATCACACCCTTCATCGGAGAGACCTTCAGGAAAACATGATCGCCAACAACGAACTCGAGTCGGCGACGACGCCTGTCAGCATAAGATTTCTGCCTGCTCTGTGCCGCTCTCATCCTGTCCCGAATCAGCTGTATTTTCTCGGTCGTCTCCTGTACGATCTGAGGCCCCAAAATACTGCTCTCCCTGAGCTCTGTCCAACATACAGGCGATCGACATCTCCTCCCATATAAAGCCTCGAAAGGTGCCATCTGAATCGTCTCCTGGAAGCTATTATTGTAGGAAAACTCGATCAAAGGCAAATGACGATCCCAGCTACCACCGAAATCTAAAACACAAGCTCTGAGCATGTCCTCAAGAGTCTGAATCGTACGCTCCGACTGACCGTCAGTCTGAGGATGAAAGGCTGTGCTAAAACTCAATCGGGTGCCCAAAGCTTCCTGTAGTTTCTGCCACAATCGGCTGGTAAACTGGGTGCCACGGTCGGACACGATGCAAGTCGGAACACCATGCAGTCGCACTATCTCATCAATATAAACCTGGGCGTACTGAGAAAATCCAAAAGTGGTCTTCACTGGCAGGAAGTGAGCCGCTTTCGTCAGTCGATCCACAATCACCCAAATAGAGTCATACCCTCGACTGGTCCTGGGTAGACCCACAACGAAGTCCATGGAGACCTGCTCCCACTTCCACTCAGGGATGGGCAAAGGCTGTAACTCGCCGGCTGGCCTCTGGTGCTCGGCCTTGACTTGCTGACAAGTCAAGCATCTCGACACAAAGTCTGTAACATCCCTCTTCATCCCGTCCCACCAGTAAACCTCTCTCAAATCACGGTACATCTTGGTGGAACCTGGATGCACACTGTATACTGATCTATGTGCCTCCTCGAGAATATCACGCCTCAGTCCCTCTGAATCTGGCACACACAGTCGAGTCCCAAATCGAAGTATCCCCTGATCATCAATCACGAACTCAGAAACTCTACCCTGCCGAATCTGCTCAATAATCTCTAAGATACGTGCATCGCCGGACTGTGCCTCGCGAATACGGTCAAGTAACTGTGGGCGTGCTCTGAAATGGGCCAGCTGTCCCCCTGTAGGAGTAAACTCGAACTGCACTCTGCTATCACATAAAACCTGCCAATCCGCCGTCGACTGCATCTGTACTGCGCTCAAACAAGATATGCTACCTCCGGGCCTCCTACTCAAAGCATCTGCCACCACATTCGCCTTGCCCGGATGGTATAGAATCTCGCAGTCATAATCTTTCACCAACTCCATCCAACGGCGCTGTCTCAGGTTCAGGTCTCGCTGCTGGAAAATATACTTCAAACTCTTGTGGTCAGTGTATATCTGGCACGACTCACCGTATAGGTAATGTCTCCAGATCTTGAGTGCAAACACCACTGCAGCCATCTCTAAATCATGGGTGGGGTAGTTCTGCTCGTGTTTCCTCAGCTGCCGAGAAGCATACGCGATAACTCTGTCGTGCTGCATCAACACACAGCCTAGCCCCACTCTAGAAGCATCACAATATACCACGAACCCGCCTGATCCTGAAGGCAATGCTAACACTGGAGCAGTAGTCAGACGAGTCTTCAACTGCTGGAAGCTATCCTCACATGCCTGGGTCCAATCAAAAGGAATCCCCTTCCGGGTCAACCCGGTCAACGGTGCAGCAATGCGGGAGAAATCCTGGACAAAACGTCGATAATAGCCGGCCAGACCTAGAAAACTGCGGACCTCTGTGACGGATACCGGTCTAGGCCAACGCTGAACTGCCTCGATCTTCTTCGGGTCCACGCAAATACCATCTCTCGTCACCACATGACCCAAGAAGTCGACACTGTCTAACCAGAATGCGCACTTGGAAAATTTGGCGAACAGCTGATGCTCCCTCAAAGTCTGCAGTGTGATACGTAAGTGCTGCTCATGCTCCTCCCGGCTCCGAGAATAAACCAAGATGTCGTCAATGAACACAATGATGAACTGATCGAGATACGGCCTGAATACGCGGTTCATCAAATCCATAAAAGCTGCCGGGGCATTGGTGAGCCCGAACGACATCACCAAGAACTCATAATGACCATATCGAGTACGGAAGGCAGTCTTCGGAATGTCCTCCTTCCGAACCCGCAACTGGTGATATCCTGACCGTAAATCAACCTTCGAGAAGAACCCTGCACCCTGGAGCTGATCAAATAAGTCATCAATGCGGGGTAGGGGATATCTGTTCCGCACAGTAACCCGGTTCAGCTGACGATAATCAATGCATAAACGCATACTTCCGTCCTTCTTCTTAACAAACAGGACGGGAGCACCCCAAGGTGACACACTCGGTCGGATAAGCCCCTTGTCCAGCAAGTCCTGTAACTGATCCTTTAGCTCTCTCAGCTCCGCCGGGGCCATCCGATAAGGCGGTATAGAGATAGGCCCCGTGCCAGGGATCAAGTCAATACAGAACTCAATCTCGCGCTCTGGTGGCAGACCAGGCAGCTCGTCAGGGAATACATCAGGAAACTCTCTCACAACAGGGACCTGGTCCAACGGAACCTCTGTGGAGCTAGTATCGCAAATATAGGCTAAGAATCCCTGACACCCTTTCCTTAAGAGCTGACCAGCGCGAAGAGATGAAATCAAGCTGGGAAGGGTAGCACTACGATCTCCCTGAATAATAAGAACCGGCTCACCAGGAAAACTGAATCTGACTGCCTTTTCACGGCAGTCCACAGATGCATAACAGGTGGCTAGCCAGTCCATACCAAGAAGAACGTCAAAGTCTAGCATATCGAGGAGAATTAAATCTACTGAAGAATCTCTCTCCCCGATACGAACGGAACACGATCGGTATACAAAACGGGCAACAAAAGACTCGCCTACCGGGGTAATAACGACAAGCGGCTGATCTAACGGACAAGACTCTCGGCCCAACCTCGGTGCAAAATACGTGGAAACATAGGAATGTGTGGAGCCTGGATCAAATAATACCCGTGCATCAAAAGAACATACTGGCAGAGTACCTGTCACGACGGCATTGGATGCCTGTGCATCCTGAGGAGTCAATGCGAACACTCGGGCCTGTCCACCACTAATAGCTGGCTGTCCTCTGCCTCTACCTCGGCCTCTGCCTCTGCCTCTGTCGCCTCGTCCTCTCTGGACTGGACCGCCACGCCCACGGCCTCTAGAAGCATCTGACTGGCGTGGAGCATCATCAGGAGTAGGAAGTAAAGCTCTCTGAGAAGGTGGTGAGGGTGGTAAAGTCACATGCGGGACTGTCGCCACGCCCTGGCGTCCCATGGTACAGTCTCTGACACGGTGGTACTGACTCCCACACCGAAAACATCCTGGAGACGACTGCTGGGTCTGTGGATATGAACCAAATAACTGACCTCGTCTCAATCCTCTGCCTCCGCCATCTCCCGGAAATAATCTATCACGACGTCTGCCCATCTGCCGCTGAGCTGGCGTATCAGTACGGATCCTCTTCGGCCCAGAAACGACCGGAGTCTCAGAAATACGCTCCTCCAAAAGTAAGGCTGCATCCATCGCGGCTGCGTATGTATCAAAGTGCTGGGTGCCGATGGCAAGGAATAGCTGTGTATCAAGCCCTCGTACAAACCTCTTTATCCTCTTCTCTTCTGTGTCGACTAGGTACGGTGCATATCGAGACAACTGGGTAAACTGTATATCATACTCCGACACTGTCATCCCAGGAGTCTTGCGCAAAGACTCAAAACTACGGGCTCGAGCATCTCGGACACTCTCCGGAAGAAAACGGGCAAGAAATGCAGATGTAAACTCATCCCAGGTCATAGAAGGCAGACCTGCAGCTCGGCCTCTCTCTACTGAGTCGTACCATGTCTGGGCAAGACCCTCCAGACGAAAACTCGCAAACTCCACCAATCTATCCTCAGAACACCTCAACGAACGGCCAATCCGTGCCATCCTATCGAGAAATGCCTGTGGGTCCTCTGTCGCATCTGTACCGGTAAAAGCTGGAGGTCTCAATCTCATGAACTCCTGTAGTGAAACGGGGATAGTCTCCGTAGCAGCAGCAGGAGTGACCATCTGTGCAGCAGGTACGATCGTGGTCTGTGCGGTGGAAGGAACGTCCTCGGATCTATGTGCCCGGCTGGACTCAACTAAAGATCCCATCATCTGCCGCAACTCTTGCATGCCGGCCTCTAATCTGGCAATACGGTCTGGATGAGGCGGATCAGTGGGACCCTGAGGGGTAGGAGTATCCTCCCGCTCGATCCTCGCCTCAGACGAGCCCGCTCGAATCTCATCCCTAGCGGCAGCCCGCTGAGCTCTCGTAGTCTTTGGCGGCATCGAAGCTGGAATAAGAAATAGAACTGATAAGGACATTGCAATTGAATCAAGGAATGCAAGGAATCAAGAAAGGAAATACAAGCAATTATGTCCTAAGGTTACTTAGGCGGAGTACCGTATCGTAAGTATGCCGCGGATCATACCCACGCTACGCCACTCTGCTTAAGTCACCTACTCCATCTACCAAGGTCGTCCTACACTCAGAAAGGTAAAACCTAAGCTCTGATACCAACTTTGTCACGACCCGAAAGTACGGAACGTGACTGGCACTTAGATTACGAGACGTCTAAAGGCGTACCGTAACCTAAGTCAGCCAAAGCCCAGAAATCTAACCCAAAATCAAAAAGAGTGAAGGAAAACCTAAAATGAAAACGGTTTTTAAATCAATTGAGTTGCAACGAATCCCTTTTTAAAACATCAAAAATTTCTGAAAATTTCGGCAGAGTCTCCCCTGTATTTTCTATCCCCAAAAATGGGTACAACAAGATAATACATATGAAATCATAAAAATGGCATCCCCAAGCGGGAGCTAGCTCTTCGCCCAAGGCGGATCACAACCACATGCAATATAATAGTAGTATCAAGAGAAGAACATAAAGAAACGCAAAATACCAGAACACACACGTCGGCTCAAGTGAGCTCGACCCAAAAGAACCACAAATATACAAGTCTCTCAATCTCATCACTAGGTCACATATACAATACAAGTGGTAGATGGAGATACTAGATACAATGATAAAGCAAAAAGGAATAAAGTATACTCGCAACCCACCTACGGGCGATATCGCGAGTCTGAGCAAAAGAAACTGATGACAAGATAGCCCGCCGCTACGAGGCTGACGGGTCCGACCTGCAAGACACTGTGGCACAACGGGGGTGAGTTGCCAGCTCGTGAGTAAATATAACATCTACTAAGGCAATCGTAAGAATGCACGCAATGCGGAACAACAAGTATGTCCATATGTGATATAATAACTCTAGTATGCATGCACATGTATGCAATATCTTTTCTAACTCTTTAAGTGTTTTAAATGTTAAAGTTACTGGATTCTTAACTTTTAGAAAACGAATGTCCGCATAATAACTAAATATCATCAAGAAATCCTCAGAAAACCCGTGTCAAGCATCGACACCAAATAGGAATCATATCTGTCTCAATGTCGGGCTCCGTCAGTCCGGATCGGCCCATATCATAAATCTCACGACAACGGTCGGTATCCTCCGGATATCCGCCGCGCCAGACATCACCGGTAGGTAGTCTTCCCCTGCCAGGCTCATCGTCTACAACTCGATCTTCTTGCCCCGGGGTACCATACCGGGCCCACCATGTACCCGAGACGGTTCATCCACTCCTCGAATCGGGTCTCGAAATCCAACAGAAAACATGAAAACTCATGGTGGACGACACATACATCACGAGAAAACCGCAACTTTGTTTTGAAAAAGATAAATATAAGGTTTTGTTAAATTCTTGCGGTTTTCCCCCAAAATCCAGAAATCGCAGCAAACTGAAATCCTCAAGAAATCATAATGTCCATATGTTATGTATGATAAGTGTCTATGATATCAATGTATGTGATGTGAGAGTTTGGCTAAAAATCTATGTAAATATGATAGTAATGCGAGGTATATGCGTACGATACAATCTCAAATATCATGCGTGAATGCAATGGCGTTACTAGCTAAACAGGTTTTTATAGTGCACGTGGCATGGCAAATACCAAAGGCGTGTGTGTCACATGAATAGTGCGCGTGCAATAGATGCCAATGGTAAGGTGTTCGTGTCCTACGAAATGATATCGCATATGTATATATGAATGTGGTATGAATGTCCATGCAATCTAGTATAGGGTTAGCTGTAAGGGTATGCAATGTGCGTAAATGGATAAGCTAGCTAACAATATAATTATTGCATAAAGTAGAGTAATCCTAACTAGGGGGGAGGGGCGCCTCGCGCCATCCAAACGATTCCCCCATAGATGAATATATCTACTCACCAGAAATCCCCGCTAATCTGATCCGGCCACCGCCTTGCCTTTACGCGCCGTGTCCGATATTTCTCCGACCGATCCTATGTTTGCACAATACCAAGTATAAGATTACATAACCTAAAACGATGCAAGTCACATTATACAAATATCGACGCTCACAAATTTATCATAGCATGCACTCGGTACGCGGAAAAACGCACGAAAATCGCAATCCTTTAACAAAAATCGTCATTTCGGGGCAATTGTCAAAACTAAAACCCGACTAAATAAAACTCCGCATTCACACACCCTAATAGTCGTATAAGATGCTAATTATATCGCCTAAATAACACAATTAGATTACCTTCTAAAATTTTAGAAAAACTAGTAAGCAATTAGCATCCCGATTCAACGCAAATATCGAAATTTATCGATCTAGCGAGCGCCACATCGCACAATTTCACCACTCTAATTAATTAGATAACCAAAACACTAACTTTAACCCATACACCATGCTACAAACCCTAATTAGGGCAACAACACCTCACTTGAAAAACATTAGCACACAAATTAAATCAATTTCCACACTTCCAATATCTAATTTAACATACTAAAACTACCAATTGAACATTAGATAAGAGTTATACCTTACAAGTTGAAACCTAGGTTGCACTTGACCTTGAAAGATGCCTCCTTTCACCTTATTTTAAACAATTTAGGGTTTGGAAGGAGGTAGATTAAGGATGGGGTTTGAATTTGTGAAGAAATATATTGATTTCGGGGGATTTTTGGAGTGAATTTTGAAGCAAAGGAATTGGGAAAATGAGGTGCTGCTGTGGGAGGGGGGCTCGGCCTGGGCAATGGAAGAAGAAAATGAGAGAATGTGTAGAAGATTCCATGAAGAAATTATCATCTAAGGTCAAATGAAGCTTTCACATCAAAACTTTTCACAAAAAAACCCATTTTAAGCCATTTTTTTCATTAAATTTCCAACCATAACACCAAAATCTTATAAGGTTATGATACAATTTATTAACACTCTATTTTAGTTTATAAAGACTCCTAATTAAGAAATTTACCTAATTAAATTTGTATTTATCCCTAATTAATTGTATTTAAAAAGGCTTAAAATAATAAGAAATTAATTAATTACGAAATTTTTTTTTTTTTAACTAGAAAATTATAAATGACATTTTAGTGACAAAATTATAGTAATATCTTATTTAAATTTTGTATAATTAGGTCTATACTGAAAAATATCAATTTTGACTTTTTACGGAAAAAGCCGAAAAATTTGCCGATTACCGAAAAACTGCCTAAACGATTTTTCGAAGGGTTACAATGCAGTCCCATCAATTGATCACACCAAAAAGAACGAAAATATACTGATGTACGTATATGCCATCCGCATTCGCCACTGGGTCCCGTCATTACCCGTTAGGTTAGCTTACTAACGACAGAGCGGGGACTGGACTAGCGCGGATGCAAAACATATACGACATCTACTAATATATATACCAATATATAGTATTTCGCTCAAGGCGTGAATAAAATGCAACATCACAGAGAATGAACAGCATCACAGAAACAATACAGATATCTGGGATCCCCGGGTTTCACAGAGCCGCTGAAACCCGACGTTCCCCTGGTCATGTGGATAGCCTGTGCAATGAAATCCTAGACCCCTACAGGCGCGGCAAGTTACCCGCCAAAACCTGAAGCGAGGCAGCCCCCTTCAGCAACGTGAATGGACCACCCAGCACTTCACGGAATTCGGTAACTTGGGCACCCCTCCTGGGTCAACCTGTACCCCCTACGAGTGCGGCGAATAGCCCGCCAATCCTAGAGTGAAGCCCCCTCCGTCTCAATGCCATGAGATGCGGGCTTGTTGCCCTCCAGAACCCGGCTATCCGTGCACCCCTCCGCGGGGCAAGCCTAGTACAGAAAGTAAAATATACATACAACGGGTACATCGACCGCAACCAGGTCGTGCCCCAAAATAATAATACAAACAGGCAGTGACGGCAGTCCACATATCGGACGCTCGCCCCACAATATCAAATGTATATAATACAACAAAACTGTACTAGCATTGCATCCAGGCTATCCCCACGACCGATCCGCAACATCACAGCAAAAACAAAACATCAACGTGAAAGTCACGTTCGCAAATCCGTCTAACCGGGCTATAGCAGTTAGACCGGATTTACCGATCAAGTGACATTCACGGTCGCAGATATAATGTGAATACTGTGAAAAATGTGTTTAAAATATCCGATCGATCAAAAATTAACAAGTGGGCCCCCAATCAAAACTGTAGCACTCACAGAAAACCTGGGCCCAATTTTAATATTCCAAAACCCATATTTTAAGCCCAGAAAGCCTCTGAAAAAAATTGGTGAAGTGATCTCCACAGTGTGCGGCGGAAGAGCGGCGGAATGGGGGTATATGCGGCGGTTCCGCGCTCCCACTGTGGATTCACTTCATCGAAATTTTACAGAGTTCTTAGATTTTCCAGTACATCAATATTTTACAACCTGAAAAATTTTTCGACACCAAAAATTTCCAACAGAAAACTGATGCTAACAAAAATGTAGTTTTGGAACATTCGATCGATCGAAACAGAAAAACACACTACACCAAGCTAGACTAAGTTAATGGCGAGGCTCTGATACCACTGTAAGTGCACGGCGGCGCCCCGGCCGTCAATCCGACGGCCAAAAGCGGAAGCGGTGATAAACTTTAAATTTTCTTAAACTGGCAAACCGCCGCGCACTACTACCCGGATCGAACCATTAACTAGTCCTAGCTAACTACAAGAAAGGGAATAGAGATATACCGACGATCCAAGTCCTCCGGTCTTCTCGTCATGGTCCCGATCTCCTGCGGAAAGTCCTGTCTCCTCCTCGTCGCCGGAAGTGCACCACATCGCCTACTTTGTTTACGGGCTCCCACCTCAATGCCGAGGCAACTCAGGCACGAAGCCGGCTACTCGACGTGCCCAAGGTTCGCTGTAGAATATGTAGTCCTCAAGTCTCACTTTTGGGGTTGTAGGAATTGCCTTTTGGTGGACGAAAGGAGAACAACTTTAGGAAAATGAGCTAGAGGACTTTTCTAGCAAAAACATGAGAAGCAAAAATACCACACCTCAAAAATGAGCCCCATTCCATTCCCTTCCATAGGAATGGCCGGCCCCCCCTTCTCAAGTGTGATTGGAGAGAGAAAGAGAAAAGTCAAGGGGGTGGGTGGAAGCAATGATGAAAAGAGATGATGAGAGAACAAAACCCAACACTCCAAAAGCCAATCATAACCTACAATGGTCAAGCCATCATCATAAAGCTAGAAGTCAAAAGATGGGCTCCATCATGAAACCATCATGATATAATATTGCAAAGAACCCCCTCCACTAATGCCTATTTGCAACAATGCAAATAAACCCTCCTCCACCACACTTCGGCCAATGAACGGAACAAAGGAAATTGGCCGAAACGGAAAGCAAACTGGCAACTCCAGAAAACTGATCCCGTAATAAATTACAGGAAAACCCCAATACTGTGCATACACACCCGCATCTGTATTTCGACCGAAATACAAATGCAATGAGACAAAATCTACACTGTACTATACTAGGATCCGGCTTAAACCAAAGCCGGCTAGTAATATCTGTTCGATCCTGATCCGTGCAATACCGAACGTATCTGATCGAACCCTGCCATATAACCATACGGCCTATAGTACAAACTGTCTGATCCTGATCCGTGCAAAACCTCACGTATCTGATCGGACCTTGCCATATCTCCATACGGCCTCTACAACCTTTCGCCCGAAAGCTGAGTAACTGAATGTGGGGGAATCTAAAGACTCGTCAACACCTCGGTTGTGGATTTAACCACTAGCACGTCAGAGGTATAAGCCAATACGTAACGGGCTACCAAGTATTGACTAAAAGGGACGTCTGTGAGTGAACTCAGCCTGACAACCCTACTGAGCCTGTCAGTGACAATATCCGTACAGTCCGGTCCGTTCGTCTATGAGTATCGCATGGCGGGCCTAGGGGGTTGGTAAAAGTCAGACCCCCAAAAGCGGTACAAGTCGTGTCGGAGTGTAGCCCAGAACACCCTGAGATACTACTGGAATACCTACCAGTAAATCTCCTTGCCTTGGCCAAGGACTTTGTGTAATGGCTCTCCTAGACACAGCACGACCTCACCCCCAATACCGGAAGAGACGAACCCCTGAAGATACGCTCACTGCCTCCATGTGGCTCGGGACTGTACCCAACTAAAACCTGTTTGCACGACTCCTTTGAGCCGTGGTAGGGTAGTAATCAAAGTACAGTGGGAACTCACACGAGACAAATGACGATCCCCAGGTCGATGAACTAACCTGCACACATGTCACCAGGGAACTGCCATCTGACGTCTGGTATATGACCAACTAGCATGTTCCCGGCGAGTCCTGTCCGGTGTCCTCATAACCAAATGAGCACCTGTATACATCTCAGGTGATCCAACTGACACCAGTGGCTTGTGAGACCGGCCACCGCCCCTCGTCGGGGTCTCGACTGTATACACTAGTCTACTAATGGAGTATCGATGCCCAGTCTCGAAACTCCCACTACTAGGGACCTTTTAAGGATAAGCTTATAGACCCCAGCTCCCACTTATATGATCGCCCTCATACTGCTGGTGGTCAAGCAAGAATCCTAGGGGCTCTATCAACGTGTAATAGCGACGTGTCAGGTCACCCAAAGCAGTACACGATGATAAAGGTAAACCATATAGCATACTATCATCTCGAGTAAGACTGTCCTACCGGGATAGGTCCTCCCTCAATCATTACAATCACGTACCTGTGACCTAATAATTGACTCTGAGGGCACTATCTCCAACAGATCCACCATGTTATTCTTCGCGTCAACTCTCCTGACCTCGATCACCCGGAGATCAACTATCTCCATGATCAGGTGATACTTCCTAAGAATATGTGTGGATCACTGATGGGACCGGGGTTCCTAGGCCAAAACCACAGCTCCATTGTCACCACAATGATATGAACCTCACCAAGTTCATCTCATGAACATCTTTATCCAGACGACCTCTTTAGTAGCATCATTGGTAGCGATGTATTCAGCCTTTATCATCGAGTCTGCTACAGTATCTAGCTTGGAACTCTTCCAACATACCGTCCCTCCACTAAGGGTAAAGACAAAACCCGCGACTGTCTTACAGTCGACCTTATCACTCTGGAAGCTCGAATCGGTAAAGGACTCCACATGGAGTTCACCGTTACCAAACACAAAGAACATTTCTTTAGTCTTTCTCAAGTACTTAAGATTGTTCTTCACAACTCTCCAGTGTTTCTCCGCAGGATCTGATTGACACCTACTCACTACACCTAGTGAGTATGTTACATCCTCTTAGATCTATCTTTATAGATCTTAATCACTGGATGTAGGAGGTGTTGGAGATAGTGCCCTCAGAGTCAATTATTAGGTCACAGGTACGTGATTGTAATGATTGAGGGAGGACCTATCCCGATAGGACAGTCTTACTCGAGATGATAGTATGCTATCTGGTTTACCTTTATCATCGTGTACTGTTTTAGGTGACCTGACACGTCGCTATTACACGTTGATAGAGCCCCTAGGATTCTTGCTTGACCACCAGCAGTATGAGGGCGATCATATAAGTGGGAGCTGGGGGTCTACAAGCATATCCTTAAAAGGTCCCTAGTCGTGGGAGTTTCGAGACCGGGCATCGATACTCCATTAGTAGACTAGTGTATACAGTCGAGACCCCGACGAGGGGCGGTGGCTGGTCTCACAAGCCACTGGTGTCAGTTGGATCACCTAAGATGTATACAGGTGCTCGTTGGGTTATGAGTACACCGGACAGGACTCGCCGGGAACATGCTAGTTGGTCATATACCAGACGTCAGATGGCAGTTCCCTGGTGACATGTGTGCAGGTTAGTTCATCGACCTGGGGATCGTCATTTGTCTCGTGTGAGTTCCCACTGTACTTTGATTGCTACCCTACCACGGCTCAAAGGAGTCGTGCAAACAGGTTTTAGTTGGGTACAGTCCCGAGCCACATGGAGGCAGTGAGCGTATCTTCAGGGGTTCGTCTCTCCCGGTATTGGGAGTGAGGTCGTGCTGTGTCTAGGAGAGCCATTACACAAAGTCCTTGGCCAAGGCAAGGAGATTTACTGGTAGGTATTCCAGTAGTATCTCAGGGTGTTCTGGGCTACACTCCGACACGACTTGTACCGCTTTTGGGGGTCTGACTTTTACCAACCCCCTAGGCCCGCCATGCGATACTCATAGACGAACGGACCGGACTGCACGGATATTGTCACTGACAGGCTCAGTAGGGTGTCAGGATGAGTTCGCTCATCGACGTCCCTTTTAGTCAATAGCTGGTGGCCCGTTACGTATTGGCTTATACCTCTGACAGGCTAGTGGTTAAATCCACAACCATTGTATTGACGAGTCTTTAGAGTCCACCACACTTTCAGTTACTCAGCTTTCGGGCGAAACGCTGTAGAGGCCGTATGGAGATATGGCAGGGTCCGATCAGATACGTGCGGTATTGCACGGATCAGGATCGGACAGTTTTTGTACTAGTGGCCGTATAGTTATATGGCAGGGTTCGATCAGATACGTGCGGTATTGCACGGATCAGGATCGAACGGTTTTTACTAGCCGGCTTTGGTTTAAGCCGGTCCTAGTTTAGTACAGTGTAGATTTTGTCTCATTGCATTTGTATCCGGACGGAATACAGATGCGGGTGTGTATGCACAGTATTGGGGTTTTCCTGTAATTTATTACGGGACCAGTTTTCTGGAGTTGCCAGTTTGCATTCCGTTCCGGCCGGTTTTCCTTTGTTCTTTCCCGGCCGGACTTTCCCGATGGAGGGGGTTATTTGCAATTGTGCAAATAACATTTGTGGAGGGGGTTTCTTGAATATATATTGATTATGATAGCTTTCTTTTCTTTGCACCATAACTTGCTTTGACTTGTTTTAAAGTGAAGTGAAAGGTTATGGTGGCATAGTGTTTTTAAGCATGGTTGATGTTTTGTTGACTTTGGATGTGGTCACCCCTCTCTTGCTCCTACACTCACCTCCCTCTTGCTATCATATTATCATTCCTCCACCATTCTCATTCTCACATGATGATAAGTCTTTCAAGAAAGTGAGAAGAAAAAGAGAGAGCTTCATTCTTGAGAGTTTCCTTCTTGATCTTGCTTTCATGCAAGGAAAAATGAAAGCACCATATTTTCCTTGTCCTCTTTCCTCCATCATGGCAACAAAACCCCATTGAGACAAAGCGTATTCTACACTACATTCTACAGCACTTCTTGAGCATGTCGAGTTGCCGGCTTCATGCTCGAGTTGCCTCGGTATTGAGGCGGGAGCCCGTAAAAGACGAAGGCGATGTGGTGCCCTTTCCGGCGACGAGGAGGAGACGGACGGAGATCCCGCGAGGAGATCGGAGTGGAGATGAAGACCGGAGGACTTGGATCGTCGGTAAATCTCTATTCCCTTTCTTGTAGATAGCTTAGACTAGTTAATGGTTCGATCCGGAGTTTAGTGCGCGGTGGTGCCGGTTTGCAAAGTCCGCAAAATTTTAGTTATTCACCGCTTCCGCATTCCGGCGTCTGATTGACGGCCGGGGCGCCGCCGTGCACTTACAGTGGTATCAGAGCCTCGCCATTAACTTCGTCTAGCTTCGTTTGATGTGTTTTGCGGTTCCGATCGACCAAAATTCCAAAAACTCATTTTTACCTCACATCAGTTTTCTGTTAAGATTTTTTGGTGTCCAAAAATTTTTCAGGTGGTCTCAGAATGATGTGCAGGAAATTCTAAGCACTCTGGGAAAATTCGACGCACTGATCCCTCTTCCAGAGCGCGGAACCGCGGCCTCACCCTTCTATTGGGCCGCGGATCCGCCGCAACTTAGAGAGGTCAGTGGGCCATCTTTTTCCAGTGGGCTTCAGGGTAGTAATTAGGGGTTTTGGAATATTAAAATTGGGCCAATTATTTCTGTGAGTGCTACAGTATTAGTTTGGGGCCCACTTGTTAATTTTTGGTCAATCGGAAAATCTTAAACACATTTTTCACAGTATTTACATTATATCTACGACCGTGAATGTCACTCGATCGGTAAATCCGGTCTAACTGCTATAGCCCGGTTAGACGGATTTGCGAACGTGACTTTCACGTTGATGTTCTATGTATTTGCTGTGATGTTGCGGATCGGTCGTGGGGATAGCCTGGATGCAATGCTAGTACAGTTGTGGTTGTATTATGTACATTTGATATTGCGGGGCGAGCGTCCGACATGTGGACTGCCGTCACTGCCTGTTTGTATTATTCTTTTAGGGCACGACCTGGTTGCGGTCGATGTACCCGGTGTATGTATATTTTATTTTCTGTACTAGGATTGCCCCGCGGAGGGGTGCACGGATAGCCGGGTTCTGGAGGGCAACAAGCCCGCATCTCATGGCATTGAGACGGAGGGGGCTTCGCTCTAGGATTGGCAGGCTATTCGCCGCACTCGTAGGGGGTACAGGTTGACCCAGGAGGGGTGCCCAAGTTGCCGGATTCCGTGAAGTGCTGGGTGGTCCATTCACGGCGCTGAAGGGGGCTGCCTCGCTTCAGGTTTTGGCGGGTGACTTGCCGCGCCCGTAGGGGTCTAGGATTTCATTGCACAGGCTATCCACACGACCAGGGGAACGTCGGGTTTCAGCAGTGGCTCTGTGAAACCCGGGGATCCCAGATATCTGTATTGTTTCTGTGATGCTGTTCATTCTCTGTGATGTTGCATTTTATTCACGCCTTGAGCGAATATAATATATTGGTATATATATTAGTAGATGTTGTATATGTTTTGCATCCGCGCTAGTCCAGTCCCCGCTCTGTCGTTAGTTAGCTAACCTAACGGGTAATGACGGGACCCAGTGGCGAATGCGGATGGCATATACGTACATCAGTATATTTTCGTTCTTTGTGGTGTGATCAATTGATGGGACTGCATTGATTCGGATCAATGCAAGTTAAAACAAACCTAATCTGATGTTGTTGGAACACTTTTCAAAAGCTGTTATTGCAAGGACGTTCACTTTTGTTTTGCATCGAGGTATTCATTGGAATATCCTGCTCCTCAGTCGACGAGGCAAGGGCCGAGATCCCTTCACCGGGAGTGACCCCTTGGACAATAAGTTTGCGTCAGGGCATTAACTTCACTATAGCCGATTACTTTTGCTTTGCACCGTGGTATTCAGATGGAATATCCTGCACCTCATTCTACGGGGAAAGAGCCGAGATCCCTTCACCGGGAGTGACCTCTTTAGCAACGGTTTTCGTCACTATATTTTCAAAAAGCTATCCGTTCCTTCAACGATATCAAGTTCATTACGTTAAAGGTTTTCGTCAGAAACCATTCGTAGCCCTCCGTCGTTTCAGATGGGTAGCACGTAGTATTCATGCTATGTTTGTTGACCTTCGTCAAGGCATAGTGTATGGTAGCTGCTTGTTACCTTTCTGCTGCATAGATAGATGCGTTGGTTTGGGACAGTCGTATAGCCTTGTTGACCTTCGTCAAGGGCTTGTACGGGTGGGTTCAAATTAACCTGGACAATGACGGGTGGAACTTGACATGTGACTTATGATTTGTTGACCTTCGTCAAGGTCATAAGAGCATGGGGCAGAAATCACATCGGGAGTTTCAAAAGTACTGAAACTTGCCAGATATGCGCATACCTTCTGGAGTGTGATACCGTGAGCGGATTCCGTCACGTTGTCATGCGATGAGAGTTGGATCCCGATTCCCACTGATGAGTTGGTTTACTCCTCGGGTGACCCCGACTAATTCTTCTTTCAGGTTTGGAGGAGAATTTGAGGTACAGTGGGAGGTTTCCAGATTAGATAAATTGGTAACCATTCTGATCTAGGTTAGAGTGCACGCTGAGTGTTTCTTTTCTCTCTCTCTTTGGCAGCGACCATTGACCCGACCCTAAGACTTTGACTCAGTGACCAAGTTGACCGAACCTTCTTAACACTGGCTTTTGGATTGTCAGAGTTGCAGACCTCATTGCCACTCCTACTTTTACCCTTTTCTCCAGGACACCCCGTATTACTGCGAACGTCCACTTCCATTGGACAAAACCATCGTATGGTTAGATACGAACTCGAAGGAATTCGAGGATGGTTTCTGGTTCTGGAGAAAACGGATAGGATTATTCAGTTGTCTTTTCCTTTTACCCTCTCTCAGGTTACGAGTACTCCTTGGTTTAGGGGTAGTACACCTATTACGCAAATTGGATTGTCTTCTTCCAAACCTCAGGCTGGTGCCGACCGGTAGGGAATGAAGAAAACCAATTAGCATAACGATGGTGTGCAGAAGGTATTAAGTTCAGACAAAGCAAGGGATTAGTAAGAGGGCAAAGTAAATTGCAACAGATATTCACGACCAAACCAAATATTTCGTTACCACTCCCACATCACCTTTGTATTTCTCCAGGACACTCCGTATCACTACGAAGATCCACAGTTTATTTGGATACTCCATCGTATGGTTATATACGAACTCGAATGGAACTTGTTCCAGTTCGGGGATGGATTATGGTCCAGGAGAAATAGGAATAAAGTACATTCAGGTGTCTTTTATCTTCACCTTCTCTCGTGTTGCGAGTGTTCCTAGGATTGGGACAGTACACCCATTATGCTTATTGGATAGTCTTCTTCCAAACCATAGGCTGGTGCCGAACGGTAGGGAAGGAAGAAAACCATTTGGGCTAAAGGGGTGTGCAGAAGGTAAAGACTAAAGACATATGAAGGGATTTGGAGAGGTGGCAAAGAACTATACGGTTACAGTCGTGAATCTGGAAGAGGCATTACTAGGAATACCAGGATACCCCATCGAAACATTTCAATGTTTCAGTTTCACTGTGTACTGTTAATAGAAAACTGATTTCCCGATTAGATACTTACTCCAGGGTATGTATTTACCAGATACGATTCTCACATCTGTATGGTTTTACAGATGATGAGTGGGATTAAGTTATTGGGAATTGGGTGATTATCCTCATTATATCGGGATTCGTTGTAATCGGTGATATTTGAGGAAATCACCTGGGTTGTTTGCCGGTCGGCAAATATTTGGTTTTGAATATCCGCTGTTATGCACCAATTTCAAATTGATATATCTGTACGTCTATTTTCATAGAGTGAGATATACCTTTCTGAAATTATGTCTACGACATTTACCTATATCAGTGGATGGTTAGGTAAGGAGCATTAAACAGCGGTGTAATTCTTCTTAACCATAAGTACAGTTTTCAACCTACGACACACAGTGAATGAGTTATCAGACTCAAGGGACTTATACAAAGGATTGTATGTTGTCCAGGGTCTATCAGGACAAAGGGGTTGGTCCTCATACTATATTCTGTTTACTTTTAACTTCTCTAGTTCTTAGACATGTATTTCGTAGAAACACAGGGTCTAAGTTTTGAGGAGTTATAGGTATTTGAATACAGCAGAGAACCAGGTGTAGCAAGTATCGGGATTCTTCAAAGTGATCGAAGATGTAGATACTTGTATATGGTATTCAGTTGATAGTAGTGATTAAGAGAAATTGCTTCTCTTTCAGGTTACTCATAAATGGAAGCATTCCTAAGTTGAGTAACGCTGATCGGCCTCATTCCATTTAGTTGACATGCACTGGAGACAGTTGCATGATTTGGATCTGGTTCAAATTAAATCAGTGCCTCTGTTTCTGTATTGGATATAGAACAGTTCATATCTTAACATTGTTAAGGTACGGGGAGTTGTCCGGTTTATGATTAAAACCAGACACTGGACAACTCAAGGCACGTTTCTGTAATGGCTGTTTGTGGGTTGACCCAGGCTATGACAAGGGTTGACTTTCTACCATCTGGATGAACAATAGCGATATTGTTCTAGACTCGCCACAGTTTTAATAAAAATGGATTTTTTCAGAAAACAGTAGTGGGAGTATGGTAGAACTGGAAGTGATTCCAGAACCACAAACGATTACTGAAGATTTGATAAGGAACCTAAAGATTCAATCTGGATTGACATTCCATTGGCCACTCCGCAGATAAGGTGGGTAACTTCAGGCACCCGAGAGGCACTACGGTAGCCTCAAGGACGGTGACAGGGAAGTTCTTGTTTACCCATAATTGCCATTGCTGTTGTTCCAGGTTACGAGACCCGGCGGGAGGATGAGTATAGCGTCGTTCTAAACCAGTTTTAGAAGTGCACGTCTATATGACTCTGCCAGAGGGTTGTCGTAGTCAGTGGGAGTAGCGGAAGCATTGGTGGACAGGTTGCTTATGTCTATTTATAGACTAGAGCAGATGTAGCGGAGATAGATCATCTATTTCTGACGTGACAGTCATGGGTTTGACTTCATCAGAATAGGGGATGGATCTGTTGAGAAGGTAGTAGGGTGTGATATCCTGGTATTTGGATGATATACACAGAGTAGGAAAGGAAACTCCTACACTACGATCGGTTATACTTTGGTCGTCACACAGTGGTTTCTCCACAAAGGAAATGGATTATATATGTGACATACTGGTTACTAGATCTATGGTTTTAGATCTAGATTTGGGTGGTTTCCCAATCAGGGTACTTTGACAGCATTCTAAGAGTATTTAGGATGGACGACTCCTGGCACGGTAGTGTACCTGCAGGTAATGGAGTCACCCTCTCCAAAGGTGTCTTACAGACTAAAGGGGAGAGGGACGTGCATGATTGGCAGATCACTTGCTCAGGCAATTGAGTCAATCGTGAGATGTCAAGTACCACACCAGATGTTGTTCTTGCACTAGATGCAATAAGTTGACATTAATCCAATCCTGGAGAAACAGACGGAAGCATTTTTAGAACATAAGTGGATGTTCTAGGGATATGATAACGACAGCCTCATTCAGGAGACGGTTATCATTCCAGGCTTCCAAGGTGACATGGACGACAAGGAGGTTGTCAGAGTTATAGTTTTCCCTCTGACGAGGGGCAGTATTTTGGACAGGTGATCCAAGGCAATACTGACGGAGGCATGGCGCGCAGGATACTGATTAAGTTCAGTTGACGATACAGTCTAAGAAGTTTGGATTTGGAGTTCATTTATGAGCTATGTCCCATCAGACATCCAGACACATTCTAAGACAGGTATTGCTCATTTTGGGAGATGGGTTTCTCCGCGAACATGAGATATAGGGAGACATGGAAAGAAACAACAAAGCGGATCCACTCGCTGAGGCTATTCCTCGAACGCAATAGTTTCGCAAACAGGCTTTGTGAGACTGACTAGTAGAGGAGTTGGGTGTTCGGTATCACACGGGCTGTGAGTATGCGACATCGCAATAATTAGCCTTGAGTGCAAGTGGGAGATTGTTGGAGATAGTGCCCTCAGAGTCAATTATTAGGTCACAGGTACGTGATTGTAATGATTGAGGGAGGACCTATCCCGATAGGACAGTCTTACTCGAGATGATAGTATGCTATCTGGTTTACCTTTATCATCGTGTACTGTTTTAGGTGACCTGACACGTCGCTATTACACGTTGATAGAGCCCCTAGGATTCTTGCTTGACCACCAGCAGTATGAGGGCGATCATATAAGTGGGAGCTGGGGGTCTACAAGCATATCCTTAAAAGGTCCCTAGTCGTGGGAGTTTCGAGACCGGGCATCGATACTCCATTAGTAGACTAGTGTATACAGTCGAGACCCCGACGAGGGGCGGTGGCTGGTCTCACAAGCCACTGGTGTCAGTTGGATCACCTAAGATGTATACAGGTGCTCGTTGGGTTATGAGTACACCGGACAGGACTCGCCGGGAACATGCTAGTTGGTCATATACCAGACGTCAGATGGCAGTTCCCTGGTGACATGTGTGCAGGTTAGTTCATCGACCTGGGGATCGTCATTTGTCTCGTGTGAGTTCCCACTGTACTTTGATTGCTACCCTACCACGGCTCAAAGGAGTCGTGCAAACAGGTTTTAGTTGGGTACAGTCCCGAGCCACATGGAGGCAGTGAGCGTATCTTCAGGGGTTCGTCTCTCCCGGTATTGGGAGTGAGGTCGTGCTGTGTCTAGGAGAGCCATTACACAAAGTCCTTGGCCAAGGCAAGGAGATTTACTGGTAGGTATTCCAGTAGTATCTCAGGGTGTTCTGGGCTACACTCCGACACGACTTGTACCGCTTTTGGGGGTCTGACTTTTACCAACCCCCTAGGCCCGCCATGCGATACTCATAGACGAACGGACCGGACTGCACGGATATTGTCACTGACAGGCTCAGTAGGGTGTCAGGATGAGTTCGCTCATCGACGTCCCTTTTAGTCAATAGCTGGTGGCCCGTTACGTATTGGCTTATACCTCTGACAGGCTAGTGGTTAAATCCACAACCATTGTATTGACGAGTCTTTAGAGTCCACCACACTTTCAGTTACTCAGCTTTCGGGCGAAACGCTGTAGAGGCCGTATGGAGATATGGCAGGGTCCGATCAGATACGTGCGGTATTGCACGGATCAGGATCGGACAGTTTTTGTACTAGTGGCCGTATAGTTATATGGCAGGGTTCGATCAGATACGTGCGGTATTGCACGGATCAGGATCGAACGGTTTTTACTAGCCGGCTTTGGTTTAAGCCGGTCCTAGTTTAGTACAGTGTAGATTTTGTCTCATTGCATTTGTATCCGGACGGAATACAGATGCGGGTGTGTATGCACAGTATTGGGGTTTTCCTGTAATTTATTACGGGACCAGTTTTCTGGAGTTGCCAGTTTGCATTCCGTTCCGGCCGGTTTTCCTTTGTTCTTTCCCGGCCGGACTTTCCCGATGGAGGGGGTTATTTGCAATTGTGCAAATAACATTTGTGGAGGGGGTTTCTTGAATATATATTGATTATGATAGCTTTCTTTTCTTTGCACCATAACTTGCTTTGACTTGTTTTAAAGTGAAGTGAAAGGTTATGGTGGCATAGTGTTTTTAAGCATGGTTGATGTTTTGTTGACTTTGGATGTGGTCACCCCTCTCTTGCTCCTACACTCACCTCCCTCTTGCTATCATATTATCATTCCTCCACCATTCTCATTCTCACATGATGATAAGTCTTTCAAGAAAGTGAGAAGAAAAAGAGAGAGCTTCATTCTTGAGAGTTTCCTTCTTGATCTTGCTTTCATGCAAGGAAAAATGAAAGCACCATATTTTCCTTGTCCTCTTTCCTCCATCATGGCAACAAAACCCCATTGAGACAAAGCGTATTCTACACTACATTCTACAGCACTTCTTGAGCATGTCGAGTTGCCGGCTTCATGCTCGAGTTGCCTCGGTATTGAGGCGGGAGCCCGTAAAAGACGAAGGCGATGTGGTGCCCTTTCCGGCGACGAGGAGGAGACGGACGGAGATCCCGCGAGGAGATCGGAGTGGAGATGAAGACCGGAGGACTTGGATCGTCGGTAAATCTCTATTCCCTTTCTTGTAGATAGCTTAGACTAGTTAATGGTTCGATCCGGAGTTTAGTGCGCGGTGGTGCCGGTTTGCAAAGTCCGCAAAATTTTAGTTATTCACCGCTTCCGCATTCCGGCGTCTGATTGACGGCCGGGGCGCCGCCGTGCACTTACAGGAGGCATCACCCAGATCCTCTATGGAGAAATATTGTGATTAGAGGATCTTGACCGAGTGTAGCATAGGAACACCATTTCCTATCAAGAGTATGTCATCCACGTACAATACGAGGAAGACAACCTTACTCTCTACAACCCTTTTGTATATACAAGGTTCATCAACCTTTTTGATGAAGTCAAACTCTTTGACTGCCACATCAAAACAGATGTTCCAGCTCCGCGATGCCTGCTTTAATCCGTAAATTGATTTAAGCATCTTGCACACCTTTCAGCTGCTTCCACTGTCTACGAAGCCCTCTGGCAGTGTCATGCACATGCTCTCTTCTAAATCACCATTTAGAAAAGCGGTCTTGACATCAATCTGCCAGATTTCGTAGTCATGGTATGTAGCGATAGCAAGTAGGATCCGGATGGACTTAAACATAGCCACTGGAGAAAAGGTTTCATCATAATCCATACCTGGTTATTGACGAAAACCTTTTACTACAAGTCTAGCTTTGGAAGTCTCAACTTTTCCATCTACACCAAGAATCATCTCAGGATACACTTGCTCCCGATGGGTTTTACCCCTTGAGGTGCAACTTCCAAAGTCATAGTTTGTTGGTGTATATAGATTCCATCTCAGATCGCATAGCATCCATCCATTTCACAGAGTCTCCACTCATGATGGCCTGCTCGAAACTAGTTGGGTCATCATCTTCCATGATGCAATCCTCGCTCCCACTGTCATTGAGAAAACCGTAGTATCTCTCAGGTGGATGAGGAACCCTAGTAGATCGGCGGAGAGGCTGAGGTTCGTCGGGAACTATTGAATCCTCTGGTTATACAAAATCATCAACTGTAGTTTGTGTTTCTGGAACTCCTTCCAGTTCTACCTCATGACTTTCTTTTTCAAGAAATTCCTTTTTCTAAAAAGGCGGCATGCCGATAAACAAAACACCTTTTGTTCCTCGGTGTGGTAGAAGATATACCCTCACGAATGTTTGGGATGTCCAACAAACTTACACAGAACCGACCTTGTCTCGAGCTTGTCCGGATTTTACCTTTCAACATAAGCCAGACAACCCCATATCTTAACTCGTTTAAGATATGGTCTCTTCCAATACCATATCTCATATGGAGTGGTAGGCACGGATTTGGTGGGAACCCTATTCAATAGGTATGCGGCTTCTCAAGTGCATAACCCCAAAAGGAAACAGGCAACTCAGCAGTACTCATCATAGAGCGCACCATATCTAATAGGGCGCATTCCTCCGCCCCTTGTATATGGAGGAGTAAGCTGAGAGAGAATCCCATTCTCTTTTAAATAATCCAGGAACTTCGTGCTTAAATATTCTCCTCCCCGATCATATCGAAGGATTTTAATACTTTTACCCGTCTGGTTCTCTACTTTGTACTTATATTCCTTGAATTTCTCAAAAGCTTCAGACTTGTGTTTCAACAAGAACACATGTCCGAATCTTGAGAGATTATCAGAGAATGTAATGAAGTACGAGGAACCATCCCTGGCATATGTAGACATGGGACTGCATGCATCACTATGTATCATTCCCAAGAGTTCAGTAGCTCTTTCTTCGTGTCCAGTAAACGGAGTTTTGGTCATTTTGCCTTTGAGACATGACTGGCAAGTTTCATAAGATGTAAATTCGAACGGATTCAAATATTCACCCTTATGTAATTTAGCTAGTTGTGTCGCATTGATATGACCTACTCTACAATACCACAAGAAGGATTCGTTCATTTCTGAACTTTTCCTATTGTGTGTGTTCTGTACGTTAAGAACTGTAGTTTGATTCAGAACGTATATGCCATTATATAACGTGCCTGATCCAATCAACTTTTGATTTAGAAAAATGTTCATAACATTATCCTGCAATACAAATTATATCCTTTTTACTTAATAAAGAAACTGATATAATATTGCATATCAGGTTCGGTATGTAATAACATTCGTTCAGAATCAATGTATTACTAGTTGGTAATACAAAGTGATATTCTCCAACTACTTTTGCTGCAACATTTGCATCATTCCCTACTTCTATAGAATGATCACCTTTTCTCAGTTGTCTACCTTTCTTTAGCCCATGTAACATATTACATATGTGGGATCCTGATCCGGTATCTTTACCCAGGACGTAGAGTATGCTGAGAAACAGTTCTTGGTGATAAACACACCCAAAGAAGATGCATCAACATGCTCATTCTTCATTTGGGTGGCGTGGGAATCCAGATATTCCCCTATTTCCTGCTCGGACTTATAACAATTATAAGATAGAGCGGAACCAACGTTCCCTAGCCCAGTATAACAAGCGGGTTCGGTCAATACATCCATATTATTATCTTGATTATGGCATGTCACGGTCGCTACCTGAAGAGAGAGAGAGAAGAAAACACTCTGCGTATGCTCTTGCAAGATTAGATTGGTTATTATTTTATCTAATCACGATAGCTCCCACTGTTTTTATCAAATCTTCCTTCAAACCTTAAAAGGTAAGACTAGCCGAGATAAATTACACCCTACAAGTTCGCCAATCGTTCATCCAAGCTAGTGTCGGTACTTTGAGGAGGTTCCCCGTGCTTTCACAAGGACCTAATTAAAATAAACCTCGTTTTCCCAGAGGCATAACCCCATTGACACCTTTCTAGTCACCTACTTGATCGGCTAATTGTGAAGTGCAAAACACTCTCAGGAGCAACTCTTACTCACAGTGGGTATCGGGATCCAACTATCTCATAGAAGGTATGCAATCTCATTGCAAATTTCAACACTTGAAATTCCCAATAATATTTTTCCCCTAACGTCCTATGACCTTGACGGAGGCCAACAAACCATAGGCTGCTAGTCAAGTTCAACCCGTACATTTCATGATTGAATTAAACCCACCCGCATGACCCTTGACGGAGGCCAACAAAATCGCACGACTACCCTAATCCAATCTCATCTTATGTTTTCCTGATAAGCACTAGTTAGCTACCGCACACTACGCCTTGGCAGAGGCCAACAAACGTAGCACGAATACTAAGTAGTACTTATCTGAAATGACGGAGGGCTACGACAGGCTTTTAAGAAAACCTTTTGCGTAATGAACTTGATATCGTTGTAGAATCAAGTGATTTTGAAAAGGAGTGTTTTTGAGGGTTTTACTAGTTGCTAAAGAGGTCACTCCCGGTGAAGGGATCTCGGCTCTTTCCTCATCGAATGAGGTGCTGGATATTCATCAAGGAATACCACTATGCAAAGCAAGAACTGTTAGTTATATGTATGCCCTAGAGGCCAGTATTGTACAGATGATGTATATTATATTGGATGCTTGGACATATATAGAGATGACTTTCTTGCTCGATATGATAGTATGCTATCTGGTTGCTCTTTATCTTAACATGTATACTTGTCTCTTTATACTGTCTTATAGTTACATGTTGGTAAAGCCCTTAGGATGTATACTTGACTACCTGGACTATGATGCGGATCATACTATTGGGGACATGGTAGTCCATAAGTACATCCATCAAAGTCCCTAGTCGTGGGTGTATCGAGACGGGGCATCGATATACCAGCGTAGACTAACGTATACGCTTCTCGACCCATGAGATGGGCGATGGATGATCCTATATCCATTGGTGTTTGACATCAGAGATGGTATACGGGTGCTCAGTGGAGACTGGGTACACTGGACGGACTCGCCGAGAACTCCCAGATGGTATTATACCTCACGTCAGATGGCAGTTCTCAGGTGACACTTGTGCAGGTTAGTCTGTAGACCCGAGATCGTCATAGAGTCTTATGTGATTCCCACTGTGCTTTGATTTCCACCTTACTACGTCCATGAGGGCGTGCAAAACGGTGGTTTTTGGGTACAGTCCCGAGTCACATGGAGGCAATGATCGATAGGAGGGGTTTCGTCTCTCCCGGTATTGGGGGTTGATGTTGCGCTGTGCTCGATTAGCCGTAACAGGGAAGTCCCTGGCCAGGGCTGATTGGAGATTTACTGGTAAGTGTTACCAGTAGTTTCTCGACCCGTTATGAACCTCACATCGGCACGACTTATCAGTTATTCGGGTCTGACGTTTACCACCCCTAGACTTGATATGCGACATATCAGACGAGGAGAACGGACTGTGCGGGAAGTGTTGTCGGTTGGCTCGACGAGAGTTGTAGCAGGATCGCTTGTTCTCTTCTGATCGCTCAATACCCGGGTGGCCGTTACGTTTAGCTGACCGCTTGCGGCTTGGGGGTGCTTGATATGATCATCACCCACTACCGGCGTATTGACGAGTCTCAGAGTCCCATAATGGAGCTTCCTAGTCCAGGCGAAACGTTGTGGTGCGCGTATGCGATATGCGCATGGACCCGATTAAAATGCGTGTATAGGATACCGTATATTGATCGGGCGGCTTGCTTTTGGTAGGGGTCATATGTGATATGGCCGGATTGATAAATCAAGTGTTGATTTATCATTTAACCATTAGCTTCTCACTTGAAATCCTTTCTTGAGTATGATGGATGTATGCATGCATGTATAGTTTCTTTATAGATTCATGCACATATGGATGTGCATACATACATACATACATCATCAATTATGGTTGCTTATACAAAGAAAATGGTGGCAATATAAGACTCACACCATGGGTTTTTTATATAGAATATTATTGTATTTAAGCTAAAAACTTAAGGAAAAAGAAATGGGTTAGTTTTGAATTGTTTCTACACTCTTCTTGACCTAACCTTACCCACCCACCATTTAACCATGGTTTACTCTTCCTTTTAGTTTTTAACTCAAGTACAATAATGATTCAACCATGGTTTGAGATGTGAGATAAAAAATATATATTTATATATTTTCTATTTTCTTTTATGAGTAGAACTTATCTTCTTCTCAAATTGCCATCATCTTCTTCTTCCTCTCTCATTTTGCTCTCTAGTTTTTTGTAGTGAGAAATATACTCATGAAGATTGGATTTTGAAGTGAGAATAAGAACCACAACATCATTCTACACAAGTTTAGCCAACTTGTTTAGAGTGTTAGCTTCATTTCGTTCACTTGATCGGATAAAGTTGCAAGCTTGGACAAAGCGGACTACGGGTGGATCATCGGTGACCTCGAGGAGTTCAAGCAGAGCTCTTTCAAACCCCAAGTAGCCGAGGAGTCTAGCGTAGGGAGCTACAAAGGTTGTACTCTCAAAACTCTAGCCCTTCTTTCGTATGGTGATGTGAAAAATTTAGAAACCCTAATTTTTCTAGGAACGATCCGATGCTTGTTAACTTAGCACCCTAAAGACTCCACCTTTGGTTCATGTGATGCTTCCAAACCCTTCATGAGGTGCTAGGCTAACCCAACATTTGTATCAGAGCCAACCTAGAACATTAGGCGACTCTTTAACAAAGTTAAAACTCCGATCGAACCGAAAATACGGAATTTTGAGTGCTCTCTGGACATTTTTTAAAAACTGCTGTTTTTCAGAATTAAAAATATGTAAAAAATTCAGCAGGAAAATATAAGAATTACGATATAAAAAAGATGCGATGAACAGTGAATCTTGCCGCGGAAACGCGGCCTAAGCTTGCTTAGGCCGCAGTTCCGCGGCCGTACTTAGCAATCAATGCATCATTTTTATACAGTAATGCTTCATTCTGCTTGTATATTTTTTAGGGTATTTTTAATCTGAATTTAGTGCTGAAAATTCTGGAGATGGTTTTGCACTCGACGATTCGATCGGAATTTTGATTTCGTGACTTTTCCGGGTAAATTAGAAAGTATTGAAGTGTTTGAACGAGTATCATTTTCTCACTTTTCACGGGGTTTAAATCCTTCGGAGGTTCGTGCAAGTTTTGTGGTGGTCCCTCTAGAAGACAACAAACCTTAACTCGATTATGTGACCGTCTTGAACAGCCCTTTGAACCTTAGGGTTTGGGGCAGTACGGCGTGCCACATGTGAGGCGTTGGCTTGACCCTTCTACGGCTGGACCGCTACTACTGTGTCACACTCCAAGTTTTTGAACTTCGCTCAAGTGTTGAGCTTTAGTGAATCTTGGGTATTTGATCGGTCGTTCGAAAACTTTAATACTGTCTAATTATCTGGAATGTGATGCAATGTGTGGAATTCATATTATAAGATATGAAATACGAGGTATGTGATATTTCGCATTTACGATGTCTAAGGAGAATGTGGATTCCAGATATTGCAGTTTTACACTTTCTTTTCTGTGACCATAAGTGTAGTATGTAGTGGTATTGCCATTGTCGTTGCTATACGTCGACAACAATCGGTGTATGCATACTTACTTACGTTAATGATATGAGATATTATGTGTTGCTGAGATATGATGTGCAGGATTGTCGCGATTGAATAGCCGGGGTTTTTTTATGTGAGATGAGAGTTTTATATTTTCATTCATGTAAATTCAAATGTAATGTAATATGTTAGTTATATGTATGCCCTAGAGGCCATTACTATACATAGGATGTATATTGTAGTGGATGCTGGGACATATATAGGGAGGACTTTCTCGCTCGACATGATAGTATGCTATCTGGTTACTCTTTACCTTAACGTGTACACTGATTGTCTCTCTGTTACATGTTGGTAAAGCCCTTAGGATCTGTACTTGACTACCTGGACTATGATGCGGATCATACTAGTGGGGACATGGTAGTCCATAAGTACATCCTTCAAATTCCCTAGTCGAGGGTATATCGAGACGGGGCATCGATATACCAGAGTAGACTAGCGTATACCTTCTCGACCCATACAGATGGGCGATGGATGATCCCATATCCATTGGTGTTTGACATCAGAGATGATATACGGGTGCTCAGTAGAGACTGGGTACACTGGATGGACTCGCCGAGAACTCCCAGATGGTATTATACCTCACGTCAGATGGCAGTTCTCTGGTGACACTGGTACAGAGTAATCTGTTGACCCGAGATCGTCATAGAGTCTTGTGTGGTTCCCACTGTGCTTTGATTTCCATCTTACCACGTCCAAGAGGGCGTGCAAAACGGTGGTTTTTGGGTACAGTCCCGAGTCACATGGAGGCAATGAGCGATAGGAGGGGATTCGTCTCTCCCGGTATAGGGAGTTGATGTTGCGCTGTGTTCGATTGGCTATAACAGGAAATCCCTGACCAGGGTTGCTGAGATTTACTGGTAAGTGTTACCAGTAGTTTCTCGAATTGTTATAGACCTCATATCGACACGACTTATCGAGCTATTGGGGTCTGACGTTAACCATCCCTAGGCAGGATATGCGACATATCAGACGATCAGACCGGACTGTACGGTAGTGTTACTGGTTGGATTCACTGGAGTGTGAGCGGGCTTGCTCGTCGATCTTCAGATCGCTCAACACCCGGGTGGCCGTTACATTTAGAAAACCGCTTGCGGCTTGTGGGTGTTTGATATGATCATCACCTGCTGCCGGCGTATTGACGAGTCTTTAGAGTCCTACACAGAGCTTTCCTGGCTCAAGCGAAACGAAATAGGAGCGCATATGAGATATGTGCGGGACCGAGAATGATTCGTGTATGTGATACCGTATTCCATTCTCGCGAAGAATGTGTCGAATGGTTGTATGCGATATAACCTAGTTATCGAATTAAGAATTGATTCGATAAACCGATACATTGGATATTAGTCGGTTGTATGCGATATGACCGGATCGTTAAATCAAGTGTTGATTTAATGATTTAATGCATAATTATATACTTGATATATTACTTTGCATTAACTAGTATTGGTTCACTTTAAATGGATTTTCTCACTTGGTTTGTGCACATTGTATATGTGATATACTTTTGTACACAAGATTGTATCATGTTTGATGATACATGCTTTTTAGGTTAAGTGTAAAGAATTAACCTTGGTTAAGTTGTTGATTAGGGTTTTTACTTATTCATTTATCTTATTTATTTATTCATTTTGAATAAATTGAAAGATAAATGAATGGTGGCTTCATTTGTCTTTATTTGAAGTTTCATGAAGCTTTGACTAATTGACCTTTTTGTTCTCATCCTTAACCCTAACCACTCAACCCAACCTTAGTTAATTCTCTACACTTAACTAAGGTTAAGATTATGATAAGTGTTCATTTTATTATCTATTTTTTAAATAACTTATCATAACTTATCATCTTCTTCCTCTTCTTCTTCTTCATGAAGAAAGCAAGCTCCATCAATGGTGATTGATGGAAACAAGTGAGAAATCCAATTCTAAAGTCTACCCACTTCCTATTTATTCATCCTCTACCTCTTGCCAAGTAGTAGAGTGTGTTTTCCTTCACAAGTTTTCAAGGCTCGGTGAAGGTGGAGCTCGATCTAGTGATGCTTCGACGTAGATCATCTTCGGCATGTCGTCGATGACCTAGCCCACTTCTTCTCCGATGAAGCCGACGCAAGAGCCCGGATTTCGGATTTGTACAGCGGAGATGACTTCTTCATGGAGCTATGGAGGTGGACAAACGGATCTACAAAGGTTGTATATCCGTATCCCTTAGTTAAGTGTTAACTAGTTTGCATTTTCGCCTAAATATCTAGCAAACGATCCGTAGTCGGGTTTCTCGGCACCTAGATTTTTTGAAATTGGCATGGTTGATGCCTTGTGAGACCTCACTAGGATAGAAAGGAACCCTACAGTGGTATCAGAGCCTAGCTAGAGCCTTAGGCGAAGTCTAGACTGAGTTTGAAGTCCGAACGTACCCGAAACCCGATCACAAATATGCTCTCTGTCCATTTTTTAAAATCTGGTCTTTTGCCAAATTAAAAATATGCAGAAAATCAAGCAGGGTTTTATAAGAATTACTGTAAATTTCGTGGACCTAATTCCACTTTCCCACCGCGGTTCCGCGGCATGAGCAAGGCTCATGCGGCGGATCCGCGGCCGTACGGCCACTGTAATTATATTATTTGGCACAGTAATTCTTAGTTTCCAGTGGTGATTTTTCTGGGAATTTTTAATTTTTTTTCAAGAGTTGAATTTTCTGCAGTTGTTTTGGGGATTCGGTGTTTCGATCGGATTATCAAATTTTGTCTGTGTGGCTTTCCGGATAAATTTTAGAATATGTTAAAAAGTTCGACCGGATATAAATACCCAATTTTTCCCCTGTCGGGAAATTTCCAAGTGTTGGATTTTTCCGTAGTTTAACGACGTTCTAAGTAGTGCAAGTAACGCGATGGACCCTCTAGAAGACAACAAACCTTAACTCGATTATGTGACCGTCTTGAACTGCCCTTTGAACCTTCGGGTTTGGGGCAGTACGGTGTGCCACATGTGAGGCGTTGGCTTGACCCTTCTACGGCTGGACCGTTGGTACTGAGGCACGAACGGAATGTTGTTAGACTTATTTCATGTGTTGAGCTGTATCGGGAAAACTTGGGTGTTCGATTGTTCGATCGGAAAGTTTAACATTTTCTGTTTATCTGGAATGTGATACAATAATTGGAATTCACAAATTGTTATGAGATAACGGAATGAATATTATAAACGTAGCAGTTTAGTCTCACTTGATCAGTTGCCACGGAATTTTGATGTGATCAAAAGTCCGTCGCAATCACGTAGCGTACGCGGATACTCGCCGGGTAAACTTAATAGACAGCCTCGCTCCATAGCCCCGACCAAGTGACTGTAGGAGAACCCCGTCGCCGAAAGCATCCGTTCGGGTGCTCGCAGCAGCGGTGTTCCACCTTGGTGCACTTCATCGACGGTATCGGGGGTGCGGCCGTCTACTGAAGTTTGCGACGAGCATTCGATCAGAATGTCGGGAATCTTGTTGAATTGCCCGACTTGATATTGAAAAGTGTTTTCGATAATGAGACTAAAATGCAGGGTTTATAATTGTTAGGCATGCGATGTCTAAGAAATTCATTTGGTCAAGCTTGCGATGTCTGAGCTGGTTGCGGATTCCAACTGTTGTAGTTTTACACTTTCTTTTCTGTGACCGTAAGTGTAATATGTGATATCGCCGGTTTCGTTGCTATATGTCAACGACAATTGGGATGCGCATATTTACTTACGTTGATGACATGTGATGTTATGTGTTGCTGGATATGTTATATTGGATCGTCGTGTTTGAATAGCCGGGGTTTTTATGTGAGATGAGTGTTTTTCATTTTCATTCATGTAAAAACTTGTATGTAATATTCTTTTATTGGGGCGCTTCCAGGTTGCAGAAGTTGTCACCCTTTGTATATTATTTACTTTTCCGCACTAGGATAGACCCAAGGAGGGGAGCAAAGTAACCGGGTTCTGGGGTCCAGTGGGAGACCAACTCGAGAAGTCGAGTCCGGGTCTCCTAACTCTAGAATTGGTAGGGTTGCTTGCCGCTCTCGTAGGGGTCTAGGGGTGTGGGTTTGGCTATTCATCACGACCGTGGAATCCGTATTTTATACTGGCTCGTATTGAAAACACGGACGTCCTAGTATATCCAATATTTCATATGTTTCTTCTGCTGCGATATCTGTGATGTGATCATGTGATGTTCTGTGATAGATACAGTATATAGTATATATGATATATTATATAGACGTTACTTATGTTTTTCACCCGTGCTAGCCCTGCCCCGCTCTGCCGTTAGTTACCCAACCTAACGGTGCACGAGGGGACATCGAGGCGAATGCGGATGGCATAAGTGTATGTCGTATTTATCTGTGATGTTTAGGTACTTAAATGATGGGATTTCATTAATGTGATTAATGAAAATAAAAGAAACCTAAGATGTTGTAGAATCGAATTTCAAAATAAAACAGGTAGCTACAGTTCTTGCTTTGCACAGAGGTATATGTGATATATCCTGCACCTTATTCGATGAGGAAAGGACCGAGATCCCTTCACCGGGAGTGACTCCTTTAGCAATAACTGGCAGATGCTACACACTCGATTTGTCTTTTGATTGCTTTTAAGAGTTTTTGCTTTGCACAGTGATATATATGATATATCCCGCACCTCATTCGACGAGGAAAGGACCGACGATCCCTTCACCGGGAGTGACTCCTTTAGCAAAACTAGAAAAGCCTCAAAAGCACTCCATTTTAAAATCATTTGATTCTACAACGATATAAAGTTCATTACGCAAAAGGTTTTCTTAAAAATCTGTCGTAGTCCTCCGTCATTTCAGATAGGTAATAGTTAGTATTCGTGCTGCGTTTGTTGACTCAGTCAAGGCGTAGTGTGCGGTAGCTGATTATTGCTTACCTGCAAAGCATATGATGTGATTGGATTAGGGTAGTCGTGCGGCCTTGTTGACTCAGTCAAGGGTCGTGCGGGTGGGTTTAATTCAATCGAGAAATGACGGGTTGAACTTTACTTGCGGTCTATGGTTTGTTGACTCAGTCAAGGTCATAGATCGCATGGGGAAAAATATTATCGGGAATTTCAAGTGTTGAAATTTGCAATGAGATTGCATACCTTCTATGAGATAGTTGGATCCCGATACCCGCTGTGAGTAATTGTTACTCCTGGGAGAGTTTTATACATTACAATTAGCCGATCAAGTAGGTGTCTAGAAAGGTGTCAACGGGGTTACGCCTCTGGGAAAACGAGGTTTACATTAATTAGGTTCGTGCGAAAGCACGGGGGACCTCCCTCAAAGTACCGACACTGGCCTGGCTGAAAGATTGGCGAACTTGTAGTGTGTAATTAATCCCGGCTAGTCTTTCCTTTTAGGGTTTGAAGGAAGATTTGATAAAAAGCAGTGGGAGCCATCCTGATTAGATAAAATAATAACCAATCTATTCTTGCAAGAGCGCACACTGAGTGTTTTCTTCTCTCTCTCTCCAGGTAGCGACCATATCACGCCTTAATCAAGATAATAATACGGATTATTGACCGAACCCGCTTGTTATACTGAGCTGGGGAACGTTGGTCCCGCTCCAACTTATAATTGTTATAAGACAGAGCAGAGCAGGAAATTGGGGATTACCAGAATTCCCGTGCCGCCCAAACGAAGAGAGTGCATGTTGATGCATCATCTTCGGGTGTGTTCATTACAAAGAACTGTTTCTCTGTATCCTCTATGTCCTGGGTATGTGATACCAGATCAGGATCCCAGATATGTAATCTGTTACATAGGGCTACAGATAGGTAGAGAACTGAGAACGGGTGATAAGTTTCATGAGACAGAAAACGGGGCAAGAGTTGCAGCCAAGTCTGTTGGTCACTGTCACCCTGTATTACCAATACATTGATTCTGAACGAATGTTATTAGATACCGAACCTGATATACAAAATCATATCAGTCTCTTTATTAGTAAAGAAATGATAAAATTTTGTATTGTTGGATAATGTTTTGAACATTTCCTATATCAAAAGTTGATCGGTTCAGGCACGTTATCTAAAAGCATTAATGTTCTAAATCAAACTACAGTTCTTCGTATACAGAACACACACAAGAGGAAGAGTTCAGAAATGAACGAATCCTTCTTGAGGTGTTGTAGACTAGGTCATATCAATGCGACCCGACTGGCTGAGTTACATTTAGATGCATATTTAAATCAGTTTGAATTTACATCTTGTGAAGCTCGCCAGTCATGTCACAAAGATAAGATGACCACAGCTCCGTTTACTGGAAACAGAGAAAGAGTTAGTGAACTCTTGGGATGATACATGTTGATGTATGTAGGTCCCCTGTCTACACATGCCAAGACCGGTTCTTAGTACTTCATTAAATTCTCTGATAATCTCCCAAGATTCAGACATATGTTCCTGTTGAAACACAAGTCCGAACCTTTTGAGATATTCACAGAATATAAGCGAGAAGTAGAGAACCAAAATACGGGTATAAGTATTATGTCCTTTGATGTGATCAAGGAGGAGAATACTTGAGCATGGAAATACTGGACTATTCTAAGGGAGAATGAGATTCTCTCTCAGCATTACTCCTCTGTATACACCATAGCACGATGGTATATCGGGGCGGAGAAATCACACCCTATATGATATGGTGTGCTCTATGATGAGTATTACTGAGTTACCTATTTCCTTTTGGGAGTTATGCACTTAAGAAGCTGCATACCTATTAAATAGGGTTCCAATCAAATCAGTTGCCTACCGCTTCATATGTGATATGGAATGGGAAGAACCCATGTCTTAAGTTAGTTAAGATTTGGGGTTGACCGGCCTATGTCTAAAAGCAAAATCCGGAAAAGCTCGAGGCAAGGTCTGTAATGTAGAACTGGAAAGGTTCCAGCTATACAAACTACAGCTGATGATTTGATAGAACCAAAGGATTCAGTAAATTCCAACGAACCTCAGCCTCTCCGCCGATCTAGTAGGGTTCCTCACCCACCTGAGAGATACTTCTGTTTCTCTATGACAGTGGGAGCGAGGATTGCATCATGAGATGATGACCCAACTAGTTTCGAGCAGGCCATCGAGAGTGATGACTCTGTAAGAATGGCTGGATGCTTAGCGATCTGAGATGGAATCCATGTACACCAACAAAATATGGACTTTGGTTGCAATATCTGAAGGGTTAAATCCCCATCAGGAGCAAGTATATCTTGAGAAGATTACTTGGTGTAGATGGAAAAGTTGAGACTTTCAAAGCTAGACTTGTTAAAAGTTTGCATCATTGACCAGGTGTGGATAATGATGAAACCTTTTCAAGTAGCTATGCTTAAGTCCATCCAGATCCTACTTGTCACGGCTACATACCATGACTGCGATATCTGGTGGTTGGGTGTCTTGACTGCTTTTCTAAATGATGATTTAGAAGAGAGCGTCTATAAGTACACAGCCAGAGGGCTTCGTAGACAGTGGGAGCAGCGGAAACGTGTGCAAGATGCTTTATAGGATTAAAGCAGGCATCGCGAAGTTGGAACATTTGTTTTGATGTATTAGTCAAAGAGTTTGACACCATCAAAATGGTAGATGAACCTTGTATAAACAAAAAGGTAGTAGGGAGTATAGTAATGATCCTCGTAGAGTACGTGGATGACATACTCTTGATAGGGAAGGAATTTCCTATGCTACGCTCGGTCAATCTCCGCTTATCACCATAATTCTCCATATAGGATCAAAGTGATACCTCCTAAATCCTGGATTTTGGATCTATGAGATAGATCTAAATGGATGTTAGGATACTCACTAGCTGTAGTGAGATGGTATCAATCGACCCTGGGAAGAATCACTGGAATGGTTCCAGGGTGATGAAGACGACTGAATGTCAGTCACAGGCATTGTCTTTACCCTCAGTAAAGGGACGGTATGTTGGAAGAGTTCCAAGCAAGATACCGTGACATACTAGACGATAAAGGCTGGATACATCGCTACTTAAGATGCTACCAAAGAGGCAGTCTGGGTGTATATTGGTTCATGAGATGAACTTTGTTCCTCCCATTGTGTGACAATGGAGTTGTGGCTTATGCCAAGAAACGCAGGTCCCATCAGTGATCCAGACATATTCTAACGCAGTATCACTTGATCATGGAGATGGTTGATCTCTAAGGGATCGAGGTTAGGAGAGTAGACTCAGAGGACAACGCGGCGGATCCACTCACGAAGGCCTATTCCCAGAGAGAGACTTTTATGGGATGGTTGAGTATGAGATACTACAACCACTGCTACAGATGGCCCTAGTGCAAGTGGGAGATTGTTAGTTATATGTATGCCCTAGAGGCCATTACTATACAAAGGATGTATATTGTAGTGGATGCTGGGACATATATAGGGAGGACTTTCTCGCTCGATATGATAGTATGCTATCTGGTTACTCTTTACCTTAACGTGTACACTGATTGTCTCTCTGTTACATGTTGGTAAAGCCCTTAGGATCTGTACTTGACTACCTGGACTATGATGCAGATCATACTAGTGGGGACATGGTAGTCCATAAGTACATCCTTCAAATTCCCTAGTCGAGGGTATATCGAGACGGGGCATCGATATACCAGAGTAGACTAACGTATACCTTCTCGACCCATACAGATGGGCGATGGATGATCCCATATCCATTGGTGTTTGACATCAGAGATGATATACGGTTGCTCAGTAGAGACTGGGTACACTGGATGGACTCGCCGAGAACTCCCAGATGGTATTATACCTCACGTCAGATGGCAGTTCTCTGGTGACACTGGTACAGAGTAGTCTGGTTACCCGAGATCGTCATAGAGTCTTGTGTGGTTCCCACTGTGCTTTGATTTCCATCTTACCACGTCCAAGAGGGCGTGCAAAACGGTGGTTTTTGGGTACAGTCCCGAGTCACATTGAGGCAATGAGCGATAGGAGGGGATTCGTCTCTCCCGGTATAGGGAGTTGATGTTGCGCTGTGTTCGATTGGCTATAACAGGAAATCCCTGGCCAGGGTTGCTGAGATTTACTGGTAAGTGTTACCAGTAGTTTCTCGAATTGTTATAGACCTCATATCGACACGACTTATCGAGCTATTGGGGTCTGACGTTAACCATCCCTAGGCAGGATATGCGACATATCAGACGATCAGACCGGACTGTACGGTAGTGTTACTGGTTGGATTCACTGGAGTGTGAGCGGGCTTGCTCGTCGATCTTCAGATCGCTCAATACCCGGGTGGCCGTTACGTTTAGCAGACCGCTTGCGGCTTGTGGGTGTTTGATATGATCATCACCTGCTGCCGGCGTATTGACGAGTCTTTAGAGTCCTACACAGAGCTTTCCTGGCTCAAGCGAAACGAAATAGGAGCGCATATGAGATATGTGCGGGACCGAGAATGATTCGTGTATGTGATACCGTATTCTATTCTCGCGAAGAATGTGTCGAATGGTTGTATGCGATATAACCTAGTTATCGAATCAAGGATTGATTCGATAAACCGATACATTGGATATTAGTCGGTTGTATGCGATATGACCGGATCCTTAAATCAAGTGTTGATTTAATGATTTAATGCATAATTATATACTTGATATATTACTTTGCATTAACTAGTATTGGTTCACTTTAAATGGATTTTCTCACTTGGTTTGTGCACATTGTATATGTGATATACTTTTGTACACAAGATTGTATCATGTTTGATGATACATGCTTTTTAGGTTAAGTGTAAAGAATTAACCTTGGTTAAGTTGTTGATTAGGGTTTTTACTTATTCATTTATCTTATTTATTTATTCATTTTGAATAAATTGAAAGATAAATGAATGGTGGCTTCATTTGTCTTTAGTTGAAGTTTCATGAAGCTTTGACTAATTGACCTTTTTGTTCTCATCCTTAACCCTAACCACTCAACCCAACCTTAGTTAATTCTCTACACTTAACTAAGGTTAAGATTATGATAAGTGTTCATTTTATTATCTATTTTTTAAATAACTTATCATAACTTATCATCTTCTTCCTCTTCTTCTTCTTCATGAAGAAAGCAAGCTCCATCAATGGTGATTGATGGAAACAAGTGAGAAATCCAATTCTAAAGTCTACCCACTTCCTATTTCTTCATCCTCTACCTCTTGCCAAGTAGTAGAGTGTGTTTTCCTTCATAAGTTTTCAAGGCTCGGTGAAGCTGGAGCTCGATCTAGTGATGCTTCGACGTAGATCATCTTCGGCACGTCGTCGATGACCTAGCCCGCTTCTTCTCCGATGAAGCCGACGCAAGAGCCCGGATTTCGGATTTGTACAGCGGAGATGACTTCTTCATGGAGCTATGGAGGTGGACAAACGGATCTACAAAGGTTGTATATCCGTATCCCTTAGTTAAGTGTTAACTAGTTTGCATTTTCGCCTAAATATCTAGCAAACGATCCGTAGTCGGGTTTCTCGGCACCTAGATTTTTTGAAATTGGCATGGTTGATGCCTTGTGAGACCTCACTAGGATAGAAAGGAACCCTACATAATATTCTTTTATTTGGGGCACTTCCGGGTTAAGGTCGATGCCACCTGTGTTGTATATTTTTTTCTTTTCCGCATTAGAATGGACCCAAGGAGGGGAGCATAGGTGACCGGGTTCTGGGGTTCAGTGGGAGGGCATCTCGAGGAGTCGAGACCGGGTCTCCTAAACTCCAGAATTGGTAGGGTCGCTTGCCGCTCTCGTAGGGGTCCAGGGTGTGGGCTTGGCTATTCATCGCGACTGTGGAATCCGTATTTTCTATTATTGGCTAAGTACTAAATACGGACGTCCTACTATATCCCACATTATATCTATGTTTCTGCTGCGATATCTGTGATGTGATCATTTGATATGTTCTGATGGATACAATATATAGTATATATGATATATTATATAAACGTTACTTATGTTTTACACCCGCACTAGCCCTGCCCTGCTCTGTCGTTAGTTACCTAACCTAACGGTGCACGAGGGGACATCGAGGCGAATGCGGATGGCATAAGTGTACGTCGTATTTATCTGTGATGTTTAGGTGACTTAAATGATGGGACTTCATTAATGTGATTAATGAAAGAAAAGAAACCTAAAAGATGTTGTAGAATCAAATTTTAAATAAAAGGGTAGCTACAGTTTTGCTTTGCATAGCGGTATATATGATATACCCTACACCTTATTCGATGAGGAAAGGGCCGAGATCCCTTCACCGGGAGTGACCCATTTAGCAATAACTGGCAGATGCTGTAAGTGCACGGCGGCGCCCCGGCTGTCAATCCGACGCCAAAATACGGAAGCGAAAAACTTTAATTTTGCAAACTAGCAAACCGGCACCACCGCGCACTAAACATCCGGATCGAACCATTAACTAGTCCTAGCTAACTACAAGATGGGGAATAGAGATATACCGACTGATCCGAGTCCTCCGGTCTTCCCATCGTCGTCCCGATCTCCCGCGGAATGTCCTGTCTCCACCTCGTCGCCGGAAGTGCACCACATCGCCTACATCTTTTACGGGCTCCCACCTCTATGCTGAGGCAACTCGGGCACGAAGCTGGCGAGTCGACGTGCCCAAGATTTGCTGTAGAATATAGTGTAGAACCATGTCTCATTTTGGGGTTCATGGAGGTGCCATTTTGGTGGAGGGATGATACATGAACTATGTAGAGTAACTTGGGGATTTTTGGAGCATCAAATGAACAAAAACCCCACACCAAAATAATGGGCAGCCCCAAGAGGGAGTTGCCGGCCATGGGACTTGGTGAGGTGAGAGTGAGAATGAGTGAGTGAAAATGATAGCCACATGAATAATGCAAGTGAGAGGAAAAGTTATCATATCAAGAAATGATCACAAAGAAACTCCAACACTCATACAACCATCATCATCCATCATCATCACCAAAAAGTCATGCCATCATGACACTACAAGACTAGCCATGATGACAAAAGAAAGTCAAGTGATCATGACACAACAATATGCAAAGACCCCCTTCCAAATTGTTTATTTGCACAAATGCAAATAAGCCCTCCTCCACCAAACTTCGGCCAATGAACGATACAAAGGAAATTGGCCGAAACGGAAAACAAACTGGCAACTCCAGAAAACTGGTCCCGTAATAAATTACAAGAAAACCCCGATACTGTGTATACACACCCGCATTTGTATTTCAACCGAAATACAAATGCAATGAGACAAAATCTACACTGTACTATACTAGGATCCGGCTTAAACCAAAGCCGGCTAATATAAACCGTTCGATCAGGATCCGTGCAATACCGTACGTATCTGATCGAATCCTGCCATATCTCCATACGGCCTCTACAGCGTTTCGCCCGAAAACTTGAGCAACTGAATGTGGGGGACTCTAAAGACTCGTCAACACCTTGGTTGTGGATTTAACCACTAGCACGTCAGAGGTATAAGCCAATACGTAACGGGCTACTAGGTATTGACCAAAAGGGACGTCTGTGAGCGAACTTAGCCTGACACCCTACTGAGCCTGTCAGTGACAATATCCGTACAGTCCGGTCCGTTCGTCTATGAGCATCGCATGGCGGGCCTAGGGGGGTGGTAAAAGTCAGACCCCCAAAAGCGGTACAAGTCGTGTCGGAGTGTAGCCCAGAACACCCTGAGATACTACTGGAATACCTACCAGTAAATCTCCTGCCTCGGCCGAGGGCTTCGTGTAATGGCTCTCCTAGACACAGCGCGACCTCACCCCCAATACCGGGAGAGACGAACCCCTGAAGATACGCTCACTGCCTCCATATGGCTCGGGACTGTACCCAACTAAAACCTGTTTGCACGTCTCCTTTGAGCGTGGTAGGGTAGTAATCAAAGGACAGTGGGAACTCACACGAGACAAATGACAATCCTCAGGTCGATGAACTAACCTGTACACATGTCACCAGGGAACTGCTATCTGACGTCAGGTATAAGACCAACTAGCATGTTTCCGGCGAGTCCTGTCCGGTGTACTCATAACCCAATGAGCACCTGTATACATCTTAGGTGATCCAACTGACACCAATGGCTTATGAGACCGGCCACCGCCCCTCGTCGGGGTCTCGACTGTATACACTAGTCTACTCTGGAGTATCGATGCCCTGTCTCGAAACTCGCACGACTAGGGACCTTTTAAGGATGTGCTTATAGACCCCCAGCTCCCACTTATATGACCGCCCTCATACTGCTGGTGGTCAAGCAAGAATCCTAGGGGCTCTATCAACGTGTAATAGCGACCTGTCAGGTCACCTAAGCAGTACACGATGATAAAGATAAACCAGATAGCATACTATCATCTCGAGTAAGACTGTCCTACTGGGACAGGTCCTCCCTCAATCATTGCAATCACGTGCCTGTGATCCAATAATTGACTCTGAGGGCACTATCTCCAACAATCTCCCACTTGCACTCAAGGCTAATTATTGCGATGTCGCATACTCACAGCCCGTGTGATACCGAACACCCAACTCCTCTACTAGTCAGTTTCACAAAACTCGTTTGCGAAACTATTGCGTTCGAGGAATAGCTCAGTGAGTGGATCCGCCTTGATGTTTCTTTCTATGTCTCTCTATATCTCAAGTTCGCGGAGAAAACCATCTCCCGAAATGAGCAATACCTGTCTTAGAATGTGTCTGGATGTCTGATGGGACCTAGCTCATAAATGAACTCCAAATCCAAACTTCTTAGACTGTATCGTCAACTGAACTTAATCAGTATCCAGCGCCATGCCTCCCTCAGTATCTGCTTTGATCACCTGCCCAAAATACTGCCCCTCATCAGAAGGAAAAACTATAACTCTGACAACCTCCTTATCGTCCAGGTCACCTTGGAAGCCTGGAATGATAACTGTCTCCTGAATGAGGATGTCGTTATCATATCCCTAGAACATCCACTTATGCTCTAAAGCTGCTTCCGATTGTTTCTCCCGGATTGGATCAATATCAACTTATTGCATCTACTGCAAGAACAACATCTGGTGTGGTACTTGACATCTCATGATTGACTCAATTGCCTAAGCAAGTGATCTGCCAATCATGCACATCCCTCTCCCCTTTAGTCTGTAAGACACCTTTAGAGAGGGTGACTCTATCACCTGCAGGTACACTGCCGTGCCAGGAGTCGTCCATTCTAAATGCTCTTAGAATGCTGTCTAAGTACCCTTAATTGGGAAACCACCCAAATCTAGATCTACAACCGTAGATCTAGTAACCAGTATGTCTGATATAATGTCCAAGTCCCATGTGGAGAAACCACTGTGTGACGACCAAAGTGTAACCGATTGTAGTATAGGAATATCATTTCCTACTATGTGTATGTCATCCAAATACCATAACATCACACCCTACTACCTTCTTAACAGATCCATCCCCTATTCTGACGAAGTCAAACCTATGACTGTCACATCAGAAATTGATGATCTATCTCCGCTATATCTGCTTTAGTCTATAAATAGACATAAGCTACCTATCCACCAATGCTTCCGCTGCTCCCACTGACCACGACAACCCTCTGGCAGAGTCATATACACGCACACTTCTGAAGCCAGTTCAGAACGACGCTATACTCATCCTCCCGCCGGGTCTCGCAGCCTGGAACAACAGCAATGGCAAGTGTGGGTAAACAAGAACTTCCCTGTCACCGTCCTTGAGGCTACCGGAGTACCTCTCGGGTGCCTGAAGTTACCCACTATATCTGCGGAGTGGCCAATGGAATGTCAAGCCAGATTGAATCTTTAGGTTCTTTATCAAATCTTCTGTAATCGTTTGCGGTTCTGGAATCACTTCCAGTTCTACCATACTCCCACTACTGTTTTCTGAAAAAATCCATTTTTGTTAAAACTGTGGCGAGTTAAGAACAATATCAATATTGATCTTCCAGATGGTAGAAAGTCAACCCTCGTCATAGCCTCGGTCAACCCACAAACAGCCATTACAGAAACGTGTCTTGAGTTGTCCAGTGTCTGGCTTTAATCATAAGCCGGACAACTCCCCGTACCTTAACATCGTTAAGAAATGAACTGTTCTATATCCAATATAGAACCGGAGGCACTGATTTAATTGAACCAGATTCAAATCATGCAGCTGTCTCCAGTGCATGTCAACTAAATGGAAGGAGGCCGATCAGCGTTACTCAACTTAGGAATGTTCCAATTATGAGTAACCTGAAAGAGAAGCAAGTTCTCTTAATCACTAATATCAACTGAACACCATATACAAGTATCTACATCTTCGATCAATTTGAAGAATCCCGATACTTGCAATACCTGGTTCTCTACTTTATTCAAATACCTATAACTTCTCAAAATTCGGACCGTGTGTTTCCACGAAACACCTGTCTAAAAACTAGAGAAGTCATAAGTAAACCGAATATAGAGCGAGGACCAACCCCTCTGTCCTGATGGACCCTGGACAACATACAATACTCTGTATAAGTCCCTTGAGTCTGAAAACTCATTCACTGTGTGTCGTAGGTTGAAAACTGTACTTATGGTTAAGAAGAATTACACCGCTGTTTAATGCTCCTTACCTAACCATCCACTGATATAGGTAAATGTCGTAGACATAATTTCAAAAAGGTATATCTCACTCTATGAAAATAGACGTACAGATATATCAATTTGAAATTGGTGCATGACAGCAGATATTCAAAACCAAATATTTTCCGACCGGCAAACAGTCCAGGTGACTTCCTCAAATATCACCGATTACAACGAATCCCGATACAATGAGGATGATCACCCAATTTCCAATAACTTACTCCCACTCATCATCTGTAAAACCATACAGATGTGAGAATCGTACCTGGTAAATACATACCCTGGAGTAAGGACTAATTGGGAAATCAGTTTTCTTTTAACAGTACACAGTGGCACTGAAACATTGAAATGTTTCGATGGGGTATCCCGGTATTCCTAGTAATGCCTCTTCCCGATTCACGACTGTAACCGTATAATTCTTTGCCACCTCTCCAAATCCCTTTATATGTCTTTAGTCATTACCTTCTGCACACCCCTTTAGGCCAAATGGTTTTCTTCCTTCCCTACCGTTCGGCACCAGCCTATGGTTTGGAAGAAGACTATCCAATAAGCATAATGGGTGTACTGTCCTAATCCTAGGAGCACTCGCAATGCGAGAGAAGGTGAAGATAAAAGACAACCTGAATAAATCTTATTCCTATTTCTCCTGAACCAGAATCCATCCCCGAACTGGAACAAGTTCCTTTCGAGTTCGTATATAACCATACGATGGAATATCCAATAAACTGTGGATCTTCGTAGTGATACGGAGTGTCCTGGAGAAATACAAAGGTGAAGTCAGAGTGGTAATGAAATACTTGGTTTAGTCGTGAATATCAGTCGCAATTTACTTTGCCCTCTTACTAACCCCTTGCTTTGTCTTAACTTAATACCTTCTGTACACCATCGTTATGCTAATTAGTTTTCTTCATTCCCCACCGTTCGGCACCAGCCTAAGGTTTGGAAGAAGACTATCCAATTTGCGTAATAGGTGTACTATCTCCTAAACCAAGGAGTACTCGCAACCTGAGAGAATGTAAAAGGAAAAAAAACTGAATAGTCCTATCCGTTTTCTCTAAAACTAGAAACCATCCTCGAATAAATTCTTTCGAGTTCGTATATAACCATACGATGGTTTTGTCCAATGGAAGTGGACGTTCGTAGTAATACGGGGTGTCCTGGAGAAAAGGGTAAAAGTAAGAGTGGCAATGAGGTATGCAACTCTGACAATCCAAAAGCCAGTGTTTAAGAAGGTTCGGTCAATTTTGGTCTCTGAGTCATAGTCTTAGGGTCGGGTCAATGATCGCTGCCAAAAAGAGAGAGAAAAGAAACACTCAGCGTGCACTCTAACCTAGATCAGAATGGTTACCAATTTATCTAATCTGGAAACCTCCCACTGTAACGTCAAATTCTTCTCCAAACCCAAAAGAAGAATTAGTCGGGATCACCCGAGGAGTAAACCAACTCATCAGCGGGAATCGGGATCCAACTATCATCGCATGATAACGTGACGGAATCCGCTCACGCTATCACACTCCAGAAGGTATGCGCATATCTGGCAAGTTTCAGTTCTTTTGAAACTCCCGATGTGATTTTTACCCCATGCTCTTATGACCTTGACTTTGGCCAACATATCATAAGTCACATGTCAAGTTCTACCCGTCATTCTCCAGGTTAATTTGAATCCACCCGTACCTACCCTTGACTTTGGCCAAAATGGAAGTACGACTGTCCCAAACCAACGCATCTATCTATGCTGCATATGAATACCCCAATAGCTACCAATCACTGTGCCTTGACTTTGGCCAACATACACAGCTTGAATACTATTGACTATCCATATGAAACGACGGAGGGCTACGAATGGTTTCTGGCGAAAACCTATAACGTAATGAACTTGATATCGTTGAAGGAACGGATAGCTTATAAAAATATAGTGACGAAAACCTTTGCTAAAGAGGTCACTCCCGGTGAAGGGATCTCGGCTCTTTTCCCGTAGAATGAGGCGCAGGATATTCCAACTGAATACCACGATGCAAAGCAAAAGTAATCGGCTATAGTGAATTTATTGCCCTGACGCAAACTTTTGTCCAAGGGGTCACTCCCGGTGAAGGGATCTCGGCCCTTTCCTCGTCGACTGAGGAGCAGGATATTCCAACTGAATACCACGATGCAAAACAAAAGTGAACGTCCTTGCAATAACAGCTTTTTGAAAAGTGTTCCAACAACATCAGATTAGGTTTGTTTTAACTTGCATTGATCCGAATCAACGCAGTCCCATCAATTGATCACACCACAAAGAACGAAAATATACTGATGTACGTATATGCCTTCCGCATTCGCCACTGGGTCCCGTCATTACCCGTTAGGTTAGCTAACTAACGACAGAGCGGGGACTGGACTAGCGCGGATGCAAAACATATACAACATCTACTAATATATATACCAATATATAATATTTCGCTCAAGGCGTGATAAAAAGTGCAACATCACAGAAATGTACAGCATCACAGAACAATACAGATATCTGGGATCCCCGGGTTTCACAGAGCCACTACTGAAACCCGACGTTCCCCTGGTCGTGTGGATAGCCTGTGCAATGAAATCCTAGACCCCTACGGGCGCGGCAAGTCACCCGCCAAAACCTGAAGCGAGGCAGCCCCCTTCAGCTCCGTGAATGGACCACCCAGCACTTCACGGAATCCGGTAACTTGGGCACCCCTCCTGGGTCAACCTGTACCCCCTACGAGTGCGGCGAATAGCCCGCCAATCCTAGAGTGAAGCCCCCTCCGTCTCAATGCCATGAGATGCGGGCTTGTTGCCCTCTAGAACTCGGCTATCCGTGCACCCCTCCGCGGGGTAATCTTAGTACAGAAAGTAAAATATACATACAACGGGTACAACGACCGCAACCTGGTCGTGCCCCAAAAATAATAATACAATCAGGCAGTGACGACAGTCCACATGTCGGACGCTCGCCCCGCAATATCAAATGTAAATAATACAACAAAAACTGTACTAGCATTGCATCCAGGCTATCCCCCACGACCAATCCGCTACATCACAGAACAATCACAGAACATCAACGTGAAAGTCACGTTCGCAAATCCGTCTAACCGGGCTATAGCAGTTAGACAGGATTTACCGATCGAGTGACATTCACGGTCGCAGATATAATGTAAATACTGTGAACTAATGTGTTTTAAATATCCGATCGATCAAATTTACCAAGTGGGCCCCTAAGTACTACTGTAGCACATCAAGAAATCTGGGCCCAAAAAATAACATTCCAGAAAACCTATTTTCCACTCAGGAGCATTCTGTAGAATTTTGGGGGACTGAACAGTTCAAGTCGTGGTGGAACCGCGGCCCAAGCATGGGTTTGGCCGCGGTTCCGCGGTGGTTTGGACTGTTCACGAGCCCAAATTTTCACAGAACTCTTAGAATTTCCTACACATCATTCTGAAACAAACTGAAAAATTTTTGGACTTCAAAAAATTTCGACAGAAACTGATGTGAAGAAAAATACGGTTTTTGGAAAATTGTTCGATCGGAAATGTAAAACACATTAGACAAAGCTAGACTATGTTAATGGCGAGGCTCTGATACCACTGTAAGTGCACGGCGGCGCCCCGGCAGTCAATCCGACGCCAAAATACGGAAGCGAAAAACTTTAATTTTGCAAACTAGCAAACCAGCACCAACGCGCACTAAACACCCGGATCGAACCATTAACTAGTCCTAGCTAACTACAAGATGGGGAATAGAGATATACCGACTAATCCGAGTCCTCCGGTCTTCTCGTCGTCGTCCCGATCTCCCGCGGAATGTCCTGTCTCCACCTCGTCGCCGGAAGTGCACCACATCGCCTACATCTTTAACTGGCTCCCACCTCTATGCCGAGGCAACTCGGGCACGAAGCTGGCGAGTCGACGTGCCCAAGATTTGCTGTAGAATATAGTGTAGAACCATGTCTCATTTTGGGGTTCATGGAGGTGCCATTTTGGTGAAGGGATGATACATGAACTATGTAGAGGAACTTGGGGATTTTTGGAGCATCAAATGAACAAAAACCCCACACCAAAATAATGGGTAGCCCCAAGAGGGAGTGGCCGGCCATGGGACTTGGTGAGGTGATAGTGAGAATGAGTGAGTGAAAATGATAGCCACATGAATAATGCAAGTGAGAGGAAAAGTTATCATATCAAGAAATGATCACAAAGAAACTCCAACACTCATACAACCATCATCATCCATCATCATCACCAAAAAGTCATGCCATCATGACACTACAAGACTAGCCATGATGACAAAAGAAAGTCAAGTGATCATGACACAACAATATGCAAAGACCCCCTTCCAAATTGCTTATTTGCACAAATGCAAATAAGCCCTCCTCCACCAAACTTCGGCCAATGAACGATACAAAGGAAATTGGCCGAAACGGAAAGCAAACTGGTAACTCAAGAAAACTGGTCCCGTAATAAATTACAGGAAAACCCCGATACTGTGTATACACACCCGCATTTGTATTCCAACCGAAATACAAATGCAATGAGACAAAATCTACACTGTACTATACTAGGATCCGGCTTAAACCAAAGCCGGCTAGTATAAACCGTTCGATCAGGATCCGTGCAATACCGCACGTATCTGATCGAACTCTGCCATATCTCCATACGGCCTCTACAACGTTTCACCCGAAAACTTGAGCAACTGAATGTGGGGGACTCTAAAGACTCGTCAATACCTTGGTTGTGGATTTAACCACTAGCACGTCAGAGGTATAAGCCAATACGTAACGGGCTACCAGGTATTGACCAAAAGGGACGTCTGTGAGCGAACTCAGCCTTACACCCTACTGAGCCTGTCTGTGACAATATCCGTACAGTCCGGTCCGTTCGTCTATGAGCATCGCATGGCGGGCCTAGGGGGTTGGTAAAAGTCAGACCCCCAAAAGCGGTACAAGTCGTGTCGTAGTGTAGCCCAGAACACCCTGAGATACTACTGGAATACCTACCAGTAAATCTCCTGCCTCGGCCGAGGGCTTCGTGTAATGGCTCTCCTAGACACAGCGCGACCTCACCCCCAATACCGGGAGAGACGAACCCTTGAAGATACGCTCACTGCCTCCATGTGGCTCGGGACTGTACCCAACTAAAACCTGTTTGCACGTCTCCTTTGAGCGTGGTAGGGTAGTAATCAAAGTACAGTGGGAACTCACACGAGACAAATGACAATCCTCAGGTCGATGAACTAACCTGTACACATGTCACCAGGGAACTGCTATCTGACATCAGGTATAAGACCAACTAGCATGTTCCCGGCGAGTCCTGTCCGGTGTACTCATAACCCAATGAGCACCTGTATACATCTTAGGTGATCCAACTGACACCAATGGCTTGTGAGACCGGCCACCGCCCCTCGTCGGGGTCTTGACTGTATACACTAGTCTACTCTGGAGTATCGATGCCCTGTCTCGAAACTCGCACGACTAGGGACCTTTTAAGGATGTGCTTATAGACCCCCAGCTCCCACTTATATGATCGCCCTCATACTGCTGGTGGTCAAGCAAGAATCCTAGGGGCTCTATCAACGTGTAATAGCGACCTGTCAGGTCACCTAAGTAGTACACGATGATAAAGATAAACCAGATAGCATACTATCATCTCGAGTAAGACTGTCCTACTGGGACAGGTCCTCCCTCAATCATTGCAATCATGTGCCTGTGATCCAATTATTGACTCTGAGGGCACTATCTCCAACAGATGCTACACACTCGGTTTGTCTTTTGATTGCTTCTATAGTTTCTGCTTTGCACAGTGATATATATGATATATCCCGCACCTCATTCGACGAGGAAAGGGCCGACGATCCCTTCACCGGGAGTGACCCCTTTAGCAAAACTAGAAAAGCCTCAAAATCACTCTATTTGAAAAACTTCACTTGATTCTACAACGATATCAAGTTCATTACGCAATAAGTTTTTCAGAAAAACCTGACGTAGCCCTCCGTCATTTCAGATAAATCCTACTTAGTATTCGTGCTATGTTTGTTGACCTCCGTCAAGGCATAGTATGCGGTAGCTAAGTAGTATTTATCTGCTTATGCATGTGATGCAGATTGGATTAGGGTAGTCGTACGACCTTGTTGACCTCCGTCAAGGGTCGTGCGGGTGGGTTTGATTCAATCAAGAAATGACGGGTTGAACTTGACTTGCACCCTATGGTTTGTTGACCTCCGTCAAGGTCATAGGATGCTTGGGGCAAAATATTATCGGGAATTTCAAGTGTTGAAATTTGCATTGAGATTGCATACCTTCTATGAGATAGTTGGATCCCGATACCCACTGCGAGTAAGAGTTAGTCCTGGGAGAGTTTTACACATTACAATTAGCCGATCAAGTAGGTGTCTAGAAAGGTGTCAACAGGGTTACGCCTCTGGGAAAACGAGGTTTACTTTAATTAGGTCCGTGCGAAAGCACGGGGAACCTCCCTCAAAGTACGGACACTGGCCTGGCTGAAAGATCGGCGAAGTTGTAGAGTGTAATTAATCCCGGCTAGTCTTTCCTTTTAGGGTTTGAAGGAAGATTTGATAAAAACCAGTGGGAGCCATCCTGATTAGATAAGATAATAACCAATCTGATCTTGCAAGAGCATACGCTAAAGTGTTTTCTTCTCTCTCTCCAGGTAGCGACCATGTCATGCCCTAATCAAGATAATAATATGGATGTATTGACTGAACCCGCATGTTATACTGTGCTGGGGAACGTTGGTTTCGTTCTTTCTTATAAGAGTTATAGGAATGAACAGGACATAGGAGAATACCAGGATTCCTATGCCACCCGAATAAAGAAAGTACATGATGATGCATTTTCTTCGGGTGTGTTCGTTACAGAGAACTGTTTCTCCATTAGCCCTACGTCCTGGGTATTAGATACCGAGTCAGGATCCCATATATGTAATCAGTTACATGGGCTTAGAAAAGGTAGAGAACTTGGAGAAGGTGATAAAGACATAAGAGTTGGAAATAGTGCAATTGTTGCAGCTAAGACTGTCAGGGAATATCACATTGCATTACCAACTGGTAATACATTGGTTCTGAACGAATGCTATTACATGCCGAACCTGATATGCAACGTTATATCAGTTTTTTTGTTGAGTAAAGAGGGATATAATTTTGTATTACAGGATAATGTTATGAATATTTTCCGTAACCAAAAGTTGGTTGGATCAGGCACGTTGTGCAATGGCATTTATTTTCCAAATCAATCAACAGTTCTAAGCATAACAAACACACACAAGAGGAAAAGTTCAGACCTGAACGAATCCTTCTTGTGGCATTGTAGACTGGGTCACATCAATGCGACACGACTAGCTAAGTTGCATAAGGATGGATATTTGAATCCGTTTGAATTTTCATCTTATGACACTTGCCAGTCATGTCTCAAAGGCAAGATGGCCAAAACTCCGTTTACGGGACACGGAGAAAGAGTTACTGAACTCTTGGGACTGATACATAGTGATGTATGCGGTCCTATGTCTACACATGCCAGGGATGGTTCTTCATACTTCATTACATTCACTGACGATCTCTCTAGGTTCGGGTATGTGTTCCTGATGAAACACAAATCAGAAGCTTTTGAGAAATTTAGAGAATATAAACAAGAAGTTGAGAACCAAACCGGAAAAAGTATTAAAATCCTACGATCTGATCGAGGAGGTGAATACTTGAGCATTGAATTCCTGGACTTCCTAAAAGAGAATGGGATTCTCTCTCAGCTGACTCCTCCATATACACCACAGCACAACGGTGTATTAGAACGGAGGAACCGCACCCTATTAGATATGGTGCGCTCTATGATGAGTGTAGCTGAGTTACCTATTTCCTTCTGGGGATATGCACTGGAAACAGCAGCATACCTACTGAATATGGTTCCTACCAAATCTGTGCCTACCATCCCATATGAGATATGGGAGGGGAAGAGACCATATCTTAATTTTATAAAGATATGGGGTTGCCCAGCCTATGTCAAAAGACAAAAATCGGACAAACTCGAGGCAAGGTCTGTTTTGTGTAAATTTGTTGGATATCCCAAGCATTCGCGAGGGTATATCTTCTACCACAGTGAGGAACAAAGAGTATTTGTTACTCAACATGCCACCTTTTTAGAAAAGGAATTTCTTGCAAAAGAGATTAGTGGCTTTGAGGTAGAACTGGAAGAGGTTCCAGCTGAACAAAACACAACAGAAGATTTAGTGGAACCAGAGGATTCAGTAGCTCCCAACGAACCTCAGCCGCTCCGCCGATCTAGTAGGGTTCCTCGCCAACCTGAGAGATACTACGGTTTTCTTATGGATGGTGGGAGCGAGGATTGCATCATGGAGGATGATGACCCAACTAGCTTCGAGCAGGCCATCATGAGTAGGGACTCAGTGAAATGGCTGGATGCTATGCGGTCCGAGATGGAATCCATGTACACCAACAAAGTATGGACTTTGGAAGTTGTTCCTGAAAGGGTAAAACCCATTAGGAGCAAGTGGATCTTCAAGAAAAAACTTGGTGTAGATGGGAAAGTGGAGACTTTCAAAGCTAGACTTGTTGCAAAAGGTTTTCGTCAAAGACCAGGTGTGGACTATGACGAAACTTTTTCTCCAGTAGCTATGCTTAAATCCATCCGGATCATGCTTGCCAACGCTGCATATCATGATTACGAAATCTGGCAAATGGATGTTAAGACCGTCTTTCTAAACGGTGATTTAGAAGAGTGTGTGTACATGACTCAGCCAGAGGGTTTCGTAGATAGTGGGAGCAGCGGGAAGGTGTGCAAGCTGCTTAAATCCATTTATGGATTAAAGAAAGCATCGCGGAGTTGGAACATCTGCTTTGACGTCGTTATCAAAGAGTTTGATTTCGTCAAAAATGTAGATGAACCTTGTATCTACAAGAAGGTGGCAGGGAGTAAGGTTGTCTTCCTCGTATTGTACGTGGACGACATACTCTTGATAGGAAATGAAATTCCTATGCTGCAATTGGTCAAGCTCTTCTTATCACAAAGATTCTCGATGAAAGATCTTGGTGATGCCTCCTGCATATTGGGGATTAGGATCTATAGAGATAGATCCAAACGGATATTGGGATTGTCCCAGTCCAGGTACATTGACACCATACTAAAGAGGTTTAGTATGGAAGAATCCAAGCGTGGGAACTTACCCACGATCTCTGGAGTCACTCTCTACAAAGAGATGTCTCCCAAGACTGATTTGGAGAGAGCTCGCATGCAAGGGATACCCTATGCTTCGGCTGTAGGCTCTATCATGTACGCGATGCTATGTACCAGACCCGATATAGCATACTCACTAAGTGTAGTGAGCAGGTATCAAGCTGATCCTGGAGAGAGTCACTGGACAGCTGTGAAGAGCATTCTCAAGTACTTACGAAGGACTAAAGAGATGTTCTTGGTGTATGGTAATGGAGAACTCCAAGTGGAGTCCTTTACCGATTCGAGCTTCCAGAGTGATAAGGACGACTCTAAGTCGCAGTCGGGATTTGTCTTTACCCTTTACGGAGGGGCGGTTAGCTGGAAGAGTTCCAAGCAGGAAACCGTGACAGACTCGACGATAGAGGCTGAATACATCGCTGCCAACGATGCTGCCAAAGTGGCTGTCTGGATCAAGAAATTCATTACTGAACTAGGAGTGGTTCCATCCATTGAGCATCCAATACCTTTGTATTGCGATAACAATGGAGCGGTGGCTTTGGCCAAGGAACCCAGGTCCCATCAGCGATCCAGGCATATTCTGAGGCGGTATCACCTGATCCGGGAGATAGTTGATCGCCGGAGATCGAGGTCAGGAGGGTTGACACGAAGAATAACACAGCGGATCCACTCACGAAGGCCATTCCCCATATACAGTTTGAGAGACTCTTCGCGATGCTCGGTATGCGATACTACAGCAGCTGGCCCTAGTGCAAGTAGGAGATTGTTAGTTATATGTATGCCCTAGAGGCCAGTATTGTACAGATGATGTATATTATATTGGATGCTTGGACATATATAGAGATGACTTTCTTGCTCGATATGATAGTATGCTATCTGGTTGCTCTTTATCTTAACATGTATACTTGTCTCTTTATACTGTCTTATAGTTACATGTTGGTAAAGCCCTTAGGATGTATACTTGACAACCTGGACTATGATGCGGATCATACTAGTGGGGACATGGTAGTCCATAAGTACATCCTTCAAGGTCCCTAGTCGTGGGTGTATCGAGACGGGGCATCGATATACCAGCGTAGACTAGCGTATACGCTTCTCGACCCATGAGATGGGCGATGGATGATCCCATATCGATTGGTGTTTGACATCAGAGATGGTATACGGGTGCTCAGTGGAGACTGGGTACACTGGACGGAGTCGCCGAGAACTCCCAGATGGTATTATACCTCACGTTAGATGGCAGTTATCAGGTGACACTTATACAGGTTAGTCTGTAGACCTGAGATCATCATAGAGTCTTATGTGATTCCCACTGTGCTTTGATTTCCACCTTACCACGTCCATGAGGGCATGCAAAACGGTGGTTTTTGGGTACAGTCCCGAGTCACATGGAGGCAATGAGCGATAGGAGGGGTTTCGTCTCTCCCGGTATTGGGGGTTGATGTTGCGTTGTGCTCGATTGGCCGTAACAGGGAAGTCCCTGGCTAGGGCTGATTGGAGATTTACTGGTAAGTGTTACCAATAGTTTCTCGACCCGTTATGAAACTCACATCGGCACGACATATCAGTTATTGGGGTCTGACGTTTACCACCCCTAGACTTGATATGCGACATATCAGACGAGGAGACCGGACTGTACGGGAAGTGTTGCCGGTTGGCTCGACGGGAGTTGTAGCAGGTTCGCTTGTTCTCTTCTGATCGCTCAATACTCGGGTGGCCGTTACGTTTAGCTGACCGCTTGCGGCTTGGGGTTGATTGATATGATCATCATCCACTACCGGCGTATTGACGAGTCTCAGAGTCCCACAATGGAGTTTCCTAGTCCAGGCGAAACGTTGTGGTGCGCGTATGCGATATGCGCATGGACCCGATTAAAATGCGCGTATAGGATACCGTATATTGATCGGGCGGCTTGCTTTTGGTAGGGGTCATATGTGATATGGCCGGATTGATAAATCAAGTGTTGATTTATCATTTAACCATTATCTTCTCACTTGAAATCCTTTCTTGAGTATGATGGATGTATGCATGCATGCATAGTTTCTTTATAGATTCATGCACATATGGATGTGCATACATACATACATACATCATCAATTATGGTTGCTTATACAATGAAAATGGTGGCAATATAAGACTCACACCATGGGTTTTTTATGTTGGAGATAGTGCCCTCAGAATCAATTATTGGATCACAGGCACGTGATTGCAATGATTGAGGGAGGACCTATACCGGTAGGACAGTCTTACTCGAGATGATAGTATGCTATCTGGTTTATCTTTATCATCGTGTACTGCTTTAGGTGACCTTACGAGTCGCTATTACACGTTGATAGAGCCCCTAGGATTCTTGCTTGACTACCAGCAGTATGAGGGCGATCATATACGTAAGAGCTGGAGTCTATATGCACATCCTTAAAAGGTCCCTAGTCGTGGGAGTTTCGAGACAGGGCATCGATTCTCCAGAGTAGACTAGTGTATACAGTCGAGACCCCGACGAGGGGCGGTGGCCGATCTCACAAGCCACTGGTGTCAGTTGGTTCACCTAAGATGTATACAGGTGCTCATTGGGTTATGAGTACACCGGACAGGACTCGCCGGGTACCTGCTAGTTGGTATTATACCTGACGTCAGATAGCAGTTCCCTGGTGACATGTGTACAGGTTAGTTCATCGACCTGAGATCGTCATTTGTCTCGTATGAGTTCCCACTGTGCTTTGATTACTACCCTACCACGGCTCAAAGGAGTCGTGCAAACAGGTTTTAGTTGGGTATAGTCCCGAGCCACATGGAGGCAGTGAGCGGATCTGCAGGTGTTCGTCTCTTCCGGTATTGGGGGTGAGGTCGCATTGTGTCTAGGAGAGCCAGTACATGAAAAGTCCTTGGCCAAGGCAGGAGATTTGCTGGTAGGTATTCCAGTAGTATCTCAGGGTGTTCTGGGCTACACTCCGACACGACTTGTACCGCTATTGGGGGTCTGACTTTTAACAACCCCCTAGGCCCGCCATTCGACACTCATAGACGAACGGACCGGACTGTACGGATATTGTCACTGACAGGCTCAGTAGGGTGTCAGGATGAGTTCGCTCATCGACGTCCCTTTTGGTCAGTACCTGGTAGCCCGTTACGTATTGGCTGATACCTCTGACGTGCTAGTGGTTAAATCCACAGCCATAGTATTGACGAGTATTTAGAGTCCACCACACTCAGTTACTCAGGTTTCGGGCGAAACGCTGTAGAGGCCGTATGGAGATATGGCAGGGTTCGATCGGATACGTGCGGTATTGCACGGATCGTGATCGGACGGTTTTTACTAGCCGGCTTTGGCTTAAGCCGGATCCTAGTATTAGATAGTGTATATTTTGTCTCTTTGCATTTGTGTTCAGTGGGAATACAAATGCGGGCATGTATTTGCAGTAGCGGGGTTTTCCTATAATTTATTACGGGATCAGTTTTCTGAAGTTGCCAGTTTGCATTCCGTTCCGGCCGGTTTTCCTTTGTTCTTTCGCGGCCGGACTTTTCGATGGAGGGGGTTATTTGCAGTTTGCAAATAACTTATTGTGGAGGGGTTTCTTGCAATTTTTGGCATCATGATGGTTCTTTAATCATTAGATTCCATTTGCATCTTATCCTTTGACTAGAATGGATTAGAGTTGATTTGAATGGAAATGACATTGTTATCATTGCCTTTTTAATATGGTCACCCCTTTTGCTTTTACTACCATCACCTCGCTTCTTGTTATGGATTCATTCCCTCTACCATTTCATGGGAGAAGGGGCCGGCCACAATTTGATAGGGATATGAGAGAGTTTCATTTTGGAGTGGTAGCATGATTCTTGATCTCATTTTTCTTGCTAGAAAATTGAAAGCACCAATTTTCTTTACCCTCTTCCTCCATCCTCCATGGCAACTAAACCCCAAAGAGACATAGACTACTACACTATTCTACAGCACATCTTGGACGCGTCGGCTAGCCAACTTGGCGCCCGAGTTGCCTCGGTCCAGAGGTGGGAGCCCGTAAACGAACCCGGCTACGTGGTGCCCTTTTCCGACGAGGAGGAGTTGAACGAAGTTTCCGCAGGAGATCGTAGTGGAGACGAAGACCGAAGGACACGGATCGCTTGGTATACTTCTCTACCCATCTTGTTGTTTGCTAGTAGCTACGTTAATGGCCCGATCCGGGATAAAAGTGCGCGGTGGTGCCGGTTTGCTAGTTTGCAAAGTTTTTGTTTCCGCGTTTCCGGCGTCGGATCGACGGCCGGGGCGCCCCCGCGGACTTACATTGGTATCAGAGCCACGCCGTTAACCTACCTAGCTTGCTCTAGTATGTTTAAAACCCGATCGAACAAAAATCGCAAAAACCGTATTTCTAGTGCATGTGTTCTCTGTTGAAATTTTTCCAGCTCCAAAAATTTTTCAGGTTATTGCAGAAAGACATGCAAGAAATTCTAAGAATTCTGGGAAAATACGATTCACTGATTCCTTACTATGACCGCGGAAACGCGGCCAAACCCCTGGTTTGGCCGCGGTTCCGCGGTGGTTAAGTGGAATCACTGAACCAAATTTTTCCAGTGGGCTTTTGAATTGGAAATAGGAGTTTTGGGATATTATTTTTGGGCCCAGATTTTCTGTAAGTGCTACAGTACTGCTTGGGGCCCACTTTGATAAATTTGTTCGATCGGATATTTTAAACATGCTAGTTCACAGTATTTACATTATATCTGCGACCGTGAATGTCATTCGATCGGTAAATCCTGTCTAACTGCTATAGCCCTTTTAGACGGATTTGCGAACGTGACATTCACGTTGATGTTCTGTGTTATGCTGTGTCGTTGCGGATCGGTCGTGGGGATAGCCTGGTTGCAGTGGTAGTACAGTTCTGTTTTATATGTACATTTGATATTGCGGGGCGAGCATCCGACATATGGATTGCCGTCACTGCCTGTTTGTATTATTCTTTTGGGGCACGACCAGGTTGCGGTCGATGTACCCGTTGTATGTATATTTTACTTTCTGTACTAGGATTACCCCGCGGAGGGGTACACGGATAGCCGGATTCTAGAGGGCAACGAGCCCGCATCTCATGGCGTTGAGACGGAGGGGGTTTTACTCTAGAATTGGTGTGCTATTCGCCGCACTCGTAGGGGGTATAGGTTGACCCAGGAGGGGTGCCCAAGTTACCGGATTCCGTAAAATGCTGGGTAGTCCATTCACGTTGTTGAAGGGGGCTGCCTCGCTTCAGGTTTTGGCGGGTAACTTGCCGCGCCCGTAGGGGTCTAGGATTTTCATTGCACAGGCTATCCACACGACCAGGGGAACGTCGGGTTTCAGGAGCGGCTCTATGAAACCCGGGGATCCCAGATATCTGTATTATTCTGTGATGCTGGTTACATTTCTATGATGTTGCATTTTTATCACACCTTGAGCGAATATTATATATTGATATATATACTAGTATATGTTTTGCATCCGCGCTAGTCCAGTCCCCGCTCTGTCGTTAGTTAGCTAACCTAACGGGTGATGACGGGACCCAGTGGCGAATGCGGATGGCATATACGTACGTCATTATTTTCGTTCTTTATTGGTGTGATCATTTGATGGGACTGCGTTGATTCGGATCAATGCAAGATAAACAAACCTATTCTGATGTTGTTGGAACACTTTTTCAAAAAGCTGTTATTGCAAGGGCGTTCTCTTTTGTTTTGCACAGTGGTATTCAGTTGGAATATCCTGCTCCTCAGTCGACGAGGCAAGGGCCGAGATCCCTTCACCGGGAGTGACCCCTTGGACAAAAGTTTGCGTCAGGGAAATAACTTCACTATAGCCGATTACTTTTGCTTTGCATCGTGGTATTCAGTTGGAATATCCTACACCTCATTCTACGGGGAAAGAGCCGAGATCCCTTCACCGGGAGTGACCTCTTTAGCAAAGGTTTTCGTTACTATATTTTTATAAAGCTATCAGTTCCATCAACGATATCAAGTTCTTTACGTTAAAGGTTTTCGCCAGAAAACATTCGTAGCCCTCCGTCGTTTCATATGGATAGTCAATAGTATTCAAGCTGTGTATGTTGGCCAAAGTCAAGGCACAGTGTTTGGTAGCTATTTGGTATTCATATGCAGCATAGATAGATGCGTTGGTTTGGGACAGTCGTACTACTATTTTGGCCAAAGTCAAGGGTATGTACGGGTGGGTTCAAATTAACCTGAACAATGACGGGTAGAACTTGACATGTGACTTATGATATGTTGGCCAAAGTCAAGGTCATAAGAGCATGGGGCAAAAATCCACATCGGGAGTTTCAAAAGAACTGAAACTTTCCAGATATGCGCATACCTTCTGGAGTGTGATAGCGTGAGCGGATTCCGTCACGTTATCATGCGATGATAGTTGGATCCCGATTCCCACTGTTGAGTTGATTTACTCCTCGGGTGATCCCGGCTAATTCTTCTTTCAGGTTTGGGGAAGAATTTGACGTTGCAGTGGGAGGTTTCCAGATTAGATAAAGTGATAACCATTCTGATCTAGGTTAGAGCGCACGCTGAGTGTTTCTTTTCTCTCTCTCTTTGGCAGCGACCATTGACCCGACCCTGGACTATGACTCAGTGACCAAGTTGACCTAACCTTCCTAACACTGGCTTTTGGATTGTCAGAGTTGCAGACCTCATTGCCACTCCTAGTTTTACCCTTTTCTCCAGGACACCCCGTATTACTACGAACGTCCACTTCCATTGGACAAAACCATCGTATAGTTATATACGAACTCGAAGGAATTCGAGGATGGTCTCCGGTTCTAGAGAAAACGAATAGGACTATTCAGTTGTCTTTTCCTTTTACCTTCTCTCAGGTTGCGAGTACTCCTTGGTTTAGGAGATAGTATACCTTTTACGCAAATTGGATAGTCTTCTTCCAAACCATAGGCAAGTGCCGACCGGTAGGGAATGAAGAAAACCAATTAGCCTAAACGGTGTACAGAAGGTATTAAGTTAAGACAAAGCAAGGGATTAGTAAGATGGCAAAGTAAACTGCGACTGCTATTCACGACCAAACCAAGTTTTTCTTCGCCAATCCTAAATCACCTTTGTATTTCTTCAGGACACTCCGTATCACTACGAAGATCCCAAGTTTATTGGTTAATCCATCGTATGGTTATATACGAACTCGAAAGGAACTTGTTCCAGTTCGGGGATGGATCCTGGTTCAGGAGAAATAGGAATTAAGTTCATTCAGTTGTATTTTATCTTCACCTTCTCTCGCATTGCGAGTACTCCTAGGATTAGGACAGTACACCCATTATGCTTATTGGATAGTCTTCTTCCAAACCATAGGCTGGTGCCGAACGGTAGGGAAGGAAGAAAACCATTTGGCCCAAAGGGGTGTACAGAAGGTAATGACTGAAGACATATAAAGGGATTTGGAGAGGTGGCAAAGAATTATACGGTTACAGTTGTGAATCTGGATAATGGAAGAGGCATTACTAGGAATACCAGGATACCCCATCGAAACATTTTAATGTTTCGGTTTTACTGTGTACTGTTAAAAGAAAACTGATTTCCCAATTAGACACTTGCTCCAGGGTATGTATTTACCAGGTATGATTCTCACATCTGTATGGTTTTACAGATGATGAGTGGGAGTAAGTTATTGGGAATTAGGTGATTATCCTCATTATATCGGAATTCGTTGTAATTGGTGATATTTGAGGAAGTCACCTGGGTTGTTTGCCGGTCGGCAAATATTTGGTTTTGAATATCCGTTGTTATGCACCAATTTAAAATTGATATATCTGTACGTCTATTTTCATAGAGTGAGATATACCTTTTTGAAATTATGTCCATGACATTTACCTATATCAGTGGATGGTTAGGTAAGGAGCATTGAACAACGGTGTAATTCTTCTTAACCATAAGTACAGTTTTCAACCTAAGACACACAGTGATTGAGTCATTTGACTCAAGGGACTTATACAGAGTATTGTATGTTGTCCAGTGTCCATTAGGACAGAGGGGTTGGTCCTCGTACTGTATTCTGTTTACTTATGACTTCTCTAGTTCTTAGACATGTGTTTCATAGAAATGAAAGGTCTAAAGTTTTGAGAAGTTATAAGTATAAGATTAAAGTAGAGAACCAGGTATTGCAAGTATCAGGATTCTTCAAGATGATCGAAGATGTAGATACTTGTGAATGGTATTCAGTTGATAGTAATGATTAAGAGAACTGGCTTCTCTTTCAGGTTACTCATAATTGGAACTATTCCTAAGTTGAGTAACGCTGATTGGCCTCTCTCCATTCAGTTGACATGCACTGGAGACAGCTGCATGATTTGAATCTGGTTCAATTAAATCAGTGCCTCTGTTTCTTGGATATAGAACAATTCATATCTTGACATTGTTAAGATACGGGGAGTTGTCCGGCTTATGCTTAAAACCAGACTCCGGATAACTCAAGGCACGTTTCAATAGTGGCTGTTTGTGGGTTGACCCGGGCTATGACGAGGGTTGATTTTCTACCATCTGGAAGATCAATAGTGATATTGTTCTTAACCCGCCACAGTTTTAATAAAAATGGATTTTTTCAGAAAGCAGTAGTAGGAGTATGGTAGAACTGGAAGTGATTCCAGAACCGCAAACGATTACTGAAGATTTGATAAGAACCTAAAGATTCAATCTGGTTTGACATTCCATTGGCCACTCCGCAGATATGGTGGGTAACCTCAGACACCCGAGAGGTACTTCGGTATGCTCAGGGACGGTGGCAGGGAGGTTCTTGTTTGCCCAGACTTGCCATTGCTGTTGTTCCAGACTGTGAGACCCGGCAGGAGGATGAGTATAGCGTCGTTCTAAACTGGTTTTAGAAATGTACGTGTATATGACTCTGCCAGAGGGTTTTCGTAGTCAGTGGGAGCAGCGGAAGCATTGGTGGACATCAGGCTTATGTCTATTTATAGACTAAAGCAGATATAGCGGAGATAGATCATCTTTTTCTGATGTGACAGTCATAGGTTTGACTTCATCAGAATAGGGGATGGATCTGTTGAGAAGGTAGTAGGGTATGATGTCCTGGTATTTGGATGACATACACAGAGTAGGAAGTGATATTCCTATACTACGATCGGTTATACTTTGGTCATCACACAGTGGTTTCTCCACATAGGACTTGGATATTATATCAAACATTCTGGTTACTAGATCTATGGTTTTAGATCTAGATTTGGGTGGTTTCCCAATTTGGGTACTTTGACCGCATTCTAAGAGTATTTAGAATGGACGACTCCTGGCATGGTAGTATACCTGCAGGTGATGGAGTCACCCTCTCTAAAGGTGTCTTACAGACTAAAGTGGAGAGGGATGTGCATGATTGGCAGATCACTTGCTTAGGCAATTGAGTTGATCATGAGATGTCAAGTACCACACCAGATGTTGTTCTTGCAGTAGATGCAATAAGTTGATATTGATCCTATCCTGGGGAAACAGTCGGAAGCAGTTTTAGAACATAAATGGATGTTCTATGGAATTGATAACGGCAGCACTCCTTCGGGAGACAGTTATCATTCCAGGCTTCCAAGGTGACATGGATGGCAGAGTGGCTGTCAGAGTTATAGTTTTCCCTCTGACGAGGGGCAGAATTTTGGACAGGTGGTCCAGGTGGATACTGAGGGAAGGATGGCGCAGGATACTGATTAAGTTCAGTTGACGATACAGTCTAAGAAGTTTGGATTTGGAGTTCATTTATGAGCTAGGTCCCATCAGACATCCAGACACATTCTAAGACAGGTATTGCTCATTTCGGGAGATGGCTTTCTCCGCGAACTTGAGATAAAGAGAGAGATAGAAAGAAACACCATAGCGGATCCACTCACTGAGGCTATTCCTCGAACGCAATAGTTTCGCAAACGAGCTTTGTGAGACTGACTAGTAGAGGAGTTGGGTGTTCGGTATCACACGGGCTGTGAGTATGCGACATCGCAATAATTAGCCTTGAGTGCAAGTGGGAGATTGTTGGAGATAGTGCCCTCAGAGTCAATTATTGGATCACAGGCACGTGATTGCAATGATTGAGGGAGGACCTATACCGGTAGGACATTCTTACTCGAGATGATAGTATGCTATCTGGTTTATCTTTATCACCGTGTACTCCTTTAGGTGACCTTACGGCTCGCTATTACACGTTGATACAGCCCCTAGGATTCTTGCTTGACTACCAGCAGTATGAGGGCAATCATATACGTGAGAGCTGGAGTCTATAAGCACATCCTTAAAAGGTCCCTAGTCGTGGGAGTTTCGAGACAGGGCATCGATTCTCCAGAGTAGACTAGTGTATACAGTCGAGACCCCGACGAGGGGCGGTGGCCGGTCTCACAAGCCACTGGTGTCAGTTGGTTCACCTAAGATCTATACAGGTGCTCATTGGGTTATGAGTACACCGGACATGACTCGCCGGGAACCTGCTAGTTGGTATTATACCTGACGTGAGATAGCAGTTCCCTGGTGACATGTGTACAGGTTAGTTCATCGACCTGAGATCGTCATTTGTCTCGTGTGAGTTCCCACTGTGCTTTGATTACTACCCTACCACGGCTCAAAGGAGTCATGCAAACAGGTTTTAGTTGGGTACAGTCCCGAGCCACATGGAGGCAGTGAGCGGATCTGCAGGGGTTCGTCTCTCCCGGTATTGGGGGTGAGGTCACGCTGTGTCTAGGAGAGCCAGTACATGAAAAGTCCTTGGCCAAGGCAGGAGATTTGCTGGTAGGTATTCCAGTAGTATCTCAGGGTGTTCTGGGCTACACTCCGACACGACTTGTACCGCTATTGGGGGTCTGACTTTTACCAACCCCCTAGGCCCGCCATTCGACACTCATAGACAAACGGACCGGACTGTACGGATATTGTCACTGACAGGCTCAGTAGGGTGTCAGGATGAGTTCGCTCATCGACGTCCCTTTTGGTCAGTACCTGGTAGCCCGTTACGTATTGGCTGATACCTCTGACGTGCTAGTGGTTAAATCCACAGCCATAGTATTGACGAGTCTTTAGAGTCCACCACACTCAGTTACTCAGGTTTCGGGCGAAACTCTGTAGAGGCCGTATGGAGATATGGCAGGGTTCGATCGGATACGTGCGGTATTGCACGGATCGTGATCGGACGGTTTTTACTAGCCGGCTTTGGCTTAAGCCGGATCCTAGTATTAAATAGTGTATATTTTGTCTCTTTGCATTTGTGTTCAGTGGGAATACAAATGCGGGCATGTATTTGCAGTAGCGGGGTTTTCCTATAATTTATTACGGGATCAGTTTTCTGAAGTTGCCAGTTTGCATTCCGTTCCGGCCGGTTTTCCTTTGTTCTTTCGCGGCCGGACTTTTCGATGGAGGGGGTTATTTGCAATTTGCAAATAACTTATTGTGGAGGTGTTTCTTGCAATTTGTGGCATCATGATGGTTCTTTAATCATTAGATTCCATTTGCATCTTATCCTTTGACTAGAATGGATTAGAGTTGATTTGAATGGAAATGACATTGTTATCATTGCCTTTTTGATATGGTCACCCCTTTTGCTTTTACTACCATCACCTCCCTTCTTGTTATGGATTCATTCCCTCCACCATTTCATGGGAGAAGGGGCCAGCCACAATTTGAGAGGGATATGAGAGAGTTTCATTTTGGAGTGGTAGCATGATTCTTGATCTCATTTTTCTTGCTAGAAAATTGAAAGCACCAATTTTCTTTACCCTCTTCCTCCATCCTCCATGGCAACTAAACCCCAAAGAGACATAGACTACTACACTATTCTACAGCACATCTTGGACTCGTCGGCTAGCCAACTTCGCGCCCGAGTTGCCTCGGTCCAGAGGTGGGAGCCCGTAAACGAACCCGGCTACGTGGTGCCCTTTTCCGACGAGGAGGAGTTGAACGAAGTTTCTGCGGGAGATCGGAGTGGAGACGAAGACCGAAGGACATGGATCGCTTGGTATACTTCTCTACCCATCTTGTTGTTTGCTAGTAGCTTGGTTAATGGCCCGATCCGGGATAAAAGTGCGCGGTGGTGCCGGTTTGCTAATTTGCAAAGTTTTTGTTTCCGCGTTTCCGGCGTCGGATCGACGGCCGGGGCGCCCCCGCGGACTTACATTTTATATGGAATATTATTGTATTTATGCTAAAAACAAAAGGAAAAAGAAATGGGTTAGTTTTGGATTGTTTCTACACTCTTCTTGACCTAACCTTACTCACCCACCATTTAACCATGGTTTACTCTTCCTTTTAGTTTTTAACTCAAGTACAATAATGATTCAACCATGGTTTGAGATGATAGATAAAAAATATATTTTGATATATTTTCTATTTTCTTTTATGAGTAGAACTTATCTTCTTCTCAAATTGCCATCATCTTCTTCTTCCTCTCTAATTTTGCTCTCAAGTTTTTTGTAGTGAGCAATATACTCATGAAGATTGGATTTTGAAGTGAGAATAAGAACCACAACATCATTCTACACAAGTTTAGCCAACTTGTTTAGAGTGTTAGCTTCATTTCGTTCACTTGATCGGATAAAGTTGCAAGCTTGGACAAAGCGGACTCCGGGTGGATCATCGGTGACCTCGAGGAGTTCAAGCGGAGCTCTTTCAAACCCCAAGTAGCCGAGGAGTCTAGCGTATGGAGCTACAAAGGTTGTACTCTCAAAACCCTAGCCCTTCTTTCATATGGTGATGTGAAAAATTTAGAAACCCTAATTTTTCTAGGAACGATCCGATGCTTGTTAACTTAGCACCCTAAAGACTCCACCTTTGGTTCATATGATGCTTCTAAACCCTTCATGAGGTGCTAGGCTAACCCAACAAGAACTAGAGAAGCAATCAAAAGACAAAACTGAGTGGGTTGTAGAATTTGCTAGTTTCGCTAAAGAGGTCACTCCCGGAGAAGGGATCTCGGCTCTTTCCTCATCGAATGAGGTGCTGGATATTCATCAAGGAATAACACTATGCAAAGCAAGAATTACAGCTACCAGTTTTTAAAATAGGATTCTACAACATCTTTAGGTTTCTTTCCTTTTCATTAATCTCATTACTGAAGTCCCATCATTTATGCTTCCTAAGTATCACAGATAATGAAACGAAAATACAACATATGCTTATGCCATCTGCATTGGCCACGGAGTCCCGTCATGCATCGTTAGGTTACTTAACTACCGGCAGATTGGGGCAGGACTTGCGCGGATGCAAAACATAAGCAACTTTTATTATATATCATATATATAATATAAAGCATTCATCTCACGCAGTTATATGATCTCATCACAGAACATTGCAGCAGAAGTCAACATATGAAATATTGGATATATTAGGAGGTCCGTGTTTTAAATCAAGCCAGTAAAAAACACGGATTCCACGGTCGCGATGATTAGCCAAACCCACATCCTTAGACCCCTACGAGAGCAGCGAGAAACCCTACCAATTCTAGAGTTAGGAGACCCGGTCTCGACTCCTCGAGATAGGCTTCCACGGGACTCTAGAACCCGGTTACTTATGGTCCCCTCCTTGGGTCTATCCTAATGCGGAAAAGTAAATAATATACATCAATGGTGACATCATCCTCAACCCGGAAGTGTCCCAATAAAAGAATATCACATACAAGCTTTTACATGAATAAAAATAAAAAAACTCTCATCTCACGCAAAACCCCCCGGCTATTCAAACACGACGATCCAATATAACATATCCCAGCAACACATAACATCACATGTCATCAACGTAAGGAAATATGCGTATCCCAATTGTCATTGACGTATAGCAACGAAACCGGCGATACAACACATATTACACTTACGGTCGCAGAAATGAAAGTGAAAACTACAATAATTGGAATCCGCAACCACATTAGACATTATAAATCTTAAATATCACATACTACGGATTTCATGCCTAACCAAATGAATTCCTTAGACATCATAAACCCGGAATATCTCATATTTTGAATTTCATGCCTAACATTATAAACCTCGCATTTTAGTCTCGATATTGAAAACACTTTTCAATAACTAGTCGGGCAATTTAACAAGATTCCCAACGAATGATCGTCGGAAATATTAGTAGACGGCCGCACCCTCGATACCGTCGATGAAGTGCACTTAGGCGGAACACCGCGGCCGCGAGCACCCGAACGAATGCTTTAGGCAATGGGGTTCTCGAAGTTTGCGACGGAGTAATGTTACCCAGCGTTATGGGGCGTAGCTATCTATTAGTGTTACCCAGCGTGCGTTCGCGTACTATACGAGATTGCGACGGAGTTTTGATCCGAATCAAAACCTCACGGCAACCGATCAAATGAGACTAAATTGCTAGGTTTACAAAATTCAAACCAGTTTTCACAAAACTAATTATTGTGGATTTCAAATATTGTATCACATCTCATAGATAGCTAGACGATGTTAAACATTTCGATCGAATCAACAAACACCCACATTTCCCAGAGAGCTCAATACTTGAGACAGTTTTAAAAATACCCAGAACATGACACAAGCACCTACGGACCAACTGAAGAAGGGCCATTCCTGACCTCACCAACGGCGCCACGGAACAGCAGCAAACCCTAAGGTTTGGCCGCGGTTCCGCGGTCGTATGGTCGAGTTAGGAGTTCGTTCTTCTCTAGGATCCATTGAAAACCCTGCATGATTTTTGAATATTTTTAACTAGGAAAAATCCAACATTTGGAAAAATTTCCAGAGAGCATGGGAAATATTGTTTTGGAAGTTCGATCGAACACTTTAACGTCGTCTAGGCCACTCCTAATGCTCTAGCAAGGCTCTGATACCACAGTTGGGTTCCTTAGCATCCTCACAATGTTTTCTAAGGTATCAAGCATGCAATTTAAAAAATCTAGAGTGCTAAGAAACCCTAAACCAAGGATCTAACTAGAGAATTAGGGTTAGATAAAGCAAGTAAACAACTTTACTCTAAGTAAACAAGGAATACAACCTTTAGATCGGTCCTTCACTTCTAAAGCTCCGTGTAGTAGTTCCTTATCTCTAAGTAGTGGTCTTCCGGACTCTCGTTAGGCTCCACTAGGCGAAAGGAACGAGCTTGCTCAAAGATCTTCGAGGCCGAAGATGATCTACGTCGAGGAGACTCTAACTCAAGCTACCTCTTCACTAATTGAGAATTAGTGAAGCAAACAACCTATACTAAATGGCTAGTCTAGTGTAGATTGATGAAATAGGAATTTTGCTCACTTTAGAATAATTTTTCTCACTCTTTTTCTTCACCTCAAGAAAACCTAGTGAGCAAACATGAGTTGAAGAAGATGATGTCAAGAATAGAATGAGAGTGAATTTCAACCATGGGTGAGATAATATGAATTATTATCATTGTAGAGACTTAACCATGACTAAAGATAATGGTTGGGTTAATAAATATTTTAAGTAAAAACAAAATTAGTGGACTTTAGTCAAGGCTTCCACAAGCTTCTCCAAGCCTCTTAGCCATGCTAATTTCCACTTAATTTTGAATTTTCTCTAAATAAATAATCACCCTAATTATCTATGGTATGGTATAAGTCTCATACACCCATCTACAATGTATCATCAAGCATGATACCAAGAATAATACATTAATATATATCACATATATATTAAATGTACAATGAGAAAAAGAAATTCTTAAGTAAGCTAATATTAGTTAATATATATTAATATATCAAATATATAATTATATATTAAATTATTAAATCAACACTTTATTTAATAATTCGGCTATATCACATATAACCGACTAATATCATATGTATTAACTTATCGAACATTGACGATAGTGTTTACGATTATGATTTAGTGATTTGAATTTCATATTTTCGTTGATTGGATTTTGGTATTTTGAGAACTTTGTTCTACGATTGGTATTTCATGTGTGTACATTCATTACATTCTATTTGTGTTTCATATATCAGTTGTATTAATGTTGTTTAGTACATACCCAGTACACTTGATTTGGTTTTATATATTTCGAGATTTTTGATTTGATTTCGTGCATAGGGGTTACACATGATTTTGACATATGTTTCGACCTAGTTTTCATGCATTTTTGTACTGTGATTTCGATTTTGATATTCGATGTATGTTTTCTTGCACCATGTGCACCTGATTAGGATTCTTGCGCACACTTGGCGCACTTGATGCGATTTTGTGCACACCAGATGCACTAAATCGGGGTTTTGTGCAGATTAGATGCACCTGATAGTGAGTCGTGCACGCCCGTTGCACTTAACAGATGTTTTGGTGCACACCTGTTGCACTTATATTGTTTTTGTGTGTGTTCATGGTATCTGTATTTGGTTTCGATTTCAGTGCGCACCGGACGCACATGATATTTTATTGATGTGATTGGGATTGATTTCAGTTTGAGCAGTATGTTTCATAATCATTATTATTTGATTTAGTAACCAGGCGGGACGTGTATGTTAAATAAAAGATATATATATATATATATAGCTATTTTTTTAAAAAAAATAAACGTCCGCTACTTATGCCGTGACACGTGCATCACACGGCGATTTTCAAAAGGGGTTTTTGCATATTTCCTTATCCAGATATTTGGATGGTTTTACTATGATGCGCACTATATATAAGTTATAGATTGATGTATATTAAGATGGTTTTCATATTGGGTTTTAATATTTTATTCTCGCCATAACTCCGATGATTGCGTAATGCTTGACGGAGTTGATTTTTGTTATGTATTGATGATTTCGGAGCCCCGACGATTTGAGTGTTTGCTAAATGTTTTAATATTTGGAGGGGGAGTTTTAATTTAAATTCGGGGACCGAATTTCTTAAAGGGGGGAAGACTGTAACATTTTAAAAATAATTAAATAAATAAAAAAAAAATTTAAGTGAATTTTAGGATTTTCGGTAAAGTAAAATGTATTTTTCGTAAAACTAAACCGTAATTATTTTTCACTATAAATTTAAAAATATCTATTTTAATTATGTTATTACTAGTAAATGGTGTTTATTTAGCCACTTATAAATTTTTAGTTCAATTAAATATTTTAAATATTAACATAAGCTTTATTTTTTATTTAAATTAGTGTAAATTACAAATTTGAATGGTTTTAATTTGTAAAAATGAGCCATGGTATATTAGAATCAAGTGTGTAATATGCAAAATCTTTTCCAAAATCTCTCCATGGTTCTAGAAATTTCTAGGAAAAGGGTTAAATTGAAAAAGTTAGATAATAAAGGGTTTAAGTGAAAAAAATGCATTATTTATGAACTTTCTACACAATACCACACATTTTTTCTCTCTCTCCACCCTCCTCCCTCTCCATGGCCGGCCTCCCCTCCATGGGTAGCCCCAAAATTTTTCCCCCATCATTTTTGCATTAAAAATCATCAAAATTCATCAAAAATTCCAAAAATAAATCTCAAAAATCAACATTCAACCTCTACCATTTTCCTTTGACCTATTTAGCATGGATTTTGGAGATGGAAAGCATGCATTTTGGAGGCTTATTTCATGTTTGGGTTTCATATTTTGGAGGTATAAATTTCCTTCTTTTGATTTATTGTTATTAGATGTTCATTTAAGCATAATTAGATTTAATATATTAATTCTATTTGCTACTTTTAAAATTCAAGTTAGGGTTTGAAAAATCAAGTTGTGATTTTTATTAATTAAATAAGGTTATAATAGCTAGTTTAACATTTTTAGAGTGGAAAAATCTTGCATGGTTGTTGTATAATAATTTGTTTATCCAAAATTGATTTAATTAAGCTATTTAGCTAACTAGGATTTTATAAAATGTGTTTGTGGGTAAAATAAAATTCTAATTGAGGTTGCTATCATTAGATTGTAGTTTTAGTGAGAATATTAGCATATTAAAGGAATAAAAAACTTAGTTTGATCACTAGTTTCTTATGATAATTGGAAAAATACTAATAAAATGCTATTTTTGTAAACTAGATTTTGGGAAATTCCTAAATAAATGAGATTAAAAATATAATTATTGTTTAATCATATCACTATCATCATGAATTGTAGTTTAATACATTAATTCATGCAAAATCATTTTTTTTGTGGAATTGTGGTATTTTGCTTGAAAAATGTTGAAAATTGTTAAAGGTTGCAAACTAGAAATTTCAAATTAATGCAAATTTGTGTAATAAAAATATAGTAAGGGGTTTTATAGTCTAGTTATGCTATTTGATGAGTTTTATGACCATTGGTTTCATTTAAATGTCAAGTTTTGATGAAAAACGGTAAATTGGCATTTTCGGGTATTACGAAATCGGGCGATTTGATGGATTTTAGGGTTTCGATGGATTTAATCATGTTTTATAATATAAGTAATGAGTTTTAAAACTACGAGTTATTTGTTGATGTTTATCTCGATCCATCGGAGTCTGTACGCCGATATCGAGCGATATTTGGTTCTTTTGCGTGGACGGGACATAGGTTTTAACCTATGCTTGTTCCTTGCGTCGTTTTGGCTTTTGTATGTGATTCAGTTTACGATACTATTTATATGTTTGCGTTTAGGTACCCCTCACATGGACTGCGGGCGATGAAGAGGATGATGGCGATACCGTCTTCGGCAGACATGGACCAGGTGAGTAGATGCATATCTACGGGGGGAAGTCGGGTGGATGGCGTTTAGCACCCCCGCAACGTAGAATAGGAATAGTACTTATTGATATTAGGAAACTAGATGTTACCCTAGATTCTTAATGAGTAGGACCCTAGTAATGACCCTAGGCTGACCAGACTGATTTAGGAAGACCATACCAGAGGATGAATACCCTGGAAGAGGTTCGTAGGTTTCAGGTAGAAACACACATACGCACACACTGAAACTCGACATGGTGTATACGGGTATGTGTATATATATATAGGACTAGGTATAGGTATATATATAGATATATACAACACGTATGTGGGATACATTGATACACGGGAATGAAACAGGATAATTGGGCTTCATGCCGTGATTCTTGACTATACAGTCGTATTAAAGTGTTAGCGGATCATTAGAGAATGAGATAATGAACAGGTATACATAAATTATAATGGGTGGTGATGATATTGAGGTACATGGGACTCTAAAATAGTACCCGGACTGTAACTTGTAACTGATCATGATATGATATATACATGACTTGATTACGACATCATATAGGTGTGACCAGATGTCGATATCATATAAGTGTTACTTGATGACGATATGATATCAGTATGACTTAATCACAATATGATACATATGACATGATATTTCTGAGGATAAACTAATGATGCATATTATGATGGCAATGATATATGATTGATGTAGGCGGTTACAGTTTAGCACCTTGATCATAAGATGTGTTGATGATGACATTATACGAATGATGAGACACCTAGGAGATACTTGACCCGTACCCCGATATTGGGATGCCGTACGATGGATATTACCGTACGAGGCATAGATGTGATGATTGATCCGCACACCTGATTTGAGGAAGTCGTACTATGTACGTGACGCTATTGAGGCAGGATCGCCGACTATTAGAGATATGGACTCAGGCGTTAGGTGTACTTCTATCGACCAGTTCTTAGGTTTAGTTTTCCTTAGGAGGGTTAGATGAACACTAGGTTAGGTTTGAGCCATATAGTGGTAGTGGTATTTGTATATCAAATGAGTGGATAACACACATCCGTCTTTACTTTTTTTCACTGTAATCATAATGTTGCATGTTCATACATATGTTGCTATAATCAGTATAAACTTTACCTGTTAGGACACCAGCACCATTACCGATGATGTGCATATTCCACGCAGACTCATTTGCCGGCTCACACACATCATCATCGGTAATTGCTATGTCACGTACACTTTAGATCATATTGTCTTTTATTGATAAAATCAGTTAACAACTAGACCGATATAATATCGTGATTACTCTCTGATGTTAGTATAGACATGATATTTATTACTTGACATTCATGCATTCATATTTTCATGTTATCATGCAGTATCATGGGCATATGCCGACACTTATCATATACTTACTCATGATTTTAAGATTTGGATTTCTATGAGATTTCTGGATTTTTGGGGAAAACCGCAAGAAATTATAAAAACTTCTCTCTCCTCCTCTCTTTTTAAAATAAGATGCGGTTTTCTCGTGATGTATGTGTCGTCCACCATGAGATTTCATGTTTTCTGTTGGATTTCGAGACCCGATTCGAGGAGTGGATGAACCGTCTCGGGTACATGGTGGGCCCGGTATGGTACCCCCGGGAAAGAAGATCGAGTTGTAGACGATGAGCCTGGCAGGGGAAGGCTACCTACCGGTGATGTCTGACGCGGCAGATATCCGGAGGATACCGACCGTTGTCGTGAGATTTGATGATAGGGGCCGATCCGGACCGACGAAGCCCGAGGTATTGAGACTATGAGACTTGAGGTTTACATGTTTGTGTCGATGCTTGACACGGATTTCCATGGATTTCATTGTTGAGATTTCAGATTCCTATACACATTTTACTATGATAACAGCTAAAGATTTCTTATACATATATATCTGGATTTCAGGATTTGTTACTTTACATTCATGGTGCATGCATTTCATTTCATATGACATAGTATTATATGAGGCACTGACACAAGCACGGAGTATCTGCACTTACACGTAGTTTTACCCTGCTATTACTAGATGATTGGGATATTATAGTGTATTATTATGACCTAGGATAGCGTCGTGCATTCGATTTATTTTCGTAGATGTCTTCTACTCACGAGTTGGCAACTCACCCCCGTTGTGCCAAATTTTATTACAGGTTCGGTGTACAGGTTTCCCTGGCGGCTTGCTAGCACATCTATTCTTTCAGGGTGATTTGCACGGTAGGTTGGTTCACTTGTATCCGAACCACCATTGTACTTTTATTCATTCATTTGTATCTAGTAAGCTCCATCAACCATACTTGTATTACTTGATAAGTTTATTGGACCAGTCTTTTATTTCGACCTTAGAGTCGCGCATGTATTATTCTGATCTGGTGGTTTTGTTTTCTTTGAGATTTGAGCCTCGCCCTTTGGCGTTGTATACTATTGTGCTGTTGTGGTTGTTTCCGCCTGTTGGCGTTGAGCTAGCTCCCGTTTGGGGATGCTTTTTATTGTTTATGTATATTATACTTGTTGTACCCATTTAGGGGCCAGTTTTTACAGAGGAGACTCTGCCGAAATTTTTGGGAAATTTGCTGATTCTTTTAAACTTGTTTTCTTTTTCTTCTTCTTCTTCTTCTATGGTTTAGATTTCTGGGCTTCGGCTTACTTAGGTTACGTGGCGCCTCTAGACGCTTCGTAATCTAAGTGCCGGTCACGTTCCGTACTCTCGGGTCGTGACAATATCCATCCCCTAGACTTGATATGCGATACTCTTAGACGAATAGACCGGACTGTACGGATATTGTCACTATCAGGCTCAGTAGGGGTTAAGGATGAGTTTTCTCGTCGGCCTCCTTTTCGCTCAATACCTGGGTAGCCATTACGTACAGCTAGTGCCGCTAACGTGCTTGTGATTAAACCCACTGCCGGTGTATTGACGAGTCTTTAGAGTCCCACACAGAGGGTTTCCTTGGTTCTGGCGAAATGATGTAGTAGCCGTATTGGATACGTGCAGGGTTCCGATCGATTGATGTACTTTGTACACGGACTTTCGATCGGACAATTGATAATACTAGCCGACTTGGATTTGAGCCGGATTATTAAATCAGGTATTGATTTAATAATTTACGTCTATGTATTTCGATACGTATATTCTAGTATTATGTCCTTCGTGTTATTCTATCTCTTTGCGTATTTTTATTTCGTACGAATGCAGGTATGTATATACAGTAGAATGTAATCCGTATTTTATCCGGAAAACATTCTAGAAGGTGGCCACCTCATTTTTGGATTTGACAATTTTTAGAAAATGGTAAATGAGGTGGAATTTAAAATGAGGGGAGTATGGTGATGACCATGCTTGCGTAGTGAACACAAATGAATTGTTAATTCATTTGTGCTCACTATTCAAGTATGGGAGTTATTTTAAAATGCAAACAATTGTTTTACAAAATCTAGCATGATCATTTTCTCTCTCTAAGAGAGCTCATTTTTTTGGATTCTTCATTTTTCTTCACTTGAGCAAGCTTTGAGCTCCTTCACCATTTATGCTTCACTCTCCTCTAGTTTTCATGTTTTTCCTGTACCTTCATTCTTCACCCCCTCTCAACCCTCTCATGTGTTGAGAATCATGAGAGGAGGTGAGATGAGATAGAACAACACTTGGATCACACTCACTACACCCTAGGCTTTCTAGAGTAGCATCCTAGAAACCCTACTTGCTTCACTTGCATCTATTGTGTGAAGCTAGAGCTAAGACTACATCCTTCGGGTGGATCATCTTCGATGGAGGGAGACTGACGACCAAGCTTGACCAAACAGCCACTAAGAGCCTGGGGATGATGGTTGAAGACCGAAGGACACGGATCAACTCGGTATAACCATCTAACATCATATATGTAGCTTGCTAGTTTAGGGTTTAAGGTAGATCCGGGCATCAGGTATTGGTAGCGCCATTTCAGTAAATTTTTGTTCCGCATTTGGCCACGTTTTGATGGATGGGGCGCTGCCGTAACCCAACACATACAATGAATATTACATGAATGAAAAGAAAAACTCTCATCTCATATAAAAAAAAACCCGGCTATTCATTCATGACGATCCTATACATCATATCACAGCAACACATAACATCACGTGTCATCAACGTAAGTAAATATGCGTATCCCAATTGTCGTTGACGTATAGCAAAGAAACCGGCGATACACTATATATTACACTTACGGTCGCAGAAAAGAAATGTCAAACTACAACATTTGGAATCCACACTTTCCTTAGACATCATAAACCCGGAATATCTCATATTCCGGCTTTCATGCCTAACAATGTAGATCTTACATTTAGGTCTCAAAAATGAAAACGCATTTTCAAAAGAAATCGGGTAATTCAACAAGATTCCCGATTCCGACCGAGACCGAAATGTTAGATTTACAAGAAACTAATTAATTTTCTCAAAACTTATTAGTGTAGATTCCAAATATTGCATCACATTCATAAAAACTAGGCGATGTTAAACATTTCGATCGATCTATCAAAACCCACAATTCTCAGAGAGCTCAACTCTTGAGATAGATTCAAAAATACCCAGACTGTGCCAATAGTACATACAGACCATCACAAGAAGGCACGTCCCTGGCCTCACCAACGACGCCGCGAAACTGCTACCAAAAGCATGTTTTGGCCGCGGCTCCGCGGTCGTTAGGTCGAGTTAGGGAATCATTTTTCTTAGGGGTCCACACAATACCCTGCATGATTTTTTAAATATTTTTAAACCCAAAAATTCCAACTTTTGAAAAATTTCCAGATAGCATGTAATTTGTGGGTTTCGATGTTCGTTCGAACACATTAACGTCGTCTAGGTCACGCCTACTACTCTAGCTTGGCTCTAATACCACTGTTGGGGTTTGCTTAGCACCCTCACTAGGTTTTAACAAATAACAAGTATGCAACTTTAAAAATCTAGGGTGCTAACCAACCCGAACCTAGAATCGAACTAGAAAATTAGGCGTAAAGCTACAAGTATCACATACTAGCAAGTGTCTAACACTAAGAGGAAAGAGATACAACCTTTGTGTTAGTTATATGTATGCCCTAGAGGCCATTACTATACATGAGATGTATATTGTAGTGAATGCTTGGACATATATTGGGAGGACTTTCTTGCTCGACATGATAGTATGCTATCTGGTTACTCTTTATCTTAACATGTACACTGATTTTCTCTCTGTTACATGTTGGTAAAGTCCTTAGGATGCGTACTTGACAGCTTGGATTATGATGCGGATCATACTAGTGGGACAAAGGTAGTCGGTAAGTACATCCTTTAATGTCCCTAGTCATGGGTGTATCGAGACGGGGCATCGATATACCAAAGTAGACTAGCGTATAGCTTCTCGACCCATGTAGATGGGCGATGGATGATCCCATATCCATTGGTGTTTGACAACAGAGATGTATACGGGTGCTCAGTGGAGACTGGGTACACTGGACGGACTCGCCGAGAACTCCCAGATGGTATTATATCTCACGTCAGATGGCAGTTCTGTGGTGACACTAGTACAGGTTAGTCTGTCGACCCGAGATCGTCATAGAGTCTTGTGTGATTCCTGTTAGTGTATATGCCCTAGGGGCCATTATTGTATCATACTAGGTTGTATATTGCTTAATGGAAGCTTGGGATATTCACATTTATATAACAGTCTTGCTAAACATTGTAGTATGCTACTTAGTTGTGTCTACTTTAATATGTGCATATGTTTCTTGTAACGTATCACTTATACATATTAGTAGAGCACATATGATCTTTGCTTGATAACCAGCGTTGTGATGGCAGTCACACTAGTGGGGGCTGGGTAGTCTATAAGCAACATCCTATACTTGTCCCTAGTCGTAGGATTATCGAGACAGGGCATCGATACTCCAGAGTAGACTAGTGTGTACGCTTCTCATCCCAGTTAGGGTGGTGGTCTATCCCACAGCCATCAGTACGTCGTACTGGAGATAGTATACAGGTGATCGTTGAGTTACGGGTACACCGGAAAGGACTCGCAGGAGATCTGACTGGATGGTATTATAACTAACGTCAGATAGCAATTCTCAGGTGACATGTGTGCAGGTAGTCTGTTGACTTAAGGTCGTCATTTGTCTCATGTGAGTTCCCACTGTGCTTTGATTACTATCCTACCACAGCTCAAAGGAGTCGTGCAAACAGGTTTTAGTTGGGCACAGTCCCGAGCCACATGGAGGCAGTCAGCGAATGTTAGGGATTCCTCTCTCCCGGTATCGGGAGTTGATATCGTACAGTGATCGGTTGCTCATTACCATAAGTCCCTGGCCAGGGCTGATGGAGAATTACTGGTGGACTGATCAGTAGATTCTCAAATGGTTTTGAGCCATACCGGCATGACTTGTACGGTTATTAGGGGTCTGGCGTTTACCACCTCCCTAGACCATACATGTGATACTCTTAGACGAACAGACCGGACTGCGCGGATATTATCACGGACAGGCTCAGTAGGAGTTCGGATGGGTTTCCTCATTGGCCTTCTTATCGACATCTACATGGGGACCGTTACGTACAGCTAGTGCCGCTTACGGTCTGTGGTTAAACCCACTGCCAGCGTAGTGTCGAGTCTTTAGAGTCCCACACAGAGAGTTTCCCTGCTACAGGCGAAACGATATAGATGTCGTATAGTTTTACGACAAGGGTTCGGACGCATACGTGTTTAAACGAACGTGCGACGTTCGGACAGTTTTTACTAGCCGGCTTTGGTTTAAGCCAGATTCTAGTATCAGGTTATTGGATTTATGCAGTCTAAAGTTTTTCCGTGTTTTCACGGATTGGAGGGGCGTTCTCGTAATTTTCCGGGAAGCTTCTAGAAGCATGGTGACTTGGGGGTTAAGGTGGCATAAGCATTTATTGCTTAATGACTCATTTGTGTGATTCATCCTTAGAGTTAATGCTTCATTTATTGAGCTTATGACTCTTGTGATGAATCACACAAGGTGAATGCATCAACCATGATGATTAATGATTTATATTATTTATTTGATAAATTGTTATGGTTGTTATATTCAAATGAGCAAATTATTCATTCTCATTCTTATCATCACCTTCTCTCTCCTCAAGCTCTCTCATTCTTGAAACCCTAACCCTAACCTCTCATGTGTTGAGATCAAGGGTTAGCTAGACTAATACATCCATAACCTCACTCTATATCCCCTAGGTAGCTTAGATTAGCACTTTAAGCAACCTAGTTATCTCAAGTTAGAGATCAAGCTTAGAGAAGGAGCTTTCGGGTGGATCGTCTTTGATTCGAAGAGGCCGTTGAGATGCCGATGTTCCAAGGAGCCTACGAGGAGTGGAGGACAGCGATGAAGACCCGAAGGACATGTAACGTGTGGTATAACTTCGAATCCGAGTAGTTAAACCTCTCGTAGTATTCTAGTAACGGTTAAGATACGATTCAAGCGCTCAAGTCCGTGTTACGAAGCTTTGATAATCGTTTTTCATATATTCCGCCTCCCCGCAAGTTCGTGGGGTGCGTGACATGGACTTACAGTAGTATCAGAGCCAACTAAACCATTACTTGCTTGTTAGCAACTATTTAGAACTTCGATAGTCGGAAAAACGCGAAAACAACACCCCGAACCCCCTATCAGTTTCTGTTAATTTTAGACGTGTCGAAAAAAATATTTGATATGCCTTAAAATTCACAGCAGGGAAATATAAGAATTCTGGGAAAATACGAGATTGCAACTCGGTTAGATGGCCGCGGATCCGCCGCCGAGTCAACTCCGAGTTGACTCGGATTTGCTCTGTAATTCATGAATTTTGGTGTTTTGTTTTCCAGTATATTCTGTTTCTACCCAGATTACTTCTGTGCTGGCTTGCTTTTGGGGTAGACACGGAAAGAGGTTGTCGATCAATGTTCTAACATATTTGCTAAATCGAGTTTTTATCTGTAATGTTTAATGTGTTCGTGAACCTCCCCTAACTGCTAGTATGTCGGTTGGCAGGGGGTTGCACATTTCTGTAATATTTACTGTTTGTGTATATGAACTGTATTGGACTGTTGTGATGATTAGCCGGGGTTTGAGATGGGTTATTATATTCATTTATTCGATGTAATTGTAATATGTTGTAATATTATTTTGCGGGGCACATCCAGGTTGCGGTTGTAGCCACCATTGTATAATTTCATTTTACTGTTTTTGCTCCTAGGATAGACCCAAGGTGGGGTGCACAAACTACCGGGTACTTTGAAGTATTTAGTGGCCTACTCACGTTGTTGAGGGAGACCGCTTCACTTCGGGCACTTGGCAGGTAGTTTTCCGTACCCGTAGGGGTCTGGGGTAGGGTAATAGCTATTCATCACAACTGTGTAATCCGTATTTTGTTGCAGGCTCAAAGCAAACGCGGATTGCTTGCATATCCAATAAAGTTCATTAGTGATCTTGAATGTCTATTATTGCGTCTGACGAATGTACAATATCTATATATGATAGCTATTAGACGTCACTTATGTTTTACACCCGCGCTAGTTCAACCCCCGCTCTGTCGTTAGTTAAGTAACCTAACGGGTGATGACGGGACCCAGTGGCAAATGCGGATGGCATAAGAGGAGGTGGTATTTTCGTTGTTTTCTGCAATGATAGGATAAATGATGGGATGCATTATTATAATGCAAAGAAAATAAACCAAAGTTTAGTCGTTGGAACAAATTTAAAAGAAACCACTCGGTTATTTTAAAAGAGCAGAATTTTTAATTGCGGAGCTTTAACCACTCCTTTTAAAAAGTATCAGGTTCCTTCGATTATATCAAGTTCACTACGTTCACGGTTTTGCCAAAACCAGTCGTAGCCCTCCGTCATTTCATATGGATAGTCAATAGTATTCAAGCTGTGTTTGTTGGCCAAAGTCAAGACACAGTGTTTGGTAGCTATTGAATATTCATATGCAGCATAGATAGATGCGTTGGTTTGGGACAGTCGTACCGCCTTGTTGGCCAAAGTCAAGGGTATGTACGGGTGGGTTCAAATTAACCTGTAAATTGACGGGTAGAACTTGACATGTGACTTATGATTTGTTCGCCAAAGTCAAGGTCATAAGAGCGTCGGGCAAAAATCCACATCGAGAGTTTCTAAAGAAACTGAAACTTGCTAGTATTGCATACCATTTGGAGTTTGATGAATGTTGGTAGGATTCCTTCAACTTTATCATACGATGATATTTGGATCCCGATCCTACTGTGAGTATATACTACTTATCAGGAGATTCGTCACTTAACGATCAATGCTATAAACCAAGTAGGTGCCTAGAAAGGTGTCAGCGGGGTTACGCCCCCAGAGAAAAGAGGTTATTTAATTAAGGAACTTCGCGAAAGCGTTGGAAAACCTCCCTCGAAGTATCGACACTGGCCTGGCTGAACGGTTAAGCAAGTATTGTACGGTAAGAATAGTCCTGGCTAATTCTTCTTTTATGGTTTGTGGAGGAATTCGAGAAACAGTGGGAGCCATCCAGTTTAGATAAACTAAAAACCAATCTAAACTTGCAACAGCATCATGCTAAAATGTTTTCTTCTTTCTCTCATTGCAGCGACCTTGTGACCACACATAGGGTACATCTAGATAACAAATTGACTGAATCTGACTTATATGACTGGCAAAGGTCTGTCCAGATGTCCATTGCCTATGACAAGCTGGACCACCCTGTTACTACTCAAGATCTCGCCGTCCCAGGTCCAGTTTCTACCATCACGGATATGGATATCCGTCAGACAAGGGAAAAGCATAAAGCGAAAGCCAAATGCCTCGTGTTAGCTTCAGTTGATGGTGTGTACCAGAAGCAGCACGAGAAGATGGACTCAGTTTCCATCTTTCTCCATAACAAAGATTTATATGGAAAGCAATCTCATATCGCAAGATATGAGACCTCGAACGAATTAATTCAAGCGAGGTTGACTTTTGGGTCATCTGTGGGGGACAACGTCCTTACAATGACTAGCTGTATTGATGAGCTCAAGGACCTGGAGACCACGTTGGTAAACAGGTCAGATACTGACTTGGTTCTTCAATCTCTGCCTTCTACCCTGAAGGAAACCAGGGAAGTAGAAGGAAAGAGAAGGGCAAAAGTTTCGGGACTGGATATAGTAAAAGAGGGATGTTCCTATTGTTATGGGAATGAACATTGGCAGAAGGATTGCAGGGCTAGCAAAGCCAGTAGCCAGGATTCGAAGCATGTGGTGGCTTCGGCTTCGGGTGTGTTTGTAATAGAGAACTGTATGTTAGTTAACTCTACTTCCTGGGTATTGGATACCGGATCAGGATCTCACATCTGTAATTCGTTACAGGCTCTGAGAAACCGTAGGATTATCAGGATAGGTGATATGACCCTCAGGGTTGCTAACGGAATGAGCATGAATGCTGAATCCGTAGGGGAATATCATATTGGACTGACAACTGGGCAGATATTGATTCTGCGTAACTGTTTTTATGTACCAGATGCGACTTGTAATATCATATCTGTATCCTTACTTTCTAAGGAAGGATATGATTTTACTTTTGAAAGCGATGTGGTCCACATCCATCTAAATCAAGTTCTGATTGGGTTAGGTACATTAAAAAACGGGATATACGTATTAAATCAAGCTCAGATTTTCAGTGTCCAGAACACACTTAAAAGAAAGTCTCCGGAATTAAATCAGGCTTTCTTATAGCATTGTAGACTGGGTCACATCAATGAGAGAAGGTTGACTAAGTTACATAGAGAAGGATATTTGAATCCGTTCGAATATCAATCTTATGTTACTTGTGAATCTTGTCTCATAGGAAAGATGACAAAAACTCCGTTTACTGGACACAGAGTAAGAGCAAGCGAGCTCTTGGGACTCGTACACAGTGACGTGTGCGGTCCAATGTCTACACATGCACGAAGCGGTTATTCTTACTTCATTACTTTAACGGATGATTTTTCAAGGTACGGATATGTCTTCTTAATGAAACATAAATCTAAAGCCTTCGAAAAATTCCAGGAATATAAGAATGAAGTAGAAAAACAAACAGGCGAAAGTATCAAGACACTGAGATCAGATCGAGGTGGTGAATACTTGAGTGCCGAGTTCCATGATTACGTAAAATAGAATGGAATTCTCTCTCAGCTTACTCCTCCATACACACCACAACATAACGGTGTATCGGAGAGACGAAACCGAACCTTATTGGATATGGTACGTTCCATGATGAGTAACGCTGAGTTACCGTGATCATTCTGGGGATATACACTAGAATCAGCTGCATACCTCTTGAACCGAGTTCCAACCAAGACTGTGCCTACCAAACCATATCAGATGTGGAGTGGGAAGAAACTCTGTCTTATGTATCTTAAGACATGGGGATGTCCAGCTTTTGTAAAGAAGCAACATGCGGACAAGCTCGAGGCACGCTCGGTAAAATACAAGTTTGTTGGATATCAAAAGAACTCCAAGGGATATTATTTCTGTTACGCAGAGGAACAAAAGGTTTTTGTTTCTCATCATGCCTACTTCTTGGAAACTGAGTTTTTAGAAAATCAGAAGAGTGGGAGCGCAATAGAACTGGAAGAAATTCCAGAACCACAAGCTATTACTGAAACCTTGGTAGAACAAGAAGGTTCAGGTGAACCAGACATCCCAGCGCCTATCCGCAGGAGTAGTAGGCCGTCTCATCCACCTGAGAGATACTACGGTTTCCACATAGACGGGGATCGAGAAGATTGCGTCATTGATAATGATGACCCTACTAGCTTCCAGCAAGCCATTCAGAGCGACGACTCGGAAAAATGGATGGATACAATGTGGACCGTAATGGAGTCCATGTACACTAACAAAGTATGGACTTTGGACATTGCTACAGATGGGGTAAAACCCGTAGGATGCAAATGGATCTTCAAAAAGAAGATTGGTGTAGATCGACAGGTTGAAACCTATAAGGCTAGACTTGTTGCAAAGGGTTTCCGTCAAAGACCTGGTTTGGACTATGACGAAACCTTTTCTCCAGTGGCTATGCTCAAATCCATTTGGGCCGTTCATGCTATTGCTGCCCTCCAAGATTATAAGATCTAGCAGATGGACGTAAAGACGGCCTTTCTAAATGGTAATTTGGAAGAGTGCGTCTATATGGATCAGCCAGAGGGATTCATTCAGAGTGGGAGCAGCGGTAAAGTGTGCAAGTTGCTTAAGTCCATTTATGGACTAAAGCAGGCATCGCGGAGTTGGAACATCTGTTTTGATGATGCTGTCAAAGAATTCGACTTTATCAAAAATCCAGATGAACCATGCATATACAGTAAGATTGTTGGGAGAGCTGTAGTATTCCTCGTCTTGTACGTGGATGACATTCTCCTAATAGGAAATGATATTCCTATGTTACAGTCAGTCAAAAGATTCTTATCACAGAAATTCTCCATGAAAGACCTGGGTGATGCCACCTACATTCTGGGGATCCGAATCTATCGTGATAGATCAAAATGGATGTTGGGATTTTCGCAGTCCAGGTACATAGACACCATATTGAAGAGATTTAGTATGGATGATTCTAAGCACGGTAACCTACCGGCTTGTCACGGAATCACCCTCTCCAAAGAGATGTCTCCCAAGACTGATTTGGAAAGGGATCGCATGTCGATTATACCCTACGCTTCTGCAGTAGGCTCTATAATGTATGCGATGTTATGTACCAAACCAGATGAAGCATACGCATTGAGCGTTGTAAGCCGGTATCAGGCAAACCCAGGGGAGAAACACTGGATAGCCGTAAAGAACATTCTCAAGTACCTGAGGAGGACTAAGGAGATGTTCTTGGTATATGGAGGAAAAGACCTCCAACTAGAGGCCTTTGCCGACTCCGGCTTCCAGAGTGACAAGGATGACTCCAAATCCATGTCGGGTTATGTCTTTACCCTCAATGGAGGGCCAGTCTGTTGGAAGAGTTCCAAGCAGGAGACCATTGCTGACTCAACGATGGAAGCGGAGTACATAGCTGCTTGCGATGCCGCAAAAGAAGCTGTCTGGATGAAGAAGTTCCTCACAGAACTTCAGGTGGTTCCTACCAGTGTTGGTCCAATACCTCTGTATTGCGACAACAACGACGCTATAGCTTTAGCGAAGGAACCCAGGTCCCATCAGAAGTCCAGACACATCTTAAGGCGGTATCACATGATCAGGGAGATCGTAGATCGCCGGGAGATCGAGATAAAGAGAGTAGAGACGGAGAATAACATTGCTGATCCATTCACAAAGGCCATTCCTCAGACGCAGTTCGAGAGGCTATTCGAGATGATAGGTCTACGATATGCCAGCTCATGGCCCTAGTGCAAGTGGGAGATTGTTAGTGTATATGCCCTAGGGGCTATTATTGTATCATACTAGGTTGTATATTACTTAATGGAAGCTTGGGATATTCACATTTATATAACAGTCTTGCTAAACATGGTAGTATGCTACTTGGTTGTGTCTACTTTAATATGTGCATATGTTTCTTGTAACGTATCACTTATACATATTAGTAGAGCCCATAGGATCTTTGCTTGATTACATCGTTATGATGGCAGTCATACTAGTGGGGGCTGGGTAGTCTATAAACAACATCCTATACTTGTCCCTAGTCGTAGGATTATCGAGACAGGGCATCGATACTCCAGAGTAGACTAGTGTGTACGCTTCTCATCCCAGTTAGGGAGGTGGTCTGTCCCACAGCCATCAGTACGTCGTACTGGAGATAGTATACAGGTGCTCGTTGAGTTACGAGTACACCGGACAGGACTCGCAGGAGATCTGACTGGATGGTATTATACCTAACGTCAAATAGCAGTTCTCAGGTGACATGTGTGCAGGTAGTTTGTTTACTTAAGGTCGTCATTTGTCTCATGTGAGTTTCCACTATGCTTTGATTACTACCCTACCACGGCTCAAAGGAGTCGTGCAAACAGGTTTTAGTTGGGCACAGTCCCGAGCCACATGGAGGCAGTGAGCGACTGTTAGGGATTCGTCTCTCCCGGTATAGGGAGTTGATATCGTACAGTGATCGGTTGGTCATTACCATAAGTCCCTGGCCAGGGCTGATGGAAAATTACTGGTGGACTGATCAGTAGATTCTCAAATGGTTTTGAGCCATACCGGCATGACTTGTACAGTTATTAGGGGTCTAGCGTTTACCACCTCCCTAGAACATACATGCGATACTCTTAGACGAACTGACCGGACTGCGCGGATATTGTCACGGACAGGCTCAGTAGGAGTTCGGATGGGTTTCCTCACCGGCCTTCTTATCGACATCTATCTGGGGACCGTTACGTACAGCTAGTGCCGCTTGCGGTCTGTGGTTAAACCCACTGCCAGCGTAGTGTCGAGTCTTTAGAGTCCCACACAGAGAGTTTCCCTGCTACAAGCGAAACGATATAGAGGTCGTATGGTTTTACGACAAGGGTTCGGACGCATACGTGTTTAAATGCACGTGCGACGTTCGGACAGTTTTTACTAGCCATCTTTGGTTTAAGCCAGATTCTAGTATCAGGTTATTGGATTTATACAGTCTAAAGTTTTTCCGTGTTTCCACGGATTGGAGGGGCATTCTCGTAATTTTCCAGGAAGCTTCTAGAAGCATGGTGACTTGGGGGTAAAGGTGGCATAAGCATTTATTGCTTAATGACTCATTTGTGTGATTCATCCTTAGAGTTAATGCTTCATTTATTGAGCTTATGACTCATGTGATGAATCACACAAGGTGAATGCATCAACCATGATGATTAGTCATGTAACCGGCAATTTCCCTATCATTTGCACTCATCTAGAAGTGTTCGGCATTCATATAGCACATATTAGCAAATCAGTCGTTAAGTATCAGTTTGCGTGTGTTAGACTCTAAAACCTGCACTATAAAGGAAATTGACTGCATTTCATATCATGGCATCATTCCTATATATCGCAACTTGTGTTTCGAAGTCTGTGTATGACATTACAGAAGATCGTTCAAATTTACAAACGAAGACTGTTAAAAAGATGCCAACTCAAGGATCGGAAATCTGGAGATAATATAGAAGGAATTCAGGGATTTATTATATCAAAAAAATACCAATATGTTAGCAGGAATCCACAGAAGAAATATAAAGCCCTAAGGCCACCATATGGCCGCGGAACCGCGGCCGGAGCCGCCTTGAGCCGCGGTTCCGCCGCGGCTTGTCCACATCAGCATCTCAAAGTTGCTTCATAATTCTCAACTCAGCTCCTACATCTCATAAAACCACTGCAAATTCCAGAATACTCCTGAAGCTTCTGCCAGTTCAGCAAACCTAGGGTTCCTAACTAAACACCCCTACCTTCGTTAACAAGCTTCACTTAAACTCTATTAAGGACCTAGAACCTTCCCCCTAACCTCCTAGATTAGGGTAGAAGCTAATCCCCTAACTAACTACTTCTAGAAGCCTCTTCCTCTAACTAACTTTTGGAGGGAAAACTCAAATTTGAATTCCTAGACCTAGGGTTTGGGAAACCTATAAATAGACCTCTAGGCTCACTTGTTGAAGGTTGCTCTTTGGTGGTGAAAAGCTAATCAATCCCCAATCTCTCCCATTCTTCATCTTCCCCAATTTCCACCCACAAGTCTAGTGACAAGCCTTGTGTCAAAACCCTAACCCTAATCCAATCTAAAATTAAGAAACTTCAAGATTCTTTGAGTGCAAGCCAAGCAAGTCTTCAACCAACCTTTAGAAGCGGAACCAGAGTTCAACGGAGCACGAGATCCGAGCCGATCCACGACTCAAGGAGCCGAGCGACGCTAGAATCGACGATCAAAATTCCATCCTCTTGTAGTTCTTGAGAGTTGTAACTAAATTGTTGATATAATAAACGTGAAGATTCTTTAAACTTGCTTATTTTCAATTCGAGCATTATGATTAGTATTCAATTCTTGAATGTATTCTTCGTGATGATGCGCGAATAAACTCCGCTCGTGGAGGAATCGAAACAATTGTAAAATGATGATGTTGATGAATTGTTAAACGTTTTCTTAAGTCTTAAAACAATTGTAAATTCTTGAAAATCGATTGATCGATGATCTAGATCGATGCGAATGTGTTCTTGATTCCTTTCGCACGATCTAGAGATCGACAATTGATCATTCAACTTTCAAGAAGCTATCTAGTGAATGTTATTCATCGAAAGGACAAAGGATAGGATGAGGAACCCTAATTCCTCGCAAGATCCTTGACTCTCGATGAATTCGACATCGATTTAGCATCAATTTGTTACTAGATAAGAAATCGTAATCTTGAATCTTCATCACATCTACAATTTACTCGATTCCTACGAGCTTTACTTCAAATCTTGAAACCTAAAGTGATTGGAATTCTATCGATACTTGATTCTTGATGTTTATCATTTTCTTGATTCTTGATTAGAATAGTGACACTTGAAACTCATTGATAAAAATCTTGAATCATGTTTTCTTTTCTTTTCTATTAACTTTTCGATTCAAACAAATCAAAATACAAATGAATCGCACAATCCCTATGGACGATCCGCACTTACTAACGCGCTACAATCCGACACCGTTATTGATTGCGGTCAAATAATTCTTTGATTGTGATTCTATACATTTTCTAAAACATACACAACAAGAATTCTCATCAATCAAATGGCGCCGTTGCCAGGGATAATGTGCTAATTGATCGTATTTTGAAATTTGAGTTGAAAATTTTATTCCATCTAAATTTTTAGATCAAAATTCACGCAAAAACTAATACGAGTTGTTGTGATTTGTTGCGAGGAAATCTGGAATTATTGGAGCTGTGAAATTTTTTTTCAGAATATACCAGAGAGCTGAAGGAGTATACAGTAGCTGTCTGCTGAATTTTGATGCATTGAACAGTACCTAGGGGCGCGATTCCGCGGTCTTAACCCATCGTTTGCGGCGGTTACGCGCCTTGGTGGAGGGTTCTCTGTAAAAAATTTTGCAGGTATATCTCTAACTTTCTTATCTTCTCCCTCATCTGCTCCAATTAACATTTTGTGCAGGTTTCTTTGCAAAAAAAATCGCAGCGCCGCGCAAAAAGCAATAATTAAATTGTGCATGTTTTGATTTTGTGGTTGTTTGCATAATTAATACGAACATTAAGGGGCAAAGACCAAATCCAGATTAGGTGGGGAGTTCATTACCCTTCCTAAGCCCCAAAAATCACAAACTTGCATCCGCATTTACCCTCATTAACTAAAAAAGATCTAGAGATGACTCTAAGGACCGTCGCGCTCACTTAGGACAGAAGAAGGCTGTGGGTAATTCATTGCTTATCCGCGTTTCTTTTTTGGTGTCTAAGGCAAGTGTGTCGAAGGTTAGTGATTACTTAATTAGGCCCACTACTTACGTAGTGGAGAACCTCCCACTTACCTGGCACTTACCTGGCCACAGGAGAGACAAAGAGGCAGTGGAGGATTTATCCTGCGACTTGTCTTTTGGCAGTTAGGAGCGGTCTAGAGATTTGACCTAGGTGACCTCTCGAATTAGGGTTTCGTGTGTTGCATTTGTTGTGTTGCATCATATTTTCAAAAATCCGTATCATTTTTCAAAACAAACACCAATCACATTCATTCTTTCCCCTAATTATAAATCACGCTGCCACTTGTACTAACCCTTTTTAGTACAAGATAAGCCTGGACAACGGGATTCTAGTGCCTGTTTAGTCCGCGTCCCTTCGATCAACCCAAAAGTCGGTATTTCTACATTTACCCTTTCTTTTCCCACCACCAAACCCACAGCGATGGATCCGTCTCCATCGAACTTCTTTTCCACTACCCTGCCGCCGTCCGTTGGTGCGCAGAATCCACCTCGCATCTTTTTCCAAGAGAGGTGCTATCCTACACGAAGCCCCTTTTCCACCTGTCTTTCCATTCCACCAGCCAACGGGGAAAATTTTCAGATTAAACCCCAATACATCAACCTTCTACCAAAATTTCACGGTCTCGAGTCTGAAGACGCATACGTGTTTATCACGAAATTCGAAAATGTATGCGCAATGATGGGTACTTCACAGCTTTCTATGGATGCTATGCGTCTACGTCTTCTCCCATTTACCTTGTGCGATATAGCCGAGAAGTGGCTATATAACACTACCGCACATTCCATTTCAAATTGGGAAGAATTCGTCAAAGCATTCCTTAAGAAATTTTACCCACATCACAAAACAGCTCGAGTCCGTAGCGAAATATATCAATTCACCCAGCTTCCAAATGAAACATTTTCACAATGTCTTGAACGCTTTAAGGATCTGTTAGTCCAATGTCCTCATCACGGAATCCCGAGATGGGAACTGTGCCGAATCATTTATGAGGGCATTAATCCTAACATAAGACAGACCCTTGAATTAATGTGTCAAGGCAATTTCATGACCAAAGATGATTGGGAAGCCTGGAAATTTCTAGAAGATTTCGCTGAAAAATCTTTACAGTGGGAGGGTGTGAGTCAATCGTCTAGGGCTGGCAATAACCAATCGGATGTTTCCATAGGAATTAGAGCTGAAATTTCAGCTATGCAAAAGAAACTCGAGACTATGGAAAACAAATTTTTAGCCGCCGCCCTAAGTCAAATGTCACTCTCCAAAACTGTACGTGGATGCTGTTCTGATCCATCACATCTCACGGAAGAATGCCAAAAAAATTCTCCGTTTCAAGGTCATATCAATTCTGCCTTTCAAAGACCTAGAAACGATCCATCTTCTTCCACATATAATCAGGGTTGGAGGAATCACCCTAACTTTGCTTGGAACCAATCACAATCTCAAAACACAGTTCCAACCCAACACAATTTCCAAAGGGTCCCTCCACCACAACAGCAACCACCACTTCAATTGAGTCAGCACCCCTTACAAGCACAAAACTTCCAAAATCCGGCCAACACTTTTGCACCACAAGAAAACTCTTTGCAATTGACCGGTACTGATAATACCTCTGCACTAGCACAAACCTTGGACACTTTCATGAAACAATCCATCTAAGGGACGGCAAGTTTGCAATCTTCCATCAAGAATGTGATGAAGATGATTGTCTCTCAAAATGAGAATATCAAATCAATGGAAGAACAAATTGCACAACTAAAAGCCGAAATGAGTGCAAGAGAGAAAGGGAAACTTCCAGCTCAACCTTTACCCAATCCTGGCTATTCACATCATGTGGATGCAATCACGTTGAGATCTGGAAGAGTGCTTGACAAACATGTTGGGGAAGAGTTTGATGATACCGATAAATCAATCAATAACACCCCGGCTGAGACCTTTCCTCGCACACACACTTCTAATTCTGACCCCAGTTCTTCTACCCTACCACCTTCTTGCGAGCCTATTCTTCGTTTCCCACAAGGCTCGCCACCTCAGCCCACCTCTTCTACTCCTCCACAGACGATCCCCACTCCTCTTTTGGGATCATGTCTACCCCCACTTCCTTCTCCTATGATGGACCCAGTGCTTATTGCTAAAGCACCTTATCCTAATCGGTTAAGGGCTAACACACCAAGTCCACATATGGAAAAGATCACTGAGATGTTTAAATAGGTTAACATAAACATCCCTCTTCTAGATGCTATCCAACAAGTCCCAGCATATGCGAAAGTTCTTAAAGACTTGTGCACTAGAAAGAGAAAGAAACAAATGCCCAAGAAGATATTCATAGCAAAGACTGTAGACACGGCTTTCCCCCAACAATTACCGAGGAAACGTAAGGATCCTGGCTATCCTACTATTTCCATTTCTATTGGGGAGAAACACATCAACTATGCTCTACTAGACCTTGGGGCAAGTGTTAACCTGCTTCCTTTATCAGTCTATGAGCAGTTAGGGATCGGAGAGTTGAAACCATCTCCTTGCACTCTCCAAATGGCTGACCGATCAATCACCAAACCTAGGGGTGAACTGGAGGATGTGTTAATAAAAATCGGGGAATTCATATTCCCTGTGGACTTTATTGTAATTGATACACAGCCTGTAGCGAACCCACGGAATCAAATTCCGGAGATTTTAGGTCGCCCCTTTTTGGCCACTTCCAATGCTATCATCAACTGTCGTAATGGTTCTATGACCCTATCTTTCGGGAATAAGTCAATAGAGCTGAACATTTACAGGTTGGGAAGTGTACCCTCCGAACCTACTGCTCAGGTATGTTCTGTCCACTTAATGGATGTCGACAGCAGCGAATTTGACGATCCTCATGATACTGATCTTGACTCTTTTCATACGTTATTGTTTGACCCAACTATGTATCATACACATACGGACTCTTCCACCAAGATGTCCGGGTCAACAATTAACATGGATTATGAACTGTTCTTAGAGTCTGAAGATCACCCCGCACTTTGTGATGATATTATTCATCGGGGTATTGATGGAACTTTTGAGGAAATTTTCGCTGAAGAACTCGCATTTTTGAATGACACGGGTGTTGAGATGAATCATGTCCTAACCAATGAAATTGAACCTCCACCCCTTCTTCTGAACTGTAAAAAGAATGCGAGTAATTCATCACATTCACTACATCGTCTCTCCAAAATGAGACGCACACACATTCTCTTCCACCACTTAACCTTTCCCCACTTCTTCTTCCACCAACCAGAGCACTGCATTGATAAAAATTTTGAATGGTTGGTGTTAACCTTCGGTCTTTGCAAAGCTTGGCATCGACCAATGATTCTTGACCCCCTCATATGATTTTCAAAGATTAACATTGCTTAACTCAAGTTTGGGGGGGGGGTATTTTTTTCGGGCTCTTGAAAAGAAAATTTTTACAAAATGATGAGCCAAAAATAAGTTTGGGGGAGGTTCTTCACTTAAATATTTTGCCCCCACTAATAAATTCCTCCCAAGCTTATAGGTTTTTCGAGATTTAGCAGATGGCAACAGTGAGGACACTGTTGAAAACAAGTTTGGGGGAGGTTTGTGCTTATTTTCGCATCATTTGCATATCATTTGCATAAGCACAAAACATTTTCGAAAACCCATAAAAATTTAAAAAAAATTCAAAAGATAAAAATATTTTTGTACATAAATAAGATAATAAAAGATTAGATAGTGAAAAATTACATCCATGAGATTTGAAAAATTTAAGAAAACCAAGAAAATTAGAAGTTTTCTTATACGAACTAGTAATAAGTAGTTATGAGCCGTTGTCCCAAGGGTTAGTAAGATGAAGGAAGTCACTAATCTGAGGATAAAAATAAGTCTGAAAAATAGTTCCTATTTTGGAAGCCAAACATTTTGAACGTTGATACCCTGCTATTCGCACTTACACACGTCTTGAAGCCCGGAATAGTAGAGGATACCTTGAAATGCTCTTATGTTAAAGCCAAAAGTATGAAGGAAATAAAAAAAAAGAGTGAATAGAAAATATATAAAGTGGTGAGAAAAATGGACACTGGTTTTGTTATCGCCGAGGGCAATAAAAAAATTTATAGCGAGGGTGCCTTTTCACCTTGTGCCCTAAGGCCAACTGGTCTGGGAGTCACTGCTATGCCTGAGGTGGTGCAAGACGAGGAAAATACACCAAATAAGCAAGCACATGAGTAATCGGTCGGTTAGTACCTCAAGAAGTAATAACGGTCGCTTGAAAGTGTGTGAGCACAACTAAATATTCATTAATCAAAAAGTACTGAGGCTGATGGGCAAGAGAATGATTGCTTGAATTGAATTCTCCGGGTGTAGGGATGTCTTTTACACACACGCAGGGTGATATGATCGATGTTTGGAAGAAAGATAGGAATGAAGAATAAGTCAATGTTTTATTGAGTGAGGACGTGATTTCTAACATCTTTTTATGACCATTAAGATAGGGCTCATGACAACCGAAAAGCTAGCTTAGTTGGAAACCCTAATTTTCAAGGCTTTTCTTTTACAATTCTTTTCTTTAAATGTAATATTCATGATCTTCCTTTTATTATTGGATTTTGTGGGTGCAATCCGCTGAAAACCCTCAGGAGACAACACTCCTCCTACTAGGGACACCTAGAGGTTTAAAGGCTTGTTGCACGTGCTCAGTGCAATCGTGTTGCCTACGAAAGTGTGCTAGTTAGTTTTTCTCTTTCTTTATTTTCTCCTTCTCTTTTTAATAAAAAGTTCGCTCGAGACGATCGAAAATAAGTTTGGGGGAATTTGATCAGTCGAAAATACTGCATCTTTTAACCGGCAATTTCCCTATCATTTGCACTCATCTAGAAGTGTTCGGCATTCATATAGCACATATTAGCAAATCAGTCGTTAAATATCAGATTGCGTGTGTTAGACTCTAAAACCGACACTATAAAGGAAATTGACTGCATTTCATAGCATGGCATCATTCCTATATATCGCAACTTGTGTTTCGAAGTTTGTGCAGGACATTACAGAAGATCGGTCAAATTTACAAACGAAGACTGTTAAAAAGACGCCAACTCAAGGATCTGAAATCTGGAGATAATATAGAAAGAATTCAGGGATTTATTATATCATAAAAATACCAATATGTTAGCAGGAATCCACAGAAGAAATATAAAGCCCTAAGGCCACCATATGGCCGCGGAACCGCGGCCGGAGCCGCCTTGAGCCGCGGTTCCGCGGCGGCTTGTCCACATCAGCATCTCAAAGTTGCTTCATAATTCACAACTCAGCTCCTACATCTTATAAAACCACTGCAAATTCCAGAATACTCCTGAAGCTTCTGCCAGTTTAGCAAACCTATGGTTCCTAACTAAACACCCCTAGCTTCCTTAACAAGCTTCACTTAAACTCTATTAAGGACCTAGAACCTTCCCCCTAACCTCCTAGCTTAGGGTAGAAGCTAATCCCCTAACTAACTACTTCTAGAAGCCTCTTCCTCTAACTGACTTTTGGAGGGAAAACTCAAATTTGAATTCCTAGACCTAGGGTTTGGAAAACATATAAATAGACCCCTAGGCTCACTTGTTGAAGGTTGCTCTTTGGTGATGAAAAGCTAATCAATCCCCAATCTCTCCTATTCTTCATCTTCCCCAATTCCACCCACAAGTCTAATGACAAGGCTTGTGTCAAAACCCTAACCCTAATCCAATCCAAAATCAAGAAACTTCAAGATTCTTTGAGTGCAAGCCAAGCAAGTCTTCAACTAACCTTTAGAAGCGGAACCGGACTTCAACGGAGCACGAGATCCCAGCCGATCCACGACTCAAGGAGCCGAGCGACGCTAGAATCGACGATCAAAGTTCCATCCTCTTGTAGTTCTTGAGAGTTGTAACTAAATTTTTGATATAATAAAGGTGAAGATTCATTAAACTTGCTTATTTTCAATTCGAGCATTATGATTAGTATTCAATTCTTGAATGTATTCTTCGTGATGATGCGCGAATAAACTCCGCTCGTGGAGGAATCAAAACAATTGTAAAATGATGATGTTGATGAATTGTTAAACGTTTTCTTAAGTCTTAAAACAATTGTAAATTCTTGAAAATCGATTGATCGATGATCTAGATCGATGCGAATGTGTTCTTGATTCCTTTCGCACGATCTAGAGATCGACAATTGATCATTCAACTTTCAAGAAGCTATCTAGTGAATGTTATTCATCGAAAGGACAAAGGATAGCATGAGGAACCCTAATTCCTCGCAAGATCCTTGACCCTCGATGAATTCGACATCGATTTAGCATCAATTTGTTACTAGATAAGAAATCGTAATCTTGAATCTTCATCACATCTACAATTTACTCGATTCCTACGAGCTTTACTTCAAATCTTGAAACCTAAAGTGATTGGAATTCTATTGATACTTGATTCTTGATGTTTATCATTTTCTTGATTCTTGATTAGAATAGTGACACTTGAAACTCATTGATAAAAATCTTGAATCATGTTTTCTTTTCTTTTCTATTAACTTTTTGATTCAAACAAATCAAAATACAAACGAATCGCACAATCCCTGTGGACGATCCGCACTCACTAACACGCTACAATCCGACACCGTTATTGATTGCGATCAAATAATTCTTTGATTGTGATTCTATACATTTTCTAAAACATACACAACAAGAATTCTCATCAATCAGCCAGATTCTAGTATCAGGTTATTAGATTTATACAGTCTAAAGTTTTTCCGTGTTTCCACGGATTGGAGGGGCGTTCTCGTAATTTTCCGGGAAGCTTCTAGAAGCATGGTGACTTGGGGGTTCAGGTGGCATAAGCATTTATTGTTTAATGACTCATTTGTGTGATTCATCCTTAGAGTTAATGCTTCATTTATTGAGCTTATGACTCATGTGATGAATCACACAAGGTGAATGTTCAACCATGATGATCAGTCATTTATATTATTTATTTGATAAATTGTTATGGTTGTTATATTCAAATGAGCTCATTATTCATTCTCATTCTTATCATCACCTTCTCTCTCCTCAAGTTCTCTCATTCTTGAAACCCTAACCCTAACCTCTCATGTGTTGAGATCAAGGGTTAGCTAGACTAATAAATCCATAACCTCACTCTATATCCCCTAGGTAGCTTAGATTAGCTCTTTGAGCAACCTAGTTATCTCAAGTTAGAGATCAAGCTTGGAGAAGGAGCTTTCGGGTGGATCGTCTTTGATTCGAGGAGGCCGTTGAGGTGCCGATGTTCTAAGGAGCCTATGAGGAGTGGAGGACAGCGATGAAGACCCGAAGGACATGTATCGTGAGGTATAACTTCGAATCCGAGTAGTTAAACCTCTCGTAGTATGCTAGTAACGGTTTAGATACGATTCATGCGCTCAAGTCCGTGTTACGAAGCTTTGATAATCGTTTTTCATATATTCCGCCTCCCCGCAAGTTCGTGGGGTGCGTGACATGGACTTACAATTCCCACCGTGCTTTGATTTCCACCTTACCACGTTCAAGAGAACGTGCAAAACGGTGGTTTTTGGGTACAATCCCGAGTCACATGGAGGCAATGAGCGATAGGAGGGGATTCGTCTTTCCTGGTATTGGGAGTTGATGTTGCGCTGTGCTCGATTGGCTATAACATGAAGTCCCTGGCCAGGGCTGTTTCAGAGATTTACTGGTAAATGTTACTAGTAGTTTCTCGACCTGTTATGAGCCTCACATCGGCACGACTTATCGAGTTACTGGGGTCTGACGTTTACCACCCCTAGACGACATATGCGACATATCAGACGAAGAGACCGGACTGTATGGTAAGTGTTACTGATTGGATTCATAGGAGTATGAGCAGGATTGCTTGTTGATCTTCTAATCACTTAATACCCGGGTGGCCGTTACATTTAGCACGCCTCTTGTAGCTTGTGGGTGTTTGATATGATCATCACATACTGCCGGCTTATTGACGAGTCTTTAGAGTTCTACACAGAGATTTCCTGGCTCAGGCGAAACGGAGTAGGAGCACATATGAGATATGTGCGGGACCGAGAACAATGCGAGTATGTGATACCGTATTCTATTCTCATGATATTTGTGTCCGGCGGTTATATGTGATATAGCCGGGTTATCGAATCAAGTATTGATTCGATAAGTTGGTACATTTAATATTAGTCGGTTATATGTGATATAGCCGGATTATTAAATCAAGTGTTGATTTGATAATTTAGTGTATAATTGTATATTTGATATACTAATTTACATTAACTAATATTAGCCCACTGAAGAATTTATTATTCTCACATGTGCACACTTAATATATATGTGATATATATTAATTGTGTTTTATTTTGTATCATGGTTGTTGATACACACTACAAGGGTGTATGAGACTTACACCATACTAATTATAATGTTGGTTTTAGTATTTAAAGTAATTCCAAATTAGTGGATAATAGCTCACATACATGAAGCTTCATGAAGCTTGTGGATGCATTGACTTATTCCACTAATTTTGTTTTACTTAAGATATTTATTAACCTAACCATTATGATTTAGCCATGGTTATGTCTCTACATGAGTTAGTATATGATACAAACTCACCCATGGATCTTTCACTCACCTCATTAGTTCATTCTCATTTCTTTTGCTCATCTTCTTCTTCTTTGAGCAAAAAGTTTGCTAGGGTTTTCTAAAGAGAGAAAATATTGTGAGAAAAATAAAACTAAAGTGAGCCCACTTCCTACTTCATCATCCTATACACTTGCTTGGGTAGTATAGGATGTTCTCTTCACAAAGTTGATGACCTAGTGAAGGGTTAGCTTGAGTTTGAGTCTCCTCGACATAGATCATTTTCGGCCTTGAAGACTACGAGCAAGCTTGTTTATTTCTCCGAGGGAACCCATACTAGAGTTCGGGAGATCCATGATCGCATCGAAGGGACGTCAACATGTAGCTTTAGAAGTGAAGGACCGGTCTACAAAGGTTGTATTCCGTTATCACTTAGATGTAAAATAGTTTACATGTTGTTTCGTATGATTCTTTAGTTATCGATTCTAGTTTAGGGTTCTTTAAAACGGCAAAATTTTGAAAATGTCATGGACGATGCCTCTCGAAACCTTGCTGTCATTCATAGGAACCCTACAGTGGTATCAGAGCCTAGCTAGAGAATTAGACGGATTGTGTTAGATTACGAAACCGAAACGAACTGCGAAACTTGAAACACTAAATACGGGTTTCTGTCGATTTTTAAATGGAGTCAAAAAAATTTTCAAACAAGTACAGAGTGTTGAATGTGATACAACATAAACACTGGAGAAATTTAGGGCATTTCTGAGCAAAAGTGGCCGGGCACCATCCCCCCCATCTGTCACGACCCAAAATTTAGGCCCGTAACCGGCACTTAAACTACGTAACGTCAACAGGCGTATGCAACTTAAGTAAGCCGAAACCCAGAAATCTAAACCACCAAAAACTGGATAAGCGGAGAAAATATAGTTAAAACATTCGGAAAATCTCAAGTAAAATTTTTAACTTTAGTTTACTTTCTTGAAAATTTCGGTAGCACCTCCTTTGTAAAACTAGCCCCGAAAACGGGAACAACATAAAATAGAAAGAAAGTATCTCAAACGGGAGCAAATCATGCCCAACAGCGGAGACAACCACCACAAGCATAAATACGACGCCGTAGCAAAGAAATATATAAATGGAAACAACATAAGGAGGTAAAACTATATAACAAGGCCGGCTCCCACGAGCACGGCACCCAAAGTCACTAAAATATATACAACACTGAATCCTCACTACTTGTCTCTAAGTCAAATACATGAAGTGGTAGATGGACAGCACTAGATCCAACAAAAGATATACAATGAACAAAACGGATAACTGCGAACCCACCTAAAAGCAAAGGCATCACAGCCAACCGTAGCGCTATCCACAAAAGTAGAGTTAAAAAGGTGCCCTGCCGCGACTACTCTGAGGGTAAGTCCTCCAAAACACTTTGCACAACAGGGTTGAGTTTCCAACTGTAGGGTTCCTAGGCACCCTAATGAGGTCTCACAAGGCATCGAACATGCCATTATAAAATTTTACGGGTGCCGAGAGACCCGACTACGGATCGTTTGCTAGATTTCTAGGCGAAAAAGCTAACTAGTTAACACTTAACTATGAGAATACGGAAATACAACCTTTGTAGATCCGGTTCTCCACCTCCATAGCTCCGCAATGAAGTATCCTCGCTGTCCATATCGAGATCTGGGCTCTTGCGTTGGCTTCATCGGAGAAGAAGCGGGCTAGGTCATCGACGACGTGCCGAAGATGATCTACGTCGAAGCATCACTAGATCAAGCTCCACCTTCACTAAGCCATGATAACTTATGATGGAAACACACTCTACTACTTGGCAAGAGGTAGAGGATGAAGAAATAGGAAGTGGGTAAACTTTAGAATTGGATTTCTCACTCAATTCCATCAATCACCATTGATGGAGCTTGCTTTCTTCTTGAAGAAGAAGAAGAAGAAGAAGATAAATGTTATGATAAGTTAATTCAAAAAAGAAAAGAATATCCAAACTTATCATAATCCTAACTATGGTTATGTGTAGAGAATTGACCAAGGTTAGTTTAATGGTTAGGGTTAAGAATGAGATAAGAATGGTTACAAAGTCAAAGCTTCATGAAGCTTCAACTAAACTCCAAAACTAGCAACCATTCTTTTCTCTTCTTTTCCAAAATGAATAAACAAATAAATAAGTAAGAAAAGAAAACCCTAATCATTAGTTTAACCATGGCTTAATTCATTACACTTAACTATAGTTAAACATGCATCATCAAACATGATACAAACAAGTGCACAAAAGTATATCGCATATACAATGCGCACATCCGAGTGAGAAAATCCATCTTAAGTGAACCGATACTAGTTAATGCAAAGTAATATATCAAATATACAATTATGCATTAAATCATTAAATCAACACTTGATTTAACGATCCGGTCATGTCGCACATAATCGACTGGTATCATCAGTAACAACTTATCGAATCAACACTTGATCCGATAACCCGGCTATATCGCATATAACCGATCAATGTCACATCATGAGAATCGAATACAGTATCACATACCGTATTATTCTCGGTCCCGCACATATCTCATATGCGCTCCTATTTCGTTTCGCTTGAGCCAGGAAACCTCTGTGTAGGACTCTAAAGACTCGTCAATACGCCGGCAGCAGATGATGATCATATCAAACACCCACAAGCCGCAAGCGGTCTGCTAAACGTAAAGGCCACCTGGGTATTGAGCGATCTGAAGATCGACGAGCAAGCCCGCTCACACTCCAGTGAATCCGACCAGTAACACTACCGTACAGTCCGGTCTGATCGTCTGATATGTCGCATATCTCGCCTAGGGGTGGTAAACGTCAGACCCCAATAGCTCGATAAGTCGTGTCGATATGAGGTCTATAACTCTTCGAGAAACTACTGGTAACACTTACCAGTAAATCTCAGCAACCCTGGCCAGGGATTTCCTGTTATAGCCAATCGAACACAGCGCAACATCAACTCCCTATACCGGGAGAGACGAATCCCCTCCTATCGCTCATTGCCTCCATGTGACTCGGGACTGTACCCAAAAACCACCGTTTTGCACGCCCTCTTGGACGTGGTAAGATGGAATCAAAGCACAGTGGGAACCACACAAGACTCTATGACGATCTCGGGTCAACAGACTACTCTGTACCAGTGTCACCAGAGAACTGCCATCTGACGTGAGGTATAATACCATCTGGGAGTTCTCGGCGAGTCCGTCCAGTGTACCCAGTCTCTACTGAGCACCCGTATATCATCTCCGATGTCAAACACCAATGGATATGGGATCATCCATCGCCCATCTGTATGGGTCGAGAAGGTACACGCTAGTCTACTCTGGTATATCGATGCCCCGTCTCGATACACCCACTACTAGGGACTTTGAAGGATGTACTTATGGACTACCATGTCCCCACTAGTATGATCCGCATCATAGTCCAGGTAGTCAAGCACACATCCTAAGGGTTTTACCAACATGTAACAGAGAGACAATCAGTATACACGTTAAGGTAAAGTTCAACCAGATAGCATACTATCATGTCGAGCAAGAAAGTCCTCCCTATATACGTCCCAGCATCCACTACAATATACATCCTATGTACAGTAATGGCCTCTAGGGCATACATATAACTAACAATCTCCCACTTGCACTAGGGCCATCTGTAGCAGTGGTTGCAGTATCTCATACTCAACCATCCCATGAAAATCTCTCTCTGGGAAAAGGCCTTTGTGAGTGGATCCACTGTGTTGTCCTCTGAATCTACTCTCCTAACCTCGATCACCCTGGAGATCAACTATCTCCATGATCAGGCGATGCTGCCTTAGAATAAGTCTGGATCACTGATGGGACCGGTGTTCCTCGGCATGAGCCACAACTCCATTGTCTCACAATGGTAGGAACGTAGTTCATCTCATGAACTAATATACACCCAAACATCCTCTTTGGTAGCATCTTAAGTAGCGATGTATCCTGCCTTTATCGTCTAGTATGTCACGGTATCTAGCTTGGAACTCTTCCAACATACCGTCCCTTTACTGAGGGTAAAGACAATGCCTGCGACTGACATTCAGTCGTCTTTATCACCCTGGAACCCTTCCAGTGATTCTCCCCAGGATCAACTGATACCATCTCACTACAGCTAGTGAGTATCCTAACATCCATTTAGATCTATCTCATAGATCCAAAACCTAGGATTTAGTAGGTATCACTTTGATCCTATATGGAGAATCATTGTGATAAGCGGAGATTGACCGAGCGTAGCATAGGAAACTCTTTCCCTATCAAGAGTATGTCATCCACGTACTCTACGAGGATCGTCACCATACTCTCTACTACCTTTTTGTTTATACAAGGTTCATCTACCATTTTGATGATGTCAAACTCTTTGACTACTTCATTAAAACAGATGTTCCAACTCCGCGATGCCTGCTTTATCCTATAAAGCATCTTGCACACGTTTCCGCTGCTCCCACTGTCTACGAAGCCTTCTGGCTGTGTACTTATAGACGCACTCTTCTAAAACAACATTTAGAAAAGCTGTCATGACACCCAACCACCAGATATCGTAGTTATGGTATGTAGCCGTGGCAAGTAGGATCTGGATGGACTTAAGCATAGCTACTGGAAAAGGTTTCATAATTATCTACGCCTGGTCGATGACGAAAACCTTTAACAATTCTAGCTTTGAAAGTCTCAACTTTTCCATGTACACCAAGTAATCTTCTCAAGATATACTTGCTCCTGATGGGGATTTAACCCTTCAGATATAGCAACCAAAGTCCATACTTTGTTGGTGTATAAGGATTCCATCTCAGATCATTAAACATCCAGCCATTCTTACAGAGTCTTACTCTCGATGGCCTGCTCGAAACTAGTTGGGTCATCATCTCATGATGCAATCCTCGCTCCCACTGTCATAGAGAAACCGAAGTATCTCTCAGGTGGGTGAGGAACCCTACTAGATCGGCGGAGAGGCTGAGGTTCGTTGGAATCTACTGAATCCTTTGGTTCTATCAAATCATCAGCTGCATTTTGTATAGCTGGAACCTTTCCAGTTGTACATAACTAACCTTGCCTCGAGTTTGTCCGGATTTTGCTTTTAGACATAGGCCGGACAACCCCAAATCTTAACTAACTTAAGACATGGGCTCTTCCCTTTCCATATCACATATGAAGTGGTAGGCATTGATTTGATTCGAACCCTATTCAATATGTAAGCAGCTTCTTAAGTGCATAACTCCCAAAAAGGAAACAGGTAACTCAGTAGTACTCATCATAGAGCACACCTTATCATATAGAGTGTGATTGCTCCGCCCTGATATACCATCGTGCTATGGTGTATACAGAGGAGTAATGCTGAGAGAGAATCTCATTCTCCTTTAGAATAGTCCAGTATTTCCGTGCTCAAGTATTCTCCTCCTTGATCTCATCAAAGGACATAATACTTATACCCGTATTGGTTCTCTACTTCCAACTTATATTCTGTGAATATCTCAAAAGGTTCTGACTTGTGTTTCAACAGGAACATATATCTGAATCTTGAGAGATTATCAGAGAATGTAATGAAGTATAAAGAACCGGTCTTGGCATGTGTAGACAGGGGACCTACATACATCAACATGTATCATCCCAAGAGTTCAGTAACTCTTTCTCTGTTTCCAGTAAACGGAGCTATGGTCATCTTATCTTTGTGACATGACTGGCGAGTTTCACAAGATGTAAATTCAAACTGATTTAAATATGCATCTATATGTAACTCTAGCTAGTCATGTCATATTGATCTGACCTAGTCTACAATGCCTCAAGAAGAATTCGTTCATTTCTGAACTCTTCCTCTTGTGTGTGATCCGTATACTAAGAACTGTAGTTTGATTTAGAACATTAATGTTTTTAGATAACGTGCCTGAACCAATCAACTTTTGATATAGGAAATGTTCAAAACATTATCCAACAATACAAAATTTTATCGTTTCTTTACAAATAGAGAGACAGATATGATTTTGTATATCAGGTTCGGTATCTAATAACATTCGTTCAGAATCAATGTATTGGTAATACAGGGTGACAGTGACCAACAGACTTGGCTGCAACACTTGCCCCGTTTTCTGCCTCATGAAACTTATCACCCGTTCTCAGTTCTCTACCTTTCTGTAGCCCTATGTAACAGATTACATATCTGGGATCCTGATCTGGTATCACATACCCAGGACGTAAAGGATACTGAGAAACAGTTCTCTGTAATGAACACACCCGAAGATGATGCATCAGCATGCACGCTCTTCGTTTGGGCTGCACAGGAATTCTGGTAATCCCCAATTTCCTGCTCTGTCTTATAACAATTATAAGTTGGAGCGGGACCAACGTTCCCCAGCTCAGTATAACAAGCGGGTTCAGTCAATAATCCGTATTATTATCTTGATTAAGGCGTGATATGGTTGCTACCAGGAGAGAGAGAGAAGAAAACACTCAGCGTGCGCTCTGTCAAGAATAGATTGGTTTTATTTTATCTAGTCAGGATGGCTCCCACTGCTTTTTATCAAATCTTCCTTCAAACCCTAAAAGGAAAGACTAGCCGGGATTAATTACACACTACAAGTTCGCCAATCTTTCAGCCAGGCCAGTGTCGGTACTTTGAGGGAGGTCCCCCGTGCTTTCGCACGAACCTAATTAATGTAAACCTCGTTTTCCCAGAGGCGTAACCTCGTTAACACCTTTCTAGACACCTACTTGATCGGCTAATTGTAATGTATAAAACTTTCCCAGGAGTAACTCTTACTCGCAGCGGGTATCGGGGTCCAACTATCTCATAGAAGGTATGCAATCTCATTGCAAATTTCAACACTTGAAATTCCCGATAATATTTTGCCCCTAGCAGCTATATGACCTTAACATAGTCAACAAATCATAAGTGCTAGTCAAGTTCAACCCGTCATTTCCCGATTGAATTAAACCCACCCGCACGACCCTTAACATAGTCAACAAAGTCGCACGACTATCCTAATCCAATCACATCATATGCTTATGCAGATAAGCACTAATTAGCTACCGCACACTACGCCTTAACATAGTCAACAAACGTAGCACGAATACTAACTAGTACTTATCTGAAATGACGGAGGGCTACGACAGGTTTTTCAGAAAACCTATTGCGTAATGAACTTGATATCGTTGTAGGATCGAATGATTTTGAAATGGAGTGCTTTTGAGGCTTTTCTAGTTTTGCTAAAGGAGTCACTCCCGGTGAAGGGATCGTCGGTCCTTTCCTCGTCGAATGAGGTGCGGGATATATCATATATATCACTGTGCAAAGCAAAAACTCTTAAAAACAATCAAAAGACAAACCGAGTGTGTAGCATCTGCCAGTTATTGCTAAAGGAGTCACTCCCTGTGAAGGGATCTCGGTCCTTTCCTCATCGAATAAGGTGCAGGATATATCACATATACCGCTGTGCAAAGCAAGAACTGTAGCTACCTGTTTTATTTTGAAATTCGATTCTACAACATCTTAGGTTTCTTTTATTTCATTAATCATATTAATGAAGTCCCATCATTTAAGTACCTAAACATCACAGATAAATACAACGTACACTTATGCCATCCGCATTCGTCTCGATGTCCCCTCGTGCACCGTTAGGTTAGGTAACTAACGGCAGAGCGGGGCAGGGCTAGCGTGGGTGTAAAACATAAGTAACGCCTATATAATATATCATATATACTATATACTATATCTATCACAGAACATCACATGATCACATCACAGATATCGCAGCAGAAGAAACATATGAAATATTGGATATACTAGGACGTCCGTGTTTTCAATACGAGCCAGTATAAAACACGGATTCCACGGTCGTGATGAATAGCCAAACCCACACCCCTAGACCCCTACAAGAGCGGCAAGCAACCCGACCAATTCTAGAGTTAGGAGGCCCGGACTCGACTCCTCGAGTTGGTCTCCCACTGGACTCCAGAACCCGGTTACTTGTGCCCTCCTCCTTGGGTCTATCCTAGTGCGGAAAAGTAAATAATATACAAACGGTGACAACTTCCGCAACCTGGAAGCGCCCCAATAAAAGAATATTACATACAAGTTTTTACATGAATGAAAATGAAAAACACTCATCTCACATAAAAACCCCCGGCTATTCAAACACGACGATCCAATATAACATATCCAGCAACACATAACATCACATGTCATCAACGTAAGTAAACATGCGCATCCCAATTGTCGTTGACATATAGCAACGAAACCGGCGATATCACATATTACACTTACGGTCACAGAAAAGAAAGTGTAAAACTACAACAGTTGGAATCCGCAATCTCTTTAGACATCGCGTGCCTAATCAAATGAATTACTTAGACATCGCATGCCTAACAATTACAAACCCCGCATTTTAGTCTCTTTATCGAAAACACTTTTCAATATCAAGTCGGGCAATTCAACAAGATTCCCGACATCCTGATCGAATGCTCGTCGCAAACTTTAGTAGGCGGCCGCACCCCCGATACCGTCGACGAAGTGCACCAAAGCGGAACACCGCTGCCGGGAGCACCCGAACGGATGCTTTCGGCGACGGGGTTCTCCTACAGTCACTTGGTCGGGGCTATGGAGTGAGGCTTTCTATTAAGTTTACCCGGCGAGTATCCGCGTACGCTACGTGATTGCGACGGACTTTTGATCATATCAAAATTCCGTGGCAACCGATCATCTGAGACTAAACTGCTACGTTTATAACATTCATTCAGTTATCTCATAACTATTTGTGAATTCCAATTATTGTATCCCATTCCGGATAATTAGAAAATGTTAAACTTTCCGATTGAACATTCGAACACCCAAGTTTTCCCGAAACATCAACACATGAAATAAGTCTAACAACATTCAGTTCGTGCCTCAGTACCGACGGTCCAGCCGTAGAAGGGTCAAGCCAACGCCTCACATGTGGCACGCCGTACTGCCCCAAACCCGAAGGTTCAAAGGGCAGTTCTAGAGGGACCATCACGTTACTTGCACTACTTAGAACGTCTTTAAACTACGGAAAAATCCAACACTTGGAAATTTCCCGACAGGGGAAAAATTGGGTATTTATATCCGGTCGAACTTTTTAACATATTCTAAAATTTATCCGAAAAGCCACATAGACAAAATTTGATACTCTGATCGAAACACCGAATCCCCAAAACACAGCAGAAAAATTCAACTCTTGAATAAATATTAAAAATTCCCAGAAAACTCAGCTCTTTGAACTAGGAATTACTGTGCAAAGGAACAGGGCTGACGTCATCAAGGGGCCGCTGATCCGCCGCATAAGCCATGCTTCTGCCGCGGATCCGCCGCGAAATTTACTGTTCACCAGAAACTTTTTGCACCGTAATTCTTATTTTTCCCTGCTGAATTTTTTAGCAATTTTTAATTTGGAAAAACTCACTGTTTTCAAAAAAGTACAGAGAGCAAGATTGATTTGGTGTTTCGGGTTCGATCGGGTTTAAAATTCCGTCTAGACTTCGCCTAAGGCTCTAGCTAGGCTCTGATACCACTGTAGGGTTCCTAGGCACCCTAATGAGGTCTCACAAGGCATCGAACATGCCATTATAAAATTTTACGGGTGCCGAGAGACCCGACTACGGATCGTTTGCTAGATTTCTAGGCGAAAAAGCTAACTAGTTAACACTTAACTATGAGAATACGGAAATACAACCTTTGTAGATCCGGTTCTCCACCTCCATAGCTCCGCAATGAAGTATCCTCGCTGTCCATATCGAGATCCGGGCTCTTGCGTTGGCTTCATCGGAGAAGAAGCGGGCTAGGTCATCAACGACGTGCCGAAGATGATCTACGTCGAAGCATCACTAGATCAAGCTCCACCTTCACCAAGCCATGATAACTTGTGAAGGAAACACACTCTACTACTTGGCAAGAGGTAGAGGATGAAGAAATAGGAAGTGGGTAAACTTTAGAATTGGATTTCTCACTCAATTCCATCAATCACCATTGATGGAGCTTGCTTTCTTCTTGAAGAAGAAGAAGAAGAAGAAGATAAATGTTATGATAAGTTAATTCAAAAAAGAAAAGAATATCCAAACTTATCATAATCCTAACTATGGTTATGTGTAGAGAATTGACCAAGGTTAGTTTAATGGTTAGGGTTAAGAATGAGATAAGAATGGTTACAAAGTCAAAGCTTCATGAAGCTTCAACTAAACTCCAAAACTAGCAACCATTCTTTTCTCTTCTTTTCCAAAATGAATAAACAAATAAATAAGTAAGAAAAGAAAACCCTAATCATTAGTTTAACCATGGCTTAATTCATTACACTTAACTATAGTTAAACATGCATCATCGAACATGATACAAACAAGTGCACAAAAGTATATCGCATATACAATGCGCACATCCGAGTGAGAAAATCCATCTTAAGTGAACCGATACTAGTTAATGCAAAGTAATATATCAAATATACAATTATGCATTAAATCATTAAATCAACACTTGATTTAACGATCCGGTCATGTCGCACATAACCGACTGGTATCATCAGTAACAACTTATCGAATCAACACTTGATCCGATAACCCGGCTATATCGCATATAACCGATCAATGTCACATCATGAGAATCGAATACAGTATCACATACCGTATTATTCTCGGTCCCGCACATATCTCATATGCGCTCCTATTTCGTTTCGCTTGAGCCAGGAAACCTCTGTGTAGGACTCTAAAGACTCGTCAATACGCCGGCAGCAGATGATGATCATATCAAACACCCACAAGCCGCAAGCGGTCTGCTAAACGTAACGGCCACCCGGGTATTGAGCGATCTGAAGATCGACGAGCAAGCCCGCTCACACTCCAGTGAATCCGACCAGTAACACTACCGTACAGTCCGGTCTGATCGTCTGATATGTCGCATATCTCGCCTAGGGGTGGTAAACGTCAGACCCCAATAGCTCGATAAGTCGTGTCGATATGAGGTCTATAACTCTTCGAGAAACTACTGGTAACACTTACCAGTAAATCTCAGCAACCCTGGCCAGGGATTTCCTGTTATAGCCAATCGAACACAGCGCAACATCAACTCCCTATACCAGGAGAGACGAATCCCCTCCTATCGCTCATTGCCTCCATGTGACTCGGGACTGTACCCAAAAACCACCGTTTTGCACGCCCTCTTGGACGTGGTAAGATGGAAATCAAAGCACAGTGGGAACCACACAAGACTCTATGACGATCTCGGGTCAACAGACTACTCTGTACCAGTGTCACCAGAGAACTGCCATCTGACGTGAGGTATAATACCATCTGGGAGTTCTCGGCGAGTCCGTCCAGTGTACCCAGTCTCTACTGAGCACCCGTATATCATCTCCGATGTCAAACACCAATGGATATAGGATCATCCATCGCCCATCTGTATGGGTCGAGAAGGTACACGCTAGTCTACTCTGGTATATCGATGCCCCGTCTCGATACACCCACGACTAGGGACTTTGAAGGATGTACTTATGGACTACCATGTCCCCACTAGTATGATCAGCATCATAGTCCAGGTAGTCAAGCACACATCCTAAGGGTTTTACCAACATGTAACAGAGAGACAATCAGTATACACGTTAAGGTAAAGTTCAACCAGATAGCATACTATCATGTCGAGCAAGAAAGTCCTCCCTATATACGTCCCAGCATCCACTACAATATACATCCTATGTACAGTAATGGCCTCTAGGGCATACATATAACTAACACCAACTCGTGAATAGTAAATGACAACATACTGTAATCGCAAGTATGCACGAACAACGATAAATCTATCACATGTAATCTGATAGCATAGGTTTGGCAATATGAATATGCAACAATCATGTAAAAGGTACATCATCAGGGTACTAAACTACATGAAGCAATGCAGATCAAAATAATCCTGAGTGTAAGATGATATAATAAAACCTCATGCAAAATCATCAGCATGGAAAAATCCCAGTATCCCTCACTGACACATCAAATCCCAAAATCCTCAGACACCGCATCCTCAGATCGGCACTCATATCCTGTAAGTCTCATGTAACCTGAGTGTCAATCATCGACACCCGAAACATCACGAAAACATATACTTGTATGTATATATATATGTATAAGGATATCAACCACGTATGTCCATCGACGATACGTAAAAATCATGGAAACCTGAGTGTCTAACACCGACACTCGCAACATCATGAAACCCGTGTCCAGCATCGACACGTAAATCCTCATAACTCAGGCGCCGTCACCATGACTGGCTCTAATGTCATGTCCGTACATCACTCCGGTCGGTATCCCCACGATAACCGCCGAGTCCAAATACTATCACTGGTAGGTACTTGCCCAGCCTTCCAGGCTCATCGCCATCATCTGCGATCATCTTGCCGAGAGGAACCATACCGGACCCCACCATGTACCCGCACACGGCCGACTCCACTCCTCGCATCGGGTATATAACACAAGTCTCAGAACCGAGAAAACTCATGGTGGACGCACTGAAATATCATATCAAGAGAAACTGGGTTTTCAAACAATATATAGTTTCTTGGAACATCCCCACGATTCTCAAAACCATAAATCACATGAAATCCATATCTGTTAGTGTATATGCCCTAGGGGCCATTATTGTATCATACTAGATTGTATATTACTTAATGGAAGCTTGGGATATTCACAGTTATACATACAGTCTTGCTAAAAATAGTAGTATGCTACTTGGTTTGTGTCTACTTTAATATGTGCATATGTTTCTTGTAACGTATCACGTATACATATTAGTAGAGCCCATAGGTTCTTTGCTTGATTACCCGTGTTGTGATGGCAGTCACACTAATGGGGGATGGGTAGTCTATAAGCCACATCCTATACAGGTCCCTAGTCGTAGGATTATCGAGACAGGGCATCGATACTCCAGAGTAGACTAGTGTGTACGCTTCTCATCCCAGTTGGGGAGATGGTCTGTCCCATAGCCATCAGTACGTCGTACTGGAGATAGTATACAGGTGCTCGTTAGGTTACGAGTACACCGGACAGGACTCGCAGGGGAACTGTTAGATGGTATTATACCCGTCGTCAGTTAACAGTTCCCAGGTGACATGAGTACAGCATAGTCCGCAGACTTGACACTGCTACTTCGCCTCGAATGTGTCCCACTGTTCTTAGATTGCTACCCTACCACGGCTCAAAGGAGTCATGCAAACAGGTAGCAGTTGGGTGCAGTCCCGAGCACTTGGAGGCAGTAGTGGTTAGATAGGATTCGTCTCTCCCGGTATTAGGAGATGATATTGCGCTGTGTCAGAGAGCCATTACGCAAAGTCCCTGGCCAGGGCAAGCGAGATATACTGGTAGGTTCCAGTAGCTTCTCAGGGTGTAATGGACTTCGCTCCGACACGACTTATACGGCTATTAGGGGACTGACGCTTGCCGCCCCCTAGGCTCGATATGCGATAATCTTAGACGAACAGACCGGACTGTATGGAGATTGTCACATCAGGCTCAGTAGGAGTTCGGATGATTTACCTCATCGTCCTTCTTATCGACATCTACCTGGGGACCGTTACGTACAGCTAGTGCCGCTTGCGGTCTGTGGTTAAACCCACTGCCAGAGTAGTGTTGAGTCTTTAGAGTCCCACACAGAGAGTTTCCCTGCTCCAGACGAAACGATATAGAGGTCGTATGGTTTTACGACAAGGGTTCAGACGCATACGTGTGTTTACGCACGTACGACTTTTCGGACAGTTTTTACTAGCCGGCTTTGGTTTAAGCCAGATTCTAGTATCGGGTTATTGGATTTATACAGTCTAAAGTTTTTCCGTGTTTTCACGGATTGAAGGGGCGTTATCGTAATTTGTCGGGAAGCTTCTTGAAGAGTGGTGACTTGGGGGTAAGGTGGCATGCATTAAATGAGATTAGTGACTCATTTGTGTGATTCATCCATGTCATTAATGCATCATAAATGCTTAATGACTCATGGAGATGAATCACACATAGATATTTATGAAGCATGGTTGTTAATTCTATTATTTCATTTTTGGATAAATAAATAATGCTTCATATATATTATGATAGATCATTATCTCATTTCATTCTCATCTTCACCTTCTCTCTCCTCAAGCTCTCTCATTCTTCAAACACTAACCCTAATCTCTCATGAGTTGAGATCAAGGGTTAGCTAGACTAATACATCCATAACCTCACTATATATCCCCTAGGTATCTTAGATTAGCACTTTAAGCAACCTAGTTATCTCAAGTTTGAGATTAAGCTTGGCGTAGGAGCTTTCGGGTGGATCGTCTTTGACTCGAGGAGGCCGTAGAGGTGCCGATGTTCCAAGGAGCCTATGAAGAGTGGAGGACAGCGATGAAGACCCAAAGGACATGTAACGTGAGGTATAACTTCGAATCCGAGTAGTTAAACCTCTAGTAGATAGTTAGCAATGGTTTAGATAACGATTCATGCGCTCAAGTCCGTGTTACGAAGCTTTGATAATCGTTTTTCATATATTCCGCCTCCCCGCAAGTTCGTGGGGTGCGTGACATTGACTTACAATATCTCAATGCGAAAATCCATGAAAACTGATATATGCAACATAAAACAGCAATATGAGCATATTAAGGGAAAACCGCTGTTTTAAATGAATCCAGCTTTTAAAATATATCATGCGGTTCCAAAATCCTCCGAAATCAAATGCAGTATCTTATGAGGTGTACATGTAACTGTAGCAAGATATAAGTATCTACATGTAAGCAAGTATGCATGATGTATTTCATAAGCGCAATAACACAAAAATCAACGTCTCAATATCACATGTCAATATAATACCACTTAGGGGTATATGCAGCTATAACAAGATATGTGGGTGTACATGTCAGTATGTATGCGTGATGTACATGTAGCTATAGCAAGGTATACGTGAAATGGAATAAGAGTCACTACCTCAATCATGTATGTGTATAGATTGTGCGTGTCATGGCAATTACCGACGGTGTGTGTGTAGCATACAAATTAGTGCTTGTGCAACATGAACTGTCAATAATGGTGTGGTGTCTAAAAGGTACAAGTCAAGGTACAACAAGTAATAATATGCAATGACGCTCATGCGCAATCAACTCATATGGGAATAACATATAGCTATCATATCATATCCAGCCCTGACGCATAACGCCATACGGGCGATTTCCCTGTAGATGTTAAATCTACTCACCGATGATCTCGAGCTACGAAAATCCGACCACCTGCTTCGCTTTATTCGCAGCGTCCAAAGTCCCCTCTTGCGATTCTAAAATTTCACAAACACATCACATAAGCTAAATATCCTATGCCGACACAAAGATAACGAAACGCAAGGATAACGCCCAGAAAATTACACTGCGCACCTAGTGCACAAAACGCGCATGACATTGGCACAACCCTAGCTATGATCGCTAAACTACGCAACCACCAAGTCTAGACCCCGATCGTACCGATTGTGCATTCACAACACAATATATCGTGTGGAAGATAATATGCATAATATTGCAACGCCCATTAGAACCTACGACCAACTTTTTCCGAAACCTAGTAAGCAACATTATCACAAATTTAGCACAAGTCTAAAGCTAGCACAATTCTAGCGATTACAAATATCGCAAAGTAACTAAACTAAGTTATCCAAACCATTACCACAATTTTAATCTCACCCAAACATGTTTTAGTAAAACCTAGTTTGCTAATAAACTCAATTAGACAAATTAGGAATTAACAACTTTCATCCACTAGGTTAAGTTTTCCAAGTCTTCAATTTAACAATTAACCATCTTAACCAACACAAACCCTAACTTAAACTTCACAAATTTATCATGAATCAACTAAACATGAATTTAAAGCTATATTAAACAATTAAATAGCTAGCTTAATGATTTTAATACAATAATTAAAGATTAGGGTTAGAAATTATACTGTTAGTGTATATGCCCTAGAGGCCATTACTGTATCATACTAGCTTGTATATTACTTAATGGAAGCTTGGGATATTCACAGTTGTATAGACAATCTTGCTCAAAATGGTAGTATGCTACTTGGTTTGTCTCTACTTCAATATATGCATGTGTTTCTTTTAGCATATCGCTTATATACATATTAGTAGAGCCCTTAGGATCTTTGCTTGATTACCAGCGTTATGATGGCCCTCACACTCGTGGGGGCTGGGTAATCCATAAGCACATCCTTATACAGGTCCCTAGTCGTAGGACTATCGAGACAGGGCATCGATACTCCGGAGTAGACTAGCGTATGCGCTTCTCATCCCAGCGGGGGAGACGGTCTGTCCCACAGCCGTCAGTACGTCGTACTTGAGATAGTATGCGGGTGCTCGTTAGGTTACGAGTACACTGGACAGGACTCGTTGGGAACTGCTGGTTGATATTATACCTATCGTCAGTTATCAGTTCCCAGGTGACATGAGTACAGCTTAGTCCGCCGACTTGACACTGTCACTTCGCCTCGAGTGTGTTCCCACTGTACTTAGATTACTACCCTACCACGGCTCAAAGGAGTCGTGCAAACAGGTAGTAGTTGGGTGCAGTCCCGAAGCACTTGGAGGCAGTGACGGTTAGACAGGATTCGTCCTCCCGGTATTGGGGGTTGACATCACGCTGTATCTAGGAGATCCATTACACATGTAGTCCCTGGCCAGGGCAAGCGAGATATACTGGTAGGTTTCCAGTGTTATCTCAGGGTGTTCTGGGCTACACTCCGACACGACTTGTACCGCTATTAGGGGACTGACGTTCACCGCCCCTGTAGGCCCGCCATGCGATGTATCAAATGAACAGACCGGACTGTACGGAGATTGTCACATACAGGCTCAGTAGGAGTTCGGATGGGTTTACCTCATCGGCCTTCTTATCGACATCTACCTGGGGACCGTTACGTACAGCTAGTGCCGCTTGCGGTCTGTGGTTAAACCTACTGCCAGCGTAGTGTCGAGTCTTTAGAGTCCCACACAGAGAGTTTCCCTGCACTGAGCGAAACTTGTAGAGGCCGTATGGTTTTACGGCAGGGCTGCGATCACTTACGTGCACTTGTGTGCGTATGCTGTTCGGGCAGGCAATACTAGTGGGCTTCGGTTTAAGCCAGATCCTAGTATTGCACAGATGGATTTGATTTGTCTTCTATGCATTTGCATTCTACGGAATGCGGATGCGGGTGTGTATGCACAGATTTGCGGAGTGGAGAAGGAGGAGGTGCCTCATTAGGGTTTTGACAACTCGTTTGGTCAAAACCATTTTGAGCCGGAGACATTGTTTACTAATCCTTTTAGTGATAGTTTAGTGATGGCTAATTGCATTGACCATTTGACCACTTTGACCGCTCTTGACTTTGTTGACCGGTTGACTGGGGTTGACCATTGACCTTCATAAGAGATCTACACTCTTCTTTTGATTTTCTTTTTCTTTTGATTATGAAAATGGTCATTTCAATGTAGCCATCAACTTTATCTTGATGGGATTAATAATGATAATGTTTTTGCATTATTGAACCATGGCTCATTTTCTTTAGCTTATAATTCATTCTCATTTCTCTCTCTTGCTCTTTCTTATGAGAAGAAAAGAAAATGAGCTCTCATGGTTGCTATGTTCTCCTCCTTCTTCCTCCTCTTGATTCTATCTTTTGATCTCATGTGTTGAGAGAAAAAGATCCTACAAAGACAAACACATCCACACATCACTTCTACACCACCTAGGGCTTCTAGATTAGCGATCTCGTCGCCCTAGTTGCCTCGGCTCGAGGTGGAGCTCGGTGTACAACTCTCGGGTGGATCGTCTTCGACTCAAGAAGGCCGCAGAGGTGCCTAAGGTCCGGATCGACACTTGGAGCTTGGATGGACGAGCGGGACAGCGGAATGAAGACCCGAAGGACCGGTTTCGTGAGGTATACTTTCTACAGCATAGTAGTTATAGCCTCTAGTAGTTTACTAGTTTCTAGTTTAGCAAAGATCCGAGCTTTAAGTCCATGTTGCCTTGCGCCAAACCATTGTTTTTCGTCGTTTCCGCCTCCCCGTAAGAACCGGGATGAGCAACGTGGACTTACAGTGGTATCAGAGCCTAGCTAAACATAAACTAGTAAGTTAGCAAAGTGTTTAGAACATCGATCGAAAAAAAAAGTCGCAAAACACGTCCGCAAAACCTCAAGTTTCTGTCGATTTTCATACTGCTCAAAAAGTGATTTAAAATATATGAAAAATCGTCTCAGGGTTTTGTGAAAAGACTGCAGAAAAACGAACCAGTGATTCGATCAAACGACCGCGGTTCCGCGATAATGACATGCTCATTGCCGCGGTTCCGCCGTCGTTTTGACTCGGCACTGGATCGGATTTTCTGCAGTGTTTTAGTTTGGCTGTTTTGGGATTTTTAATACATGATTTTTCTACCCAGATTTTCCAGAGAGCAAATTGACTTTTGGGGTAGTCAAAAATCCGTATTTTGATCGGTATTCCGTACACTTTGGCTAATGGATATTATCTGTGATGGATATATGTATTGAACGTCTACTAATCGCTATAAGTCGATTAGTGGGGGTTATAAATATCTGTGATCTGTAATGTTGATGGTTTGTGGATATGAACTCGGTGGATTGTCGTGATGAATAGCCGGGGTGGATGTGAGATGAGAGTTTCTTTTTTCTTTCATTCATTGTAAAATTTGTAAATTGATGTAATATTATTTGTATGGCCGCACAACCGGGTCGGGGTTGTAGCCGTCATTGTATAATTCTTTTTACTGTTTTTGCTCCTAGGATAGACCCATGGAGGGGGTGCACAAACTACCGGGTATCCCGAAGTGCCGAGTGGCCTACTCACGGTGTTGAGGGAGGTTGCTTCGCTTCGGGTACTTTGCGGGTAGTTTGCCGCACCCGTAGGTGTCTTGGGTGGGGTATTGGCTATTCATCGCGACCGTGTAATCCGCTTTTCGTTGCAGGCTCGAACGAATCGCGGAATCCAAGTATATCCAAAGTGTTCATCTGTGATCTGTAATGTCTATCATTTCTATATATCTATATATGATATCTATTTAGGCGTTGCTTATGTATTTCAGCCGTGCCTGTAAGTGCACGGCGGCGCCCCGGCCGTCAATCCGACGGCCAATTGCGGAAGCGGTGATAAACTTAAATTTTGCGGACTTAGCAAACCGGCACCACCGCGCACTAAACACCCGGATCGTAACCATTAACAAGTCAAAGCTAACTAGAAGATGGGAAAGAGATATACCGACGATCCAAGTCCTCCGGTCTTCTCGTCATGGTCCCGATCTCCTGCGGAAAAGTCCCGTCTCCTCCTCGTCACCGGAAGTGCACCACATCGCCTACTTTGTTTACGGGCTCCCACCTCAATGCCGAGGCAACTCGGGCACGAAGCCGGCTACTCGACGTGCCCAAGACATGCTGTAGAATGTGTAGTAGAACTTGTGTCTCACTTTTGGGGTTATCGGAATCACCCTTTTGGTGGAGGAATGATACAAGGAGTTTTTGTGGAGGAACTTGTGAATTTTGGAACATCAAAATGAACAACCAAAACCCCACTACCTTTTTGGACAGCCCCTAATGGACTTGGCCGGCCACTCACTATCAAGAATGGAGAGAATGAGATGGATAGCAAAAAAAAATGGGGGGGGGGGGAAACTCTATCATGCAAGAGAGAGGAAAAGACAATCATGTGAACCAATGATAGCAAGGTGAAAACCACACTCTTCTATCACTCATCAACCATGATGATATCCAAAGTCAATCCATCATGAAGTATGAAGTCAAGCAAGTCAATGGATGGTGCTATAATCATGACATGATAATATGCAAGGACCCCCTCCACAAAAGTCTATTTGCAACAATGCAAATAAACCCTCCTCCACCAATCATCGGCCAATGAACGGAACAATGGAAATCGGCCGAAACGAAAAGCAAACTGGCAACTCCAGAAAACTGGTCCCGTAATAAATTACAGGAAAAACCCCGATACTGTGCATACACACCCGCATTTGTATTCCGACCGAAATACAAAATGCAATGAGACAAAATCTACACTGTACTATACTAGGATCCGGCTTAAACCAAAGCCGGCTAGTAATATCCGTTCGATCCTGATCCGTGCAATACCGCACGTATCTGATCGAACCCTGCCATAAAACCATACGGCCTATAGTACAAACTGTCCGATCCTGATCCGTGCAATACCGCACGTATCTGATCGGACCTTGCCATATCTCCATACGGCCTCTACAACCTTTCGCCCGAAAGCTGAGTAACTGAATGTGGGGGACTCTAAAGACTCGTCAACACCTCGGTTGTGGATTTAACCACTAGCACGTCAGAGGTATAAGCCAATACGTAACGGGCTACCAGGTACTGACTAAAAGGGATGTCTGTGAGTGAACTCAGCCTGACAACCCTACTGAGCCTGTCAGTGACAATATCCGTGCAGTCCGGTCCGTTCGTCTATGAGTATCGCATGGCGGGCCTAGGGGGTTGGTAAAAGTCAGACCCCCAAAAGAGGTACAAGTCGTGTCGGAGTGTAGCCCAGAACACCCTGAGATACTACTGGAATACCTACCAGTAAATCTCCTTGCCTTGGCCAAGGACTTTGTGTAATGGCTCTCCTAGACACAGCACGACCTCACCCCTAATACCGGGAGAGACGAACCCCTGAAGATACGCTCACTGCCTCCATGTGGCTCGGGACTGTACCCAACTAAAACCTGTTTGCACGACTCCTTTGAGCCGTGGTAGGGTAGTAATCAAAGTACAGTGGGAACTCACACGAGACAAATGACGATCCCCAGGTCGATGAACTAACCTGCACACATGTCACCAGGGAACTGCCATCTGACGTCTGGTATATGACCAACTAGCATGTTCCCGGCGAGTCCTGTCCGGTGTACTCATAACCCAATGAGCACCTGTATACATCTTAGGTGATCCAACTGACACCAGTGGCTTGTGAGACCGGCCACCGCCCCTCGTCGGGGTCTTGACTGTATACACTAGTCTACTAATGGAGTATCGATGCCCGGTCTCGAAACTCCCACGACTAGGGACCTTTTAAGGATATGCTTGTAGACCCCCAGCTCCCACTTATATGATCGCCCTCATACTGCTGGTGGTCAAGCAAGAATCCTAGGGGCTCTATCAACGTGTAATAGCGACTTGTCAGGTCACTTAAAGCAGTACACGATGATAAAGGTAAACCAGATAGCATACTATCATCTCGAGTAAGACTGTCCTACCGGGATAGGTCCTCCCTCAATCATTACAATCACGTACCTGTGACCTAATAATTGACTCTGAGGGCACTATCTCCAACAATCTCCCACTTGCACTCAAGGCTAATTATTGCGATGTCGCATACTCACAGCCCGTGTGATACCGAACATCCAACTCCTCTACTAGTCAGTCTCACAAAGCTCGTTTGCGGAACTATTGCGTTCGAGGAATAGCCTCAGTGAGTGGATCCGCTTAGTTGTTTCTTTCTATGTCTCTCTATATCTCAAGTTCGCGGAGAAAGCCATCTCCCGAAAAGAGCAATACCTGTCTTAGGATGTGTCTGGATGTCTGATGGGACATAGCTCATAAATGAACTCCAAATCCAAACTCCTTAGACTGTATCGTCAACTGAACTTAATCAGTATCCTGCGCTATGCCACCCTCAGTATTGCCTTGGATCACCTGTCCAAAATACTGCCCTTCGTTAGAAGGAAAACTATAACTCTGACAACCTCCTTGTCGTCCATGTCACCTTGGAAGCCTGGAATGATAACTGTCTCCCGAATGAGGCTGTCGTTATCATATCCCTAGAACATTCACTTATGTTCTAAAACTGCTTCCGACCGTTTCTCCAGGATTGGATCAATGTCAACTTATTGCATCTAGTGCAAGAACAACATTTGGTGTGGTACTTGACATCTCATGATTGACTCAATTGCCTGAGCAAGTGATCTGCCAATCATGCACATCCCTCTCCCCTTTAGTCTGTAAGACAGCTTCAGAGAGGGTGACTCCATTACCTGCAGGTACACTACCGTGCCAGGAGTCGTCCATCCTAAATACTCTTAGAATGCTGTCAAGTACCCAGATTGGGAAACCACCCAAATCTAGATCTAATACCATAGATCCAGTAACCAGTATGTCTGATATAATGTCCAAGTCCTGTGTGGAGAAACCACTGTGTGACGACCAAAGTATAACCGGTTGTAGTATAGGAGTTTCCTTTCCTACTCTGTGTATGTCATCCAAACACCATGACATCACACCCTACTACCTTCTCAACAGATCCATCCCCTATTCTGATGAAGTCAAACCTATGACTGTCACGTCAGAAATAGATGATCTATCTCCGCTACATCTGCTTTAGTCTATAAATAGACATAAGCTACCTGTCCACCAATGCTTCCGCTGCTCCCACTGACTACGACAACCCTCTGGCAGAGTCATATACACGTACACTTCTAAAACTAGTTTAGAACGACGCTATACTCATCCTCCCGCCGGGTCTCGCACCCTGGAACAACAGCAATGGTAATTGTGGGTAAACAAGAACTTCCCTGTCACCGTCCTTGAGGCTACCGTAGTACCTCTCGGGTGCCTGAAGTTACCCACCTTATCTGCGGAGTGGCCAATAGAATGTCAATCCAGATTGAATCTTTAGGTTCCTGTCAAATCTTCAGTAATCGTTTGTGGTTCTGGAATCACTTCCAGTTCTACCATACTCCCACTACTGTTTTTCTGAAAAAATCCATTTTTATTAAAACTGTGGCGAGTCTAGAACAATATTGCTATTGTTCATCCAGATGGTAGAAAATCAACCCGCGTCATAGCCTGGGTCAACCCACAAACAGCCATTACAGAAACGTGCCTTGAGTTGTCCAGTGTCTGGTTTTAATCATAAACCGGACAACTCCCCGTACCTTAGCAACGTTAAGATATGAACTGTTCTATATCCAATATAGAAACAGAGGCACTGATTTAATTGAACCAGATTCAAATCATGCAGCTGTCCCCAGCGCATGTCAACTAAATAGAAGGAGGTCGATCAGCGTTACTCAACTTAGGAATGCTTCCAATTATGAGTAACCTGAAAAAGAAGCAAGTTCTCTTAGTCATTACTATCAACTTAATACCATACACAAGTATCTACATCTTCGATCTCATTGAAGAATCCCGATACTTGCTACACCTGGTTCTCAACTCTATTCAAATACCTATAACTTCTCAAAATTCGGACCCTGTGTTTCCACGAGACACTTGTCTAAAAACTAGAGAAGTCATAAGTAAACCGAATATAGTACGAGGACCAACCCCTCTGTCCTGATGGACCCTGGACAACATACAATACTCTGTATAAGTCCCTTGAGTCTGATAACTCATTCACTGTGTGTCGTAGGTTGAAAACTGTACTTATGGTTAAGAAGAATTACACCGCTGTTTAATGCTCCTTACCTAACCATCCACTGATATAGGTAAATGTCGTAGACATAATTTCAGAAAGGTATATCTCACTCTATGAAAATAGACGTACAGATATATCAATTTGAAATTGGTGCATAACAGCGGATATTCAAAACCAAATATATTTGCCGACCGGCAAACAACCCAGGTGACTTCCTCAAATATCACCGATTACAACGAATCCCGATATAATGAGGATAATCACCCAATTCCCAATAACTTACTCCCACTCATCATCTGTAAATCCATACAGATGTGAGAATCAAACCTGGTAAATACATACCCTGGAGTAAGTATCTAATCGGGAAATCAGTTTTCTTTTAACATTACACAGTGAAGCTGAAACATTGAAATGTTTCGATAGGGTATCCTGGTATTCCTAGTAATGCCTCTTCCAGATTCACGACTGTAACCGTATAGTTCTTTGCCACCTCTCCAAATCCCTTCATTTGTCTTTAGTCATTACCTCCTGCACACCCCTTTAGGCCAAATGGTTTTCTTCATTCCCTACCGTTCGGCACCAGCCTATGGTTTGGAAGAAGACTATCCAATAAGCATAATGGGTGTAATGTCCCAATCCTAGGAACACTCGCAATGCGAGAGAAGGTGAAGATAAAAGACACCTGAATAAATCTTATTCCTATTTCTCCTGAACCAGAATCCATCCCCGAACTGGAACAAGTTCCTTTCGAGTTCGTATATAACCATACGATGGAGTATCCAAATAAACTGTGGATCTTCGTAGTGATACGGAGTGTCCTGGAGAAATACAAAGGTGATGTGGGAGTGGTAACGAAATACCTGGTTTGGTCGTGAATATTTGTTGCAATTTACTTTGCCCTCTTACTAATCCCTTGCTTTGTCTGAACTTAATACCTTCTGCACACCATCGTTATGCTAATTGGTTTTCTTCATTCCCTACCGGTCGGCACCAGCCTAAGGTTTGGAAGAAGACTATCCAATTTGCGTAATAGGTGTACTATCTCCTAAACCAAGGAGTACTCGTAACCTGAGAGAAGGTAAAAGGAAAAGACAACTGAATAGTCCTATCCGTTTTCTCCAGAACCGGAAACCATCCTCGAATAAATTCTTTCGAGTTCGTATCTAACCATACGATGGTTTTGTCCAATGGAAGTGGACGTTCGTAGTAATACGGGGTGTCCTGGAGAAAAGGGTAAAAGTAGGAGTGGCAATGAGGTTTGCAACTCTGACAATCCAAAAGCCAGTGTTTAGAAGGTTCGGTCAACTTGGTCACTGAGTCATAGTCTTAGGGTCGGGTCAATGGTCGCTGCCAAAGAGAGAGAGAAAAGAAACACTCAGCGTGCACTCTAACCTAGATCAGAATGGTTACCAATTTATCTAATCTGGAAATCTCCCACTGTACCTCAAATTCTCCTCCAAACCCGAAAGAAGAATTAGTCGGGGTCACCCGAGGAGTAAACCAACTCATCAGTGGGAATCGGGATCCAACTATCATCGCATGATAACGTGACGGAATCCGCTCACATCATCACACTCCAGAAGGTATGCGCATATCTGGCAAGTTTCAGTTCTTTTGAAACTCCCGATGTGATTTCTGCCCCATGCTCTTATGACCTTGGCGAAGGTCAACAAATCATAAGTCACATGTCAAGTTCTACCCGTCATTATCCAGGTTAATTTGAATCCACCCGTACAAGCCCTAGACGAAGGTCAACAAGGCTATACGACTGTCCCAAACCAACGCATCTATCTATGCAACAGAAAGGTAACAAGCAGCTACCATACACTATGCCTTGACGAAGGTCAACAAACATAGCATGAATACTACGTGCTACCCGTCTGAAACGACGGAGGGCTACGAATGGTTTCTGGCGAAAACCTTTAACGTAATGAACTTGATATCGTCGAAGGAACGGATAGCTTTTTAAAAATATAGTGACGAAAACCGTTGCTAAAGAGGTCACTCCCGGTGAAGGGATCTCGGCTCTTTCCCCGTAGAATGGGGTGCAGGATATTCCAAATGAATACCACGGTGCAAAGCAAAAGTAATCGGCTATAGTGAAGTTAATGCCCTGACGCAAACTTCTGTCCAAGGGGTCACTCCCGGTGAAGGGATCTCGGCCCTTGCCTCGTCGACTGAGGAGCAGGATATTCCAACTGAATACCACGATGCAAAACAAAAGTGAACGTCCTTGCAATAACAGCTTTTTGAAAAGTGTTCCAACAACATCAGATTAGGTTTGTTTTAACTTGCATTGATCCGAATCAATGCAGTCCCATCAATTGATCACACCAAAAAGAACGAAAATATACTGATGTACGTATATGCCATCCGCATTCGCCACTGGGTCCCGTCATTACCCGTTAGGTTAGCTTACTAACGACAGAGCGGGGACTGGACTAGCGCGGATGCAAAACATATACGACATCTACTAATATATATACCAATATATAGTATTTCGCTCAAGGCGTGAATAAAAGGCAACATCACAGAAATGTACAGCATCACAGAAACAATACAGATATCTGGGATCCCCGGGTTTCACAGAGCCACTACTGAAACCCGACGTTCCCCTGGTCGTGTGGATAGCCTGTGCAATGAAATCCTAGACCCCTACGGGCGCGGCAAGTTACCCGCCAAAACCTGAAGCGAGGCAGCCCCCTTCAGCGCCGTGAATGGACCACCCAGCACTTCACGGAATCCGGTAACTTGGGCACCCCTCCTGGGTCAACCTGTACCCCCTACGAGTGCGGCGAATAGCCCGCCAATCCTAGAGTGAAGCCCCCTCCGTCTCAATGCCATGAGATGCGGGCTTGTTGCCCTCCAGAACCCGGCTATCCGTGCACCCCTCCGCGGGGCAATCCTAGTACAGAAAGTAAAATATACATACAATGGGTACATCGACCGCAACCAGGTCGTGCCCCAAAATAATAATACAAACAGGCAGTGACGGCAGTCCACATGTCGGACGCTCGCCCCGCAATATCAAATGTACATAATACAACAAAAATGTACTAGCATTGCATCCAGGCTATCCCCACGACCGATCCGCAACATCACAGCAAAAACAAAACATCAACGTGAAAGTCACGTTCGTAAATCCGTCTAACCGGGCTATAGCAGTTAGACCGGATTTACCGATCGAGTGACATTCACGGTCGCAGATATAATGTAAATACTGTGAAAAATGTGTTTAAAATATCCGATCGATCAAAAATTAACAAGTGGGCCCCAAAACAATACTGTAGCAGTTACAGAAAATATGGGCCCAATTTTAATATTCCAAAACCCATATTTTAAGCCCAGAAGGCCTCTGTAAAAAATTGGTGAAGTGATCTCCACAGTGTGCGGCGGAAGGGCGGCGGGAAGGGGGTTTTCGCGGCGGTTCCGCGCTCCCACCGTGGAGTTACTTCGTCGAATTTTTACAGAGCTCTTGGATTTTCCAGTACATCAATATTTTACAACCTGAAAAATTTTTCGACACCAAAAATTTTCAACAGAAACTGATGCGAACTAAAATGCAGTTTTGGAACATTCGATCGATCGAAACAGAAAAACACATTACACCAAGCTAGACTATGTTAATGGCGAGGCTCTGATACCACTGGAAGTGCACGGCGGCGCCCCGGCCGTCAATCCGACGGCCAATTGCGGAAGCGGTGATAAACTTAAATTTTGCGGACTTAGCAAACCGGCACCACCGCGCACTAAACACCCGGATCGTAACCATTAACAAGTCAAAGCTAACTAGAAGATGGGAAAGAGATATACCGACGATCCAAGTCCTCCGGTCTTCTCGTCATGGTCCCGATCTCCTGCGGAAAAGTCCCGTCTCCTCCTCGTCACCGGAAGTGCACCACATCGCCTACTTTGTTTACGGGCTCCCACCTCAATGCCGAGGCAACTCGGGCACGAAGCCGGCTACTCGACGTGCCCAAGACATGCTGTAGAATGTGTAGTAGAACTTGTGTCTCACTTTTGGGGTTATCGGAATCACCCTTTTGGTGGAGGAATGATACAAGGAGTTTTTGTGGAGGAACTTGTGAATTTTGGAACATCAAAATGAACAACCAAAACCCCACTACCTTTTTGGACAGCCCCTAATGGACTTGGCCGGCCACTCACTATCAAGAATGGAGAGAATGAGATGGATAGCAAAAAAAAATGGGGGGGGGGGAAACTCTATCATGCAAGAGAGAGGAAAAGACAATCATGTGAACCAATGATAGCAAGGTGAAAACCACACTCTTCTATCACTCATCAACCATGATGATATCCAAAGTCAATCCATCATGAAGTATGAAGTCAAGCAAGTCAATGGATGGTGCTATAATCATGACATGATAATATGCAAGGACCCCCTCCACAAAAGTCTATTTGCAACAATGCAAATAAACCCTCCTCCACCAATCATCGGCCAATGAACGGAACAATGGAAATCGGCCGAAACGAAAAGCAAACTGGCAACTCCAGAAAACTGGTCCCGTAATAAATTACAGGAAAAACCCCGATACTGTGCATACACACCCGCATTTGTATTCCGACCGAAATACAAAATGCAATGAGACAAAATCTACACTGTACTATACTAGGATCCGGCTTAAACCAAAGCCGGCTAGTAATATCCGTTCGATCCTGATCCGTGCAATACCGCACGTATCTGATCGAACCCTGCCATAAAACCATACGGCCTATAGTACAAACTGTCCGATCCTGATCCGTGCAATACCGCACGTATCTGATCGGACCTTGCCATATCTCCATACGGCCTCTACAACCTTTCGCCCGAAAGCTGAGTAACTGAATGTGGGGGACTCTAAAGACTCGTCAACACCTCGGTTGTGGATTTAACCACTAGCACGTCAGAGGTATAAGCCAATACGTAACGGGCTACCAGGTACTGACTAAAAGGGATGTCTGTGAGTGAACTCAGCCTGACAACCCTACTGAGCCTGTCAGTGACAATATCCGTGCAGTCCGGTCCGTTCGTCTATGAGTATCGCATGGCGGGCCTAGGGGGTTGGTAAAAGTCAGACCCCCAAAAGAGGTACAAGTCGTGTCGGAGTGTAGCCCAGAACACCCTGAGATACTACTGGAATACCTACCAGTAAATCTCCTTGCCTTGGCCAAGGACTTTGTGTAATGGCTCTCCTAGACACAGCACGACCTCACCCCTAATACCGGGAGAGACGAACCCCTGAAGATACGCTCACTGCCTCCATGTGGCTCGGGACTGTACCCAACTAAAACCTGTTTGCACGACTCCTTTGAGCCGTGGTAGGGTAGTAATCAAAGTACAGTGGGAACTCACACGAGACAAATGACGATCCCCAGGTCGATGAACTAACCTGCACACATGTCACCAGGGAACTGCCATCTGACGTCTGGTATATGACCAACTAGCATGTTCCCGGCGAGTCCTGTCCGGTGTACTCATAACCCAATGAGCACCTGTATACATCTTAGGTGATCCAACTGACACCAGTGGCTTGTGAGACCGGCCACCGCCCCTCGTCGGGGTCTTGACTGTATACACTAGTCTACTAATGGAGTATCGATGCCCGGTCTCGAAACTCCCACGACTAGGGACCTTTTAAGGATATGCTTGTAGACCCCCAGCTCCCACTTATATGATCGCCCTCATACTGCTGGTGGTCAAGCAAGAATCCTAGGGGCTCTATCAACGTGTAATAGCGACTTGTCAGGTCACTTAAAGCAGTACACGATGATAAAGGTAAACCAGATAGCATACTATCATCTCGAGTAAGACTGTCCTACCGGGATAGGTCCTCCCTCAATCATTACAATCACGTACCTGTGACCTAATAATTGACTCTGAGGGCACTATCTCCAACAGTGCTAGCCCAGCCCCCGCTCTGTCGTTAGTTAAGTAACCTAACGGGTGATGACGGGGCCCCGTGGCGAATGCGAATGGGATAAGCGTACGTCATATTTTGGTTGTTTTCTGCAATGGTAGGATTTAAATGATGGGACGCATTAAAAGAACTAATGCAAGAAAATAAACCAAGTAAAAGTCGTTGAAACATTTTGAAAACCACTCGGTTCTTTTCAAAAACCAGCATTTTAAACGCGGAGCTTGAACCACTCCTTTTAAAAGCTATCTCGTTCCATCGATTATATCAAGTTCACTACGTTCACGGTTTCGCCAAAACCATCCGTAGCCCTCCGTCATTTCGGTTAAATATTCAGTAGTATTCAAGCTATGTATTTTGACCTTCGCCAAGGCATAGTGATTGGTAGCTGCTGAATATTTATCTGTAGTATAGATAGATGCGTTGGTTTGGGACAGCCGTACTACTATTTTGGCCTTCGTCAAGGGTATGTACGGGTGGGTTCAAATTAACCTGGATAATGACGGGTAGAACTTGACATGTGACTTATGATATGTTGGCCTTCGTCAAGGTCATAAGAGCATGGGGCAAAAATCCACATCGGGAGTTTCAAAAGTACTGAAACTTGCTAGCGCTGCATACCATTTGGAGTGTGATGATTCTGGTAGGATTCCTTCAGTTTCGTCACGTGATGATATTTGGATCCCGATCCTACTGTGAGTATATGCTACTCCTCGGGAACTTTCTCACTTAACGATCAATGCTATAAACCTAGTAGGTGTCTAGAAAGGTGTTAGCGGGGCTACGCCCACAGGGAAAAGAGGTTACTTAATTAAGGAACTTCGCGAAAGCGTTGAAAAACCTCCTTCGAAGTACCGACACTGGCCTGGCTGAACGGTTAAGCAAGTATTGTACGGTGAGATTGATCCTGACTAATTCTTCCTTTATGGTTTGAGGAGGGATTCGAGAGACAGTGGGAGCCATCCTGTTTAGATAAATTAAAAACCAATCTAAACTTGCAAGAGCATCATGCTGAGTGTTTTCTTCTCTCTCTCTTAAATTGCAGCGAACCCGTGACCGCACCTAGGTTACATCTAGATAATAAAATGACTGAATCTGACTGTTATGACTGGCAAAGGTCTGTCCAGATGTCCATTGCCCCTGACAAGCTGGGACACCTCTTTCCTAATCCAACCCCTGCCGTCTCAGGTCCAGTTTCCCCTGTCACGGTAATTCATATCCGCAAGACATCGGAAAAAGACTGTGCGAAAGCCAAGTGCCTCGTGTTAGCCTCAGTTGATGGTACATACCAGAGGCAGCACGAGAAGATGGACTCAGTTTCTATCTTCCTCCATAACAAGGATTTATATGGAGAGCAATCTCGTATCGCAAGATATGAGACCTCGAACGAATTGCTTCCAGCGAGGTTGGCTATCGGGTCATCTGTAGGGGGCAACGTCCTTACAGAGACCAACTCTTTTGAGCTCTCGGACCTGAAGACCATGTTGAAGAACGGGTCAGATACTGACTTAGTTCAACAGTCTCTACCTACTGCCCTGAAGGAAACCAGGGAAGTAGAAAGAAAGGGAAAGGCAGAAGTTTCGGGAATGGATGCAGTAAAAGAGGGATGTTCCTATTGTTACGGGAATGAACAGGGGCAGAAGGATTGCAGGGCTTGCAAAGCCAGTAGCCAGAATTCGAAACATGTTGTGGCTTCGGCTTCGGGTGTGTTTGTAATAGAGAACTGTATGTCAGTTAACCCTACTTCCTGGGTATTGGATACCGGATCAGGATCTCATATCTGTAATTCGCTACAGGCTCTGAGAAACCGTAGGGTTATCAGGAAAGGTGATATGACTCTCAGGGTTGCTAACGGAATGAGCATGTATGCTGTATCCGTAGGGGAATATCATCTAGGACTGACAACTGGGCAGATATTCATTCTGCGTGACTGTTTTTATGTACCAGGTGCGACTTGTAACATCATATCTGTATCCTTACTTTCTAAGGAAGGATATGATTTTACTTTTGTAAGCGATGTAGTAAACATCCACCTAAATCAAGTACTGATTGGGTCAGGTACATTGAAAAACGGTATATACGTTTTGAATCAAGCTCAGGTCTTCAGTGTCCAGAACACACTTAAAAGAAAGTCTCCGGAATTAAATCAGGCTTTCTTATGGAATTGTAGACTGAGTCACATCAATGAGACACGGTTGATAAAGTTACATAAAGAAGGATACTTGGATCCGTTCGATTACCAGTCTTATGCCACTTGTGAATCTTGTCTCATAGGAAAGATGACAAAGACTCCGTTCACTGGATACGGAGAAAGAGCGAGCGAGCTCTTGGGACTCATACACAGTGACGTGTGTGGTCCAATGTCTACACATGCGCGAAGTGGTTATTCATACTTCATTACTTTCACAGATGATTTCTCTAGGTATGGGCATGTCTTCTTGATGAAGCACAAATCCGAGGCCTTTGAGAAATTTCAGGAATATAAGAATGAAGTTGAAAAACAAACAGGCAAAAGTATCAAGACACTGAGATCTGATCGAGGTGGTGAATACTTGAGTGCCGAGTTTCTGGGCTACTTAAAAGAGAATGGAATTCTCTCTCAGCTTACTCCTCCATACACACCACAACACAACGGTGTATCGGAAAGACGGAATCAAACCCTATTGGATATGGTTCGTTCAATGATGAGTAAGGCTGAGTTACCGCGATCCTTCTGGGGTTATGCACTAGAATCAGCTGCATATCTTTTGAACAAGGTTCCCTCCAAGACTGTGCCTACCACACCATATCAGATGTGGTGTGGGAAGAAACCCTGTCTTAAGTATCTGAAGATATGGGGGATGTCCAGCTTTTGTAAAAAATCAGCATGCGGACAACCTCGAGGCACGCTCAGTACTGTGTAAGTTTGTGGGATACCCAAAGAACTCCAGGGGGTATTTTTTGTATTACGCAGAGGAACAAAAGGTTTTTGTTTCTCGTCATGCCCACTTTCTGGAACATCAGTTTTTAGAAAAAGAAGCAAGTGGGAGCGTAGTAGAACTGGAAGAAATTCCAGAACCACAAGCTATTATTGAAAGCTTGGAAGAACCAGAAGTTTCAAGAGAACCGGACATTCCAGCACCACTCCGCAGGAGTAGTAGGCAGTCTCATCCGCCCGAGAGATACTACGGTTTTCTCATAGATGGGGATAGAGAGGATTGCACCATGGATTATGGTGAGCTTACTAGCTTCCAGCAAGCCATTCAGAGCGGCGACTCGGTAAAATGGCTAGATGCAATGCGGGCCGAGATGGAGTCTATGTACACCAACAATGTTTGGACTTTGGACTTAGCTTCAGAAGGGGTAAAACCCATAGGCTGCAAATGGATCTTCAGAAAGAAGATTGGTGTAGATGGGCAGGTTGAGACCTATAAAGCTAGACTTGTTGCAAAGGGTTTTCGTCAAAGACCTGGTTTGGACTATGACGAGACCTTTTCTCCAGTGGCTATGCTGAAATCCATTCGGATCCTTCTTGCCATTGCTGCCTTCCACGATTATGAAATCTGGCAGATGGACGTAAAGACGGCTTTCCTAAATGGAAATTTGAAAGAGTGCGTCTATATGGATCAGCCAGAAGGATTCATTCAGAGTGAGAGCAGCGGTAAAGTGTGCAAGTTGCTAAAGTCTATCTATGGACTTAAGCAAGCATCGCGGAGTTGGAACATCTGCTTTGATGATACTGTCAAAGAATTCGACTTTATCAAAAACCCAGATGAACCATGCATTTACAGCAAGATTGTAGGGAGAACTGTTGTATTCCTCGTCTTGTACGTAGATGACATTCTCCTAATAGGAAATGATATTCCTATGCTACAGTCAGTCAAAGGGTTCTTGTCGCAGAGGTTCTCCATGAAGGACCTGGGCGATGCCAACTACATTCTGGGGATCCAGATCTATCGTGATAGATCTAAGAGGATGTTGGGACTTTCACAGTCAAGGTACATCGACACCATACTGAAAAGGTTCAGTATGGAAGATTCCAAGCGCGGTAATTTACCGGCTTGTTACGGGATCACCCTCTCCAAAGAGATGTATCCCAAGACTGATTTGGAAAGGGATCGCATGTCTATTATACCCTACGCTTCTGCGGTAGGCTCTATAATCTATGTGATGTTATGTACCAGACCAGATGTAGCATACGCATTTAGCGTTGTAAGCCGGTATCAGTCAAACCCAGGGGAGAAACACTGGATAGCGGTAAAGAACATTCTCAAGTACCTGAGAAGGACTAAGGAGATGTTCTTGGTGTATGGCGGAAAAGACCTCCAGCTCGAGGCCTTTGCTGACTCCAGCTTCCAGAGTGAAAAGGATGACTCCAAGTCTATGTTGTGTTATGTCTTTACCCTCAATGGAGGGGCGGTTTGCTGGAAGAGTTCCAAGCAAGAGACCGTTGCAGACTCAACTATGGAAGCGGAGTACATAGCTGCTTGCGATGCCGCAAAGGAAGCTGTCTGGATGAAGAAGTTCCTTACGGAGCTTCAGGTGGTTCCTACCATTGTTGATCCAATACCGCTGTATTGCGACAACAACGGCGCTATAGCTTTAGCGAAGGAATCCAGGTCCCATCAGAAGTCCAGGCATATTTTGAGGCGGTACCACCTGATCAGGGAGATCGTAGATCGCCGGGAAATCGAGGTGAAGAGAGTAAATATGGAGAACAACACTGCAGATCCACTCACGAAGGCCCTACCCCAGACTCAGTTCGAGCGGCTGATCGAGATGATAGGTCTTCGATACGCCAGTACATGGCCTTAGTGCAAGTGGGAGATTGTTAGTGTATATGCCCTAGAGGCCATTACTGTATCATACTAGCTTGTATATTACTTAATGGAAGCTTGGGATATTCACAGTTGTATAGACAATCTTGCTCAAAATGGTAGTATGCTACTTGGTTTGTCTCTACTTCAATATGTGTATGTGTTTCTTTTAGCATATCGCTTATATACATATTAGTAGAGCCCTTAGGATCTTTGCTTGATTACCAGCGTTGTGATGGCGCTCACACTCGTGGGTGCTGGGTAATCTATAAGCACATCCTTATACAGGTCCCTAGTCGTAGGACTATCGAGACAGGGTATCGATACTCCGGAGTAGACTAGCGTATGCGCTTCTCATCCCAGCGGGGGAGACGGTCTGTCCCACAGCCGTCAGTATACTTGAGATAGTATGCGGGTGCTCGTTAGGTTATGAGTACACTGGACAGGACTCGTTGGGAACTGCTGGTTGATATTATACCTATCGTCAGTTATCAGTTCCCAGGTGACATGAGTACAGCTTAGTCCGCCGACTTGACACTGTCACTTCGCCTCGAGTGTGTTCCCACTGTACTTAGATTACTACCCTACCACGGCTCAAAGGAGTCGTGCAAACAGGTAGTAGTTGGGTGCAGTCCCGAAGCACTTGGAGGCAGTGACGATTAGACAGGATTCGTCTCTCCCGGTATTGGGGGTTGACATCGCGCTGTGTCTAGGAGAGCCATTACACATGTAGTCCCTGGCCAGGGCAAGCGAGATATACTGGTAGGTTTCCAGTGTCATCTCAAGGTGTTCTGGGAAACACTCCGACACGACTTGTACCGCTATTAGGGGACTGACGTTTACCGCCCCTAGGCCCGCCATGCGATGTATCAGACGAACAGACCGGACTGTACGAAGATTGTCACATACAGGCTCAGTAGGAGTTCGGATGGGTTTACCTCATCGGCCTTCTTATCGACATCTACCTGGGGACCGTTACGTACAGCTAGTGCCGCTTGCGGTCTGTGGTTAAACCCACTGTCAGCGTAGTGTCGAGTCTTTAGAGTCCCACACAGAGAGTTTCCCTGCACTGAGCGAAACGTGTAGAGGCCGTATGGTTTTACGGCATAGCTGCGATCACTTACGTGCACTTGTGTGCGTATGCTGTTCGGGCAGGCAATACTAGTGGGCTTTGGTTTAAGCCAGATCCTAGTATTGCACAGATGGATTTGATTTTCCTTCTGTGCATTCGCATTCTACGGAATGCGGATGCGGGTGTGTATGCACAGATTTGCGGAGTGGAGAAGGAGGAGGTGCCTCATTAGGGTTTTGACAACTCGTTTAGTCAAAACCATTTTGAGCTGGAGACATTGTTTACTAATCCTTTTAGTGATAGTTTAGTGATGGCTAATTGCATTGATCATTTGACCACCTTGACCTCTCTTGACTTTGTTGACCGGTTGACTGGGGTTGACCATTGACCTTCATGAGAGATCTACACTCTTCTTTTGATTTTCTTTTTCTTTTGATTATGAAAATGGTCATTTCAATGTAGCCATCAACTTTATCTTGATGGGATTAGTAATGATAATGTTTTTTCATTATTGAACCATGGCTCATTTTCTTTAGCTTATAATTCATTCTCATTTCTCTCTCTTGCTCTTTCTTGTGAGAAGAAAAGAAAATGAGCTCTCATGGTTGCTAAGTTCTCCTCCTTCTTCCTCCTCTTGATTCTATCTTTTGATCTCATGTGTTGAGAGAAAAAGATCCTAGAAAGACAAACACATCCACACATCACTTCTACACCACCTAGGGCTTCTAGATTAGCGATCTCGTCGCCCTAGTTGCCTCGGCTCGAGGTGGAGCTCGGTGTACAACTCTCGGGTGGATCGTCTTCGACTAAAGAAGGCCGCGGAGGTGCCCAAGGTCCGAATCGACACTTGGAGCTTGGATGGACGAACGGGACAGCGGAATGAAGACCCGAAGGACCGGTTTCGTGAGGTATACTTTCTACGGCATAGTAGTTATAGCCTCTAGTAGTTTACTAGTTTCTAGTTTAGCAAAGATCCGAGCTTTAAGTCCATGTTGCCTTGCGCCAAATCATTGTTTTTCGTCATTTCCGCCTCCCCGTAAGAACCGGGATGAGCAACGTGGACTTACATATACCTCCTCAAGAACATAATTTAGTACTTAGACTCATCATTTTAGCCTCCAAAATGATGTTTTTCTTGAAGATCAAAGCAAGTTTAGTGAAGAAGAATGATGGGTTATGATTTGTTTATGAGTTTTGTGGGATTATTTAAGGAATTTTGAAGATTTATTGATCTTGAAGATGAAGAAAATGGGCAAAGAAAATGAAGGGGCAGAACAAGGAGGAGGCTCGGCGAAGTGGAAGAAATGGGGGGTTTTGTGAAAAGTGTGTGGAGTTTTCTAGCTAAAATGACAATAAATGCTCATAAATGCAATATTATCTCCAAGCCATCTCATTCTTTTCTTCTAAAAATAAATTCCTTTAAACACAAAATATCTAGATATTTGGACGGATGGATTTAACTTAAACTTGTAATTAGATTAGCAAAAATTCACATTAGTAGTAATTAACCCAATCCAAAAATGTAATTACCACTAATTAAGTGCATAATTAACCACTTAAAATAATATTTTAATTAGGGAAAAAATCTATGTGAACCAAAATTTTCAATTGACCCCAAAGCCCGCAAACTAGCACCATTATAGCTAAACTAGGTGCAGTCAAGTCTGTACTGAAATTTGATTACATCCGGGTTAAAACGGGAAACACCGACTATTTTATCCTAAAACGGAAAAATTCGCATAACGATTTCTAAAACGTTACAATCTCCCCCCTTAAAGAAATTTGGTCCCCGAATTAAAAATTTAACTACGCATCTCGCTCTCGACCTCTCAAGTGATCTCCTCACTAGTAGGGCCACGCCAAAGAATCTTCACAGATGGCAAGAACTTTGACCGAAGTTTCTTCACCTGCCGATCCAATATAACTGCCGGCTGCTCGGTGAATGAAAGACCGCGCTCAAGCTGAACGGTCTGATGCAGATCCTGTGAGAAGGATCATGAAGGTATCTACGAAGCGTTGACATATGGAAAACGGGGTGAACATCCAAAAAACTGGGCGGGAGCGCCAAACGATAAGCAACAGAACCCACTCGCTCAAGGATCTCGAAAGGACCTACAAATCTGGGAACGAGCTTCCCCTTTTTCCCAAATCTCATAACGCCCTTCATCGGAGAAATCTGCAGGAATACATGATCCCCCATTGCGAACTCAAGTCTGCGACGAAGACGGTCGGCATAAGACTTCTTCCTGCACTGGGCTGCTCTCATCCTGTCCGGAATCAGCTGGATTTTCTCCGTAGTCTCCTGAACTAGCTGGGGTCCCAAAACCCTACTCTCACTGAGTTCGGTCCAACAGACTGGCGATCGACACTTCCTACCATACAAAGCCTCAAAAGGAGCCATTCTGAATCGTCTCTTGATAACTGTTATTGTAAGAGAATTCAACCAACGGCAAGTGACGATCCCAACTGCCACCAAAATCAAGCACACACGCACGGTGCATATCTTCCAGAGTCTGTATAGTCCGCTCTGACTGACCATCGGTCTGTGGATGAAAAGCGATGCTAAAACTCAACCGGCTTCCCAAAGCTTCCTGCAGCTTCTGCCAAAGACGGCTAGTAAACTGGGTGCCTCTGTCGGATACGATGCATGTGGGAATGCCGTGCAAACACGCAATCTCATCTATGTACAACTGAGCATACTGAGCATAACCGAAAGTAGTCTTCACTGGAAGGAAGTGAGCCGCTTTCGTCAATTGGTCAACAATCACCCAAATGCAGTCATACCCTCGACTGGTCCTGGGTTGACCCACAACGAAGTCCATGGAAATATGCTCCCATTTCCACTTCAAAACGGGTAAAGGCTGCAACTCACCTGCAGGCCTCTGATGCTCAGCCTTGACTTGCTGACAAGTCAGGCAACTCGAAACAAAGTCCGAAATATCGTGCTTCATCCCTTCCCGCCAGTAAAAGTCTCTCAAGTCACAGTACATCTTTATGGAACTTGGATGAATGCTAAAGGTTGACTGATGTGCCTGCTCTAAGATCTCGCGTCTCAACCCATCAGCATCTAGTACACACAAGCGAGTCCCATATCGTAGCATACAATGGTCATCAATCATGAACTCCGAAACTGTACCTTGTCGAACAAGCTCAAGAATCTCAGAAAAACGGGCATCACTGGGCTGCGCCTTACGGATACGATCAAAAAGTAGTGGACCGGCGCGGACATGAGCAAGCTGTCCCCCAGTGGAAGTGAACTCAAACTGCACTCTACCCTCGCACAAGATCTTCCAATCTGTAGAAGACAGCCACTGAACTGCGCTCAACCGGGACAAGTTACCCCTGGGCTTACGACTCAAAGTATCAGCTACCACATTCGCCTTGTCCGGGTGATAAAGGATCCCACAATCATAATCCTTCACAAGCTCCATCCAACGGCGCTGTCTCAGATTCAGATCCCGCTGCTGGAAGATGTACTTCAAGCTCTTGTGGTCCATGAAAATCTGACACGACTCCCCGTATAAGTAGTGTCTCCAAATATTCAATGCAAAGACCACCGCGGCCATCTCAAGATCGTGAGTGGGGTAATTCTGACCGTGCTTCTTCAGCTGCCTAGAAGCATAAGCAATCACACTATCATGGTGCGTCAATACACAACCGAGCCCCACTCGAGAAGCATCACAGTAAACAACATAGCAGCCCGATCCAGAATGCAAAGATAGAACTGGTGCCGTCGTCAACCGAGTCTTCAACTGCTGAAAACTCTGCTTGCATGCATCTGTCCAAAGAAAAGGAACCCCCTTCTGGGTCAGTCCATTCGGCGGTGCAGCGATACTCAAAAAATCCTGCACGAAACGGGGATAATAACCAGCTAAGCCCAAAAAGCTGCGGACCTCAGTCACCGATACAGGTCTGGGCCAAAGCTGCACAGCCTCGATCTTCCTCGAGTCCACAAGAATACCATCTCCAGTCACCACATGACCCAGGAAATAAACTCTATCAAGCCAAAATGCGCACTTTGAGAATTTAGCATACAGCTGGTGCTCTCTCAATGTCTGCAAAGCAATCCTCAAGTCCTGCTCATGCTCCTCACGACTCCTAGAGTAAACCAGAATGTCATCAATAAACACAATAATGAACTGGTCGAGGAACGGCCTGAAAATCCGGTTCATCAGATCCATGAACGCTGCTGGTGTATTGGTGAGTCCGAACGACATCACCAAAAACTCATAATGCCTGTAGCGCGTACGAAAAGCAGTCTTCGGAATGTCATCATTCTGAACCCGCAACTGATGATAACCCGAACGCAAATCAGTCTTAGAAAAATGTTTCGCACCTTGGAGCTGATCCAATAAATCGTCAATACGAGGTAAAGGATATCTATTCCGCACCGTAACTCGGTTCAATTGACGATAATCCATACACAACCTCAAACTGCCATCCTTCTTCTTGATGAACATAACAGAAGCTCCCCATGGAGAAACACTCGGACGCACAAGTCCCCTATCAAGCAACTCTTGCAATTGATCTTTAAGCTCTTTAAGCTCCGCCGGAGCCATCCGATAAGGTGGTATAGAAATAGGCCCTGCGCTGAGAATAGGATCAATGCAAAACTCAATATCACGCTCTGGCGGCAACCTAGGTAACTCATCGGGAAAAACGTCGGGAAACTCTCACACGGTAGGAACCCGGTCCAACGACTCCACTGTGGCTCCAGTATCATGAATGAAAGATAAGAATCCCCGACATCCTCTCCTCAAAAGCCGACTGGTGCAAAGGACAGAAATCAAACTGTGAGGGGTGGCACCACAGTCCTCCTGCATAACAAACACTGACTCGCCGGGGAAACAGAACCTAACTGTCTTCTCGCGGCAGTCCACGGACGCGTAGCAAGTAGCTAACCAGTCCATGCCTAAGAGAATTTCAAAACCAACATCTCAAGAAGGATCAAGTCGACGGACAAATCTCGATCTCCTAAACGAACAGCACAGGACCGAAACACGTATCGCGCAACAAACGACTCGCCCACAGGAGTAGTCACGACAAGCGGCTGATCTACCAAACACGACTCTCGGCCCAACCTCGGCATGAAGTGCGTGGAAACATACGAATGCGTAGATCCCGGATCAAATAAAACATGTGCATCAAAAGAACATATAGAAAGGGTACCTGAAACCACTGCATTGGATGCATGCGCATCCTGATGAGTCAAGGCAGACACCTAAGCCTGCCCTCTACCGGCAACTAGCTGTCCTCTGCCTCCGCCACCTCATCCTCTCGGCACAAAACCACCGCGACCACGACCTCTCTGAGCAGGAGTCTGACGCGGTGCAACAACAGGCATAAGAGGCAACACTCTCTGAGGCGGAGAAGGTGGTAAGGTTACCTGGGGTACGACTGCCCCTCTCTGGCGTATCACGGAACAATCCCTAACGAGGTGCTGTAAATTGCCACACCCAAAACACCCATGCGTCGACTGCTGACCCTCCTGGGAAAAAGTGTTGAACAACTGGCCACGTCCCACATATCTGCTACTCCCCGTGCCTGAACGAACTCTGTCTCGGGGTCTAAACCTCTGCCTCCGGACTGCTATACCAGTACGATCCATCTTCGGTTCTGGAACAACCGACGACTCAGAAAGACGCTCATCTACCAATAGGGCCGTGTCCACTGCTGCTTCATACGTGTCACAATGCTGAATGCTGATAGCGAGGAACAACTGGGTAAGCAGGCCTTGAACGAACCTCTTCACCCGCATATCATCAGTAGCTACCAAATACGGCGCATACACAAACAACTCGGTAAGCAGTACATCGTACTCAGCCACCGCCATCCCCGGAGTCTGGCGTAACGACTCGAATCTGCGCGCTCGAGCATCCCTGATGCTCGGTGGAAGAAAACAGGCGAAAAACACCATCACGAACTCAGCCCAGGTCATAGGAGCAAGACCTGCAGCTCTGCCCCTCTCCAAGGACTCACACCACTTCTGGGCCAGACCCTCGACACGAAAGCTCGCGAACTCTACCCATCTCGTGTCGGAACATCGGAGCAAATGAAAAATCTTGGCCATCCGGTCGAAAAACGACTGTGGATCCTCAGCTGCATCGGTTCCAGTGAAAACTGGAGGCCTCAGCCTCATGAACTCTGACAGTGACATGGTGATAACCTCCGTAGCTGTAGCTGCGACTGCCAGAACAGTTGGCACCATCGTGGTCCCCGCAACAGGTGGAACGACCTCCTGCCTCTGCGTTCGAATGGCCTCAACTAACGAACCCATCATCTGGCACCTACATACCAGCCCCAAGCATAGCAATCTGCTCCGGTACAACAGGCGTACCGCCCTGGTCAGTCCTCGTCTTAGATGAGTCAACTCTGACCTCGGCCCTCGCGGCCGCTTTCTGTGCCCTCGTAGTCTTTGGCGGTATAAAGGCTGGAAATTTAAACAAGATTCGATAAGCACACAGAAATCGAATCACAAGGATGTATATAATCACGGGAGGAATTCAATCAATAAGTCCGACACTTAGGCGGAGTACCATGTCGTATGTATGCCGCGGAACATACACACGCTACGTTACTCTGCTTAAGCTACCTACTCCATCATAAAAAGGTCATCCTACACTCCGAAAGGTAAAACCTAGCGCTCTGATACCGACTTTGTGACGACCCAAAATTTAGGCCCGTAACCGACACTTAAACTACGTAACGTCAACAGGTGTATGCAACTTAAGTAAGCCGAAACCCAGAAATCTAAACCACCCAAAATACGATAAGCGGAGAAAAACATAGTTAAAAACATTCGGAAAATCTCAAGTAAAATCTTTAACTTTAGTTTACTTTCTTGAAAATTTCAGCAGCACCTCCTTTGTAAAAACTAGCCCCGAAAACGGGTACAATATAAAATATAAAGAAAGCATCCCAAACGGGAGCAAATCATGCCCAACGGTGGAGACAACCACCACAAGCATAAATACAATGTCGTAGTAAGGAAATATATAAATGAAAAGAACATAAGGAGGTAAAACTATATAACAAGGCCGGCTCCCACGAGCACGGCACCCAAAGTCACCAAAATATATACAACACCGAATGCTCACAACTCGTCTCTAAGTCAAATACATGAAGTGGTAGATGGAGAGTAATAGATCCAACAAAAGATATACAATGAACAAAACGGATAACCGCGAACCCACCTAAAAGCAAAGGCCTCACCGCCAACCATAGCGGTATCCGCAAAATTAGAGATAAAAAGGCGCCCTGCCGCGACTACTCTGAAGGTAAGTCCAGCAAAACACTGTGGCATAATGGGGGTGAGTTGCCAACTCGTGAATAGTAAATAATATCATACTGTAATCGCAAGTATGCACGAACAACGATAAATCTAACATATGTAATCTGATAGCATAGGTATGGCAATATGAATATGCAACAATCATGTAAAGGTAAATCATCAAGGTACTACAACTACATGAAGCAATGCATATCAAAATAATCCAGAGTGTGGGATGATATAATAAAACCTCATGCAAAATCATCAGCGTGGAAAAATCCCAGTGTCCCTCACTGACACATCAAATCCCAAAATCCTCAGACACCGCATCCTCAGATCGGCCCTCATATCCTGTAAGTCTCATGTAACTTGAATGTCAAACATCGACACCCCAAACATCATGAAAACATATACCTGTATGTGTGTGTGTGTGTGTGTGTGTATGTGTGTCTGTATAAGGATATCAACCACGTATGTCCATCGACGATACGTAAAAATCATGGAAACCTGAGTGTCTAACACCGACACTCGCAACATCATGAAACCCGTGTCCAGCATCGACACATATATCATCATAACTCAGGCGCTGTCACCACGACTGGCCCTGATGTCATGTCCGTACATCACTCCGATCGGTATCCCCACGGTAACCGCCGAGTCTAAATACTATCACTGGTAGGTACTTGCCCAGCCATCCAGGCTTATCGTCATCATCTGCGATCATCTTGCCGAAGGGAACCATACCGGGCCCCACCATGTACCCCCACACGACCCACTCCACTCCTCGCATGGGTATATAACACAAGTCTCAGAACTGAGAAGACTCATGGTGGACGCACTGAAATATCATATCAAGAGAAACCGGGTTTTCAAACAATATATAGTTTTTTGAGACACCTCCACGGTTCTCAAATCCATAAATTACATGAAATCCATATATCAATACGAAAATCCATGAAAACTGATATATGCAACATAAAACAGCAATATGAGCATATTAAGGGAAAACCGCTCTTTTCAATAAATCCATCTTTTAAAATATATCATGCGGTTCTAAAATCCTCCGAAATCAAGTGCAGCATCATATGAGGTGTACATGTAACTGTAGCAAAATATAAGTATCTCCATGTAAGAAAGTATGTATGATGTATTTCATAAGTGCAATAGCACAAAAATCAACGCCTCAATATCACATGTCAATACAATACCACTTAGAGGTATTGTTCATATCAGATTTTTGCATTTTCATACCGCCCAATTTTTATCACATTGCATATCCGTAGATACTCTTGAGCCGTGTTTGCTAGTCAATTGCAGGATACAGGTTCTCGGTTCCAAAACGATAAAATTCATGGAAAACACGAAAAAATCCGGGTTCCTGCCAACCACAGATAAAACACGGTCTCTGCTCTTCATCCGTATGTTGCCAGATATCAATAGGAAGACAAAAGATCAAATCAATGTCATTCTCATGCACAAGGCTCAATGGTAGCACAAAATCCAAGAGATCTACGCGGAGCTCGAGGCAAATCATGACAAAATCTTGACAAAAAGTCCACCTTTCCCTCAACAGAAATTCTGGAAAATTCGTGAAGGAATTATGAAAAAATACATATACCAGAATTATGTACACAGAAGAACAGGGAAGCACCAAAAAGATGAAGGTCCAAATCCTCCAATGGGCCGCGGATCCGCGGCCAAAGGTGGGTCCAGGCCGCGGATCCGCGGCCATTATGGCGCCAAAGACAGAAAGTTTGCAGGGGTAGGATGGTCTTTTCATATGGGTTCTGGTGGTTGCCCTAGGGTTTCATTCTCTAGCCTATAAATTGCCCAGAACTTTGTGAAGGAAAGGGTCCAATTCTTGTATTTCTTTTGCTAGGTTTTAGTTACATGTTCTTCTTCCTCTTCTCACCTCTTCTCCATTAAACTTGTAAGTGAGCTTTTGAGTGAAGAGTGATGAATAAAGAAGACCATTTTATTATCATGCTTATCTCCTTATCTTTATGCTTGTTGTAATTTTAATTCGTTAAGTAGTTGTTGTTATTTCCTTGTTGTTTATTTCTTCTCTCTTTTTCTTTATCATTCATACGACAATGATACTTACGCTTGATCCTCGCCAAGGTGAGGTCGCAAACAGTTAGTCGTATTCTTCTAATCTCCTTCTTTCTATCTTCCTCTTTTGTTTTGTTTTGTTTTTCCTATCATGAAGTGTGAGTAGTGTTATACTTGTTAAGGTAGGATAAGGGAAGTTTGAGAGAAGGAAATCTCTCTCACTCTTTCCTTGCCCAACAACTTAAATCAACTCCCGTTAATTGAACCACAATCCGCTCCTTACAGCACCCTATCCTACATGATAGTGGTGATTCCGTAGTGAGACCGGTTGTGGTTGGATTAACCGGAGGTTATGGCTAAGAGCCAAGAACGGACGGACAAGCACCAAAAGGAAGACTTATGCGTTGGAAAGCCTAGCTTATACTCGCAAAGTCCTTCCTAGTCGTGCTAATCCCCGTTGTTGCCGATTACCGTAACACGACATTAAGAGGGGCAACGAAAGATGTGGAGACTCCTAACTCAAACTAACCTAATCCTAACCCTAACATGCTCTCTTTAAATATCAACTCAACACTTAGATAACCACAAACAAAATCTGAACAACCGGACTTAACTCGTCGAAAAACACATAGAAAAAGATTCCCATCTCCCTACGGACGACCCGTACTCAACCGGCTAGCTACGTGCGAAACCGTCTTGATTGCGGTATTTAAAACTTAAACTTGAACACGCTCGTATCCTAACAATCAAATGGCGCCGTTGCCGGGGAGACGGTAGTTTATTTCCTTGTGTAATTTCGGGTTAATTTGTAAGTATAAAAAAAAAAACGAAAAAAAAAAGTATACTTTGTAAAAGAAACCATCTTGTTATTCTTGATTAGTTTTTGTGCAAGTGTGCAGGAAATACGAAGCTCAAGATCGATGCCAAAGACGTTGGAAATACGGAGTTCAAGTACAGTGCCAAAGACGTGGGAAGATAGACCCACATTTTCGCGGCTACACCGCGACGGACAAAAACGAAGCATCCGGTCTACTGTACAAATCTGGAACTGTTACAGTGAGCAAATCAGAATTACCCACATCCAGACAAGCAGAGGACAACCACAGAAGCACAGCCAGAAAATTTGGCAGCACAATATCAACATATAGCCGCGGAACCGCGGCCTTAGCACGTGTTTGGGCGCGGATCCGCGCCCTGTTGGTGGCTTCAGGGCCCCAAAAATCTCTGTAAGTTCCCTGTTCTTCTCCCCTCTCCTCTGGACTCCACTGAATTGTGTTTTCTGCAGGCTTCTTTGCGCAAATTCTTCTCCCCCTTCCAATAAACTGTTCTTGTGCAGGATTCTTTGCGCCGCAAATAAAAAATTGTTTGCAGTTGATTTGTTACAGCTTTGCATTTCTTTAATACGGACTTAAGGGGCTTGAAACCAATCCAGATTGGGTGGGGATTTCATCACCCTTCCCAGGACCCCGGAAATCACTAAAGCATATGCATTGTCCATTGTAAATTAAAAAAATACTAGACTTCAGCCCTAAGGACTTCGCGCTCATTAGGAGAAGATAAACCTTGTTTAGAACCTTGCTTAACCGTATATTGTTTACGGGGTGTCTAGGAAAGTGTTAAAGGCGCAACCGCCGAAAGAGAAAGGGTTATTTAATTAAGGAACTTCGCGAAAGCGTTGGACAACCTCCCCTTATCTCTGCACTTACCTGGCCTCGTGATCAGTGTATTTTTAAGCCTGTTTCTCGACACTGTTTAACTTCGACAATCAAGTTCAGGAGCAGGTCTAGTAGACCTAGGTTACCCTAGATCTAGGTGTGATTGTGCATATCTTGTTTGTGATTGCTTAAGCCGTATTTCCGTACATACTTCTGTAAATCTCTTTCTAAAAACAAAATAAAAAAGAAAAAATAAAAAACTTTTATAAAAACTTGCCCTTTTGTCGCCAAATCCATTTTCACCCACCACCCATCGCCTTTCTCCATTGACGTTTTCTTACCCTCACCTTCTTCGCTTTGACTATACTAAACTCGTTTAGTGTATGTCCGCTGGGACTCGGGACACTAGCGCCCGTCTAGTCCGCGTTACGTTAGTCGCGACCGACTACGCGATCGACTCCGAAATCGATACTCCGTCCACTCCTCTTTCTCCCCTTCCTTTGCCGGCCAACTCCGACGTTGACCGGAATTCTGTTCATACATCTTCACCTTCACCTTCACCTTCACCAACCTCTTCTTCCGTGATGTCGGGATTTAATCCAAACATCTCTTTGACCACCCCTGGATTGGCTCCACCTCCTACGGAGACCAATCTTCCACCACCTCCGCCTGTTGTAGCGCCGCAGCGAATTGCGCTCCAGGATCGTTTCTACCCTACCCGTTCTGCACTTCCCACCTGCCTTTCTATTCCTCCGGCCAATGGGGACAACTTTGAAATTAAGCCCCATTTCATCAACATGCTTCCACGTTTTCATGGGCTTGAATCTGAAGATGCTTATATCTTCATAAACAAATTTCAAAACGTCTGTGCCATGATGAAAACCACCCAGCTGTCGGACGATGCTATACGTCTACGGGTCATTCCGTTCACTCTATGCGATCTCGCTGAAAAATGGCTGTATAGCACCGCTTCCCACTCAATCACCAGCTGGGACGAGTTTGTTAAAGCGTTTCTGAAAAAATTCTACCCAAATCATAAGACCGCAAGAATTCGAAATGAGATCAACCAATTCTCCCAGCTTCCTTCTGAACCCTTCTGGAAGTGCTTTGACCGATACAAAGACCTTCTGGTTCAGTGTCCTCACCACGGTATAGAGAAATGGCAACTCTGCCAAACCTTATACGAGGGACTGAACCCAGCAACGAAGCAGTTGCTGGAAACCATCTGTCAGGGCCACTTCCTATCCAAATCTGACGAGGAAGCGTGGCAGTTCTTTGACGATCTTGCGGAGCAAACGCTACAGTGGGAGAGCACCAGACCGACTTCTTCTTCTTCTACCTCCACTTCTACCGGTCAGTCTAGGGTAGGAATCCACCAACTCGATGTCTCTATTGCGATGAAAGCTGAAATGGCTGCAATAACACGAAAGCTTGAAGCAATAGAGAGCAAATTTTCTGCTCCTGCCCCCACACCTGTTCTCCCCCTTCGTACCATCTGCGCTTGTTGTTCCGATCCTTCCCACTTGACCGAAGAGTGTCCTTACAATCCACCCCCGCAAGGACAGGATCAGGTTAATGCTGCCTTCCAGCAAAGACCGAGGAATGATCCATACTCTTCCACCTATAATCCCGGTTGGAGGAACCACCCCAATTTCGCCTGGAATCAGAATCAGAATCAATTCCAGGGCAATAATTTCCAAAGGGCCCCTCCGCCGCAACAACAAGCGCAGCAACAAACTCAGTATCAGCAGCCCTTCCAACCCCAACCTTTCCAAAACCAGACGAACAACTTTGCACCAAACAACTCTTTTCCACCAAACAATTTTGTTCCGTCAAACACTGATAAGGTTTCCTCGCTCGAGCGAAGTCTGGAGGCGTTTGTTAAACAATCGACTCAATCCACCGCCAACATCCAGTCTTCGATTCAATCTTTAGTACAACACACTGCCGCACACGGGCAAAGCATCAAGACCATCGAGGCCTAAATTGCACAGCTGAACGCGGCCTTGAGCGAGCGAGAGAAGGGGAAGCTCCCATCCCAGCCACTTCCAAATCCCAGCCACCCACATAATGCACATGTTGCTCTTGAACAACAAAACCATAATGTGAGTGCCGTGACCACACTGAGATCGGGAAGGATGCTGCAAAACAACATTGGCAAGCGAATCAACGATAACACCCCGGCCGCCGCTTCTTCTTCTTCTTCTTCTTCTTCGTCTTCTGAGCCTATTCTCCATTCTGCAACAGGCTCTCCTTCCTCTTCTTTTCTGAACGGACCCACTTCTCACTCCACGAAGACACCTATTCTGGGATCCGTTCCAACTCCAAAATCTCCTCCTCCAGCATTAGACTCAACCAATTTTCAAAATGTTCCATTTCCAAACCGGTTGAAGTCTAACAAACAAAATCCACAAATGGAGAAGATTTTGGAGTTATTCAAGCAAGTTAACATTAACATTCCTCTTTTAGATGCTGTCCAACAAGTCCCATCTTACGCAAAAATCTTAAAGGACTTGTGCACGAAAAAGAGGAAGTCTCAGATACCCAAGAAAGTTTTCTTGGCTAGTGCTGTGGGTGATGCCCTTACCCAATCTTTACCACAAAAACGGAAGGACCCTGGCTGTCCTACGATTTCAATTACTATTGGGGATAAGAACATCAACCGCGCACTATTAGATCTTGGTGCCAGTGTTAACTTGCTTCCGTATTCAGTATACGAGCAATTAGGCATCGGAGAGCTGAAACCCACACACTACACTCTCCAGATGGCCGACCGATCGATCACCCATCCTAGGGGTGAGCTAGAGGATGTGTTAATAAAAGTCGGGGACTTCATATTCCCCGTCGACTTCATTGTCTTAGATACACAGCCTGTAGCTAACCCCCGGAATCAAATTCCGGTGATACTCGGTCGCCCATTTCTCGCAACCTCAAATGCTGTGATCAATTGTCGCAATGGTTCAATGAACCTCTCATTTGGAAATATGACAATTGAACTCAACATTTTTAGGTTGGGGAATCAGCCCGCCGAACCTAATGCTCATATACTGGATGTTTGCTCGATCCAGGAGATCACACCAGAAGAGTGTGAATTCGAGGAGTTTCTGTTTGAACACGATAATCTTGACGCCACTAGTGCGTTTCTCTTCGAACCTGCTGCTGCTTCTGCGCCCGACAACGAATACGAGTGTTTCACGTTCTTGAACGATCTTAGCCGCGCACAACCCGAGTTTGAATCTTTTGACTTTCCGGATGAGTTACCTGAACCATCCAACTCGGTTGCCTACACTCGGTTTGAACCTTTGCTGGAGTCCTTTGAGTTCGAGACCTTTGCACCGGTCTTGCCTTCCATCATTTCACCTCCAACGCTCGAACTCAAGCCGTTGCCGTCTCACCTTAAGTATGCTTACTTAGGTGAGAACGAGACCCTCCCTGTCATCATTTCGGCTTCTCTAGCTCCCGAGCAAGAGAAAGCCCTTCTCGCGGTCTTGCACGGCAACAGGCAAGCTTTTGGCTGGTCCATGGCGGACATCAAGGGGATTAGTCCCCTGATCGTTGAGCATCACATTCATCTGATGGATGATGCCAAACCAGCCCGGGATCCACAAAGACGTCTTAATCCAGTCATGAAGGAGGCTGTGAAGAAGGAGATCGTCAAATGTCTAGATAGTGGTATCATTTACCCTATCTCTGATAGCCAGTGGGTTAGCCCCATTCACGTTGTCCCCAAGAAGTCGGGCATCACGGTCATAACCAACGAGGCGAATGAGTTAATCCCTACTCGCACCCAAACCGGGTGGCGAGTTTGCATTGATTACAGAAAACTCAACGCCGCAACGCGGAAAGACCACTTTCCGCTACCCTTCATTGACCAGATGCTTGAACGATTGGCCGGACATGAGTACTATTGTTTTCTTGATGGCTACTCTGGCTATAATCAAATTCCCATCGCCGAAAAAGACCAGGACAAGACCACTTTCACTTGTCCTTTCGGCATGTTTGCATATCGTCGCATGCCCTTTAGGTTATGCAATGCGCCCGCTACCTTCCAGCGGTGTATGATGGGTATTTTCTCGGACATGGTGGAAAAATTTCTGGAGATTTTCATGGATGACTTCTCCATCTTCGGCGACTCCTTTGACGAGTGTTTGCTGCATCTTGACGCTGTCCTTACCCGATGTAAGGACAAGAATCTCACTTTGAACTGGGAGAAATGCCACTTCATGGTGCGCGAAGGTATTGTCTTAGGACATATCATCTCGCAAAATGGCATAGAGGTTGATAAAGCAAAGATTGAGGTCATTTCCAATCTGCCTCCTCCCCGTTGCGTCAGAGATATCCGAGCCTTCCTTGGCCATGCCGGTTTCTATAGACGGTTTATCAAGGACTTTAGCAAGATTGCTAGGCCCTTGACACTTTTGCTGGCCAAGGACACGCCTTTCGACTTCAACTCGAGCTGTGTGACTGCATTCGAGTCACTGAAACGCTCACTCACTTCTGCTCCCGTTCTCTCTTCTCCTGACTGGACGCACCCATTTGAGATTATGTGCGATGCATCCGACTTTGCCATCGGTGCTGTCCTTGGACAGCACATCAACAAGATGCCGCACGTAATCTATTACGCGAGCCGAACCCTGAACGACGCCCAACTCAACTATACAACAACTGAGAAGGAATTCTTAGCTGTTGTATTTGCTTTAGAAAAGTTCAGGCCCTACCTCATCGGCTCTCCAGTCATTGTCTACACTGACCATTCAGCTCTGCGCCATCTTTTTGCAAAGAAAGATGCCAAATCTCGGTTAATCCGTTGGATCCTCTTGCTTCAAGAGTTTGACCTTGTCATTAAGGACAAACGAGGATGTGAAAACGTGGTTGCCGATCATCTCTCACGACTTCCTTCTTCGCCTTCGCTTCCAATTCCGATCAATGACGTTTTCCCGGATGAACAACTCTTGACAGTATCGTGCGAACCCTGGTTCGCAGATATTGTGAACTATTTGGCCACGGGATTACTACCGACCGAATGGTCAAGTCAGGACAGACTTCGCTTCTTATCCCAAGTAAAACACTTTTACTGGGACGAACCCTACTTGTTCAAGTACTGTCCCGACCAGATTATTCGTCGGTGTGTCCCTGATGAGGAATTCAAGAGTGTGCTGTCATTTTGCCACGATCAAGCGTGTGGCGGGCATTTTGGGCCCAGAAAGACAGCTGAGAAGATCTTGCAATGTGGTTTCTACTGGCCACAACTTTTCAAAGACGCTCACGATTATTGCAAGACTTGCTCCCGGTGCCAACACATGGGCCGGATATCCCGGAGGAACGAGATGCCGCTCCAACCGATCTTGGTTGTGGAGATTTTCGATGTTTGGGGGATAGACTTCATGGGGCCGTTTCCCAACTCTTTTGGGAACTTGTACATTCTTCTAGCTGTTGATTACGTCTCTAAATGGGTCGAGGCTGTGCCCAGCCGGACTAACGACAACAAGGTTGTCGTTAGGTTCCTTAAAGAAAACATTTTCTCACGGTTTGGGCACCCCCGAGCGATCATTAGCGACAATGGAAGTCATTTCTGCAATAAAACTTTCGAAGCCTTGATGCGGAAATACTCCATAAATCATAAGCTCTCTATGCCCTACCACCCCCAAACCTGCGGGCAGGCCGAAGTTTCAAATCGGCAAATCAAGCAGATATTGGAGAAGACGGTTTCCAAGAACCGTAAGGATTGGTCTCTGAAACTCACTGATGCCCTTTGGGCATTTAGAACCGCTTATAAGACCGACCTTGGCATGTCTCCCTATCGGCTTGTGTACGGAAAAGCTTGCCACCTTCCTGTTGAAATCGAGCATCGCGCATTTTGGGCGATAAAGGAGTTGAATCTGTCTCTTGATGACGCGGGCAGCCATCGGAAGCTGAGCTGAACGAACTGAACGAGCTTAGGGATGAGGCTTACGATAACGCGGTTGTCGTTAAGAATCGAACGAAGGTGTTTCACGATAAACACCTTTTGCGCAAAACCTTCGTACCTGGTCAGCAGGTACTGCTTTACGACACCCGACTTCACTTCTATCCTGGAAAGCTCCGATCTCGCTGGAAAGGGCCGTATTTTGTGCGGAATGTGTATCCGCAGGGCGCTGTGGATTTGGAAAATCCAAAGGACGGTTCACTCTTCAAGGTAAATGGACACCGATGCAAACCGTACCTTAGCGCCGAACCAACAGAGGAGCTCCTGTTCTTACAGGAGCCGGTTTACCTTGCTTGATCTTCCTCTGCTTACCTCCAAACTTCGGTTATCCAGCCAAGAACAGTGGACACTGTTCCAAATAAGTTTGGGGGTATGTACAAACCATTTTGTTTATATTTGTGTATATTCTTTTTCTTTTCTTTAAAAACAAAAACAAATAAAAACTTGTGTATCACTAACCGACAATTTTTGAACCTTCCAACTGCTCTCTTCATGCTACGACAGTGAGGACACTGTCCAGTTTAAGTTTGGGGGTACACTCGGTACGCATTTCTTACCTTCGCATTCATATGTATATTTTGCATCTGCATATTTAAATCCATAAAATCCATAAAAATTTGAAAATTTTCTAAAAAAATATAAAAACTTTTTTGTCAAGTTAGCTTGTGGAAGAACTCTGATTCAACATTCGACGGTTTTTGTTTGAAAAAAATAGGAATAACTAAATCTTAGGTTTGGATTTTGAAAACCTGAAAGATAACTCTCCTTTGAAGTTAACTATAGCTGATATACGTCTTTACATCACACTACACGTGTCGTGAGTTTTGGGAATTAGATGACAAGTCTTTCATGTTTAAACTTTTAAACAGATAAATGATTTTCTGAGGATCAAATAGGTTTGTTCTGAACTAAGTAATGTCAAGAATAGTTTATGAAGTAAAGCGAATATGAAGGAATGTTATTGATGCCATAATTGGAGCTAAGTCTGAAAAATAACCCATCGGAAACTTGATTGGAATGATTACACACCAAACCCACTAAACACGTCTTTTATCCAAAAAATAATTGAACTGCCGGTTATATCTCCGTTCGTATTAAATCATCTGATTTTCACGCTAAACTGTCTTTTGTTTTTGGACCTAGGTAACTTGAATAATTAAGTCCGCTGGGGTGTTTCTACACCTAATGCCCTAAAACCAACTGGTTTGGGTGCATTGGCCCAAAGCTCGCTAAGAAACCTAGAAAGTCCAGTTTAAAACAAAGTCAAGCAAGTGTTCTCTCCGAGTTAAAATTCCTAACGGTTCTTTGTGTGAGAATAATCTTGATAAAAGACAGGCTTTTATAAAAATTTTAACGGAGATATGAAGGTTTTATTCTATGATAAAGACTATTGCACGTTCACAGAGGTGTGTATGAAATGAAAACAAGAAAAAGGTGGAGTGAAAAATACGACTTAGTTTCCTGTTATGGAAGATAGAAATTCTGAAGTTGAAACCTTACTGGAAAACGAAACTTGAAAAATGCTTAACTCTTTATAAAACTTATGTGATCCTTTTAAAATTGTTATCTGGGCTTTATTGTGAGACATGATGACTTTATTCGACCTTTCGGGAACTTAACGACACTATTTGCACTGCACGTAAAGACATATAAAATCTGTAGTTAAATAAGAAGCGAGGTGTGAAAAATAAAGGTTCGATAGTCTAGACTTAGGATTATAGAATTGTTATTTTCTAAAACAAAACTTTAGGGTTTGAAACTTAGTCATTTTTTTACAAACCAACTTGACCGGATTTTGTGGGTAGTATCCGCTGAAAACTCTCAGGAGACAACACTCCTCCTACTAGGGACACCTAGAGGTTTAACGGCTTGTTGCACATGCTCAGTGCAATCGCGTTCCCTGCGAAAGTGAGGTTAGGAAATTTTTTGTGAATAAATGGACTTTGCTCGGGACGAGCAAATGATAAGTTTGGGGGTATTTGTTCATATCAGATTTTTGCATTTTCATACCGCCCAATTTTTATCACATTGCATATCCGTAGATACTCTTGAGCCGTGTTTGCTAGTCAATTGCAGGATACAGGTTCTCGGTTCCAAAACGATGAAATTCATGGAAAACACGAAAAAATCCGGGTTCCTGCCAACCACAGATAAAACACGGTCTCTGCTCTTCATCCGTATGTTGCCAGATATCAATAGGAAGACAAAAGATCAAATCAATGTCATTCTCATGCACAAGGCTCAATGGTAGCACAAAATCCAAGAGATCTACGCGGAGCTCGAGGCAAATCATGACAAAATCTTGACAAAAAGTCCACCTTTCCCTCAACAGAAATTCTGGAAAATTCGTGAAGGAATTATGAAAAAATACATATACCAGAATTATGTACACAGAAGAACAGGGAAGCACCAAAAAGATGAAGGTCCAAATCCTCCAATGGGCCGCGGATCCGCAGCCAAAGGTGGGTCCAGGCCGCGGATCCGCGGCCATTATGGCGCCAAAGACAGAAAGTTTGCAGGGGTAGGATGGTCTTTTCATATGGGTTCTGGTGGTTGCCCTAGGGTTTCATTCTCTGGCCTATAAATAGCCCAGAACTTTGTGAAGGAAAGGGTCCAATTCTTGTATTTCTTTTGCTAGGTTTTAGTTACATGTTCTTCTTCCTCTTCTCACCTCTTCTCCATTAAACTTGTAAGTGAGCTTTTGAGTGAAGAGTGATGAATAAAGAAGACCATTTTATTATCATGCTTGTCTCTTTATCTTTATGCTTGTTGTAATTTTAATTCGTTAAGTAGTTGTTGTTATTTCCTTGTTGTTTATTTCTTCTCTCTTTTTCTTTATCATTCATACGACAATGATACTTACGCTTGATCCTCGCCAAGGTGAGGTCGCAAACAGTTAGTCGTATTCTTCTAATCTCCTTCTTTCTATCTTCCTCTTTTGTTTTGTTTTGTTTTTCCTATCATGAAGTGTGAGTAGTGTTATACTTGTTAAGGTAGGATAAGGGAAGTTTGAGAGAAGGAAATCTCTCTCACTCTTTCCTTGCCCAACAACTTAAATCAACTCCCGTTAATTGAACCACAATCCGCTCCTTACGGCACCCTATCCTACATGATAGCGGTGATTCCGTAGTGAGACCGGTTGTGGTTGGATTAACCGGAGGTTATGGCTAAGAGCCAAGAACGGACGGACAAGCACCAAAAGGAAGACTTATGCGTTGGAAAGCCTAGCTTATACTCGCAAAGTCCTTCATAGTCGTGCTAATCCCCGTTGTTGCCGATTACCGTAACACGACATTAAGAGGGGCAACGAAAGATGTGGAGACTCCTAACTCAAACTAACCTAATCCTAACCCTAACATGCTCTCTTTAAATATCAACTCAACACTTAGATAACTACAAACAAAATCTGAACAACCGGACTTAACTCGTCGAAAAACACATAGAAAAAGATTCCCATCTCCCTGCGGACGACCCGTACTCAACCGGCTAGCTACGTGCGAAACCGTCTTGATTGCGGTATTTAAAACTTAAACTTGAACACGCTCGTATCCTAACAATCAGGTATATGCAGCTATAGAAAGATATGTGGGTGTACATGTCAGTATGTTTGCGTGATGTACATGTAGCTATAGCAAGGTATACGTGAAATGGAATAACAGTCAATACCTCAATCATCCCTATCCAATACGATATTACGTATGTATATGTGCTAGCTGTATCTCATATGCACAATGGAATAAGAGTCACTATCTCAATCATCCCTATCCAATACAATATCACGTATGTATATGTGTCAGCTGTATCTTATATGCACAATGGAATAAGAGTCACTATCTCAATCATCCCTATCTAATACAATATCACGTATGTGTATGGGTTGTGCGTGTCATGGAAATTACCAACGGTGTGAGTGTAGCATACAAATTAGTGCTCGTGCAAAATGAACCGTCAATAATGGTGTGGTGTCTAAAAGGTACAAGTCAAGGTACAACAGGTAATAATATGCAATGACGCTCTTGCACAATCAACTCATAAGTGAATAACATATAGCTATCATATCATATCCAGCCCTGACGCATAACGTCATACGGGCGATTTCCCCGTAAATGTTAAATCTACTCACCGATGATCTCGAGCTACGAAAATCCGACCACCAGCTTCTCTTTATTCGCAGCGTCCGAAGTCCACGCTTGAGATCCTAAAATTTCACAAACACATCACATAAGCTAAATATCCTACGCTGACACAAAAATAACGAAACGTAAGGAAAACGCCCAGAAAATTACACTGCACACCTAGTGCACAAAACGCGCACGACATCGGCACAAACCTAGCTAAGATCGCTAAACTACGCAACCATCAAGTCTAGACCCCGATTGTACCTGTCACGACCCGAAGGTACGGAACGTGACTGGCACTTAGATTACGAGACATCTCAAGGCGTAACATAAGCTAAGTCAGCCAAAGCTCAGAAAATCTAAACCATAAACAATAAGAGTGAAGGAAAACATTTTATGAAAACAATTTTGAACCAATTAAGTTATATTAATCTTTTTTTTTAAAAACCTCAAAGTTTTCCAAAAATTTCGGCAGGTCTCCCTTGTAAATACTAGCCCCAAAACGGGTACAACAAGATATATAAACTTGTAATGATATAATGGCATCCCCAAGCGGGAGCTAGCTCTTCGCCCAAGGCAGATCACAACCACACGCAATATATATATATATGTAATATCAAGCAAATAAGCATAAAGTAACATAAAAATAAGAAAAACACAACGTCGGCCCAAGTCAGCTCGACCCCAGAGGAATCACATATACACAAATTGTTGGATATATGTATGCCCTAGAGGCCATTATGTGATAGTTGATGTATCTATACATGTATATATATTCAGTTTGCATTCTTGCTCGACATGATAGTATGCTATCTGGTTCCTCTTTATCTGACATGTTGATTTGATCATGCTTTTATTCATTCATACATGTTGATAAAGCCCTAAGGGTATCGGCTTGACTACTCTGATTATGATGGAGATCATACTAGTGGGACATCTGTAGTCTATAAGCATATCCTGAAATGTCCCTAGTCGGAGGTGTATCGAGACGGGGCATCGATATACCAGAGTAGACTAGCGTATATGATACTAGACCCATGTGATGGGCGATGGATGTTCCCACATTCGTCGATGTTTGACATCAAGATCATATACGGGTGCTCAGTGGTGACTGGGTACACTGGACGGACTCGCCGAGAACTCCTATATGGAATTATGTCTATCGTCGGATAGCAGTTCTCAGGTGACACTGGTACAGGTTAGTCTGTAGACCCGAGATCGTCATGGAGTCTTGTGTGTTCTCCCACTGTACTTTGATTGCCACCCTACCACGGCTCTACTGAGTCGTGCAAACAGGTGGCCGTTGGGTACAGTCCCGAGACACACGAAGGCAATGAGCGATAGGAGGGGTTTCGTCTCTCCCGGTATTGGGAGTTGATGATGTGCTGTGCTCGACTGGTTATAACAGCAAGTCCCTGGCCAGGGCTGTTGAGATTTGCTGATAAGTGTTATCAGTAGTTTCTCGATCTGTTATAGACCATTCACCGACACGACCTATTGAGTTATTGGGGTCGACGTGACCATCCCTAGGCTCGATATGCAGCATATCTGACGAAGAGACCGGACTGTACAGTAGTGTTGTCGGATGGCTCGACGGGAGTTGTAACAGGTTCGCTTGTTTTCTTCTTATCGCTCAATACCCGGGTGGCCGTTACGTTTGGCTGACCGCTTGCGGCTTGGGGGTGCTTGATATGATCATCACCCACTGCCGGCGTATTGACGAGTCTTAGAGTCCCACATAGGAGTTACCTAGTCCAGGCGAAACGTTGTGGTGCGCGTATGCGATATGCGCTTGGACCCGATTAAAATGCGTGTATGGGATACCGTATATTAATTGGGCGGCTTGCTAATGGTCGGGTCATATGTGATATGACCGGATAAGTGAATCAAGTGTTGATTCATCATTAGTTTCTCACTACAAATCCTATCTTGTTTATGTTGAATGTATGCATGCATGTGTGCATTCATTCTTGTTCATGCACATATGGATGTGCAAGCACACATGCATACATACATCATATATTATCATGGTTGTTTATACAATGGGAATGGTGGATGTATAAGAATTACACCATGGTTGTATTTGGATAATTATTGGATTTAAATTAAAGCAAAAGAAAATGAAAAATGGGTAAATCACTTAAGAATTTCTACACTCTTCTAACTCAACCATGCTCACCTAACTTTTAACCCATAGTTTATTTTCTTATCATGCTTTTAATTTAAAATAAAATGTCTATTTATTTAACCATGGTTGGTTAAGAGAAAGAAAAATATATATAGCTATTTTCCTTTTCTCTTTCACAAGATAATTCATTCTCTTCTTTTAAAATCCACCATCTTCATCAACCTCCATGCTTTTGCTCTCTAGTTCATACAAGAGAGTGAATCACTCATAAAAATAAGATTTCGAAGTGAGATCCATAGCCACAACTTCATTCTAATCAAGTCTAGCTCACTTGATTAGAGTGTTCTCTTTGTTTTTCAAAGTTGCAAGCTTGGACGGGAAAACTCCGGGTGGATCGTCGTGGACGTGGGAGGAGTACAAGCGGACCTTCATCCAACACCCAAAGAGCCTAAGGAGCGAAGCAAAAACGGGAGCTACAAAGGTTGTAGCCTTCAAACCCTAACTTTGTTAGCTTATAGTTTTGTAACCCTAATCTTTATAGGATCGATTCCTTTGCTTGTTAGTTTAGCACCATAAAAATGAAAACTTTAGGTCATGTGATGCTTGAAATCTCTTCATAGGGTGATGGCTAACCTTACACAAATCTCTCAGTCTCATCACTTGGTCGCATATACAAAATAAAAAGTGACAGATGGAGAATACTAGATATAATGATAGTACAAAAAGAGACAAAAGTGTCCTCGCAACCCACCTATGAGCAATGTCGCTAGTCTGAGAAAAATAAGCCAATGAAAAGATACGCCAGGCACTGCAAGGCTGACGGGTCTGACCTGCAAGAAACTGTGGCACAACGGGAGTGAGTTGCCAGCTCGTGAGTAGAAAATAACATCTAATAAGGCCATCGTAAGAATGCACGCAAATGCGTCACAACTTGTATAACTAGATATGATGCGATGCCACTAGTATGTATGCACATGAATGCAAAATCAATACGAAATCTTTAAGTGTTTAAATACGATGATCTCTGCATTCTTAACTTAAAAAATATCTGTACGATAGCTAAGGTACCATCAATGAAATCATTTGAAAACCGTGTCAAGCATCGACACCAAATATGGAAGTATATCTGTCTCAATGTCTCACTATGTCAATACCTCAATACCTCGGGCTCCGTCAGTCCGGATCGGCCCATATCATCAAATATCACGACAACGGTCGGTATCTTCCGGATATCCGCCGTGCCAGACATCACTGGTAGGTGGTCTTCCCATGCCAGGTTCATCGTCTACAACTCGAGCTTCTTGTCCCGGGGTACCATACCGGGCCCACCATGTATCCGAGACGGTTCATCCACTCCTCGAATCGGGTCTCGAAATCCAACAGAAAACATGAAAACTCATGGTGGACGACACATACATCATAAGAAAACCACAACTTTATATTAAAAATGATGATAATAAACTCTTGTTAAATTCTTGCGGTTTTCCCCAAAATCCAGAAATCTCATCAATACTGAAATCCTCAAGAAAATCATAATACCCAACATGTTGTATATGATAAATGCTTATGATATCAAAGGTATGCAATGCGATTTATGGCTAGGAATCTATATAAGCATGATGATGAAGTAAGGTATATCCATGCTATGCAATTCAATGTATCATGTATGATGCAAGTGTTTGATACTGAACTAAGCAGGTTCTACAGTGCTCGTAGCATGGCAATAACCAAAGGCGTGTGTGTTCACATGAATAGTGCGCGTGCAACATGAGCCAATGGTAATGGTGTAAGTGTCCTAAGAGGTGATATCACACATAGGTATATACATAATCATGCAATGCTTGCAGATGAATAACTAGAAAGATATGCATATGAATGAGATGGTTAACTAAATAACTCTGCATATAGTTTGCAAGTAATAAAGTGATCCTAACTATGGGGTGCCTCGAGCCATCCAGACGATTTCCCCATGGATGTATACATCTACTCACCCGGACGCCTCGCTAATCTAATCCAACCACTGCTTTGCCTTTGCGTGCCGCGTCCGATGTTTCCGCAATCGATCCTAAGATTGCACAACACAAAATATATGATTACACATCATGAAACGACGCAAGTCACAATATGAATAGATCAACATCCACAAGTTAGGCACGACGTGCACCAGGTGCGCTGAACACATATGAAAATCAGTAAATCTTAAGTATAATCATTGTTTCGGAGCAACCGTCAAAACTAAAACCCGATTAAACCAAATTCCGCATTCGCACACCCTAAATGTCATAGGAGATGCTAATAGTATTGTCAAGATATCATAATTAATTCACCACTTAATTTTATAAAAAACCTAGTAAGCACTAAAAATTCCAAATTCGTGCAAACATCGTAGGTTAACGACAAAATGACCACTATCAAGCATAATCATCCAATCCACACAATTAGATGGCCACAATACTAAATTTAACTCATTTACAATGCTTCAAACCCTAATTTTAAAATCAAACCCTTTTCTTGAATTTCCTAAACAATCAATTATAACCAAATTTCACACTTTAAATTTATAAATTAGCATATTTAAACTACAAATTAACAATTAGATTAGAATTATACCTCCTAAGTTTTGAACCTCTTGCACTTAGCCTCCAAAGTTGCCTCTTTTCTCCATGTTTTAAACTAATTTGGGTTTGAGAAGAGGTAGAATAGGGATTTGTTTGAGTTTTGTGAAGAAATTTGTGGATTTTGATGGATTTTTATGATGGAAATTGAAGCAAAAAGAGAAGGGAAAAAATGGAGCTGCAGCAGGAAGAGGGCTCGGCCAGAGGTAGGAAGCGAAGAGTGAGAGAGAGTTGTGTAGAAATTTCCATGTATAAAGTATCTTTTATGTTCTTTTAATGCATATCACATCAATTTTCTAATTAAAATTTCATTTTAATTCATTTTGATTTATTTTTAAACCATTGAAACTACAATCTTGGAAAGTCTTGCTAACATTTTTTTTACTACTAGATTTTAGTTTGTAATGGATCCTAAGTGTGTAATTTACCCATTCAAATTTGTATTTATCACTAATTTAATCTATATTTAAAAGCTTAAAATAATATTAAAAATAATTAATTAAGGAAAAAATTTAAATGACTAGAAAAATTTTTAGTGACAATTAACTAACCAATTTCAAGCAATTTCTTATCAAAATTTTGTATAATTAGGCCTATATTGAAAAATAATTATTTTGACATTTTACGGAAAATACTGTTTATTTTACCGATTATCGAAAAACTACCTAAACGATTTTCAAAGTGTTACAATCTTCCCCCTTTAAAGAAATTCGGTCCCTGAATTTAAAATTTAACTACGCGTACCTTCAAAAAGATGGTAATATTTCTTTCTCATCTCGTCCTCGGTCTCCCCGGTGACTTCCTCTCTGTTCGGGCCACACCAAAGAACCTTGACGGACGGTATAACTTTCGACCTCAATTTCTTCACCTGCCTATCCAAAATGACCACCGGCTACTCGGTGAATGAAAGATCGCGCTCTAGCTGGATCGTCTGGTGCTAAATTGCATGAGAAGGGTCATGAAGGTATTTGCGGAGCATCGAAACATGGAACACGGGGTGAACATCTGGGAAGTTGGACGGAAGAGCTAACCGATAAGCCACCGAACCAACACGCTCTAAGATCTAGAAGGGACCAACATATCTAGGACCAAGCTTCCCTTTCCGCCCAAATCTCATCACGCCCTTCATCGGAGAGACCCTCAGGAAAACATGATCACCAACAGCGAACTCGAGTCGGCGACGGCGCCTGTCAGCATATGACTTCTGCCTACTCTGTGCTGCCCTCATCCTATCTCGAATTAGCTGGATCTTTTCGGCCGTCTCTTGTACGATCTGCGGCCGCAAAATATTGCTCTCCCTGAATTCTGTCTAACATACGGGCGATCGACATTTCCTCCTATATAAAGCCTCGAAAGGTGCCATATGGATCGTCTCCTAGAAGCTATTATTGTAGGAGAACTCGGTCAGGGCAAATGACGATCCCAGCTACCACCAAAATCCAAAACAAAAGCTCTGAGCATGTCCACAAGAGTCTGAATAGTGCGCTCTGACTGACTGTCAGTCTGCGGATGAAAAGTTGTGCTAAAACTCAGTCCGGTGCCAAAAGCCTCCTAAAGTTTCTGCCATAATCGGCTGGTAAACTGGGTGCCCCGGTCGGACACGATGCAAGTCGGGACGCCATGCAGTCATACGATCTCATCAATATAGACCTGTGCGTACTGAGCAAATCCAAAAGTGGTCTTCACTGGCTGAAAGTGAACCGCTTTCGTCAGTCGATCCACAATCACCCAAATAGAGTCATACCCTCGACTGGTCCTGGGTAGACCCACAATGAAGTCCATGGAGACCTGTTCCCACTTCCACTCAGGAATGGGCTAAGGCTATAACTCGCCGGCTGGCCTCTGGTGCTCGGTCTTGACTTGCTGACAAGTCAGGCATCTCGATACAAAGTCTGTAACATCCTTCTTCATCCCGTCCCACCAGTAAACCTCTCTCAAATCATGGTACATCTTGGTGGAACCTGGATGAACACTGTATACTGACCTATGTGCCTCCTCAAGAATATCACGCCTCAGTCCCTCAGAATCTGGTACGCATAGTCGAGTCCCAAATTGAAGTATCCCCTGATCATCAATCATGAACTCGGAAACTCTGCCCTACCGAATCTGCTCGATAATCTCTAAAATACAGGCATCGTCGGATTGTGCCTCGCGGATACGGTCAAGTAACTGTGGGTGTGCTCTGAAATGGGCCAGCTGTCCCCCTATAGGAGTAAACTCGAACTGCACTCTGCTGTCACATAAAACCTGCCAATCCGCCGTCGACTGATCTGTACTGCGCTCAAACAAGATAGGCTACCTCCGGGCCTCCTACTCAAAGCATCTGCCACCACATTCGCCTTGCCCGGATGGTATAGAATCTCGCAGTCATAATCTTTCACCAACTCCATCCAACGGTGCTGTCTCAGATTTAGATCTCGCTGCTAAAAGATATACTTCAAGCTCTTGTGGTCAGTGAATATCTGGCACGACTCTCTGTATAGGTAATGCCTCCAGATCTTAAGTGCAAATACCACTGCAGCCATCTCTAAATCATGAGTAGGTTAGTTCTACTCGTGTTTCCTCAACTGCCGAGAAGCATACATAATAACTCTGTCGTGCTGCATCAATACACAGCCCAGCCCCACGCGAGAAGCATCACAATATACCATGAAAACGCCCGATCCTGAAGGCAATGATAACAAGCTAGGGCAGTTGCTAGCTAATCTGATTTCGGGGAAGCGTAGCTATTCAATATAGTTTGATTCAGAAATGCTTGCTAGTCTCCTCCTCGTTTTTTAACACAAACAAGAAAAAAGGCAGTGATCGCCTAGCGCGAAAGCCGTTGTGCGGTAGACCAAGCAACGGAGTGAGCGCCTAGCGCGAAAGCCGTTGCGCGGTAGCGCATCTTTCAAGGACCGGCAAAACTCTCTAATGTTGATGATCAAACGTTACTGGTGCAGTAGTTAGACTAGTCTTCAACTACTAGAAGCTGTCCTCACATGCCTCGGTCCAATCAAAAGGAACCCCCTTCCGGGTCAACCTGTTCAACGGTGCAGCAATACGGGAGAAATCCTGGACAAAACTTCGATAATAGCCGGCCAGACCTAGAAAACTGCGAACCTATGTAACTGATACCGGTCTTGGCCAACGCTGAACCGCCTCGATCCTCTTCGGGTCCACACAAATACCATCTCTCATCACCACGTGACCCAAGAAGTCGACACTGTCTAGCCAGAATGCGCACTTGGAAAATTTGGCGAACAGCTGATGCTCCCTCAAAGTCTACAAAGTGATACGCAAGTGCTGCTCGTGCTCCTCCCGGCTCCGAGAATAAACCAAGATGTTGTCAATGAAAACAATGATGAACTGATCAGGATACGGCCTGAGTACATGGTTCATCAAGTCCATAAATGCTGCTGGGGCATTGGTGAGCCCGAACGACATCACCAAGAACTCGTAATGACCATATCATGTACGGAAAGCGATCTTCGAAATATCATCCTTCCGAACTCGCAACTGGTGATAACCTGACCGTAAATCAACCTTCGAGAAATACCCCGCACCTTGGAGCTAATCAAATAAGTCGTCAATGTGGGGTAGGGGATATCTGTTCTGCACAGTAACCCGGTTCAGCTGACGATAATCAATGCATAAGCGCATACTGCCGTCCTTCTTCTTAACGAAAAGGACGGGAGCACCCCAAGGTGACACACTCGGTCGGATAAGCCCTTTATCCAACAATTCCTGCAACTGATCATTCAGCTTTCGAAGCTCCGCCGGGGCCATCCGATAAGGCGGTATAGAGATTGGCCCCGTGCCGGGGATCAAGTTAATGCAGAACTCAATCTTGCGCTCTGGCGGCAGACCAGGCAGCTCGTCAGGGAATACATCAGGAAACTCTCTCACAACAGGGACCTGGTGTAATGGAACCTCTGTGGTGCTAGTATCACAAACATAGGCTAAGAATCCCTGATACTCTTTTCGCAAGAGCTGACCAGCGCGAAGAGAAGAAATCAAGCTGGGAAGGGTAGCGCTACGATCTCCCTGAATAATAAGAACCGGCTCACCAGGAAAGCTGAATCTGAATGCCTTCACACGGCAGTCCACAGATGCATAACAGGTGGCTAGCCAGTCCATACCAAGAAGAACGTCAAAATCTAGCATATCGAGGAGAATCAAATCAACTGAAGAATCTCTCTCCCCGATACGAACAGGACACGATCGGTACACAAAACGAGCAACAAACGACTCGCCTACCGGAGTAATAACAATAAGCGGCTGATCTAAGGGAGAAGGCTCTTGGCCCAACCTCGGTGCAAAGTATGTGAATACATAAGAATGTGTGGAGCCTGGATCAAATAATACCCATGCATCAAAAGAACATATTGGCAGAGTAGCTGTCATGACGGCATTGGATGCCTGCGCATCCTGCGGAGTCAAAGCGAATATGTTAGTTATGTATATGCCCAAGAGGCCATTGTTATACATATGATGTATATTATAATGGATGCTTGGATATATAGAGAGAGGACTTTCTTGCTCGTCATGATAGTATGCTATTTGGTTTCACTTTATCATAACATGCTGACTTATATTAGTTTACTGTCTTACTCTCACATGTTGATAAAGCCCTTAGGATATGTACTCGACTACTGGGACTATGATGAGATCATACTAGTGGGGCCAGGGTAGTCAATGAGTACATCCTATAACTGTTCCTAGTCGAGGGTGTGTCGAGACAGGGCATCGATACACCAGTGTAGACTAGCGTATACGCATCTTGACCCATATGATGGGTGATGGATGATCCCACATCCATTGGTGTTTAACATCAGAGATGGTGTACGGGTACTCAGTGGAGACTGGGTACACTGAACGGACTCGCCGAGAACTCCCAGATGGTATTATACCTCATGTCAGATGAAAGTTCTCCGGTGACACTGGTACAGCTTAGTCTATAGACTCGAGATCGTCATAGTGTCTTGTGTGATTCCCACTGTGCTTTGATTTCCACCTTACCACGTCCAAGAGGGCATGGAAAACGGTGGCTTTTGGGTACAGTCCCGAATCACATGGAGGCAATGAGCGATAGGAGGGGATTCGTCTCTCTCGATATAGGGAGTTGATGTTGTGCTGTGTTCGATTGGCTATAACTGGAAGTCCCTGGCCAGGGCTGATAAAAAGTACTACGGGTAAGTGTTATCAGTAGGTTCTCGACCTGTTATGAGCCTCACATCGACACGACTTATCGGTTACCGGGGTCTGACGTTTACTACCCCTAGACTAGATATGCAACATATCAGGCGAAGAGATCGGACTGTACGGGAGTGTTACTGATTAGATTCACAGGAGAATGTACAGGCTTGCTTATTGATCTTCTGATCGCTCAATACCTGGGTGGCTGTTACGTTTAGCTGACCGCTTGCAGCTTGTGGGTGTTTGATATGATCATCACCTACTGCCGGTGTATTGACGATTCTTTAGAGTCCTACACAGAGGTTTCTTGACTCAGGCAAAACGGAGTAGGAGCACATATGTGATATGTGCGGGATCGAGAATATTACGATATGAGATACCGTATTTTATTCTCGCGATATATGATATCGGCCGGGTATATGTGATATAGCCGGGTCATCGGATCAAGTTTTGATTCGATGAACTGATACAGATTATATTAGTCGGTTATTTGAGAAATAGCCGGATTGTCGGATCAAGTGTTGATTCGATAATTTAATGTATAATTATATATGTGATATATTACATTACATTATCTAATATGGCTCGCTTTATTGATTCATTTTCTTACCAGATAATACATTGATATATATGCTATATATGTTAATTGTATTATTTTCTTTTGTTACAAATATATATTATATATGTGATATATAATATTGTAACAAGTTATGTTTACAAATGCAACATGATTAGTGGAGATTAAACATGGTTAAAGTTTGATTTGGGTTAGACTTTTCTTGAAGTCTCTAGAAGCTTTTGTTTTGTTTTAAGCAAAGATATTATGTGTTGATATTTTGGAGATTTTATTTAACCCAACCTAAACCCTTAACCCTAGTCAACTCTCTACATGAGTTAATACTTGATATTATTAACTCAAGATTCATTTGTAACCATGACAACAATTCATTATGTAAGTCCACGTTACCCGTCCCCGGTTCTTTGGGGTTGCAGAAATGGTAAAAAACGATTTTTTCTTTGGGGGTAACATGGACTCAAAATACGGATCTTTGTTAAACAACTATCTAATAACCTAACTAGGAGTGTTACCTACTCGGTTAGGGGGTTATACCTTAACTTGAACTCCTTCGTCTTCGACTCCCTGCGGTGGTCGGATCGGCTTCCCCTCGTCGACTCCTCGCGCCGAAGATGGATCCACCCGAAAGCTTCTACCTTTTGGCTTCTACTTCAAACTAGAAGAAACTAGAACACTTGGCTTGCTAGACCTTGTGTACTAGGATGAGTAGAGAAGTGTAATGGGATTTGATCTCTATGGTTCTTGCTTCTTAACGCATGAGACAATAGAACTATGAACTAGAGAGAGCAAGAGGAAGAGGGAGACCTTGAGCATGAGAGAGAAAGCAAATGAAAGAATGAGCAAGACTTTTCTCACCCTTGCTCTCATAATCAAAAATAATCATAACACATAATAATAATTGAGTATTATGTGATGGTTGTTATCATATCAAATGGCAATATCATTTCATGCATTAAATGCAATTTGTGAACAAAACAAGCAAGCTAAAGTCAATGCCAAGAAATGATAGCCATTGTCATGATGGTGGTCAACAAGTCCAACCTAGTCAACCGGTCAACAAAGTCAACAAGGTCAACCTTTCAACCCAACCATGTCACAATAATATTTAATTAATATTATTGTTAATCATATTTCTAATTCTCATTAGGGTTTAGCAAAAGTCAACAGTCAACAACCCTAATGAGAATCCTCTGCCTCTATCTCTGTCAACCGTGCATACACACCTGCATCCACCTTCCGAGAAACACGAATACAAATGAGATAAAACCAATCCCAAAACGTATACTAGGATCTGGCTTAAACTAAAGCCCGCTAGTAATAACTGTCCGGACACCAAACGTGCACAAGTGCGCGGATATGACCGAACCCTGTCGCAAAACCATGCGACCTCTGCTCTTTTGCCTAAAGACGAATAGCTCTCTGTGTGGGACTCTAAAGAATCGACACTACGCTGGCAGTGGGTTTAACCACAGACCGCCAGTGGCACTAGCTGTGCGTAACGGCCCCCAGGTAGATGCCGATAAGAAGACTGACGAGGTGAAACCCATCTGAACTCCTACTGAGCCTGAATATGACAATCTCCGTACAGTCCGGTCTGTTCGTCTGAGAATATCGCATGGCGGGCCTAGGGGGCGGTAAACGTCAGTCCCCTAATAGCGGTACAAGTCGTGTCGGAGTGTATCCAAGAACACCCTGAGATAACACTGGAAACCTACCAGTATATCTCGCTTGCCCTGGCCAGGGAAGACTATGTGTAATGGCTCTCTATGACATAGCGCGATATCAACTCCCAATACCGGGAGAGACGAATCCTGTCTAACCGTCACTGCCTCCAAGTGCTTCGGGACTGCACCCAACTACTACCTGTTTGCACGACTCCTTTGAGCCGTGGTAGGGTAGTAATCAAAGTACAGTAGGAACACACTCGAGGCGAAGTGACAGTGTCAAGTCAACGAACTAAGCTATACTCATGTCACCTGGGAACTGATAACTGACGATAGGTATAGTACCAACCAATCAGTTCCCGACGAGTCCTGTCCAGTGTACTCGTAACCTAACGAGCACCCGCATACTATCTCAAGTACGACGTACTGACGGCTGTGGGACAGACCGTCTCCCCTGCTGGGATGAGAAGCGCATACGCTAGTCTACTCCGGAGTATCGATGCCCTGTCTCGATAGTCCTACGACTAGGGACATGTATAAGGATTTGCTTGTGCATTACCCAGCCCCCACGAGTGTGACTGCCATCACAATGCTGGTAATCAAGCAAAGATCCTAAGGGCTCTACTAATATGTATATAAGCGATATGCTAAAAGAAACACATGCACATATTGAAGTAGAGACAAACCAGGTAGCATACTACCGTTTTGAGCAAGATTGTCTATACAACTGTGAATATCCCAAGCTTCCATTAAGTAATATACAAACTAGTATGATACAGTATTGGCCTCTAGGGCATATACACTTACAATCTCCCACTTGCACTAAGGCCATGTACTGACGTATCGAAGACCTATCATCTCGATCAGCCGCTCGAACTGAGTCTGGGGTAAGGCCTTCGTGAGTGGATCGGCAGTGTTATCTTCCGTAGCAACCCTCCGAACCTCGATCTCCTGGCGATCCACGATCTCCCTGATCAGGTGATACCGCCTCAAGATGTGTCTGGATTTTTGATGGGACCTGGGTTCCTTCGCTAAAGCTATAGCCCCGTTGTTGTCACAATGCAGTGGTTTTGGATCAACAATGGACGGAACCACCTGAAGTTCTGTTAAGAACTTCCTCATCTAGACGGCTTCTTTTGCAGCATCAGCAGCATCGATGTAATCCGCTTCCATTGTCGAGTCTGCAACGGTTTCCTGTTTGGAACTCTTCCAACACACCGCCCCTCCATTGAGGGTAAAGACAAAACCCGATATGGACTTGGAATCATCCTTGTCACTCTGGAAGCTGGAGTCAGCAAAGGCCTCGATATGGAGGTCTTTTCCGCCGTACACCAAGAACATCTCTTTAGTCCTTCTCAGGTACTTGAGAATGTTCTTTACCGCTATCCAGTGCTTCTCCCCAGGGTTTGACTGATACCGGCTTACCACACTCAGTGCATAAGCCACATCTGGTCTGGTACACAACATAGCATACATTATAGAGCCTACCGCAGAAGCGTAGGGTATAATAACATGCGATCCCTTTCCAAATCATTCTTGGGAGACATCTCTTTGGAGAGGGTGATCCCGTGACAAGCCAGTAGATTACCGTGCTTGGAATCTTCCATACTGAATCTTTTCAGTATAGTGTCGATGTACCTGGACTGCGAAAGTCCTAACATCCTCTTGGATCTATCACGATGGATCCGGATCCCCAGAATGTAAGTGGCATCACCCAGGTCTTTCATGGAGAACCTGTGTGATAAGAACCCCTTGACAGATTGTAGCATAGGAATGTCATTTCCTATCAAAAGAATGTCATCCACGTATAATATGAGGAATACGACAGTTCTTGTGACAAATCTACTATAGATGCATGGTTCATCTGGATTTTTGATAAAGCCAAAATCTTTGACAGTCTCATCAAAACAGATGTTCCAACTCCGCGATGCCTGCTTTAGTCCATAGATAGACTTAATCAACTTGCACACCTTTCCGCTGCTCTCACTCTGAATGAAACCTTCTGGCTGGTCCATATAGACACACTCCTCTAAATTTCCATTTAGAAAAGCGGTCTTTACGTCCATATTCCAAATCTCATAATCGTGGAAGGCAGCGATGGCAAGAAGGATCCGAATTGATTTCAGCATAGCCACTGGAGAAAAGGTCTCGTCATAGTCCAAACCAGGTCTTTGACGAAAACCCTTTGCAACAAGTCTAGCCTTATAGGTCTCAACCTGTCCATCTACACCAATCTTCTTCTTGAAGATCCACTTGCATCCTACAGGTTTTACCCCATCTGGAGCAATGTCCAAAGTCCATACTTTGTTGGTGTATATGGACTCCATTTCGGTCCGCATTGCATCCAGCCATTTTACTGAGTCAGCGCTCTGAATGGCCTGCTGGAAGCTAGCAGGCTCATCACTATCAATGATGTAATCCTCTCTATCCCCGTCTATGAGAAAACCATAGTATCTCTCGGGCGGATGAGGCTACCAACTACTCCTGCGGAGCGGCGTAGGAATGTCCTGTTCTTTCGAACCCTCTGGTTCTACTAAGCTTTCAGTAATAGTCTGTGGTTCTGGAATTTCTTCAAGTTCTATTGCGCTCCCACTTATTTCCTTTTCTAAGAACTGGTGTTCCAGAAAGTGGGCATTACGAGAAACAAAGACCTTTTGTTCCTCTGCGTAATAGAAAAGATACCCTCTGGAGTTCTTTGGGTATCCCACAAACTTGCACAGTACTGAGCGTGCCTCGAGTTTGTCCGCATGCTGCTTTTTGACAAAAGCTGGACATTCCCAGATCTTCAGATACTGAAAATAGGGTTTCTTCCCTCTCCATATCTCATATGGTGTGGTAGGCACAGTCTTAGTTGGAACTCGGTTCAAAAGGTATGCAGTTGATTCTAGCGCATATCTCCAAAATGATCACGGTAACTCAGCGTTACTCATCATGGAACGTACCATATCCAATAGGGTCCGGTTCCGTCTCTCCGATACACCATTATGTTGCGAAGTGTATGGAGGAGTAAGCTGAGAGAGAATACCATTCTCTTTTAGGTAATCCAGGAACTCGGCACTCAAGTATTCACCACCTCAATCAGATCTCAGTGTCTTGATACTTTTGCCGGTTTGTTTTTCTACTTCATTCTTATATTCCTAGAATTTTCCAAAGGCTTCGGATTTATGTTTCATTAAGAAGACATGTCCGAACCATGAAAAATCATCCGTAAAAGTAATGAAGTAAGAATAACCGCTTCGCGCATGCGTAGACATTGGACCGCACACGTCACTGTGTACGAGCCCTAAGAGCTCGCTCGCTCTTACTCCGTGTCCAATGAACGGAGTCTTTGTCATCTTTCCTTTGAGACAGGATTGACAAGCTGCGTATGAATGATATTCGAACGGATCCAAATATCCTTCTGTATTTAACTTTGTCAACCTTCTCTCATTGATGTGACCCAGTCTACAATGCCATAAGAAAGCCTGATTTGTTTCTGGAGACTTTCTTTTGTGTGTATTCTGGACATTGAAAATCTGTGGTTGGTTTAATACGTATATACTATTGTTTAATGTACCCGACCCAATCAAAACTTGATTAAGGTGAATGTTCACAACATTACTTACAAATGCAAATTCATAACCTTCTTTAGATAATAAAGATACAGATATGATATTACAGGTTGCATTGGGTACAAAATAACAATCACGCAAAACCAAAACATGTCCATCTGACATTCCCAGGTGATATTCCCCCACGGACTCAGAATCATGCCAGCTCCGTTTGCAACTCTGAGGGTCATATCACCTGCCTTCAAAACCCTATGCCTTCTCAGTGCCTGCAAAGAATTACAGATATGAGATCCTGATCCGGTATCCAATGCCCAGGAAGTAGAGTTTATTGAAAGACAGTTTTCAATAATATACACACCTGAAGCCGAAGCCGCAACTTGCTTCGGATCCTGGTTTCTGGCCTTCCAAGCCCTGCAATCTTTCTACCAGTGTCCCTTCTTATTACAATAGAAGAATTCTTCCTTTCCCACAAGCTGCCCCGCTATCTTTGTTGCCTTTGCTTTTCCCTTCGTTTCCACTTTACTAACACCGCCCCTTGGTTTGGCGGGGGCTTTCTTCTTCTTTCCCTTGGCTTTCGTCTTGGACTTAGAAGAGGAAGATCCTCCTACAAACAAAGTGGATGTTTTCCTACCTTTCTATAGGGTGCCCTCTGCACTCCTCAGCAAGTTGAGGAGCTCCGGAAGTTCAACTTCTTTTCCGTGCAAGTTGAAGTTCAGGATAAACTGGGCGTAAGTGGAAGGAAGGGACTGGAGAATCAAGTCCGTATAGAGCTCATTCTCTAACGTGGTCCCAAGGTCCGCGAGCTCCTCAATGAAGCCAATCATCTTAAGCACGTGTTCCGCTACCGATGATCCGATGGCCAACCTTGCCGAAAACAGCTTTTTCGACACTTCGTATCTGGCGATATGAGATTGCTCTCCATACAGTTCTTTTGTATGGAGAAATATGGATTCGAGGTCCATATTCTCGTGCCTCCTCTGATGTTCATTGTCCATAGAGGCAAGCACGAGGCACTTGGACTTCGCGCAATCAATCTCCCAGGTCTTACGGATTTCCTTATCCGCGACGCAGGAGGTGGGACCTGGGACAGGGGGAGCTTTGGTGGTAAGGAGATACCCCAGCTTGTCGTAAGTGATTGCCATTTTGACATTCCTGAGCCAATCTTTGTAGTTTGGCCCTGTCAGTATGTTTTTATCTAGAAGTAGCTTAAGTCCGGTCATGACGATTGGTCGCTGCAATTAGGAGAGAGAGAAGAAACACTCAGCATGATGCTCTTGCAAGTTTAGAGTGGTTTTTAGTTTGTCTAAACAGGATGGCTGCCACTGTATCTCGAATTCCTCCTCAAACCAAAAAGGAAGAATTAGTCGGGATCAATCTCACCGTGCAATACTTGCTTAACCGTTCAGCCAGGCCAGTGTTGATAATTCGAGGGAGGTTTTCCAACGCTTTCGTGAAGTTCCTTAATTAAATAACCCTTTTTCCCTGGGGGCGTAGCCCCGCTAACACCTTTCTAGACACCTACTTGGTTTATAGCATTGATCGTTAAGTGAGAAATTTCCCGAGGAGTAGCATATACTCACAGTAGGATCGGGATCCAAATATCATCGCGTGACAAAACTGAAGGAATCTTACCAGAATCATCACACTCCAAATGGTATGCAGCGCCAGCAAGTTTCTGGTTCTTTAGAAACTCCCGATGTGGATGTTTTTGCCCCATGCTCTTATGACCTTGGCGTGAGGTCAAAATATCATAAGTCACATGTCAAGTTCTACCCATCATTATCCAGGTTAATTTGAACCCACCCGTACATACTCTTGACGTAGGCCAAAATGGCAGTACGACTGTCTCAAACCAACGCATTCTATCTACACAACAGATAAATATCCGGCAGCTACCAATCACTATGCCTTGGCGTGAGGTCAAAATACATAGCTTGAATACTACCGAATATTTAACTGAAAAGATGGAGGGCTACGAATGGTTTTGGCGAAATCGTGAACGTAGTGAACTTGATATAATCGATGGAACGAGATAGCTTTTAAAAGGAGTGGCTCAAGCTCCGCATTTAAAAGTTGGTTTATGAAAAGAACCGGGTGGTTTTGAAAGTGTTCCAACGACTTTTACTTGGTTTATTTTCTTGCATTAATTTTAATGCGTCCCATCATTTAATCCTACCATTGCAGAAAACAACGAAAATACGACGTACGCTTATGCCATCCGCATTCGCCACGGGGCCCGTCATTACTTGTTAGGTTACTTAACTAACGACAGAGCAGGGGCTGGACTAGCGCGGATGCAAAACATAAGCAACGCCTAAATAGATATCATATATAGATATATAGCAATGATAGCCAATCCAGATCACAGATGAACACATTGGATATACTAGGAATCCGCATTCCGTACAAGCCTGTAACGAAAAGCGGATTAAACGGTCGCGGTGAATAGCCAATACCCTACCCTAAACCCCTACGGGTGCGGCAAACTACCCGCCAAATACCCGAAGTGAAGCAACCTCCCTCAACAACGTGAGTAGGCCATTCGGCACTTCGTGGTACCCTGTAGTTTATGCACCCCCTCCATAGGTCTATCCTAAGAGCAAAAACAGTAAAAGAAATTATACAATGACGGCTACAACCCTATCCCGGTTGTGCGGCCAAATAAATAATATTACATCAATTACAAATTTACATGAATTAAAAGATAAAGAAAACTCTCATCTCACAACCCCCCCGGCTATTCATCCGCGACAATCCATTGAATTCATATACATATACCATCAACATTACAGATCACAGATATGTATAACCCCCACTAATCGACGTATAGCGATTAGCAGACGTTCAATACATATATCACATCACTGATATAACCCGTTAGCTTAAGTCTTTAGAAGTTCGATCAAAATACGGATTTTTAAACCCCAAAAACAAATTTTTCTTTCTAGAAAATCTGGGCAGAAAAATCATATTGTAAAAATCCCAAAACACCCCCAGAAAAATACTGCAGGAAAATTGTGCCACAGCCGAGTCAACTCGGCCGCGGATCCGCGGCGGGAGCATGCTCCGGCCGCGTTTCCACGGCGCTTTGACCGAGTCGGCGGACCAATTTTCTTGTGTGGGTTTTAAAAAGCCTGAGCCAATTTTTAGTGTAAGATTAATTATTTTTTGAACAGAAAACAGAATCGGCAGAAACTTGATTTTTCGGGCGTGTTTCGTGACTTTTTCTCCGATCGAACTTCTAGTTACTTTGCCAACATGTTAGATAGTGTTTAACTAGGCTCTGATACCACTGTAAGTCCACGTTACCCGTCCCCGGTTCTTTGGGGTTGCGGAAATGGTAAAAAACGATATTTTCTTTGGGGGTAACATGGACTCAAAATACGGATCTTTGTTAAACAACTATCTAACAACCTTACTAGGAGTGTTACCTACTCGGTTAGGGGGTTATACCTTAACTTGAACTCCTTCGTCTTCAACTCCTTGCGGTGGTCAGATCGGCCTCACCTCGTCGTCTCCTCGCGCCGAAGATGGATCCACCCGAAAGCTTCTACCTTTTGGCTTCTACTTCAAACTAGAAGAAACTAGAACACTTGGCTTGCTAGACCTTGTGTACTAGGATGAGTAGAGAAGTGTAATGGGTTTTGATCTCTATGGTTCTTGCTTCTCAACACATGAGACAATAGAACCATGAACTAGAGAGAGAGCAAAACGAAGAGGGAGACCTTGAGAATGAGAGAGAAAGCAAATGAAAGAATGAGCAAGACATTTCTCACCCTTGCTTTCATAATAAAAAATAATCATAACACATAATAATAATTGAGTATTATGTGATGGTTGTTATCATATCAAATGGCAATAACATTTCATGCATTAAGTGCAATTTGTGAATAAAACAAGCAAGCTAAAGTCAATGCCAAGAAATGATAGCCATTGTCTTGATGGTGGACAACAAGTCTAACCTAGTCAACCGGTCAACAAAGTCAACAAGTCAACAAGGTCAGCCTTTCAACCCAACCATGTCACAATAATACTTAATTAATATTATTGTTAATCATATTTCTAATTCTCATTAGGGTTTAGCAAAAGTCAACAGTCAACAACCCTAATGAGAATCCTCTGCCTATGTCTCTGTCAACCGTGCATACACACCCGCATCCGCGTTCCGAGGAACACGAATACAAACGAGATAAAACCAATCCCAAAACGTATATTAGGATCTGGCTTAAACTGTCCGGACACCAAACGTGCACAAGTGCGCGGATGTGACCGAACCCTATCGCAAAACCATGCGACCTCTACTCTTTTGCCTAAAGGCGAATAGCTCTTTGTGTGGGACTCTAAAGACTCGACACTACGCTGGCAGTGGGTTTAACCATAGACCGCAAGCGGCACTAGCTATGCGTAACGGCCCCCAGGTAGATGCCGATAAGAAGACTGACGAGGTGAAACCCATCGGAACTCCTACTGAGCCTGAATGTGACAATCTCCGTACAGTCCGGTCTGTTCGTCTAAGAATATCGCATGGCGGGCCTAGGGGGGCGGTAAACGTCAGTTCCCTAATAGCGGTACAAGTCGTGTCCGAGTGTAACCCAGAACACCCTGAGATAACACTGGAAACCTACCAGTATATCTCGCTTGCCCTGGCCAGGGACGACTATGTGTAATGGCTCTCCATGACACAGCGCGATATCAACTCCCAATACCGGGAGAGACGAATCGTGTCTAACCGTCACAGCCTCCAAGTGCTTCGGGACTGCACCCAACTACTACCTGTTTGCACGACTCCTTTGAGCCATGGTAGGGTAGTAATCAAAGTACAGTGGGAACACACTCGAGGCGAAGTGACAGTGTCAAATCAGCGGACTAAGCTGTACTCATGTCACCTGGGAACTGATAACTGACGATAGGTATAGTACCAACCAATCAGTTCCCGACGAGTCCTGTCCAGCGTACTCGTAACCTAACGAGCACCCGCATACTATCTCAAGTACGACGTACTGACGGCTGTGGGACAGACCGTCTTCCCTGCTGGGATGAGAAACGCATACGCTAGTCTACTCCGGAGTATCGATGCCCTGTCTCGATAGTCCTACGACTAGGGACCTGTATAAGGATGTGCTTGTGGATTACCCAGCCCCCACGAGTGTGACTGCCATCACAACGCTAGTAATCAAGCAAAGATCCTAAGGGCTCCACTAATGTGTATAGGTGATATACTAAAATAAACACATGTACACATTAAAGTAGAAACAAACCAAGTAGCATACTACCATTTTAAGCAATATTGTCTATACAACTGTGAATATCCCAAGCTTCCGTTAAGCAATATACAAACTAGTATGATACAGTAATGGCCTCTAGGGCATATACACTAACACATTATTCATCACAAAAGAAACCATCTTCTTCTTCTGTAAGTCTACGTTGCGACCACCGGTTCTTGCGGGGAGGCGGAAACGGTATAAAAATCAAATTTTTAGCGCATGGGGAAACATGGACTAACAAAGTCGGGATCTTTTCCTAAACTAAAACTAGCAAACATGCTAAAGAGAGTTAGCTACTCGGAAAGGAGGTTATACCTAACTTGAACTCCTCCTTCTTCAAACCTTCGTAGGGGTTGATGGTGCTTTCCTCATAGCCTTCTTCCGTCAAAGATGGATCCACCTGAGGGTTCAACCTCCGGGCTCTTTCTCGAACTTTGAGAGAACTAGAATCTTCGGCTTGCTAAACCTTTAACCCTAGAGTGAGTAGAGAGTGTCTTTGGGGTGTTTTTATCTCAAGGAGAGGGATTCTCAACTCATGAGAAGGATTCTCCTTGAACTAGAGGAGGAAGAAGAACAAGTGAGGAGAGAGAATGGTTATGATAGAATGAGCTTATTCTTTTCATTTCTTGCAACCATATCACAAATGAAAAGAATTATCAATTAACAATAATAATAAAATGAAATAGTTGATGGATGGTTTGGAATGACCATTATCATTACATTCTTTAAATGGTTTTGCAAGAATCAAAAAGAATCTTTCTTTTGTAATGATGATGGTCAAACATTCAACCATGGTCAACAAGTCAACCATGGTCAACAAGTCAACAAAATCCAACCATGACACAATTTCATTTAATTAATATTATTAATTGATATATCATAATTCCATTAGGGTTTGGAAAAAGACGACTGTCAACTGTGCATACGCACCCGTTCCGAAACCCTAATGAAAATCCTCTTCCTCCGCCTCAATCAACTGTGCATACACACCCGCATTCTTGTTCCGAGGAACATGAATACCAAGAGATAAAATCAACCCCAAAACGTATACCAGTATCTGGCTCAAACCAGAGCCTACTAGTAATATCCGTCCGGACTCCAAACGTGCACAAGTGCCCGGATGAGAACGAACCCTGTCGCAAAACCATGCGACCTCTACTCTGTTTTGCCCAGAGGCGAATAGCCCTCTGTGTGGGACTCTAAAGACTCGACACTACGCTGGCAGTGGGTTTAACCATAGACCGCAAGCGGCACTAGCTGTGCGTAACGGTCCCCAGGTAGATGCCGATAAGAAGGCAGACGAGGTGAACCCCATCTGAACTCCTACTGAGTCTGAATGTGACAGTCTCCGTACAGTCCGGTCTGTTCGTCTGATACATCGCATGTCGGGCCTAGGGGGCGGTAAACGTCAGTCCCCTAATAGCGGTACAAGTCGTGTCGGAGTGAAGCCCAAAACACCCTGAGATAACACTGGAAGCCAACCAGTATATCTCGCTTGCCCTGGCCAGGGACTACTCGTGTAATGGCTCTCCTAGACACAGCGCGATGTCAACCCCCAATACCGGGAGAGACGAATCCTGTCTAACCGTCACTGCCTCCAAGTGCTTCGGGACTGCACCCAACCATTACCTGTTTGCACGACTCCTTTGAGCCGTGGTAGGGTAGTGATCAAAGTGCAGTGGGAACACACTCGAGGCGAAGTGCCAGTGTCAAGTCAGCGGACTAAGCTGTACTCATGTCACCTGGGAACTGATTACTGACGATAGGTATAATACCAAGCTGTCAGTTCCCGACGAGTCCTGTCTAGTGTACTCGTAACCCAACGAGCACCCGTATACTATCTCCAGTACGACGTACTGATGGCTGTGGGACAGACCATCTCCCACACTGGGATGAGAAGCGTATACGCTAGTCTACTCCGGAGTATCGATGCCCTGTCTCGATAGTCCTGCGACTAGGGACCTGTATAAGGATGTGCTTACAGATTACCCAGCCCCCACTAGAGTGACTGCCATCACAACGCTGGTAATCAAGGAAAGATCCTAAGGGCTCCACTAATGCGTATAGGTGATATACAAAAATAAACACATGTACACATTGAAGTAGAAACAAACCAAGTAGCATACTACTATATTGAGCAAGATTGTTTATACAAGGTGAATATCCCAAGCTTCCATTAAGTAATATACAAACTAGTATGATACAGTAATGGCCTCTAGGGCATATACACTAACAATCTCCCACTTGCACTAAGGCCATGTACTGGCGTATCGAAGACCTATCATCTCGATCAGCCGCTCGAACTGATTCTGGGGCAGTGCCTTGGTGAATGGATCTGCAGTGTTTTCTTCTGAAGCAACCCTCCGAACCTTGATCTCCTTCCGATCCACGATCTCCCTGATCAGGTGATACCGCCTCAAGATGTGCCTGGATCTCTGATGGGACCTGGGTTCCTTCGCTAAAGCTATAGCCCCGTTGTTGTCGCAATACAGAGGTATTGGGTCAACAATGGACGGAACCACCTGAAGTTCTTTCAAGAACTTCCTCATCCAGACAGCTTCTTTTGCGGCATCAGATGCAGCGATGTATTCCGCTTCCATCGTCGAGTCTGCAACGGTTTCCTGTTTGGAACTCTTCTAACACACCGCCCCTCCATTGAGGGTAAAGACAAAACCCGACATGGACTTGGAATCATCCTTGTCACTCTGGAAGCTGGAGTCAGCAAAGGCCTCGATCTGGAGGTCTTTTCCGCCATACACCAAGAACATCTCCTTAGTCCTTCTCAGGTACTTGAGAATGTTCTTCACCGCTATCCAGTGTTTCTCCCCAGGGTTCGACTGATACCGGCTTACCACACTCAGTGCATAAGCTACATCCGGTCTGGTACACAACATCGCATACATTATAGAGCCTACCGCAGAAGCGTAGGGTATAATAGACATGCGATCCCTCTCCAAATCAGTCTTGGGGGACATCTCTTTAGAGAGGGTGATCCCGTGACAAACCGGTAGGTTACCGCGCTTGGAATCTTCCATACTGAATCTTTTCAGTATGGTGTCGATGTACCTGGACTGTGAAAGTCCTAATATCCTCTTGGATCTATCACGATGGATCCGGATCCCCAGGATGTATGAGGCATCACCCAGGTCTTTCATGGAGAACCTGTGTGACAAGAACCCCTTGACTAATTGTAGCATAGGAATGTCATTTCCTATTAAGAGAATGTCATCCACGTATAAAACGAGGAATACTACAGTTCTCGCTATAAATCTACTATAGATGCATGGTTCATCTAGATTTTTGATAAAGCCAAATTCCTTGACCGTCTCATCAAAACAGATGTTCCAACTCCGCGATGCCTGCTTTAGTCCATAGATGGACTTAAGCAACTTGCACACCTTTCCGCTGCTCCCACTCTGAATGAAACCCTCTGGCTGGTCCATATAGACACACTCCTCTAAATTTCCATTTAGAAAAGCGGTTTTTACGTCCATCTGCCAAATCTCATAATCGTGGAAGGCAGCAATGGTAAGAAGGATCCGAATGGATTTCAGCATAGCCACTGGAGAAAAGGTTTCGTCATAGTCCAAACCAGGTCTTTGACGGAAACCCTTTGCTACAAGTCTAGCTTTATAGGTCTCAACCTGTCCATCTACACCAATCTTCCTTTTGAAGATCCACTTGCATCCTACGGGTTTTACCCCGTCTGGAGCAATGTCCAACGTCCATACTTTGTTGGTGTACATGGACTCCATTTCGGTCCGCATTGCATCCAGCCATTTTACCGAGTCAACGCTCTGAACGGCCTGCTGGAAGCTAGTAGGCTCATCATAATCTATGATGCAATCCTCTCTATCCCCGTCTATGAGAAAACCGTAGTATCTCTCGGGCGGATGAGACTGCCTACTACTCCTGCGGAGCGGCGTAGGAATGTCCTGTTCTTTTGAACCCTCTGGTTCTGCTAAGCTTTCAGTAATGGTTCGTGGTTCTGGAATTTCTTCCAGTTCTACTGCGCTCCCACTTATTTCTTTTTCTAAGAACTGGTGTTCTAGAAAGTGGGCATGACGAGAAACAAGAACTTTTTGTTCCTCTTCGTAGTAGAAGAGATATCCCTTGGAATTCTTTGGATATCCCACAAACTTACACTGTACTGAGTGCGCCTCGAGCTTGTCCGCATGCTGCTTTTTAACAAAAGCTGGACTTCCCAAAGTCTTAATGTGACTGAGATGGGGCCTCTTCCCACACCACATCTCATATGGTGTAGTAGGCACAGTCTTAGTAGGAACTCGGTTCAAAAGGTACGCAGCTGATTCTAGCGCATACCCCAAGAATGATCGCGGTAACTCAGCGTTACTCATCATGGACCGTACCATATCCAATAGGGTTCGGTTCCGTCTCTCCGATACACCGTTGTGTTGCGGAGTGTATGGAGGAGTAAGCTGAGAGAGAATTCCGTTCTCTTTTAAATAATTCAGGAACTCGGCACTCAAGTATTCTCCACCTCGATCCGATCTTAGAATCTTGATACTTTTGCCGGTTTGTTTTTCTACTTCATTCTTATATTCCTGGAATTTTTCAAAGGCTTCGGTCTTATGTTTCATTAAGAAGACATAACCGTACCTTGAAAAATCATCCGTAAAAGTAATGAAGTAAGAGTAACCGCTTCGCGCATGTGTAGACATTGGACCGCACACGTCGCTGTGTACGAGCCCCAAGAGCTCGCTCGCTCTTATTCCGTGTCCAGTGAACGGAGTCTTTGTCATCTTTCCTTTGAGACAGGATTGACAAGTGGCATATGATTGATATTCGAACGGATCCAAATATCCTTCTGTATGTAACTTAGTCAACCTTCTCTCATTGATGTGACCCAGTCTACAATGCCATAAGAAAGTCTGATTGATTTCTGGAGACTTTCTTTTGTGTGTATTTTGGACATTGAAAATCTGTGGTTGGTTTAACACGTATATACCATTGCTTAATGTACCTGACCCAATCAGAACTTGATTAAGGTGAATGTTTACAACATTACTTACAAACGCAAATTCAAAACCTTCTTTAGAAACCAAAGATACAGAAATGATATTACAAGTTGCGTTGGGTACAAAAAAGCAATTACGCAAAACCAAAACATGCCCATCTGACATTCCCAGGTGATAGTCCCCCACGGCTTTAGCATCCATGCTAGCTTCGTTCGCAACTCTGAGGGTCATGTCACCTGCCTTCAAAACCCTACGGTTTCTCAATGCCTGCAAAGAATTACAGATATGAGATCCTGATCCGGTATCCAATACCCAGGAAGTAGAGTTTATAGAAAGACAGTTTTCAATAACATACACACCCGAAGCTGAAGCCGCAACCTGCTTCAGTTCCTGTGTCCTGGCCTTCCAAGCCCTGCAATCTTTCTTCCAGTGTCCACTCTTATGACAATACAAGCATTCTTCCTTTCCCACAAGCTTCCCCGCTATCTTTGTTGCCTTTTCCTTTCCCTTCGTACCCACTTTACTAACACCGCCCCTTGGTTTGGCGGGGGCTTTCTTCCTCTTTCCCTTGGCTTTCGCCTTGGACCTAGAAGAAGAAGATCCTCCTACAAACAAAGCGGGTGTTTCCCTACCTTTCTGTAGGGTGCCCTCTGCGCTCCTCAGCATGTTGAGGAGTTCTGAAAGTTCAACTTCTTTTTCTTGTAAGTTGAAGTTCAGTATAAACTGGGCGTAAGTGGATGGAAGGGACTGGAGAATTAAATCCGTATAGAGTTCACTTTCCAACGTGGTCCGAAGTTCCGCGAGCTCCTCAATGTAGCCAATCATCTTAAGCACGTGGTCCGCTACCGATGATCCGACGGCCAATTTTGCTGAAAATAACTTCTTCGACACTTCGTATCTTGCGATACGAGACTGCTCTCCATACAGTTCTTTTGTATGAAGAAATATGGATTCCAGGTCCATATTCTCGTGCCTCCTCTGGTGTTCATTGTCCATAGAGGCAAGCACGAGGCACTTGGCCTTCGCGCAATCAATCTCCCAAGTCTTACAGATTTCCTTATCCGCGACGCTGGAGGTGGGACCTGGGACGGGGGGAGCTTTGGTGGTAAGAAGATACCCCAGCTTGTCGTAAGTGATTGCCATTTTGACATTCCTGAGCCAATCTTTGTAGTTTGGCCCTGTCAGTATGTTTTTATCTAGAAGTAACTTAAGTCCAGTCATGTCGATTGGTCGCTGCAATTAGGAGGGAGAGAAGAAACACTTTAGCACGATGCTCTTGCAAGTTTAGAGTGGATTTTAATTTCTCTAAACAGGATGGCTCCCACTGTCTCTCGAATCCCTCCTCAAACCATAAAGGAAGAATTAGTCGGGATCAATCCCACCGCACAATACTTTCTTAACCGTTCAGCCAGGCCAGTGTCGGTACTTCGAGGGAGGTTTTCCAACGCTTTCGCGAAGTTCCTTAATTTAAGAACCTCTTTTCCCTGGGGGCGTAGCCCCGCTAACACCTTTCTAGGCACCTACTAGGTTTATAGCATTGATCGTTTAGTGAGAAATTTCCCGAGGAGTAGCATATACTCACAGTAGGATCGGGATCCAAATATCACCGCGTGACGAAACTGAAGGAATCCTACCAGAATCACCACACTCCAAATGGTATGCAAATCTAGCAAGTTTCAGTACTTATGAAACTCCCGATGTGGATTTTTGCCCCATGCTCTTATGACCTTGACTTTGGCCAAAATATCATAAGTCACATGTCAAGTTCTACCCGTCACTATCCAGGTTAATTTGGATCCACCCGTACTTACCCTTGACTTTGGCCAAAATGGCAGTACGACTGTTCCAAACCAACGCATCTATCTATGCTACACATGAACACCCAATAGCTACCAATCACTATGCCTTGACTTTGGCCAACATACATAGCTTGAATACTATTGCCTATTCATGCGAAACGACGGAGGGATACGAATGGTTTTGGTAAAACCGTGAACGTAGTGAACTTGATATAATCGATGGAACGAGATAGCTTTTAGAAGGAGTGGCTCAAGCTCCGCATTTAAAAGTTAGTTTTGAAAAGAACCGAGTGGTTTTTCGAAAGTGTTCCAACGACTTTAACTTGGTTTATTATCTTGCATTAGTTCTTTTAATGCGTGATATTCTTGCATTAGTTCTTTTAATGCATCCCATCATTTAATCCTACCATTGCAGAAAACAACCAAAATATGACGTACGCTTATGCCATTCGCATTCGCCACGGGGCCCCGTCATCACCCGTTAGGTTACTTAACTAACGACAGAGCGGGGGCTGGGCTAGCGCGGCTGTAAAACATAAGCAACGCCTAAATAGTTATAAATATATAGCAATGATAGACATTACAGATCACAGATGAATACATTGGATATACTAGGAATCCGCAATCCGTTCGAGCCTGCAACGAAAAGCGGATTACATGGTCGCGGTGAATAGCCAATACCCCACCCAAGACCCCTACGGGTGCGGCAAACTACCCGCCAAGTACCCGGTAGTTTGTGCACCCCTCCATGGGTCTATCCTAGGAGCAAAAAACAGTAAAAAGAATTATACAATGACGGCTACAACCCCGACCCGGTTGTGCGGCCATACAAATAATAATATTACATCAATTTACATATTACAAATGAATGAAAGAAAAACAACACTCATCTCACATCCATCCCGGCTATTCACCCGCGACAATCCAATCCATTCATATACACATACCATCAACAAACACAGATCACAGATATGTATAACCCCGACTAATCGACATATAGCGATTAGCCGACGTTCAATACATGTAAACATCACAGATATAACCTTCATAGTCAAAGTGTAGTGAAGTTCGGAAAAAATACGGAATTATAGGCCCCCAAAAATAAATTTCTGTTCTGGAAAATCTGGGCACATATAATATATCTCAAAAATCCTAAAACAAAGCCAGAGATACACTGCACCAAAATCGAGGCAGAGAGGAGACAAGACGGCCGCGGTTGCGCGGCAATAGCTTGCTATTGCCGCGGAACCGCGGTCCCTTGGTCAGATCTCTGGCTCGTTTTTGGTGGTTATCTTTAAAAAACCCTGAGATGATTTTAGGTGTATGACAAATTTTGTTTTGACCAGAAAAATCTTTAACAGAAACTAGGGTTTTTAAAAACTCGGTTTTTGGATTTTTCGGTTTCGAACTTCGTTACACTTCACTACCTAGCTAGTTTATGTTTAGTTAGGCTCTGATACCACTGTAAGTCCACGTTGCGACCCCCGGTTCTTGCGGGGAGGCGGAAACGGTATAAAAATCAAATTTTTAGCGCATGGGGCAACATGGACTAACAAAGTCGGGATCTTTTCCTAAACTAAAACTAGCAAACATGCTAAAGAGAGTTAGCTACTCGGAAAGGAGGTTATACCTAACTTGAACTCCTTCTTCTTCAAAGCTTCGTAGGGGTTGATGGTGCTTTCCTCGTAGCCTTCTTCCGTCAAAGATGGATCCACCTGAGGGTTTAACCTCCGGGCTCTTTCTCGAACTTTGAGAGAACTAGAATCTTCGGCTTGCTAAACCTTTAACCCTAGAGTGAGTAGAGAGTGTCTTTAGAGTGTTTTTATCTCAAGGAGAGGGATTCTCAACTCATGAGAAGGATTCTCCTTGAACTAGAGGAGGAAGAAGAACAAGTGAGGAGAGAAAATGGTTATGATAGAATGAGCTTATTCTTTTCATTTCTTGCAACCATATCACAAATGAAAAGAATTATCAATTAACAATAATAATAAAATGAAATAGTTGATGGATGGTTTGGAATGACAATTATCATTACATTCTTTAAATGGTTTTGCAAAAATCAAAAAGCATCTTTCTTTTGTAATGATGATGGTCAAACCTTCAACCATGGTCAACAAGTCAACCCTGGTCAACAAGTCAACAAAATCCAACCATGACACAATTTCATTTAATTAATATTATTAATTGATATATCATAATTCCATTAGGGTTTGGAAAAAGACGACTGCCAACTGTGCATACGCACCCGTTCCGAAACCCTAATGAAAATCCTCTTCCTCCGCCTCAATCAACTGTGCATACACACCCGCATTCTTGTTCCGAGGAACATGAATACCAAGAGATAAAATCAACCCCAAAACGTATACCAGTATCTGGCTCAACCCAGAGCCTACTAATAATATCCGTCCGGACTCCAAACGTGCACAAGTGCGCGGATGAGAACGAACCCTGTCGCAAAACCATGCGACCTCTACTCTGTTTTGCCCAGAGGCGAATAGCCCTCTGTGTGGGACTCTAAAGACTCGACACTACGCTGGCAGTGGGTTTAACCACAGACCGCAAGCGGCACTAGCTGTGCGTAACGGTCCCCAGGTAGATGCCGATAAGAAGGCTGACGAGGTGAACCCCATCTGAACTCCTACTGAGTCTGAATGTGACAGTCTCCGTACAGTCCGGTCTGTTCGTCTGATACATCGCATGTCGGGCCTAGGGGGCGGTAAACGTCAGTCCCCTAATAGCGGTACAAGTCGTGTCGGAGTGAAGCCTAAAACACCCTGAGATAACACTGGAAGCCTACCAGTATATCTCGCTTGCCCTGGCCAGGGACTACTCGTGTAATGGCTCTCCTAGACACAGCGCGATGTCAACCCCCAATACCGGGAGAGACGAATCCTGTCTAACCGTCACTGCCTCCAAGTGCTTCGGGACTGCACCCAACCATTACCTGTTTGCATGACTCCTTTGAGCCGTGGTAGGGTAGTGATCAAAGTGCAGTGGGAACACACTCGAGGCGAAGTGCCAGTGTCAAGTCAGCGGACTAAGCTGTACTCATGTCACCTGGGAACTGATAACTGACGATAGGTATAATACCAAGCTGTCAGTTCCCGACGAGTCCTGTCCAGTGTACTCGTAACCCAACGAGCACCCGTATACTATCTCCAGTACGACGTACTGATGGCTGTGGGACAGACCATCTCCCATACTGGGATGAGAAGCGCATACGCTAGTCTACTCCGGAGTATCGATGCCCTATCTCGATAGTCCTGCGACTAGGGACCTGTATAAGGATGTGCTTACAGATTACCCAGCCCCCACTAGTGTAACTGCCATCACAACGCTGGTAATCAAGCAAAGATCCTAAGGGCTCCACTAATGCGTATAGGTGATATACAAAAATAAACACATGTACACATTGAAGTAGAAACAAACCAAGTAGCATACTACTATATTGAGCAAGATTGTTTATACAAGGTGAATATCCCAAGCTTCCATTAAGTAATATACAAACTAGTATGATACAGTAATGGCCTCTAGGGCATATACACTAACATCTTCCTCCTTGAAAAGCTTTCTAGCTTTTGATTTTGTGATGAATGAGTGTGAGAATTTGAAAATAAAACAGAGCATAATTCCTACTTCATCATCCTCATCTAATCTAGCCAATTAGATTAGGGTGTTCGCTTTATTAATACTTGATTAGAGAAATGAGAGCTTGAGTTAAAGAAACTTCAAGGTAGATCATCTTTGAAAAGGAAGACTTCAAGCAAGCATGGATCGTTCGGCTTGTGGAACCTCACTTGAGTCCGGGAGATCATGGATCGCGGTGAAGGGACTACTACTCGGAGCTTATGAAGCGAAGGAGCGGACTACAAAGGTTGTAATCCCTCTCTCTTAGATGTAAAGAAGTTTACATGGCTTGTTAACCGTAATAATCTAGCCAAGATCCTCGCTTTAGGTTGTTCGGCACTTCTAAATTTTAAATCGGGCATGGTTGATGCCTTATAGACCCTTGGGACAGTGCCTAGTAACCCTACAGTGGTATCAGAGCCTAGCTAGAGCATTAGAAGACGTGTATACGAAGTTAAAAGTCCGATCGAACCCCGAAACGTCAAAATTTAACCACTCTCTGGAAACTTTTTTAAAATATGATTTTTTCCGTATTAAAAATACTCAAAAAATTCAGCAGGTGATTCTATGGATAACTGTAAAATACGAAGCCCTAATGCTCTGAAGTCGCTGCGGAACCGCGGCAGGAACATGCTTTGCGCGGCGGTTCCGCGGCCGTACTTGGGAATTAGGGACTCGTATTTATAAGGTTCATCCGTAGGTATTTGTATATACTTATGGGAATTTTTAATATTACTCAAGAGTTGAGTTTTCTGGAGATCTTTTGTACTTGTTGATTCGATCGGAAAGTTTAATTTTGTTTAGTTTTCCGGATAATTTAGAAGGTGTTAAAATGTTCGAACGGATATCAATAACTCACTTTTTCCCGACACGAAAAACTTTCAAGTGTTGAATTTTTCTTGAGTTTAAAACTTTCGGAAAAACATGCAAGCATATCTGTGGACCCTCTAGAAAGACGTAACCTTAACTCGATTATTTGACCGTCAAAACTTCCACTGAACCCTTGGGTTTGTGGTAGTTTGGCGTTGCCACATGTGAGGCATTGGTTTAACCCTTCTACGGCTGGTTCACTGGGGCAGTGACATGTTCTGGGATTTTTTGAACTCCGCTCAAGTGTTGAGTTATTTTGGAAATCTTGGGTATTTTATTATTCGATCGGAAAGTTTAATATTGTCTGTTTATCTGGAATGTGATACAATATGTGGAATTCATATAGTTAGGCATTAAATGCGAAGTATGTGATATTTCGGATTTGCGATGTCTGAAGTGACTGTGAATTCCAAATGTTGTAGTTTTACACTTTCTTTTCTGTGACTGTAAGCGTAGTATGTGGTGTATCGTCGGCTTCATTGCTATAGATCAACGACAATCGGGATACGCATACTTGCTTACGTTGATGATATGAGATATTATGTGTTGCTGTGATATGTTATATTGGATCGTCATGTTCTGAATAGCCGGGGGTTTTATGTGAGATGAGGTTTTTTTTTCATTCATGCAAAATTCATTGTATGTAATATTCTTTTATTGGGGCACTTCCGGGTTGAGGTTGTTGTCACCATTGTATATTATTTACTTTTCCGCATTAGGTAGACCCAAGGAGGGGAGCATAAGTAACCAGGTTCTAGGGTACAGTAGGAGGCCGTCTCAAGGAGTCGAGACCGGGTCTCCTAACCCTAGAATTGGCAGAGTTGCTTGCCGCTCTCGTAGGGGTCTAGGGATGTGGGTTTGGCTATTCATCGCGACCGTGGGATCCGTGTTTTATACAGGCTCGAAATAAAACACGGACGTCCTAGTATATCCAATATTTCATATGTTATCTTCTGTTGCAATGTTCTGTGATGAGATCGTATTACTGCCTGAGACGAATGCTTATACTATATATATATTGATATATAAAAATTACAGCTTTCGTTTCTTCTGTGATGCTTAGGAGGTATAACTGATGGGATTTATTAATGAGATTAATAAAAGAAAAGAAACCTAAAAGTTGTTGTAGAATCAAAACTTTATAAAAAGGGTAGCTACAGTTTTGCTTTGCATAGCGGTATATATGATATACCATGCACCTTATTCGATGAAGAAAGTGCCGAGATCCCTTCACCGGGAATGACCTCTTTAGCAAAACTGGCAGATGCTACAAACTCACAGTTTAGTTTTTGATAGCTCCTATATTCTTACTTTGCACAGCGGTATATGTGATATACCATGCGCCTTATTCGATGAGGAAAGAGCCGAGATCCCTTCACCGGGAGTGACCTCTTTAGCGAACAAGAAAAGCCTCAGAAACACTCCTTTTCAAAAATCACTTGTTTCTACAACGATATCAAGTTCATTACGCTCATGGTTTTCTGAAAAACCTGCGTAGCCCTCCATCATTTCAGATAAAGACTATTTAGTATTCGTGCTGCATTTGTTGGCCTTTGTCAAGGCGTAGTGTACGGTAGCTGACTAGTACTTATCTGTTTAAGCATGTGATGTGATTGGATTAGGGTAGTCGTACGACCTTGTTGGCCTTTGTCAAGGGTCGTGCGGGTGGGTTTATTTTAATCAAGAAATGACGGGTTGAATTTGACTAGCTTCCTATAGTTTGTTGGTCTTTGTCAAGGTCATAGAGGTTAGGGGTAAAAGTATTATCGGGAATTTCAAGAGTTGAAATTTTCAATGAGATTGCATACCTCCTATGAGATAGTTAGATCCCGATACCCACTGCGAGTAAGTGTTACTCCTGGGAGAATCTTATACAGGACAATTAGCCAATCAAGTAGGTGTCTAGAAAGGTGTTAACGGGGTTATGCCTCTGGGAAAACAAGGTTTATTTTAATTAGGTCCGTGCGAAAGCACAGGGAACCTCCCTTAAAATACCAACACTGGCATGGCTGAAAGATTGGCGAACTTGTAAAGGTGTAATTAATCCCGGCTAGTCTTTCCTTTTAGGGTTTGAAGGATGATTTGATAAAAACAGTGGGAGATATCCTGATTATATAAGATAATAACCAATATAATCTTGCAAGAGCATACGCTAAAGTGTTTCCTTCTCTCTCTCTCTTCAGGTAGCGACCATGTCAGGCCTTAATCAAGATAATAATATGGATGTATTGACTGAACCCGCTTATTATACTGAGCAGGGGAACGTTGGTCCCGTTCTTTCTTATAAGTTTTATAAGACTGACCAGGAAATAGGAGAATATCTGGATTCTCATGCTGCCCAAACGAAGAACAAGCATGTTGATGCATCTTCTTCGGGTGTGTTTGTTATCGAGAACAATTTCTTATTTCACTCTACGTACTGGGTATTAGATACCGGTTCGGGATCCCACATATATAATTTGTTACGTAGGCTACGTAAAGGTAGAGAACTGGGAATGCGTGATCATTCCATAACAGTTGGGAATGGTACGAATATTGCAGCCAAAGCAGTTGGCGAATATCACATAGTATTACCAAGTAGTAACACATTGATTCTGAACGAGTGCTATTATATACCGAACATGATGTGCAACATTATATCAGTTTCTTTATTAAGTAAAGAAGGATATAATTTTTTAATACAGGATAATGTTATGAACATCTTCCAAGATCAAAAGTTGATTGGATCAGGCTCGTTAAATAATGGCATATACGTTCTCAATCAAACTACAGACCTTAATATACAAAACACACAAGAGGAAGAGTTCAGAAATGAATGAATCCTACTTATGGTATTGTAGACTTGGTCATATCAATGCCACACGGCTAACTAAGTTACATAAGGATGGATATTTGAATCCGTTCGAATTATCATCTTATGAAACTTTCCATTCATGTCTCAAAGGCAAAAAATGACCAAAACTTCGTTTAGTGAACACGAAGAAAGAGTTGAGGAACTCTTAGGACTGGTACATAGTGATGTATGAAGTCCCATATCTACACATACCAGGAATGGTTCTTCCTACTTTATTACATTCACTGAAAATCTCTCAAGATACGGACATGTGTTCCTGATGAAACACAAGTCTGAAGCTTTTGAGAAATTCAGAGAATAAAAGCACGAAGTAGATAACCAAACGGGCAAAATTATTAAGGTCCTTCGATCTAATCGAGGAGGAGAATACTTGAGCAATGAGTTCCTAGAATATCTAAAAAAGAATGGGATTCTCTCTCAGCTTACTCCTCCTTATACGCCACAGCACAATGGTGTATCGGAACGGAGGAATCGCACCCTATTAGATATGGTGCGCTCTATGATGAGCACTGCTGAGTTACCTATTTCCTTTTGGGGACATGCACTGGAGACAGCTGCATACCTATTGAATCAAGTTCCATATAAATCTGTACCTACCACACCATATGAGATATGGAGTGGGAAGAGACCATGTCTTAAACGAGTTAAGATATGGGGTTGTCCAGCCTATGTCAAAAAGCAAAATCCAGAAAAACTCGAGGCAAGGTCAGTTCTTTGTAAGTTTGTAGGATATCCTAAACATTCACATGGATATCTATTCTACCACGGCGAGGAACAAAAGGTGTTTGTTTCTCGACATGCCACCTTTTTAGAAAAGGAATTTCTTGCAAAAGAAATTAGTGGCGATGCGGTAGAGCTGGAAGAAGTTCCGGCAGAATAAATTACAACTGAAGATTTAGTAGAACCAAAGGATTCAGTAGTTCCCAATGAACCCCAGCCTCTCCGCCGATCTAGTAGGGTTTCTTATCCGCCTGAGAGATACAACAGTTTTCTCATTGATTATGGGAGTGAGGATTGCATCATGGAAGATGATGACCTGACTAGTTTCGAGCAGGCCATCACGAGTGGTGAGTCTGTGAAATGGCTGGTTGCAATGCGATCTGAGATGGAATCCATGTACACCAACAAAGTATGGACTTTAGAAGTTGCTCCTGAAGGGGTAAAACCCATTGGGAGCAAGTGGATCTTTAAGAAGAAACTTGGTGTAGATGGAAAAGTTGAGACTTTCAAAGCTAGAATTGTTGCAAAGGGTTTTCGTCAACGACCAGGTGTGGATTATGACGAAACCTTTTCTCCAGTGGCTATGCTAAAGTCTATCCGGATCTTACTTGCCATTGCTGCATTCCATGACTATAAAATCTGGCAGATGGATGTTAGGACCGCCTTTCAAAATGGTGATTTAGAAGAGTGCGTGTACATGACTCAGCCAGAGGGCTTCGTAGATAGTGGGAGCAGCGGAAAGGTGTGCAAGCTGCTTAAATCCATTTATGGGTTAAAGCAAGCATCGCGGAGTTAGAATATCTGCTTTGATGTTGTAGTCAAAGAGTTTGACTTCATAAAAAACGTAGATGAACCTTGTATCTACAAGAAGGTTGTAGAGAGTAAGGTCGTCTTCCTCGTATTGTACGTAGATGACATACTCTTGATAGGAAATGATGTTCCTTTGCTGCAATTGGTCAAGCTCTTCTTATCACAAAGATTCTCAATGAAAGATCTTGGTGATGCCTCCTGCATATTGGGAATTATGATCTATAGAGATAGATCTAAAAGGATACTGGGATTGTCCCAATCCAGGTACATTGACACCATACTAAAGTGGTTTAGTATGGAAGAATCCAAGCATGGGAACCTACCTACGATCTCTGGACTCACTCTCTCCAAAGAGATGTCTCTCAAGACTGATTTGGAAAGAGCTCGCATGCAAGGGATACCCTATGCTTCGACAGTAGGCTCTATCATGTATGCGATGCTATGTACCAGACCCGATGTAGCATACTCACTAAGTGTAGTGTGTCGGTATCAAGCAGATCCTGGAGAGAGTCACTGGATAGCTGTGAAGAACATTCTCAAGTACTTGAGAAGAACTAAGGAGATGTTCTTGGTGTATGGTAACGGAGAACTCCAGTTGGAGCCCTTTACCGATTCAAGCTTCCAAAGTGATAAGGATGACTCTGAGTCGCACTCAGGATTTGTCTTTACCCTCAATGGAGGGGCGGTGTGTTGGAAGAGTTCCAAATAGGAAACCGTTGCAGACTCGACGATGGAGGCTGAATACATCGCTGCCAACGATACTGCCAAAGAGGCTGTCTGGATGAAGAAGTTCATTACTGAACTTGGTGTGGTTCCGTCCATTGAGCATCCAATACCTTTGTATTGCGATAACAATGGAGCTGTGGCTTTGGCCAAGGAACCCAGGTCCGATCAGAAGTCCAGAAAAATTCTGAGGCGGTATCACCTGATCCGGGAGATAGTTGATCGCCAGGAGATCGAGGTCAGGAGAGTTGATACGAAGGACAACACTGCGGATCCACTCATGAAGGCCATACCCCAGATTCAATTTGAGAGATTATTCGGGATGTTAGGTATGAGATACTACAACAGCTGGCCTTAGTGCAAGTGGGAGATTGTTAGTTATGTATTTGCCCTAAAGGCCATTGTTGTACATATGATGTATATTATAATGGATGCTTGGATATATAGAGAGAGGACTTTCTTGCTCGTCATGATAGTATGCTATTTGGTTTCACTTTATCTTAACATGTTGGCTTATATTAGTTTACTGTCTTACTCTCACATGTTGATAAAGCCCTTAGGATATGTACTCGACTACTGGGACTATGATGAGATCATACTAGTGGGGCCAGGATAGTCAATGAGTACATCCTATAACTGTTCCTAGTCGGGGGTGTGTCGAGACAGGGCATCGATACACCCGTGCAGACTAGCGTATACGCATCTTGACCCATATGATGGGCAATGGATGATCCCACATCCATTGGTGTTTGACATCAGAGATGGTGTACGGGTGCTTAGTGGAGACTGGGTACACTGAATGGACTCGCCGAGAATTCCCAGATGGTATAATACCTCATGTCAGATGGCAGTTCTCCGGTGTCACTCGTATAGGATAGTCTGTAGGCCCGAGATCGTCATAGTGTCTTGTGTGATTCCCACTGTGCTTTGATTTCCACCTTAACACGTCCAAGAGGGCATGCAAAACGGTGGCTTTTGGGTACAGTCCCGAATCATATGGAGGCAATGAGCGATAGGAGGGGATCCGTCTCTCCCGGTATAGGGAGTTGATGTTGTGCTGTGTTCGATTGGCTATAACTGGAAGTCCCTGGCCAGGGCTGATAAAGAGTACAACTGGTAAGTGTTATCAGTAGGTTCTCGACCTGTTATGAGCCTCACAACGACACGACTTATCGGTTACTGGGCTCTGACGTTTACCACCCCTAGACTAGATATGCAACATATCAGACGAAGAGACTGGACTGTACGGGAGTGTTACTGATTGGATTCACAGGAGAATGTACAGGGTTGCTTGTTGATCTTCTGATTGCTCAATACCTGGGTGGTTGTTACGTTTAGCTGACCGCTTGAAGCTTGTGGATGTTTGATATGATCATCACCTACTGCCGGCGTATTGAAGATTCTTTAGAGTCCTACACAGAGGTTTCTTGACCCAGGAAAAACGGAGTAGGAGCACATATGTGATATGTGCGGGATCGAGAATATTACGATATGAGATACCGTATTTTATTCCCGCGATATATGATATCATCCGGGTATATGTGATATAGTCGGGTCATCGGATCAAGTGTTGATTCGATGAACTGATACAGATTATATTAGTCGGTTATTTGAGAAATAGCCGGATTAAGTGTTGATTCGATAATTTAATGTACAATTATATATGTGATATATTACATTACATTATCTAATATTGGCTCGCTTTATTGATTCATTTTCTCACCGGATAATACATTGATATATATGCGATATATGTTAATTGTATTATTTTCTTTTATTACAAATATATATTATCTATGTGATATATAATATTGTAACAAGTTATGTTTACAAATGCAACATGATTAGTGGAGAATAAACATGGTTAGGGTTTGATTTGGGTTAGACTTTTCTTGAAGCTTCTAGAAGCTTTAGTTTTGTTTTAAGCAAAGATATTATGTGTTGATATTTTGAAGATATTATTTAACCCAACCCAAACCCTTTACCCTAGTCAACTCTCTACATGAGTTAATACATGATATTATTAACTCAAGGTTCATTTGTAACCATGACAACAATTCATTATTAATCACAAAAGAAATCATCTTCTTCTTCCTCCTTGAAAAGCTTTCTAGCTTTTGATTTTATGATGAATGAGTGTGAGAATTTGAAAATAAAGGAGAGCATAATTCCTACTTCATCATCCTCATCTAATCTAGCCAATTAGATTAGGGTGTTCACTTCATTAATACTTGATTAGAGAAGTAAAAGCTTGAGTTAATGAAACTTCAAGGTAGATCATCTTTGAAAAGGAAGACTTCAAGAAAGCATGGATCGTTCGGCTTGTGGAGCCTCTCTTGAGTCCGGGAGATCATGGATCATGGTGAAGGGACTACTACTCGGAGCTTATGAAGCGAAGGAGCGGAATACAAAGGTTGTAATCCCTCTCTCTTAGATGTAAAGATGTTTACATGTCTTGTTAACCCTAATAATCTAGCAAAGATCCTCGCTTTAGGTTGTTCGGCACTTCTAAATTTGAAAACGGGCATGGTTGATGCCTTATAGACCCTTGTGACAGTGCCTAGTAACCCTACAGAATACTCGGGCTTGTCCACCACTAATAGCTAGCTATCCTCTGCCTCTATCGCCTTGTCCTCTCTGAACAGGACCGCCACGCCCACGACCTCTCGAAGCATCTGTCAGGCATAGAACGTCATCAGGGGTAGAAAGTAAGGCTCTCTGAGGAGGTGGTGAAGGTGGTAAGGTCACATGTGGCACTGTCGCCGCGCCGTGGCGCCCTAAGGTACAGTCTCTGACACGATGGTACTTACTCCCGCACCGAAAACATCCTGGTGACGACTGCTGGGTCTGCAGACATGAACCAAATAACTGACCCCGTCTCAATCCTCTGCCGCTACCATCTCCTAGAAAGAATCTATCACGGTGTCTAGCCATCTACCGCTGGGCTGGCGTATCAGTACGATTCCGCTTCGTCCCAGAAGCGACCGGAGTCTCAGAAATGCGCTCCTCCAAAAGTAAGGCTGCATCCATCGCGGCTGCGTATGTGTCAAAGTGCTGGGTGCCAATGGCAAAGAATAACTGTGTGTTAAGTCCTCGCACAAACCTCTTTATCCTCTTCTCTTCAGTTTCTACTAGGTACGGAGCATATCGGGACAACTGAGTAAACTATATATCATACTCAGACACTATCATCCCAGGGGTCTTGCGTAAATACTCAAAACTACGGGGCTCGAGCATCTTGGACACTCTCCGGAAGGAAACGGGCAAGAAATGCAGCTGTGAACTCATCCCAAGTCATAGGACGTAGACCTGCAGCTCGACCTCTCTCTACTGAATCGTACCACATCTGAGTAAGGCGCTCCAGACGAATACTCGTAAACTCTACCCACCTATCATCAGAATACCTCAACGAACGGCAAATCCTAGTCATCCTATCGAGAAATTCCTGCAGGTCCTCTGTCGCATCCGTGCCGGTAAAGGCTGGAGGTCTCAGCTTTATAAACTCCTCTAGCGATACGGAGATAGTCGCAGTAGTAGCAGGAGCAACCGTCTAGGCAGCAGGTACAATCGTGGTATGTGCAATGGAAGGAACATCCTCAAATCTCTGTGCCCGACTGGCCTCAACTAAAGATCCTATCATCTGTCGCAACTCCTGCATACCGGCCTCTGATCTGGCAATACGGTCTGGAGAAGGCGGAACAATCTGACCCTGAGGGATAGGCGTATCATCTCGCTCGATCCATGCCTCAGATGAGCCTGCTCGAAGCTCATCCCCAGCGGCAGCCCGCTGAGCTCTTGTAGTCTTTGGCGGCATCGAAGCTGGAATAAGAAACATGAGTGATAAGAACATTGCAATTGAATCAAGGGATGCATGGAATCAAGGAGGAAATACAAGCAATTATGTCCTAAGGTCACTTAAGTGGAGTACCGTATCGTATGTATGCCGCGGAACATACCCACGCCACGCCACTCTTCTTAAGTCACCTACTCCATCTACCAAGGGTTGTCCTACACTCAGAAAGGTAAAACTTATCTCTCTGATACAAATTTTGTCACGACCCGAAAGTACGGAACGTGACTAGCACATAGATTACAAGATGTCTCAAGACGTAACGTAACCTAAGTCAGCCAAAGCCCAGAAAATCTAAACCATAAACAATAAGAGTGAAGGAAAACCTTTTATGAAAATGATTTTGAACCAATTAAGTTATATTAATCCTTTTTTTTTAAAATCCTCAAAGTTTTACGAAAATTTCGGCAGAGTCTCCCTTGTAAATACTTGCCCCAAAACGGGTACAACAAGATATATAAACCTGTAATGATATAATGGCATCCCCAAGCGGGACCTAGCTCTTCGCTTAAGGCGGACCACAACCACAAGCAATATATATATGTAATATCAAGAAAATAAGCATAAAGTAACAGAAAAATAAGAAAAACACAACGTCGGCTCAAGTGAGCTCGACCCCAGAGGAACCACATATACACAAATCTCTCAGTCTCATCACTAGGTCGCATATACAAAATAAAAAGTGATAGATGGAGAATAATAGATACAATGACACTACAAAAAGAGACAAAAGTGTCCTCGCAACCCACCTACGAGCAATGTCGCGAGTCTGAGCAAAAGAAGCCAATGAAAAGATATGCCCGCCGCTGCATGGCTGACGGGTCTGACCTGCAAGACACTGTGGCACAACGGGGGTGAGTTTCCAGCTCGTGAGTAGAAAATAACATCTAATAAGGCTATCGTAAGAATGCACGCAAATGGTCACAACTTGTATAACTAGATATGATGCGATGCCACTGGTATGTATGCACATGAATGCAAAATCAATACAAAATCTTTAAGTGTTTAAATACGATGATCTCTGCATTCTTAACTTCGAAAAATATCTGTACAATAGCTAAGGTACCATCATTGAAATCATCCAAAAACCGTGTCATGCATCGACACCAAATATGGAATTATATCTGTCTCAATGTCTCACTATGTCAATACCTTAATACCTGGGGCTCCGTCAGTCCGGATCGGCCCATATCATCAAATCTCACGATAACGGTCGGTATCCTCCGGATATCCGTCGCGCCAGACATCACCGGTAGGTGGTCTTCCCCTGCCAGGCTCATCGCCTACAACTCGAGCTTCTTGCCCCGAGGTACCATACCGGGCCCACCATGTACCCGAGACGGTTCATCCACTCCTCGAATCGGGTCTCGAAATCCAACAGAAAACATGAAAACTCATGGTGGACGACACATACATCACGAGAAAACCACAACTTTATATTAAAAATAATGATAATAAACTCTTGTTAAATTCTTGCGGTTTTCCCTAAAATCCAGAAATCTCATCAATACTGAAATCCTCAAGAAAATCATAATCCCCAATATGTTGTATATGATAAACGCTTATGATATCAAAGGTATGCAATCTAATTTATAGCTAGGAATCTATATAAGCATGATGATGAAGTGAGGTATATACATGGTATGCAATTCAATGTATCATGTATGATGCAAGTGTTTGATACTGAACTAAGCAGGTTTTACAGTACTCGTGGCATGGCAATTACCAAAGGCATTTGTGTTCACATGAATAGTGCATGTGCAACATGAGCCAATGGTAATGGTGTAAGTGTCCTAAGAGGTGATATCAGACATAGTTATATAGATAACCATGCAATGCTAGCAGATGAATAACTAGAAAGATATGCATATGAATGAGATTGTTAACTAAATAACTATGCATATAGTTTGCAAGTAATAAAGCGATCCTAATTATGGGGCGCCTCGCGCCATCCAGTCGATTTCCCTATAGATGTATACATCTACTCACTCGGACGCCTCGCTAATCTGATCCAACCACTGCTTTGCCTTTGCGCACCGCGTCCGATGCTTCCGTAACCGATCCTAAGATTGCACAACATAAAACATAAGATTACACATCATGAAACGATGTAAGTCATAATATGAAAAGATCAACTTCCACAAGTTAGGCACAACGTGCACCAGGTGCACGGAACACACACGACAATCACTAAACCTTAACTAGAATCGTTGTTTCGGAGCAACCATCAAAACTAAAACCCGATTAAACAAAATTCCGCATTCGCACACCCTAAATGTCATAGGAGATGCTAATAGTATCGTCAAGATATCGCAATTAATTCACCATTTAATTTTATAAAAAAACTAGTAAGCACTCAAAATTCCAAATTCATGCAAATATCGTAGGTTAACGACCAAAAGACCACTATCAAGCATAATCATCCAATCCACACAACTAGATGGCCACAACACTAAATTTAACCCATTTACAATGCTTCAAACCCTAATTTTAAAATCAAACCCTTTTCTTGAATTTCCTAAACAAGCAATTATAACCAAATTTCACACTTTAATTTTCTAAATTAGCATATTTAAACTACAAATTAACAATTAGATTAGAATTATACCTGCCAAGTTTTGAACCTCTTGCACTTAGCCTCCAAAGTTGCCTCATTTCTCCATGTTTTAAACTAATTTGGGTTTGAGAAGATGTAGAATAGGGATTTGTTAGAGTTTTGTGAAGAAATTTGTGGATTTCGATGGACTTTTGTGATGGAAATTGAAGCAAAAAGAGAATGGAAAAAATGGAGCTGCAGCTGGAAGAGGGCTCGGCCTGAGGTAGGAGGGGAAGAGTGAGAGAGAGTTGTGTAGAAATTTCCATGTGTAAAGTATCTTTTAAGTTTATTTAATACATATCACATCAATTTTCTAATTAAAATTTCATTTTAATTCATTTTGATTTATTTTTAAACCATTGAAACTACAATCTTGGATTGTCTTGCTAACATTTTTGTTACTACTAGATTTTAATTTATAATGGATCCTAAGTGTGTAATTTACCCATTCAAATTTGTATTTATCACTAATTTAATGTATATTTAAAAGCTTAAAATAATATTAAAAATAATTAATTAAGGAAAAAAATTTAAATGACTAGAAAATTTTTTGGTGACAATTAACTAACCAATTTCTAGCAATTTATTATCTAAATTTTGTACAATTAGGCCTATATTGAAAAATAATTATTTTGACATTTTACGGAAAATACTGTTTTTTTACCGATTATCGAAAAACTACCTAAACGATTTTCAAAGTGTTACAGTACGGATCGCGCATTCACAACACAATATATCGCATGGAAGATAATATACATAATTGTAAGTCCATATTGCGACCCCCGGTTCTTACGGGGAGGCGGAAACAGTATAAAAATCAAATTTTTAGCGCATGGGGCAACATGGACTAACAAAGTCGGGATCTTTTCCTAAACTAAAACTAGCAAACAAGCTAAAGAGAGTTAGCTACTCGGAAAGATGGTTATACCTAAACTTGAACTCCTTCTTCTTCAAACTTTGTAGAGATTGATGGTTCTTTCCTCGTCGCCTTCTTCCGTCGAAGATGGATCCACCTGAGGGTTCAACTTTCGGGCTCTTTCTCGAACTTTGAGAGAACTAGAAACTTCGGCTTGCTAAACCTTTGATCCTAGAGTGAGTAGAGAGTGTCTAGGGGTTGTTTTCTTTTCAAGGAGAGGGATTCTCAACACATGAGAAGGATTCTGCTTGAGCTTGAGGAAGAAGAAGATGAAGTGAGGAGGGAGAATGATTATGATAGAATGAGCTATCTTTTTCCTTTTTGCAACCATATCAAAAGAAAAAGAATTATCTAATTAGTAATAATAATTCAAATGAGAATAGTTGATGGTTGTTTTGGAATGACCACTATCATACTTCATTAAATGAATGTTGGCAAGAATCAAGGAGCATCCTTGCAAAATAATGATGATGGTCAAACATTCAACCATGGTCAACAAGTCAACCATGGTCAACAAGTCAACAAAACCAACCATAACATAATTTCATTTAATTACTATTATTAATAGATATCTCACTAATTCATTAGGGTTTGGAAAAAAGACGACTGTCAACTGTGCATGCGCACCCGTTCCGAAACCCTAATGAAAAACCTCTTCTTCCGCCTCAAACAACTGTGCATACACACCTGCATTCTTGTTCCGAGGAACATGAATACTGAGAGATAAAAGTAACCCCAAATCATATACCAGTATCCGGCTCAAACCAGAGCCCGCTGGCAATATCCGTCCGGACTCCAAACGTGCACAAGTGCGCGGATGAGAACGAACCCTGCCGCAAAACCATGCGACCTCTACTCTGTTTTGCCCAGAGGCAAATACCCTCTGTGTGGGACTCAAAAGACTCGACACTACGCTGGCAGTGGGTTTAACCACAGACCGCAAGCAGCACTAGCTGTGCGTAACGGTCCCCAGGTAGATGCCGACAAGAAGGCTGACGAGGTGAACCCCATCTGAACTCCTACTGAGTCTGAATATGACATTCTTCATACATTCCGGTCTGTTCGTCTGATACATCGCATGTCGGGCCTAGGGGGCGGTAAAACGTCAGTCCCCCAATAGCGGTACAAGTCGTGTCGGAGTGAAGCCCAAAACACCCTGAGATAACACTGGAAGCCTACCAGTATATCTCGCTTGCCCTGGCCAGGGACTACTCGTGTAATGGCTCTCCTAGACACAGCGCGATGTCAACCCCCAATACCGGGAGAGACGAATCCTGTCTAACCGGCACTGCCTCCAAGTGCTTCAGGACTGCACCCAACTACCACCTGTTTGCACGACTCCTTTGAGCCGTGGTAGGGTAGTATTCAAAGTACAGTGGGAACACACTCGAGGCGAAGTGCCAGTGTCAAGTCAATGGACTAAGCTGTACTCATGTCACCTGGGAACTGATAACTGACGATAGGTATAATACCAACCTGTCAGTTCCCGACGAGTCCTGTCCAGTGTACTCGTAACCCAACGAGCACCCGTATACTATCTCCAGTACGACGTACTGATGGCTGTGGGACAGACCATCTCCCACACTGGGATGAGAAGCGCATACGCTAGTCTACTCCGGAGTATCGATGCCCTGTCTCGATAGTCCTGCGACTAGGGACCTGTATAAGGATGTGCTTACAGATTACCCAGCCCCCACTAGTGTGACTGCCATCACAACGCTGGTAATCAAGCAAAGATCCTAAGGGCTCCACTAATGCGTATAGGTGATATCGCAAAATAAACACATGTACACATTGAAGTAGAAACAAACCAAGTAGCATACTACTATATTGAGCAAGATTGTTTATACAAGGTGAATATCCCAAGCTTCCATTAAGTAATATACAAACTAGTATGATACAGTAATGGCCTCTAGGGCATATACACTAACAATAATATCGCAACGCCCATTAGAACCTACGACCAGCTTTTTCCGAAACCTAGTAAGCAACTTTATCACAAATGCACAAGTCTAAAGCTAGCACAATTCTAGCGATTACAAACATCGCAAAGTAGCTAAACTAACTTATCCAAACCATTACCATAATTTTAATCTCACCCAAATATGTTTTAGTAAAATCTAGTTTGCTAATAAACTCAAATAGACAAATTAGGAATTAACAACAACTTTCATCCACTAGGTTAAGTTTCCCAAGTCTTCAACTTAACCATTAACCATCTTAACCAACACAAACCCTAACATAAACTTCATAAATTTATCATGAATCAACTAAACATGAATTTAAAGCTATATTAAACAATTAAATAGCTAGCTTAATGATTTTAATACAACAATTAAAGATTAGGGTTAGAAATTATATCTCCTCAAGAACACAATTTAGTAACTAGACTTATCATTTTAGCCTCCAAAATGATTTTTTTCTTGAAGATCAAAGCAAGTTTAGTGAACAAGAATGATGGGTTATGATTTTTTCATGAGTTTTGTGGAAATATTTAAAGATTTTTGAAGATTTATTGAGCTTGAAGATGAAGAAAATGGGCAAAGAAAATGACGGGGCAGAACAAGGAGGGGGCTCGGCCAAGAGGAAGAAGTGGGGGGTTTTTATGAAAAGTGTGTGGAGTTTTCTAGCTAAAATAACAATAAATTCTCATAAATGCAATATTATCACCAAGCCACCTCATTCTTTTCTTTTAAAAATAAATTCCTTTAAGCACAAAATATCTAGATATTTGGATGGATGGATTTAACTTAAACTTGTGATTAGATTAGCATAAATTCACATTAGTAGTAATTAAGCCAAGCCAAAAATGTAATTACCACTAATTAAGTGCATAATTAACCATTTAAAAAAAATCTATGTGAACCAAAATTTTCAATTGACCCCCAAAGCCCGCAAACTAGCACTATTCTAGCTAAACTAGGTGCAGTCAAGTCTGTACTGAAATTTGATCACATCCGGGTTAAAACGGGAAACACCGACTATTTTACCCTAAAACGAAAAAAATTCGCATAACGATTTCTAAAACGTTACACCATCTCGGCCAAAACTGATCCCCCCTTCAAATTTTTCCAGTATTCCATAGACTCAGTTTTGGTGTTTCAGGTGTTGTTTATTTTTGCAAAATTTTCATGAGATGTTAATTTAGTATAAAGGCAATTCGGAGTGTTTCATAGTCATAATTCTAATTGTTTTCGGATTACCTTAGACGGTGTTAAAAAGTTCGATCGGATATTAAATACCCTCTTTAACCCTTGCCGGAAAATTTTCCAAGTGTTGGATTTTTTCCGTAGTTAAAAAGCATTCAAACATCATGCAAGTTATGCGATGGACCCTCTAGAAGAACAAAACCTTAACTTGATTATGTGACCGTCAGAACCGCCACTAAACCCTCGGGTTTGTGGTGGTTCAGCGGTGCCACATGTGAGGCGTTGGTTGACCCTTCTACGGCTGGTCCATTGGTACTGAGGCATGTGCTGAATAATTTTAAACTACGCGCAAGTGTTGAGATTTTTGGGTAATTGTGGGGGTTTATTGATTCGATCGGAATGTTTAATATCGTCTAGTTTTTCTGCGACCGTAAGTATAATATGTGGTGTATCTCCGATTTCGTTGCTATATGTTAACGACAATTGGGATACGCATATTTACTTACGTTGATGACATGTGATGTTATGTGTTGCTGTATATGTTATATTGGATCGTCGCGTTTTTAATAGCCGGGGTTTTTATGTGAGATGAGAGTTTTTATTTTCATTCATGTAAAATTCATTGTATGTAATATTCTTTTATTGGGGCACTTCCGGGTTGAGGATGATGTCACCATTGTTGTATATTATTTACTTTTCCGCATTAGGATAGACCCAAGGAGGGGAGCACAAGTAACCGGGTTCTAGAGTCCAGTGCGAGACCAACTCGAGGAGTCGAGTCCGGGACTCCTAACTCTAGAATTGGTAGGGTTGGTTGCCACTCTCGTAGGGATCTAGGGATGTGGGTTTGGCTATTCATCGCGACTATGGAATCCGTATTTTATATAAGCTTAAAATAAAACACAGACCTTCTAGTATATCCAATATTTCATATGTTTCTTCTGCTGCTTTGTGATGTGATCACTGTGGATTCTGAGATGAATGGATATACATTATATATGAGATATATAGTAGACGTTGCTTATGTTTTGCATCCACGCTACTCCCGCCCCCGTATGCCGTTAGTTAAGTAACCTAACGGTGCAAAACGGGACACTATGGCGAATGCGGATGGCATAAGCGTACGTTGTATTTTCGTTTCTTCTGTGATGCTCAGGAAGCATAAATGATGGGGCTTCAATAATGTGATTAATGAAAGAAAAGAAACCTAAAAGATGTTGTAGAATCAAATTTTCAGAGAGGGTAGCTACAGTATTTGCTTTGCATAGTGATATATCCTGAACGTTATTCGATAAGGAAAGAGCCGAGATCCCTTCACCAGAAGTGACCTCTTTAGCAATAACTTGCAGATGCTACAAGACACGGTTTGTCTTTTGATTGCTTTTGGAGTATTTGCTTTGCATAGTGATATATGTGATATATCCTGCACCTTATTCGATAAAGAAAGAGCCGAGATCCCTTCACCAGGAGTGACCTCTTTAGCGAAACTAGTAAAAGCCTCAAAAGCACTCCTTTTCAAAATCACTCGATTCTACAACGATATCAAGTTCATTACGCAAGAGGTTTTCTGAAAGCCTGTCGTAGCCCTCCGTCATTTCAGATAAATCCTACTTAGTATTCGTGCTACGTTTGTTGGGCTGCGTCAAGGCGTAGTGTGCGGTAGCTAACTAGTACTTATCTGCAACATAAGAAGAGATTGGATTAGGGTAGTCGTGCGACTTTGTTGGCCTGCATCAAGGGTCGTGCGGGTGGGTTTAATTCAATCAGGAAATGACGGGTTGAACTTGACTAGTTGACTATGGTTTGTTGGCCTGCGTCAAGGTCATAGGACGCTAGGGGCAAAATATTATCGGGAATTTAAAGTGTTGAAATTTGTAATGAGATTGCATACCTTCTTTGAGATAGTTGGATCCTGATACCCACTGCGAGTAAGTGTTACTCCTGGAAGAGTTTTACACTGGACAATTTGTCGATCAAGTAGGTGTCTAGAAAAGTGTTAACGGGGTTACGCCCCTGGGAAAACAAGATTTATTTTAATTAGGTCCATGCGAAAGAACGGGGAACCTCTCTCAATGTACCGGCACTGGCCTGGTTGAAAGATTGGCGAAATTGTAGGTTGTAAGCTAGTCTTTCCTTTTAGGGTTTGAAGGAAGATTTGATAAAAACAGTGGGAGCCATCCTGATTAGATAAAATAATAACCAATCTGATCTTGCAAGAGCATACGCTAAAGTGTTTTCTTCTCTCTCTCTCCATGTAGTGACCATGTCACGTCTTAATCAAGATAATAATATGGATGTATTGACCGAACCCGCATGTTATACTATGCTGGGAAACGTTGGTTCCGTTCTTTCTTATAATTGTTATAAGACCGAGCAGGAAATAGAGGATTGCCAAGATTCCCATACCGCCCAAACGAAGAAAGTGCATGATAATGCATCTTCTTCGGGTGTGTTCATTACCGAGAACTGTTTTCTCAGTATCCTTTACGTCTTGGGTATATGATACCGGATCAGGATCCCACATATGTAATCTGTTACATGGGCTTCAGATAGGTAGAGAACTGAGAACGGGTGATAAAGTTTCAAGAGTTGGAAACGGTGCAAATGTTGCAGCCAAGATGTTGGCAGTTATCACCCTGTATTACCGAATACATTGATTCTGAACGAATGTTATTAGATACCGAACCTGATATACAGCATCATATCATTCTTTTTATTTTCTAAAGAAGGATATAATTTTGTATTGTTGGATAATGTTTTGAACATTTCCTATATCAAGAGTTGATCGGTTCAGGCACGTTATCTAAAAGCATATACGTTCTAAATCAAACTACAGTTCTTATCGTACAGAACACACACAAGAGGAAGAGTTTAGAAATGAACGAATCCTTTTTGAGGCATTGTAGACTAGGTCATATCAATGCGACCCAACTAGCTAAGTTACATTAAGATACATATTTAAATCAGTTTGAATTTACATCTTGTGAAACTTGTCAGTCATGTCACAAAGATAAAATGACCATAGCTCCATTTGTTGGAAACAGAGAAAGAGTTAGTGAACTCTTGGGATTGATACATGATGATGTATGTAAGTCCCCTGTCTACACATGCCAGGACAGGTTCTTTGTACTTCATTACATTCACTGATGATCTCTCAAGATTCGGACATATGTTCCTGTTGAAACACTAGTCTGATAATTTTGAGAAATTCAAAGAATATAAGTTAGAAGTAGAGAACCGGAACATGTACAAGTATTATATCCTATGATGAGATCAGGGAGGAGAATACTCGAGCACGGTGATTCTGGATTATTCTAAAGGAGAATGAGATTCTCTCTCAGCATTACTCCTCCAAATACACCACAGCACAACGGTGTATCGGGGTGGAGCAATCGCACCCTATTAGATATGGTGTGCTCTATGATGAGCACTACTGAGTTGCCTATTTCCTTTTGGGGTTATGCACTTGTGAAGTTGCATACCTATTGAATAGCGTTCAAACCAAATCAGGTGCCTACCACTCCATATGAGATATGGTATGGGAAGAGCCTGTTAGTTATATATATGCCCTAGAGGCTATTGTTGTACATATGATGTATATTATAGTGGATGCTTGGATATATATAGAGATGACTTTCTTGCTCGTCATGAAAGTATGCTATTTGGTTTCACTTTATCTTAACATGATGACTTATATTAGTTTACTGTCTTGCTCTCACATGTTGATAAAGCCCTTAGGATATGTACTCGACTACTGGGACTATGATGAGATCATACTAGTGGGGCCACGGTAGTCTATGAGTACATCTTATAATTGTTCCTAGTCGTGGGTGTATCGAGACAGGGAATCGATACACCAGAGTAGACTAGCGTATACGCATCTTGACCCATATGATGGGCGATGGATGATCCTATATCCATCGGTGTTTGACATCAAAGTTGGTGCATGGGTGCTCAGTGGAGACTGGGTACATTGAACGGACTCGCCGAGAACTCCCAGATGGTATTATACCTCACGTCAGATGGTAGTTCTCCGGTGACACTGGTACAGGTTAGCCTGTAGATCTGAGATCGTCATAGAGTCTTGTGTGATTCCCACTGAGCTTTGATTTCCACCTTACTACGTCCAAGAGGGCGTGCAAAACGGTGGCTTTTGGGTACAGTCCCGAATCACATGGAGGCAATGAGCGATAGGAGGGGTTTCGTCTCTCCCGGTATAGGGAGTTGATGTTGTGATGTGTTCGATTGGCTCTAACTGGAAGTCCCTGGTCAGGGAGGATATAGAGTACTACTGGTAAGTGTTATAAGTAGGTTCTCGACCTGTTATGAGCCTCACATCGTGTCACGACCCAAAGTTCGGCCCGTGACCGGCACTTAACGACGTAACGTCTACAGGCGTAATGCGACTAAGTAAGCCGAACCCAGAAATCAAAACCATTAAAAGTGTTGAGGGTTAAAAACATTTAATAGAAACATTTGTTAAAACGTTTAGAAAACCTTAAGTAATTTAGTAAAATTCTTTAAAGTTCAAGTTATTATCTTAAAAATTTTGGCAGTATTTCCTTTGTAAAAACTAGCCCCGAAATCGGGTACAAGGAAATATATGAGTAAAAGGATATACAATGAGAATAAAGCTGTTGGAGATAGTGCCCTCAGAGTCAATTATTGGATCACAGGCACGTGATTGCAATGATTGAGGGAGGACCTATGCCGGTAGGACAGTCTTACTCAAGATGATAGTATGCTATCTGGTTTATCTTTATCATCGTGTACTGCTTCAGGTGACCTTACAGGTCACTATTACACGTTGATAGAGCCCTTAGGATTCTTGCTTGACGACCAGCAGTATGATGGCGATCATATACGTGGGAGCTGGGGTCTATAAGCACATCTTTAAAGTGGTCCCTAGTCGTGGGAGTTTTCGAGACAGGGCATTGATACTCTAGAGTAGACTAGTGTATACAGTCGAGACCCCGATGAGGGGCGGTGGCCGGTCTCACAAGCCACTGGTGTCAGTTGGTTCACCTAAGATGTATACAGGTGCTCAATGGGTTATGAGTACACCGGACATGACTCGTTGGGAACATGCTAGTTGGTTTTGTACCTGACGTCAGATAGCTGTTCCCTGGTGACATGTGTACAGGTTAGTTCATCGACCTGAGATCGTCATTTGTCTCGTGTGAGTTCCCACTGTACTTTCATTACTACCTTACCATGGCTCAATGGAGTCGTGCAAATAGGTTTTAGTTGGGTACAGTTCCGAGCCATATGGAGGCAGTGAGCGGATCGGCAGGGGTTCGTCTCTCCCGGTATTGGGGGTGAGATCGCGCTGTGTCTAGGAGAGCCATTACATGAAGTCCTTGGCCAAGACAGGAGATTTACTAGTAGATATTCCAGTAGTATCTCAGGGTGTTCTGGACTACACTCCGACACGACTTGTACCGCTTTTGGGGGTCTGACTTTTACCAACCCCTTAGGCCCGCCATGCGATGCTCATAGACGAACAAACCGGACTGTACGGATATTGTCACTGACAGGCTCAGTAGGGTGTCAGGATGAGTTCGCTCATCGACTTCCATTTTGGTCAATACCTGGTAGCGCGTTACGTATGGCTAATACCTCTGACGTGCTAGTGGTTAAATCCACTGCCAAAGTATTGACGAGTCTTTAGAGTCCCCTACAGACAGTTTCTCAAGTTTCGGGCGAAACGCTGTAAAGGCCGAATGGATATATGGCAGGTTTCGATCATATACGTGCGGTATTGCACGGATCATGATCGTACGGATAATACTAGCGGGCTTTGGTTTAAGCCGGATCCTAGTATTGTACAGTGTAGATTTTGTCTCATTGCATTTGTATTCGGTCGGAATATAAATGCGGGTATGTATATACAGTCGCGGGGTTTTCCTGTAATTTATTACCGGATCACTTTTTGAAGTTTCCAGTTTGCATTTCGTTTCGGCTATTTTCCTTTCTATCTTTCTTTCGCTGAAAATTGGTGTGGAGGGGGTTATTTGCAAATGTGCAAATTAGCAAAAAGGAGGGTGTTTTTTTGTGGTGGAGTTTTCATGATGGTTCTAGCATGTCATGATTTGTTTTGTGCATCATTACTTGCTTTATGTGAATGGATTTTTATGGATTTGGGTGTGACACTTTTTCATCATTTCATCCATTTTCTTTCTTGCTTATGGTTACCTCTTGATGGTCCTACACTCACCTCCCTCCTCTCTCATATATAGCCGAGCACAATATTGAGGGAGCCACAATTTTGTGTAAGGTTCATGCATCTCATTTCATTCATGCAAAAAGAGAGAGCTCCATTTCAAAGTTCTTTTTTTCTCTTCCCTCCATCAAGGCAACTTCTAATAAACCCTTGAGACAAAACGTACTACATATTTTCTACAACAATCTTGGACACGTCGGCTAGCCAACTTCGTGTCCGTGTTGCCTCGGTTCAGAGGTGGGAGCCCGTAAAAAGACTCGTTGATGTGGTGCCCTTTCCGACGATGAAATCGAGACCGGAGATGCCGTGGGGAGATCAGGATGGTGGCTGAAGACAGAAGGACACGGATTGCTCGGTATAGCCTCTCTACCCTTTCTCTTGTTAGCTAGGAGTAGGTTAATGGTACAATCCGGGTTTATGTCCGCGGTAGCGCCGGTTTCTAGTTTAAGAAAAGTTTTTGTTTTCGCATTTTGGCCTCGGACAGACGGCTGGGGCGCTACCGTGGTCTTACATGGTATCAGAGCCACGCCATTAACCATTACTAGCTTGCCCTAGCGTGTTTAGAATTTCGATCGGACGAAAATTTCAAAAACTGCATTTCAAACTTGACAGTTTCTGTCGAAATTTTTTAGTTGCCAAAATTTTTTTTGGTGTGTTGCATAAATACGTGCGGGCGATTCTAAGAGATCTGTGAAAATTTGGTTTCATGTTGTCACTGTTCCACCGCGGAACCGCGGCTAAACCATGCATTGGCCACGGTTCCGCCTCCATTCCAAGTCAACAATCCACCAAATTTTGTACAGTGTTCTCTGTGTTGGAATTGGGGTTTTTGGTATATTCTGTTTGGGCCCAGATTTATTTTGAGTGCTACAGTTGTGCTTGGGGCCCACTTCGGGAATTTTAGTCGATCGAAAATTTTAAACATGTTAGTTCAGAGTATTTACATTATATCTGCGACCGTGAATGCCACTTGATCGGTAAATCCTGTCTAACTGCTATAGCCCTTTTAGACGGATTTGCGAACGTGACATTCACGTTGATGTTCTGTGTTGTGATGTGATATTGCAGATCTGTCGTGGTGGATAGCCTGGATGCAATGGTAGTACAGTTTGGTTGTATATGTACATTTGATATTGCGGGGCGAGCGTCCGATATGTGGACTGCCGTCACTGCCTGTTTGTATATTATTCTTTTGGGGCACGACCAGGCTGAGGTCGATGTACCCGTTGTGTATATATTTTATTTTCTGTACTAGGATTACCCCGCGGTGGGGTGCAAGGATAGTCGGGTTCTAGAAGGCAACGGGCCCGCATCTCATGGCGCTGAGATGGAGGGGGCTTCACTCTAGAATTGGCGGGCTATTCACCGCACTCGTAGGGGGTACAGGTTGACCCAAGGAGGGGTGCCCAAGTTACCGGATTCCGTGAAGTGCTGGGTGGTCCATTCACGTTGCTGAAGGGGGCTGCCTCACTTCAGGTTTTGGCGAGTAACTTGCCGCGCCCGTAGGGGTCTAGGATTTCATTGCACAGGCTATCCACACGACCAGGGGAACGTCGGGTTTCAGTAGCGGCTCTAAGAAACCCGGGGATCCCAGATTATCTGTATTATTCTGTGATGCTTATTACATTTCTGTGATGTTGCATTTTATCACGCCTTGAGAGATTATTATATATTGATATATATACTAGTAGATGTTGTATATGTTTTACATCCGCGCTAGTCCAGTCCCCGCTCTGTCGTTAGTTAAGTAACCTAACAGGTGATGACGGGACCCAGTGGCGAATGCAGATGGCATATACGTACATCGTATTTTTGTTCTTTATTGGTGTGATCAATTAATGGGACTGTGTTGATTCGGATCAATGCAAGCTAAACAAACCTATTCTGACGTTGTTGGAACAATTTTTCAAAAAAAAAACCTGTTATTGCAAGGAATTTCTCTTTTGTTTTGCATAGTGGTATTCGGTTATGAATATCCAGCACCTCAGTCGACGAGGCAAGGGCCGAGATCCCTTCACTGGGAGTGACCCCTTGGACAGAAGTTTGCGTCAGGGTAATAACTTCACTATAGCCGATTGCCTTTTGCTTTGCATCGTGGTATTCAGTTGGAATATCCTGCACCTCATTCTACGGAGAAAGAGCCGAGATCCCTTCACTGGGAGTGACCTCTTTAGCAAAGGTTTTCGCTACTATATTTTTATAAAAGGCTATGCAGTTCCTTCAACGATATCAAGTTCATTACGTTAAAAGTTTTTCACCAAAAACTAGATGTAGCCCTCCGTCATTTCTTAGGGTATTATTTTGTATTCGTGTTGCGTTTGTTGACCTAGTCAAGACGTAGTGTTCGGTAGCTAAGTGGTTCTTGTTTGTTGCATAAATGGGATTGGTTAGGACAGTCGTGCGGCCTTGTTGACCTAGTCAAGGGCACGTACGGGTGGGTTTAATGCAATCCAGAATAATGACGGGTTGAACTTGACTGGCGGTTTATGGTTTGTTGACCTAGTCAAGGTCATAAGCCGCTTGGGGTAAAAATCACATCGGGAGTTTCTAAAGAAACTGAAACTTGCCCGATATGCGCATACCTTCTAGAGTGTGGTGACGTGAGTGGATTCCGTCACGTTATCATGCGACGATAGTTGGATCCCGATTCCCATTGATGAGTTGGTTTACTCCTCGGGTGATCCCGACTAATTCTTCTTTCAGGTTTGGAGGAGAATTTGAGGTTACAGTGGGAGGTTTCCTGATTAGATAAATTGATAACCATTCTGATCTAGGTTAGAGTGCCCGCTGGGTGTTTCTTTTCTCTCTCTTTTTGACAGCGACCATGGCCTGACCCTTGACTATGAATCAGTGAGCAAAATTAACCGAACCTTCTTAAACACTGGCTTTTGGATTGTCAGAGTTTCATACCTCATTGCCACTCCTACTTTTACCCTTTTCTCCAGAACACCCCGTATTACTATGAACGTCAACTTCTATTCGATAAAACCATCGTATGGTTATATACGAACTCGAAGGAACTTGTTCCAGATTCGAGGCTGGTTTCTGGTTCTGGAGAAAACGAATAGGACTATTCAGTTGTCTTTTCCTTTTACCTTCTCTCAGGTTGTGAGTGCTCCTTGGATTAGGGGATAGTACACCCGTTACGCTTACTGGATAGTCTTCTTCCAAACCATAGGCAGGTGCCGAATGATAGGGAATGAAGAAATCCGATTAGCCTAAGTGTGGTGTACAGAAGGTATTAAGTAAAGACAAATAAAGGGATTAGAAGGAGGGCAAAGTAAATTGCGACTGCTATTCACGACCAAACCAAGTATTTCATTACCACTCCCACTTCACCTTTGTATTTCTCCAGGACACTCCGTATCACTACGAAGATCCACAGTTATTTGGATACTCCATCGTATGGTTATATACGAACTCGAAGGGACTTGTTCCAGTTCGGGGATGGATTCTGGTTCAGGAGAAATAGGAATAAGGTTTATTCGGTTGTCTTTTCTCTTCGTCTTCTCTCGCATTGCGAGTGCTCCTAGGATTAGGACAGTACACCTATTATGCTTATTGGATAGTTTTCTTCCAAACCGTAGGCTGGTGCCGAATGGTAGGGAAGGAAGAAAACCATTTAGCCTAAGAGGGTGTACAGAAGGTAATGACTAAAGACATATGAAGGGATTTGGAGAGATGGCAAAGAAATATACGGTTACAGTTGTGAATCTTGGTAATGGAAGAGGCATTACTAGGAATATCCAGATACCCCTACGAAACATTTACATGTTTCAGTTTCACTGTGTATTTTTGAAGGAAAACTGATTTCCCAATTAGCCCTTGCTCCAGGGTATGTATTTACCAGGTATGATTCTCATATCTGTATGGTTTTACAGATGATGAGTGGGAGTAAGTTATTGGGAATTAGGTGATCATCCTCATTATATCGGAATTCGTTGTAATTGGTGATATTTGAGGAAATTACCTGGGTAGTTTGCCGGACGGCAAATATTTGGTTTTGAATATCCGCTGTTATGCACCAATTTCAAATTGATATATCCGTACGTCTATTTTTATAGAGTGAGATATACCTTTTTGAAATTATGTCCATGACATTTACCTATATCAGTGGATGGTTAGGTAAGGAGCATTAAACAGCGGTGTAATTCTTCTTAACCATAAGTACAGTTTTCAACCTACGACACACAAGGTTTGAGTTATTCGACTCAGGGGACTTATACAGAGTATTGTATGTTGTCCAGTGTCCATTAGGACAGAGGGGTTGGTCCTCGTACTATACTCTGTTTACTTATGACTTCTCTAGTTCTTAGACAATTGTTTCGTAGAAACACAAGGTCCAAGTATTGAGAAGTTATAGGTATAAGAGTAAAGTAGAGAACCAGATGTTGCAAGTATCGGGATTCTTCAAGGTGATCGAAGATGTAGATACTTGTGTATGGTATTCAGTTAATAGTAATGGTTTTGAGAAACTTGTTTCTCTTTCAGGTTACTCATATCTTGAAGCACTCCTAAGTTGAGTAATGCTGATCGGACTCTCTCCATTTAGTTGGCATGCACTGGAGACAGCTGCATGATTTGAATCTGGTTCCAATTAAATCAGTGCCTCTGTTTCTATATTAGATATAGAACGGTTCATATCTTAACGATGTTAAGGTACGGGGAGTTGTCCGGCTTATGCTTAAAAACAGACTCTGGATAACTCAAGGCACGTTTCTGTAAAGGCTGTTTGTGGGTTGACCCGGGCTATGACGAGGGTTGACTTTCTACCATCTGGAAGATCAATAGTGATATTGTTTTTGACTCCCATAGTTTTAAAGTAAAATAGATTTTTTCAGAAAACAGAAGTGGGAGTATAGTAAAACTGGAAGTGATTGCCGAACCGCAAACGATTACTGAAAATTTGATAAGAACCTACAGATTCAATCCGGTTTAACATTCTATTGGCCACTCCGCAGATATGGTGGGTAACCTCAGGCACTCGAGAGGTACTCCGGTAGCCTCAAGGACGGTGACAGGGAGGTTCTTGTTAACCCAGACTTGCCATTGCTGTTGTTCCAGACTGTGAGACCCGGCAGGAGGATGAGTATAGCATCGTTCTAGACTAGCTTTAGAAGTGCACGTATATATGACTCTGCCCGAGGGTTGTCGTAGTCAGTGGGAGCAGCGGAAGCAAAGTGGACAAGTAGCTTATGTCTATTTATGGACTAAAGCAGTTATAGCGGAGATAGATCATGTATTTCTGATGTGACAGTCATAGGTTTGACTTCATCAGAATATGGGATGGATCTGTTAAGAAGGTAGTAGGGTGTGATGTCCTGGTATTTTGATGACATACACAGAGTAGGAAGTGAAGTTCCTATACTACGATCGGTTATGCTTTGGTTATCACACAGTGGTTTCTCCACATAGGACATGGATATTATATCAGATATTCTGGTTACTAGATCTATGGTTTTAGATCTAGATTTGGGAAGTGTCCCAATCAGGGTACTTAGACAGCATTCGAAAGGTATTTGGAATGGACGACTCCAGGCATGGTAGTGTACCTACAGGTGATGGAGTCACCCTCTCTAAAGGTGTCTTGCAGACTAAAGGGGAGAGGGATGCGCATGATTGGCAGATCACTTGCTTGGGCAATTGAGTCAATCATGAGTTGTCAAGTACCACACCAGATATTTTTTTTTGCAGTAGATGCAATAAGTTGATATTGATCCAATCCTGGAGAAACATTCGGAAGCAGTTTTAGAACATAAGTGGATGTTCCAGGGAAATGATAACGGCAGCCTCCTTCGGGAGACAGTTATCATTCCAGGCTTCCAAGGTGACCTGGATGACAGAGTGACTGTCAGAGTTATATTTTTCCCTCTGACGAGGGGCAGTAGTTTGGACAGATAATCCAAGAGGAAACTGAGGGAGGCATGGCGCAGGATACTGATTAAATTCAGTCGACGATATAGTCTAAGAAATTTGGATTTGGAGTTCATTGATGAACTAGGTCCCATCAGACATCCAAACATATTCTAAGACAGGTATTGCACTTTTCAGGAGATGGTTTTCTCCGCGAACTTGAGATTAAGAGAGACAGAGAAAGAAAAATCAGAGCGGATCCACTCACTGAGGCTATTCCTCGAACGCATTAGTTTCGCAAATGGGTTTTGTAAGACTGATTAGTAGAGGAGTTGGGTGTTCGCTATCACACGGGCTGTGAGTATGCGACATCGCAATAATTAGCCTTGAGTGCAAATGGAAGATTGTTGGAGATAGTGCCCTCAGAGTCAATTATTGGATCACAGGCACGTGATTGCAATGATTGAGGGAGGACCTATGCCGGTAGGACAGTCTTACTCAAGATGATAGTATGCTATCTGGTTTATCTTTATCATCGTGTACTGCTTCAGGTGACCTTACAGGTCACTATTACACGTTGATAGAGCCCTTAGGATTCTTTCTTGACGACCAGCAGTATGATGGCGATCATATACGTGGGAGCTGGGGTTGATAAGCACATCCTTAAAGTGGTCCCTAGTCGTGGGAGTTTTCGAGACAGGGCATCGATACTCCAGAATAGACTAGTGTATACAGTCGAGAACCCGACGAGGGGCGGTGGCCGGTCTCATAAGCCACTGGTGTCAGTTGGTTCACCTAAGATGTATACAGGTGCTCATTGGGTTATGAGTACACCAGAGAGGACTCGCCGGGAATATGCTAGTTGGTTTTGTACCTGACGTCAGATAGCAGTTCCCTGGTGACATGTGTACAGGTTAGTTCATCGACCTGAGATCGTCATTTGTCTTGTGTGAGTTCCCACTGTACTTTGATTACTACCCTACCACGGCTCAAAGGAGTCGTGCAAACAGGTTTTAGTTGGGTACAGTCCCGAGCCACATGGAGGCAGTGAGCGGATCGGCAGGGGTTCGTCTCTCCCGGTATTGGGGGTGAGATCGCGCTGTGTCTAGGAGAGCTATTATACGAAGTCCTTGGCCAAGGCAGGAGATTTACTGGTAGATATTCCAGTAGTATCTCAGGGTGTTCTGGGCTACACTCCGACACGACTTGTACCGCTTTTGGGAATCTGACTTTTACCAAACCCTAGGCCCGCCATGCGATGCTCATAAACGAACGGACCGGACTGTACGGATATTGTCACTGACAGGCCCAGTAGGGTGTCAGGATGAGTTCGCTCATCGACTTCCCTTTTGGTCAATACCTGGTAGCCCGTTACGTATGGCTAATACCTCTGACGTGCTAGTGGTTAAATCTACAGCCAAAGTATTGACGAGTCTTTAGAGTCCCCCACAGACAGTTTCTCAAGTTTCGGGAGAAACGCTGTAGAGGCCGTATGGATATATGGCAGGGTTCGATCATATAGTGAGGTATTGCACGGATCATGATCGGATGGATAATACTAGCGGGCTTTGGCTTAAGCCGGATCCTAGTATTGTACAGTGTAGATTTTGTCTCATTGCATTTGTATTCGGTTGGAATACAAATGCGGGTATGTATATACAGTCGCGGGTTTTTCCTGTAATTTATTACCGGATCACTTTTTGAAGTTGCCAGTTTGCATTTCGTTTCGGCCATTTTCCTTTCTATCTTTCTTTGGCTGAAAATTGGTGTGGAGGGGGTTATTTGTAAATGTGCAAATTAGCAAAAAGGAGGTTGTTTTTTTGTGGTGGAGGCTTCATGATGGTTCTAGCATGTCATGATTTGTTTTGTGCATCATTACTTGCTTTATGTGTATGGATTGATATGGATTTGGGTGTGACACTTTTTCATCATTATCATCCATTTTCTTTCTTGCTTATGGTTACTGTAAGTCTACGGTAGCGCCCCGGCCGTCTTTCAGACGCCAAAATGCGGAACAAAAACTTTTAAAACCGGCGCTATCGCATACTAAAAACCCGGATCTGCCATTAATGCTAAAATAACAAACTACAAAGAGGGTAGAAAGGTTATACCGAACGATCCGAGTCCTTCGTTCTTTAACCGTCATCCTACGCTCTGTTGCGGCTGCTCCGATCTCGTCGGTCTCTGATCTCCTCGTCCAGGTGGCACCACGTCATCGGATCTTTACGGGCTCCCGCCTCTGACTCGAGGCAACTCGGTCGTCAAGTTTACTAAAAGAGACGACCAAGAATGATGTAGAGAATGAGTAGAAGACTTTGTCTCGCTTCGTCCAAAGCCATGGACGAACAGTTAATGAAGTTGCCATAGGAATCGGGTGATGGAATGAAATGAGCTGTGAAATTCCATACACTGAAACTATCATAATCTTTTAACCAAAATGAATCCAATCAAGTGAATGAGAGAGAGGAGGGGGCCGGCCATATATAAGGAGGTGGGGGGATGAGTGTAGGAGAGGGGGAGGTGACAATAAGAGAAATATCTAGTGTGAACACAAAGTGTGAACACAATTAATGAAAATGATGAATCATTAACCAAGTCATCATGCATTAATGGAATCATTAAATGCAACCATGACTCACTAAACACCTCACCACTTCTAGAACCTTCTAGAAGCAACCACACTCATCTTAAGAAAAGATAAATCCGTATTTAACCAAATGTTAAATACGGCTGATAGAAAACTGGAAACTGACAACATCCAAAAGTGACCCCGAAACGAATTTCAGGATAACCCCGTAACTGTATAAATATACCCGCATTTGTATTACGACCGAATACAAATGCAACTGAGACAAAGATATTATATCTACTCTGTATAATACATGGATCCGGCATAAACCAAAACCCACCAGTATTATCAGCCCGAAATATGACACGTGCATAAACGCACGTGCATTTTCCGAACCCTGCCACAAAATCATACGTCCTCTACAACGTTTCGCCCGAACTTGGGAAACTATCTATGGGGGACTCTAATGACTCGTCAGTACCCTGGCAGTGGGTTTAACCACAAGCCGTCAGCGACACTAGCTATGCGTAACGGCTGCCCATGGACTGACCTCAAGGGAGGCCGATGAGCGAACTCATCCGGAAACCCTACTGAGCCTAACAGTGACAATGTATATACAGTCCGGTCCGTTCGTCTATGAGTATCGCATATCCGGCCTAGGGGGCTAGTAACGTCAGACCCCCAATAGTTGTATAAGTCGTGTCGGAGACAAGCCCTGAACACCCTGAGATACTACTGGAGTACCTACCAGTAAATCTCACCTGTCTTGGCCAAGGACTTGGTGTAATGGCTTTCCTAGACATAGTGCGACCTCCACCCGCAATACCGGGAGAGACGAATCCCCTGCCGATCCGCTCACGTGCCTCCATGCGGCTCGGGACTGTACCCAAAAACTACCTGTTTGCACGACTCCTTTGAGCCGTGGTAGGGTAGAAATCAAAGCACTGTGGGAACTCACACGAGACAAATGACGATCTCAGGTCGATGAACTAACATGTACACATGTCACCAGGGAACTGCTATCTGACGATATGTATAATACCAACTAGCAGGTTCCCGGCAAGTCCTGTCCGGTGTACTCATAATCCAATGAGCACCTGTATACATCTTAGGTGATCCAACCGACACCAGTGGCTTGTGAGACCGGTCACCGCCCCTCGTCGGGGTCTCGACTGTATACACTAGTCTACTCCGGAGTATCGATGCCCTGTCTCGAAACTCCCACGACTAGGGACCACTATTAAGGAAATGCTTATAGACCACCCAACTCTCACTTATATGATCGCCCTCATACTGTTGGTAGTCAAGCAAGATCCTAAGGGCTCTATCAACGTGTAATCGTGATCAGTCACCTGAACCTATACACGACTGATAAAGGCAAACAAGATAGCATACTATCATCTCGAGTAAGACTGTCCTACCGGTATAGGTCCTCCTCAATCATTGCAATCACGTACCTGCGATCCAATAATTGACTTTGAGGGCAGTATATCCAACAATCTCCCACTTGCACTTAAGGCTAATTATTGCGATGTTGCGTACTCACAGCCCGTGTGAAACCAACACCCAACTCCTCTACTAATCAGTTTCACAAAGCCCGTTTGTAAAACTATTGTGTTCGAGAAATAGCCTCAGTGAGTGGATCCGCCCTGATGTATCTTTCTATGTCTCTCTTAATCTCAAATTCGCGGAGAAAGCCATCTCCCGAATTGAGTAATACATGTCTTAGAATATGTCTGGATAACTGATGGGACCTAGTTCATAAATGAACTCCAAATCCAAACTTCTTAGACTGTATAGATAACTGAACCTATTCAGTATCCTGCACCATGCCTCCCACAGTATCCTCTTGAACCACCTGTCCATAATACTGTCCCTCTTCGTCAGAGGGAAAACTATAACTCTGACAATCACTCTGTCATCCATGTCACCTTTGAAGCCTGGAATGATAACCGTCTCCCGAAGGAGGCAGCCGTTATCAAAACCCTAGAACATCCACTTATGTTCTAAAACTGCTTCCTTATGTTTCTCTAGGATTGGATTAATACAAACTTATTGCATCTAGTGCAAAAACAACATTTGGTGTGGTACTTGACATCTCATGATTAACTCAATTGCCTAAGCAAGTGATCTGCCAATCATGTACATCCCTCTCCCTTTTAGTCTGTAAGACACCTTTAGAGAGGGTGACTCCAACACCTGCAGGTACACCACCATGCCAGGAGTCATTTATTCTAAAAACCATTAGAATACTGTCAAAGTACCCACATTGGGAAACTACCTAAATCCAGATCTAAAACCATAGATCTAGAAACCAGAATGTCAAATATTATATCCATACTCTGTCTGGAGAAACAACTGTGTGACGACCAAAGTACAACCGATCGTAGTATAGGAATTTTACTTCCTACTCTGTGTATGTCATCCAAATACCAGGACATCACACCCTACTACCTTCTTAACAGATCCATCCCCTATTCTGATGAAGTCAAACCCATGACTGTCACATCAAAATTAGATGATCAATCTCCGCTATAACTGCTTTAGTCTATAAATAAACCTAAGCTACTTGCCCACTATGCTTCCGCTGCTCCCACTGACGACAACAACCCTCCTACTGGGTCTCATAGCCTGGAACAACAGTAGTGTCAAGTCTGGGTAGATAAGAACCTCCCTGTCACCGTCCTTGAGGCTACCGGAGTACCTCTCGGGTGTCTGAGGTTACCCACCAAATCTGCGGAGTGGCTAATGGAATGTCAAACCTGATTGAATCTTTAGGTCCTATTAAATTTTCCGTAATCGTTAGCGGTTCTGGAATCACTTCCAGTTCTACCATACTCCAACTACTGTTTTCTGAAAAAATCCATTTTACTAAAACTGTGGCGAGTCAAGAACAATATCACTATTGATCTCCCAGATGGTAGAAAGTCAACCCTCGTCATAGCCTGGGCCAACCCACAAACTGCCATTACAGAAACGTGCCCTGAGTTATCCAGAGTCTGGTTTTAAGCATAAGCCGGACAACTCCCCGTACCTTAACATCGTTAAGATACGAACCATTCTATATCCAATATAGAAACTTTCGCACTTATTTAATTGAAACCAGATTCTAATCATGCAGCCGTCTCCAGTGCATATCAACTTTAATGGAGAGAGGCTAATCAGTATTACTCAACCTAGGAATCCATCCAATTATGAGTAACCTGAAAGAGAAACAAGTTTCTCAAAACTTTTATTATCATCTGAATACCAATCTCAAGTATCTACATCTTCGATCTCTTTGAAGAATCCCGATACTTGCGATATCTGGTTCTCTACTTTATTCTTATACCCACAACTTCTCAAAACTTAGACCTTGTATTTCTACGAAACACTTGTCTAAAAACTAGAGAAGTCATAAGTAAACAGAACATAGTACGAGGACCTACCCCTTTGTCCTGATGGACACTGGACAACATACAATACTCTGTATAAGTCCGCTGAGTTGAATAACTCAAAACCTGTGCGTCGTAGGTTGAAAACTGTACCCAGGCGATTTCCCCAAATATCACCAATTACAACGAATTCCGATATAATGAGGATGACCACCTAATTCCCAATAACTTCCTCCTACTCATCATCTGTAAAACCATACAGATATGAGAATGAAACCTGGTGAATACACACCCTGGAGTAAGTATCTAATCGGGAAAACAATTTTCCATTAATAACGCACTGAAACATGAAAATGTTTCGAAGGGGTATCCTGGTATTCATAGTAATGCCTCTTCCATAATCCAATTCATGACTTTAACCGTATATTTTTTTGCCATCTCTCCAAATCCCTTTATTTGTCTTTAGTCGTTACCTTCTGTACACCATCTTTAGGCTAAATGGTTTTCTTCCTTCCCTACCGTTCGGCACCAGCCTATGGTTTGGAAGAAGACTATCCAGTAAGCATAATAGGTGTACCCTACTAAACCAAGGAGTACTCACATCTTGAGAGAAGGTGATGATAAAAGACAACTGAATAATATTTTATTCTTTTAAAGGTGAAATAGGAGTGGCAATGAAGTACGCGGTTTGGTCGTGAATGATAGCAGTCGCAACATACTTTCCCCTCTTTCTAATCCCTTTATTTTGTCTTTACATATTACCTTCTGTACAACCTACTCTGGCTAATTGGTTTTCTTCATTCCCTACCTTTCGGCACCTGTCTATGGTTTGGAAGAAGACTATCCAATAAGCGTAACAGGTGTACTCTCCTAAACCAAGGAGCCCTCGCAATCTGAGAGAAGGTGATAATAAAAGACAACTGAATAAACCAATTCTTTTTCTCCTGAACCTTGATCCATCCTCGAAGAAGTCTCTTTGAGTTCGTATATAACCATACGATGGATCTATCCAATAGAAGTGGATGTCCGTAGTAATACGGGTGTTCTGAGAAATGCAAAGGGTAAAAGAAGGAGTGGCAATGACTTATGCAATATAGACAATCCAAAAGCCAGTATTTTAAGAAGGTTCGGTCAACTTGGTCACTGAGTCATAGTCTAGGGTCGGTCAAAGGTCGCTGCTAAAGAGAGAGAGAAAAGAAACACTCTGCGTGCATTCTAACCTAGATCAGAATGGTTATCACTTTATCTAATCCGGAAACCTCCCACTGTACTGTCAAATTCTCCCCCAAACTTGAAAGAAGAAACAATCGGGATCACCCGAAGAGTAAACCAACTCATCAGTGCGAATCGGGATCCAACTCTCATCGCATGATAACGTGACGGAATCCACTCGCGTTATCACACTCCAGAAAGTATGCGCATGCCTGGTAAGTTTCAGTTTCTTTAGAAACTCCCGATATGATTTTTACCCTATGTTCTTATGATCGTGACTAAGGGCCAACCCATCATAAGACACATGCCAAGTTCTACCCATCATTATCTTGTTAATTTGAACCCACCCGTACTCGCCCTTGACTAAGGGCCAACAAGGATGTACGACTGTCCCAAACCAACGCATCTATCTATGCAACAAATGAATACCCCAGCAGCTACCAATCACTATGTCCTGGCTAAAGGCCAGACCAACATAGCTTGAATACTACTGACCATCCATATGAAATGACGGAGGGCTACGGCTGGTTTTTGGCGAAAAACCATTAACGTAATGAACTTGATCTCATTGAAGGAACCTGATAGCTTTTTATAGAAATATAGTGGCGACAACCTTTTGCTCAAGAGGTCACTCCCGGTGAAGGGATCTCAGCTCTTTCCTCGTGGAATGAGGTGCAGGATATTCCACTGAATACCGTGATGCAAAGCAACATGTAATCGACTATAGTGAAGTTATTACCCTGACGCAAACTTCTGCCCAAGGGGTCAGTCCCAGTGAAGGGATATCGGCCCTTGCCCCGTCGAATGAGGTGCAGGATATTCCAACCGAATACCACTGTGCAAAACAAAAGGAAACGACCTTGTAATAACACTTTTTAAATTGTTCCAACAACATCCAAACAGGTTTGTTTTACTTTGCATTGATCAGAATCAACGCAGTCCCATCAATAATCACACCAGAAAAGAACGAAAATAAAATGTACGTATATGCCATCCGCATTCTTCTCTGGGTCCCGTCATCACATGTTAGGTTACTTAACTAACGACAGAGCGGGGACTGAACTAGCGCGGGTGTAAAACATATACAACATCTAATAGTACATAAACCAATATACAATAATCGCTCCAGGTGTGATAATATGCAACATTACAGAAAAGTAATAAGCATCACAGAACAATACTGATAATCTGGGATCCCCGGGTTTCACAGATCCGCTGCTGAAACCCGACGTTCCCCTGGTCGTGTGGATAGCCTGTGCAATGAAACTTAGACCCCTACGGGTGCGGCAAGTTACCCGCCGAAACCTGAAGCGAGGCAGCCCCCTACAGCAAAGTGAATGGACCACCCTGCACTTCACGGAATCCGGTAGCTTGAGCACCCCTCCTTGGGTCAACCTGTACCCCCTACGAGTGCGGCGAATAGTCTGCCAATTCTAGAGTGGGGCCCCTCTGCCTCTCAAAGCCATGAGATGCGGACCCGTTGCCCTCCAGAACCCGGCTATCCGTGCACTCCATCGCGGGGCAAAACCTAGTACAGTAATGAAAAATAGTACAACAGGTATATCGACCGCAACCTGGTCGTGCCCCAAAAGAATATTATACAACAGGCAGTGACGGAAGTCCACATGTTGGACGCTCGCCCCGTAATATCAAATGTACAAATAAACTCAAACTGCACTACCATTGCACATTGCTATCCACCACGACAAATCCGCAACATCACAGCACAACACAGAACATCAACGCGAATGTCACGTTCGCAAACCCGTCTAAAAGAACTATAGCAATCAAACGCGGTTTACCGATCAAATGACATTCATGGTCGGAGATATAATGTAAGCACTGTAAACTAACACGTTTAAATTTCGATCGACTAAATTTCCCGAAGTGGGCCCCACGCAAATCTGCTGTACAGTAAAAAACACTGGGCCCAAATGAACAGTTACAGAAACCACAATTTCTCAAGTAGAATCCACAGAAGAAAGATGGCCAACTGATTCACCTATACGGCCGCAGTTCCGCGGCCAAAGCATTGCTTTGGCGGCGGTTCCGCGGCCGTACGGTCGGATTAGTGGGTCGAATTTCTTCTGTGTCCTTTAAAAAGCCTACTTGATTTTCTGAGATGCTCAAAATAATTTTTAGACCAGATTTAAATTCAAAAGAAACTTTAGACTTGAAAATTGTAGTTTTTGAAAATCCGTTCGATCGATCTTTTAAACGTGTTAGCACAAGTTAGTAAAGCTTAATGGCGTGGCTCTGATACCATGTAAGTCTACGGTAGCGTCCCGGCCGTCTTTCAGACGCCAAAATGCGGAACAAAAACTTTTAAAACTGGCGCTATCGCATTCTAAAAACCCGGATCTGCCATTAACGCTAAACTAACAAAGTACAAAGAGGGTAGAAAGATTATACCGAATGATCCGAGTCCTTCGTTCTTTAACCATCATCCTACGCTCTGTTGCGGCTGCTCCGATCTCGTCGGTCTCCGATCTCCTCGTCCAGGTGGCACCACGTCATCGGATCTTTAAACGGGCTCCCGCCTTTGACTCGAGGCAACTCGGTCGTCAAGTTTGCTAAAAGAGACGACCAAGAATGATGTAGAGAATGAGTAGAAGACTTTGTCTCGCTTCGTCCAGAGCCATGGACGAACGGTTAATGAAGTTGCCATAGGAATCGGGTGATGGAATGAAATGAGCTGTGAAATTCCTTACACCGAAACTATCATAATCTTTTAACCAAAATGAATCCAATCAAGTGAATGAGAGAGAGGAGGGGGCCGGCCATATATAAGGAGGTGGGGGGGTGAGTGTAGGAGAGGGGGAGGTGACAATAAGAGAAATATCTAGTGTGAACACAAAGTGTGAACACAATTAATGAAAATGATGAATCATTAACCAAGTCATCATGCATTAATGGAATCATTAAATGCAACCATGACTCACTAAACACCTCACCACTTCTAGAACCTTCTAGAAGCATCCACACTCATCTCAAGAAAAGATAAATCCGTATTTAACCAAATGTTAAATACGGCTGATAGAAAACTGGAAACTGGCAACTTCCAAAAGTGATCCCGAAACGAATTTCAGGATAACCCCGTAACTGTATAAATATACCCGCATTTGTATTACGACCAAATACAAATGCAACTGAGACAAAGATATTATATCTACTCTGTATAATACATGGATCTGGCTTAAACCAAAACCCACCAGTATTATCAGCCCGAAATATGACACGTGCGTAAACGCACGTGCATTTTCCGAACCCTGCCATAAAACCATACGGCCTCTACGACGTTTCGCCCGAACTTGGGAAACTATCTGTGGGGGACTCTAATGACTCGTCAGTACCCTGGCAGTGGGTTTAACCACAAGCCGTCAGCGACACTAGCTATGCGTAACGGCTGCCCATGGACTGACCGCAAGGGAGGCCGATGAGCGAACTCATCCAGAAACCCTACTGAGCCTAACAGTGACAATGTATATACAGTCCGGTCCGTTCGTCTATGAGTATCGCATATCCGGCCTAGGGGGCTAGTAACGTCAGACCCACAATAGCTGTATAAGTCGTGTCGGAGACAAGCCCTGAACACCCTGAGATACTACTAGAGTACCTACCAGTAAATCTCACCTGCCTTGGCCAAGGACTTGGTGTAATGGCTTTCCTAGACACAGTGCGACCTCCACCCCCAATACCGGGAGAGACGAATCCCCTGCCGATCTGCTCACGTGCCTCGATGTGGCTCGGGACTGTACCCAAAATCTACCTGTTTGCACGACTCCTTTGAGCCGTGGTAGGGTAGAAATCAAAGCACAGTGGGAACTCACACGAGACAAATGACGATCTCAGGTCGATGAACTAACCTGTACACATGTCACCAGGAAACTGCTATCTGACGATATGTATAATACCAACTAGCAGGTTCCCGGCGAGTCCTGTCCGGTGTACTCATAACCCAATGAGCACCTGTATACATCTTAGGTGATCCAACCGACACCAGTGGCTTGTGAGACCGGTCACCGCCCCTCGTCGGGGTCTCAACTGTATACACTAGTCTACTCCGGAGTATCGATGCCCTGTCTCGAAACTCCCACGACTAGGGACCACTATTAAGGAAATGCTTATAGACCACCCAGCTCTCACTTATATGATCGCCCTCATACTGTTGGTAGTCAAGCAAGATCCTAAGGGCTCTATCAACGTGTAATCGTGATCAGTCACCTGAACCTATACACGACTGATAAAGGCAAATCAGATAGCATACTATCATCTCGAGTAAGACTGTCCTACTTGTTTCGGTCCTCATCAATCATTGCAATCACGTACCTGCGATCCAATAATTGACTTTGAGGGCACTATATCCAACAGTTACCTCTGGATGGTTCCTACACTCACCTCCCTCATCTCTGCGCCCATCCTCTCATCTCCCGACTGGACGCACCCTTTCGAAATCATGTGCGACGCATCAGATTTTGCGATTGGCGCTGTTCTTGGATAGCACATTAATAAGATGCCGAACGTGATTTATTATGTTAGCCGAACACTAAATGAGGCCCAACTAAACTACACAACAATAGAGAAAGAGTTTTTTTCTGTTGTGTTTGCACTTGAAAAATTTCGGCCTTATTTAATTGGCTCTCCAGTCGTTGTATATACTGATCATTCAGCTCTTCGCCACCTTTTTGCGAAGAAGGATGCTAAGTCAAGGCTAATACGTTGGATCCTTTTATTACAAGAGTTTGACCTTGTCATTAAGGACAAAAAAGGATGTGAAAACGTAGTAGCTGATCACCTATCACGACATCCTTCTTCGCCCTCGCTCGATCTTCCAATCACTGATGTTTTTCCCGACGAGCAACTCTTGACCGTTTCTTGCGAACCATTGTTCGCCGATATTGTAAACTACTTAGCCACCGGCCTGATACCTAATGATTGGTCGAAACAGGATAAACTTTGATTTTTGTCCCAAGTAAAACATTTTTACTGGGATGAACCCTATCTTTTTAAATACTGTTCCGACCAAATCATTCGTCGGTGTGTACCTGAAAGTGAGGTCAAGAGCGTGCTGTCTTTTTGCCACGATCAAGCATGTGGCGGGCACTTTGGCCCAAAGAAGACAGCCGAGAATGTTTTGCAGTGTGGTTTCTATTGGCCACGACTCTTCAAGGATGCTTACGAATACTGCAAAACCTGCTCCCGGTGCCAACACTTGGGCCGGATATCGCGGAGAAACGAAATGCCGCTCCAACCAATTTTGGTTGTGGACATTTTTGATGTTTGGGGTATAGATTTCATGGGACCATTTCCTAACTCTTTTGGAAATGTGTATATTCTTTTGGCCGTTGACTACGTTTCAAAGTGGGTCGAGGCTGTGCCCAGCCGAACGAACGATAACAAGGTTGTCGTTCGATTTCTTAAAGAACACATATTTTCTCGATTTGGGCACCCTCAGGCGATAATAAGTGATAATGGTTCTCACTTTTGCAATAGGACTTTCGAGTCCTTAATGCGCAAATACTCTATCACCCACAAGCTGTCAACGCCATATCACTCCCAAACATGTGGGCAAGCCGAGATTTCGAATCGGCAAATCAAGCAAATCTTGGAGAAAACGGTTTCTAAAAACCGTAAAGATTGGTCACTTAAACTGATTGATGCACTATGGGCTTTCCGTACTGCATATAAGACCGATCTTGGTATGTCTCCATACCGGCTTGTTTACGGGAAGGCTTGCCACCTCCCAGTGGAGATTGAGCATAAAGCATTTTGGGCTATCAAAGAGCTGAATTTATCTTTAGGAGATGCGGGCCGCAATCGAAAGCTGCAATTGAATGAACTGGAAGAGCTGCGGGATGAGGTATATGATAATGCCCTAATTACTAAAAACCGAGCTAAGGTGTTACACGATAAACACCTTTTGCGAAAAACTTTTGAACCTGGTCAACAGGTTTTACTTTACGACACTCGGTTACATTATCATCCCGGCAAGCTACGTTCCAGATGGAGAGGACCTTTTGTAGTCCGCACCGTTTATCCGCATGGTGCGGTTGATCTTGAATATCCTGAAGACGGTACCTTATTCAAAGTGAATGGGCATCGACTGAAACCGTTCTTCACAGCGGACCCTTCGGAGGAGCTCCTGTTCTTGCAGTAGCCGATCTACACTGAGTGATTTTCCTCCACTTTCACCCCCAAATTTCCTTTTTTCCAAAACATTATTTCAAATAAATTTGGGGGTGTGTATATAATTTGTAAATATATAATCCCAAAATACCAAAAAAATATATATATAAAAAAATATATATATATATTTTGATAAATAAAAAATATTTTTGGACCTAATTGCAAAATTTTCAGAATTAAGAGCTGACATTTATGTTTTTAATTTACAAATAAATTCCTCATTTTTAAGGGTGTTTTCTTCAAATAACCCTTTTTCCCCTCTATTTAAAGAGAGCCGAGCCCTCCCGTCCTCATAACCCTAATATTTTCTCTCCAAAAAACCCTAGCCGCCGCGCCAGATCTGCTCCAGAAAAATCTCGCCGTGCCGCCGCTAGATCGCCGTGCTTCCGTCGCATCCACCGCCTCCCACCGCGCTTCCGCCGCCTTCTGGTGTCGTCGCCCCCTGAAATTTTCAGGGGAGGTAAATCTGAGTTTTTCCTCTCTGTTTCTTGCATACTTTTTTCTGAAAAATCTATATGGCACATAAAATGCAATTTGAGAGGGATTTTCCCCCGGCTTTCACACACGAATTGTACGGTAGCTATTTTGCGCATGAAATAGAGCAGAGGGGCTGGAATTTCCTGACCTATAATCACTCCTTTGCGTTTGCCCTACCTGAACTAGTTACCCTGTTTTATGAATCAATGGAGGATAATAGTCTTGACACCTTAGGCTACATTAAAATAAATTGGGGTGATCGCGTAATTCACATTGATAGGGATATGATCCACGAAATAACACCCATACCTCGTGTGCTCGCACATGACCACCCTTTACAGTTTGAGGATTATATGCCCTTGATGGGGAATGACTGCGCTAGGGAGCCGCGTAAAGGTATCCAAGCACGGACCCTTTTCGCTAACGTTCTTACTGTGTGCCGGTGGGCACAAAACAACATCTTTGGCAGCTCGCACAACACGACTTTTTTCACCCCCTCCTTACATGTCGTACACACACTAATGACGAAAAATCCACGGTTCGACATGTGCACTGTATTGCTCCATTCTATAGGTGCGGGGAAAAGAGGTACCATCTACCCATGTCCTATGCTAGTCATCCAACTCTGCCGTTATTTCCTCCTCGTCGAGGAATTTGATTCATACATGATAGACGGAGTTCCGGTTCGACCACTCGTTGAGGGCGTTACTTCGTCCTACTCTAGACTTACTGATATTTGGTCACGAACGGAACCGGCAGAGAATATTCCCGCACGCACCCCTAGCTCTAGCTCGACATCGAGCGAGGAAGAACTGACCCCTCAAGAGCATGCACGATTGATGCGGAGAACGGTAAGAAGAATTGATTCTTTGAGGGATGAGTTTCGGGCGACAGCACGAGATCACGACCGTCGGTTGACGGAAATTGAGAGGGGTATTCAAAGCCTTTTGGCTAGAGGGGAACGATCACGTTCACGCTCACGAGCGAGACGTGGGGCCGGGCAGTGAGGGCACTGCTTTGCTCAAGTTTGGGGGAGAAGGTAGTGTATATAGTTATCTTTTGCATTGCATATTGTATATATTCTTTTCCTTTTGCATATTTAATTTCTGCATTGCATCCTTATATAAAAAATCATAAAAATTGAAAATTTTGAAAAATGAAAAAAAAAATTATTAGAAAAAGAAAAACCCATAAAAATTGAAAAATTTCAAAAAAATTATAAAAACTGATGTATTTAATTCTGGTTAATTGACTTGAGTTTGATAAATAGGTTAACTGGCTAGGAAAAACTAGATCTTAGACTTAGCAAATTAAAAACCCTAAAAATAAGCTTTCTTAGAGTTTAACGGTAGAAAGTACATGTCTTTGTAGATTATTTGGAAATAGGCAAATTTTGGGTTCACTTCTTGGGCTAAGTCGAAATGAAGGAAAAGTATTAAAACTTTTATTAGAGTATAAGTTTGAAAAATAAATCCTAGCTTAAGTCTAGATTCTTAAAACATATACCCTACAATTTGCACAATCACGCACCTTCAAAATTGGAATAGTATAAGAGACCTTGAAATGCTCTTGTCCAAAGTCCTTAGTACGAAGAAAATAAAAGAAGAAAAAAAAAAGTGAAAGAAAAAAAATGGACACTGTTTTTGTGATTACTTAAGGCAAAAACATAGGAAAAATATTTAACGAGGGTGCTTCATCACCTAGTGCCTTAGACCAACTGGTTTGGGAGTCACTGCTAAAAGCCTTGGGTGTTGCAAAACTAGGAAGTACGCTTTAAAGTGCTAACGCATCTTGTAATCGGTTGTTGGTACCTCAAGAAGTATTAACGGTCGCATGAAGGATGTGTAAGCGAAATTCACCAATTAATAAGTGCTTTGGACAATGGACGAGAGTATGATTGCTTGATTCGAATTTCCAAGTGTAGGGGTGATATTTACACACACGTGGGGATATGTGATTAGAGTTTAGATAAGAGAAAAGAATGAAGAATAGAACTTGTATTTTTAGTAGAGTTGATAGAAATTCCTAAGCGGAGATAAAACCCTAGAAGGAGAACTTAAGAGATGCCGAAAGCTAAGTAATTCTATAGAACATATATAATCTTAAGTTAAATGATGAGGAAGTGTGAAAAATATGGGTGGAAAATTTGCAGGTCGACGATAATAGAATTCCTTGTTAGAAAACCTAATTGTAGAACAAAAGTAGAGAAACCGAATTGATAGGATTTTGTGGGTGTAATCCGCTGAAAACCCTCAGGAGACAACACTCCTCCTACTAGGGACACCTAGAGGTTTAACGGCTTGTTGCACGTGCTCAGTGCAATCGCGTTTCCCTGCGAAAGTGCGGTTAGGTTAGATTTTTATCAAGAATAAATAAAATAATAAGTTGCTCGAGGACGAGCAAAAGATAAGTTTGGGGGTATTTGTTCATAACATAATATTGCATTTTGTATTCCCCATTCTTATGCATTTAAGAATAAAAACAGGTGCTTTTGACCCATATCTGTTACATGTTACAGGTTACAGGTTCTTGGAGCGAATACAGTGAAAAAGACGAAAGTTGATACAGGAAAGGGACTTTTGACCAACAAGTAGATGGATCCTAGTCAAGCCCAGACTAATAACAGTTCAAGGCAACGCAAGGTCCAAGCATGTCAAAGTGAAACGGTTAAAAGACCAATACAAAATTTCACTGAAGATCTGGAGAAGAACAAGAAGCCAGACAGAGAAATAAAATGAAGAAATAACAAGCCCAGACAACTACAATGAAGCTCAGAAAATTTGGTGAGGTGATCTCACCAAAGGGCCGCGGAACCGCGGCCCAGACCCCCCCATGCCGCGGTTCCGCGGCCGTTTGTTGCCCGTGTCGCTGAAAATTTTGTGTGTCTGTGCGTCGGTGCGGGTGTTGGGATTTTCAGTGGGCATATCGGTAAAATCATGTGTTCGAGAATCTGTAACCCTAGGTTCCCTGTTTTCTTATAAATTGTAATCTCAAATCTGTAAAAAGGATGCCTCTTTTCAATCAATAAAATTCAGAATTGTTGGGGGATCAAGAGCATCATTTTAGTAAGTCTTCATTTCTTTAAATTCTGCCGTAGTGTTAATTTAATTGTTGCCCTAGTTCTCTCATATAATTCTTGCAGTAGATCAATCATATCATTACCCTAATTAGTTTAGTGTAGTCTTTCAAATGCAATCGGTAAGTGCTTTAAAAATGTCACTTTTAAAAGACACCATAATGAGCGAGTAAAATCCTCGCTTGTTAGGGTTAGGAATAAAGGAGGGAATGAGAGATGAATATCTCTCATCTCTTTCAATGCCAAATATTTTTAAATAGAACTTCATGCACGCATGCATGATCCGCTCCCTACGGCACCCTACCCATGAGGTAACGGTGACACTGTAGTATAAAGGACCGGACATGCATGACGTCCATGAAGGTTGTAGCAATTAGTAGCAAAGGATGGACAAGGATCAAGAGGAAGAAATTTCGTTTCTTCCCAATCATCCTAATCCCCTTTTCAAATAATTGTTATAACTTCTAAAACTGGTTTGAATCAAAAGCATTGAAAGAGGTGTTAATCTTTATCTACTCAACCCTACTTTTGACCTAATCCTAACAAGTTCTTTAATATCGTATAACTTAGTTTTTAAATCAATCAACAAAAACCAAACCACCATCGGAATCAACTCGTAAAAACACAAATCAGAAAATTACACATCTCTGTGGATCGACCCGTATTCACCGGCTAGCTACAAAGCGACGCCGTTTCTGATTACGGTAAACATAATATTTTTGGACTAATCAAATGGCGCCGTTGCCGGGGATGGCGTAATCTTTCTTTTGTGTAATTTCGGGTTGATTTAAATTTTTAAAAAATCAGAAAATAGAAAAATACAAAAAACATTTTATCGATTTTTATCTGTTTGAAGGGTTTTATTGTTTGAATCTTGCAGGAACAGTGAAGACTCTCGGATCTGGAATTTTACAGAGGGCAAATCAGTAAAGTGCACATCACAACAGAGGTAGATTGAACCAACAGAGCACCACAAATTTTCTGAGCAGCTGATCAGCTCAAAGGACCGCGGTTCCGCCGCAAACAGCACATCAAGACCGCGGTTCCGCGGCCTTCTGTTGGCCTCTCTGCGTAAATTTTGCATGGTTTGCTTTCTCATTCTCCCCTCTGCAACCTCCATATCTCTCTCTGTAAAAATTTTCTGCAGAAATTCTTTGCGCTAAAAAAAAAAATCTTCTTCCCCCTTCTAAATAACAGATTTTCTGCAGGTTTCTTTGCGCCGCGCTAAAAATTGATTGCAAGTGAATTTTATTGTTTTGCATAATTTAATCGGACTTTAAGGGGCTAATTGACCAAACTCAGATTCGGTGGGGATTTCATCACCCTTCCCAGGACCCCAGAAAACACCTAAAGCATGTGCATTGACCACAATTAATTAAAAAATATTAGACTCAGACCTAAGGATATCGAGCTCAATAGGAAAAGGACTAGTATAGGCATCGAGCGTTTATCCTAATTGATTTTGCGGTGTCTAGGCTAGTGGTTATTAATTAGGCCCACTATTGTGGTTCCTTCCCACTTACCTGGCCGTACTTGTCGGTGAAGAGGCGGTTTGAGGTCCTAATTCTAGCCCTAGTTAAGAGCTGTCTAGCAGACCTAGGTGACCCTAGATCTAGGCCTGATTGTGCATGTGTGGTTGATACATTTATCTCATAAGTCTCTGTTCAAAAACCTCTTTTGCAAAACTCTCACATAAAAAAAAAGAAAAACCTTTTCAAACTTGCAATTTGTCGCTAAGAAAACTTGCAACTCACTTCCACCACTTCCCTTCACTGACGTTATCTTACCTCCACATTCTGTCTTTCTTTTTCTTGACTACACTACCCCTTTAGTGTATGTCACTTTGGACTAGGGATACTAACGCCCGATTAGTCCGTGTTTCGTTGGTACCGACCAACGAACCCTTCGACACCGAAGTCGACATTCCGTCCACTTTCTTACCCTCACCTTCAAACTCTTTCACCGAAGGCTTGTCGGGATTCAACCCCAACAATACCTTACCGACGGGAAGGATTCCACCTCCTTTAGGTGCGAATAACCCGAACCAACCGCCTGTTGAAGCGCCCGCACGAGTTGCGCTCCAGGATCTCTTTTACCCCGTCCGCACTTCCTTACCTACCTGTCTTTCACCCCCACCGGCAAATGGGGACAATTTTGAAATAAAACCACATTTCATCAATATGCTGCCAAAATTTCATGGTTTGGAATCTGAAGATGCGTATATTTTTATCAATAAATTCCAAAATGTGTGCGCTATGATGAAAACAACCCAATTAAGTGATGACGCTATAAGGCTAAGGGTCATTCCTTTCACCTTATGTGACCTAGCCGAGAAGTGGCTATACAGCACCGCATCACATTCCATTAGAAATTGGGATGAGTTTGTAAAAGCTTTTCTGAAAAAGTTCTATCCTCATCACAAAAGTTCCAGAATCCGCAATGAAATAATTCAATTCTCACAACTTCCTTCCGAACCCTTTTGGAAGTGCTTCGAGAGATTTAAGGACCTACTCGTTCAATGCCCTCATCATGGGATCGAAAGTTGGCAACTTTGCCAAACATTATACGAGGGATTGAACTCAGCAACGAAGCAGTTGCTAGAAACCATATGTCAAGGTCATTTTCTCTCCAAGTCTAGTGACGAAGCGTGGCAGTTTCTTGAGGATCTTAGTGAGCAAACAATTCAGTAGGAGAGTACCAAGACCACATCATCTTCTTCTAGTGGTCAATCTAGGGCAGGCATACATCAAGTAGAGATATCGATTGCTATGAAGGCTGAGATGGCCGCTCTTACGAAAAAGCTAGAAGCGATTGAGACCAAAATCTCATCGCCTTCTCCTGCCCCTGTTATGCCTCCACGAACTGTTTGTGCTTGTTGTGCGGATCCATCGCACCTAACCGAAGAATGTCCTTATAATGCATCCACTCAAGGACAGGATCAAGTCAATGCTGCATTTCAGCAACGACAAAGAAACGATCCTTACTCTTCGACATACAATCCGGGGTGGAGGAGTCACCCAAATTTCGCTTGGAACCAAAATCAACAATTCCAAGGAAATAACAATTTTCAAAGACCTCCTCCTCCACAACAACAACAAGCACCTTCACAAACTCAATTTCAACAGCAACCTTTTCAACAGCAACCTTACCCTAATCAGGTGAACAATTTTGTTCCTAACAATGCTTACCAGCCAAACAATTATATTCAACCTAATAATGATAAGGTTAGCTCGCTCGAAAGAAGTTTAGATGCGTTCCTTAAGCAATCTACACAGTCTACAGCAAGATTAGAGACTTCTATTCAATCTTTGGTGCAAAACAGTGCCTCACACGATCAAAGTATCAAATCTATTGAGGCATAAATTGCACAACTCAATGCAGCTTTGAGCGAGCGCAAAAAAGGAAAACTCCCGTCTCAACCACTTCCCAACCCCGGTCACGCACATGCTGCAAATCAACAGCAGAATGATAATGTAAATGCGGTGACCACGTTGAGATCGGGAAAAGTTTTGCAAAACAATATGGGAATTGACAATGACACCTCTGCCGGTGGCCCTTCTTCATCTTCTTCACCTTCTTCTTTAGAGCCTATTCTCCACCCTTCATACGGCTCTACTTCTTCTAGCTCGAACGGACCCATTTCTCACAACACGAACGCATCTACACGGGGTGCCGTTCCAACTCGACAATCTGATCCGCAAAAATTGGACTCAACCACCTTTCAAAATGTTCCTTTTCCTAATCGTTTGAGATCCAATAAACCAACTCCACAGATGGAAAAGATTGTTGAGTTGCTCAAACAGGTTAGTATAAATATCCCTCTTTTGGATGCAATCCAACAAGTTCCTTCATATGCAAAAATTTTAAAGGACTTATGCACCAAAAAGATGAAGTCGCAAGTGCCAAAGAAAGTTTTTGTGGCTAATGATATTAGTGATGCTCTTGTCAATTCTTTACCCCCAAAGCAAAAGGACCCCGGGTGTCCGACCATTTCGATAACAATTGGGGACAAGAACATCAATAGAGCACTATTAGATCTTGGTGCGAGTGTCAATTTGCTACCCTATTCTGTGTACGAGCAATTGGGCGTTGGAGAGCTTAAGCCCACTCACTGTACTCTCCAAATGGCCGACCGGTCAATAACCCATCCTAGGGGAGAGCTGGAGGATGTGTTAATTAGAGTAGGGGATTTCATTTTCCCCGTTGACTTTATCGTGATGGATACACAACCTGTCGCTAACCCCCGGAACCAAATTCCGGTAATACTTGGTCGACCATTTCTGGCAACTTCCAACGCAGTGATCAATTGTCGTAATGGTTCAATGAACCTATCTTTCGGCAATATGACAATTGAGCTCAATATTTTCAAGTTGGGAAGTCAGCCGGCTGAACCTAATGCTAGCGTACTCGATGTTTGCTCGATCAATGAGATCGCGGAGGAGGACTGTGAGTTCGAGAATTTTTTGTTCGATCACAGTAATGTTAACGCCACTAGTGCGTTCCTCCTAGAATCCGACACAGCTTTCACGGCAGATAACGATTTTAAGTGTTTTACCTTCGTTGACGACTTTGAAGAATCATCACCTGAATTGGAGTCTTTTGCTTTTTCGGATGAGTTAGTTGAACCATCCGACTCTGTTGCGTACACTCGGTTCGAACCTTTGATGGAATCCTTCGAGTTTGAAACAGTTACCCCATTATTACCATCTATTGTTTCACCCCTAAACTCGAATTGAAGCTTTTGCCGTCGCACCTAAAATATGCTTATCTAAGTGATAATGAGACCTTACCCGTCATTATATCGGCCTCTCTAGCTCTTGAGCAAGAGAAGGCTCTTTTGATGGTCTTACATAATAATCGGCAAGCTTTCGGCTGGTCTATGGCGGACATTAAGGGGATTAGTCCCCTCATAGTCGAACATCATGTACACTTGATGGATGATGCCAAGCCGGCAAGGGATCCTCAAAGACGCCTCAACCCCATTATGAAAGAGGCTGTTAAGAAAGAGATTGTTAAGTGTTTAGATAGTGGTCTCGTTTACCCTATCTCGGATAGCCAATGGGTTAGCCCAATCCACGTCGTGCCAAAGAAATCGGGCATTACGGTCATTACCAACGAGGCAAATGAGTTAATTCCCACTCGCGCCCAAACTGGGTGGCGAGTCTGCATAGACTATAGGAAACTCAATGCCGCGACAAGGAAAGACCACTTTCCTTTACCTTTCATTGACCAAATGCTCGAGCGATTGACAGGGCACGAGTTCTATTGCTTTCTGGATGGCTATTCCGGTTACAACCAAGTCCCCATCGCCAAAGAGGATCAAGACAAGACAACATTCACTTATCCCTTTGGCACTTTTGCTTATCATCGCATGCCCTTTGGGTTATGCAATGCACCCACGACATTTCAGCGGTGTATGATGGAGATCTTTTCAGACATGGTTGAAAAGTTCTTGGAGATCTTTATGGATGATTTCATCTTTGGCGACTCTTTTGACGAGTGTTTACGACATCTTGACGCAGTTCTTACCCGCTGCAAGGATAAGAACCTAACATCGAATTGGGAGAAGTGCCATTTCATGGTGCGAGAAGGCATTGTCTTAGGACATATCATTTCGCAAAACGGCATCGAGGTTGATAGAGCTAAAATCGAAGTGATTTCTAACCTCCCTCCCCCTAAATGCGTCAAAGATATCAGAGCCTTCCTTGGCCACGCCGGTTTTTACAGACGGTTCATCAAGGACTTTAGCAAGATCGCTAGACCCTTGACTCTCTTACTGGCCAAGGACACAACTTTTGCTTTCGACTCCACTTGCATTGAAGCATTCGAGTCTTTGAAACATTCCCTCATCTCTGCGCCCATCCTCTCATCTCCCGACTGGACGCACCCTTTCGAAATCTTGTGCGACGCATCAGATTTTGCGATTGGCACTGTTCTTGGACAGCACATTAATAAGATGCCGCACGTGATTTATTATGCTAGCCGAACACTAAATGAGGCCCAACTAAACTACACAACAACAGAGAAAGAGTTTTTAGTTGTTGTGTTTGCACTTGAAAAATTTCGGCCTTATTTAATTGGCTCTCCAGTCGTTGTATATACTGATCATTCAGCTCTTCGCCACCTTTTTGCGAAGAAGGATGCTAAGTCAAGGCTAATACGTTGGATCCTTTTATTACAAGAGTTTGACCTTGTCATTAAGAACAAAAAAGGATGTGAAAACGTAGTAGCTGATCACCTATCACGACTTCCTTCTTCGCCCTCACTCGATTTTCCAATCACTGATGTTTTTCCAGACGAGCAACTCTTGACCGTTTCTTGCGAACCATGGTTCGCCGATATTGTAAACTACTTAGCCATCGTCCTGATACCTAATGATAGGTCGAAACAGGATAAACTTCGATTTTTGTCCCAAGTAAAGCATTTTTACTGGGATGAACCCTATCTTTTTAAATACTGTTCCGACCAAATCATTCGTCGGTGTGTACCTGAAAGTGAGGTCAAGTGCGTGCTGTCTTTTTGCCACGATCAAGCATGTGGCGGGCACTTTGGCCCAAAGAAGACAGCCGAGAATGTTTTGCAGTGTGGTGTCTATTGGCCACGACTCTTCAAGGATGCTTATGAATACTGCAAAACCTGCTCCCGGTGCCAACACTTGGGCCGGATATCACGGAGAAATGAAATGCCGCTCCAACCAATTTTGGTTGTGGACATTTTTGATGTTTGGGATATAGATTTCATGGGACCATTTCCTAACTCTTTTCGAAATGTGTATATTCTTTTGGCCGTTGACTACGTTTCAAAGTGGGTCGAGGCTATGCCCAGCTGAACGAACGATAACAAGGTTGTCGTTCGATTTCTTAAAGAACACATATTTTCTCGATTTGGGCACCCTTGGGCGATAATAAGTGATAATGGTTCTCACTTTTGCAATAGGACTTTCGAGTACTTAATGCGCAAATACTCTATCACCCACAAGCTGTCAACGCCATATCACCCCCAAACATGTGGGCAAGCCGAGATTTCGAATTGGCAAATCAAGCAAATCTTGGAGAAAACGGTTTCTAAAAACCGTAAAGATTGGTCACTTAAACTGATTGATGCACTATGGGCTTTCCGTACTGTATATAAGACCGATCTTGGTATGTCTCCATACCGGCTTGTTTACGGGAAGGCTTGCCACCTCCCAGTGGAGATTGAGCATAAAGCATTTTGGGCTATCAAAGAGCTGAATTTATCTTTAGGAGATGCGGGCAGCAATCGAAAGCTGCAATTGAATGAACTGGAAGAGCTGCGGGATGAGATATATGATAATGCCCTAATTACTAAAAACCGAGCTAAGGTGTTCCACGATAAACACCTTTTGCTTAAAACTTTTGAACCTGGTCAACAGGTTTTACTTTACGACACTCGGTTACATTATCATCCCGGCAAGCTACGTTCCAGATGGAGAGGACCTTTTGTAGTCCGCACTGTTTATCCGCATGGTGCGGTTGATCTTGAAAATCCTGAAGACGGTACCTTATTCAAAGTGAATGGGTATCGACTGAAACCGTTCTTCATAGCGGACCCTTCGGAGGAGCTCCTGTTCTTGCAGGAGCCGATCTACACTGAGTGATTTTCCTCCACTTTCACCCCCAAATTTCCTTTATTCCAAAACATTATTTCAAATAAGTTTGGGGGTGTGTATATAATTTGTAAATATATAATCCCAAAATACCAAAAAAAATATATATATAAAAAAAAAATATTTTGATAAATAAAAAATATTTTTGGACCTAATTGCAAATTTTTCAGAATTAAGAGCTGACATTTATTTTTTTAATTTACAAATAAATTTCTCATTTTTGAGGGTGTTTTCTTCAAATAACCCTTTTCCCCCTCTATTTAAAGAGAGCCGAGCCCTCCCGTCCTCATAACCCTAATATTTTCTCTCTAAAAAACCCTAGCCGCCGCCACAGACCTGCTCCAGAAAAATCTCGCCGTGCCGCCGTTAGATCGCCGTACTTCCGCCGCATCCACCGCCTCCCGCCGCGCTTCCGCCGCCTTCTGGTGTCGTCGCCCCCTGAAATTTTCAGGGGAGGTAAATCTGAGTTTTTCCTCTCTGTTTCTTGCATACTTTTTTCTGAAAAATCTATATGGCACATAAAATGCAATTTGAGAGGGATTTTTCCCCGGTTTTCACACACGAATTGTATGGTAGCTATTTTGCGCATGAAATAGAGCAGAGGGGCTAGAATTTCCTGACCTATAATCACTCCTCTGCGTTTGCCCTACCTGAACTACTTACCCTGTTTTATGAATCAATGGAGGATAATAGTCTTGACACCTTAGGCTGCATTAAAATAAATTGGGGAGATCGCGTAATTCACATTGATAGGGATATGATCCACGAAGTAACACTCATACCTCATGTGCCCGCACATGACCACCCCTTACAGTTTGAGGTTTATATGCCCTTGATGGGGAATGACTGCGCTAGGGAGCCGCGTAAGGGTATCCAAGCACGGACCCTTTTCGCTAACGTTCTTACTGTGTGCCGGTGGGCACAAAACAACATCTTTGGCAGCTCGCACAACACGACTTTTTTCACCCCCTCCTTACATGTCGTACACACACTAATGACGAAAAATCCACGGTTCGACATGTGCACTGTATTGCTCCATTCTATAGGTGCGGGGAAAAGAGGTCCCATCTATCCATGTCCTATGCTAGTCACCCAACTCTGCCGTTATTTCCTCCTCGTCGAGGAATTTGATTCATACATGATAGACGGAGTTCCGGTTCGACCACTCGTTGAGGGCGTTACTTCGTCCTACTCTAGACTTACTGATATTTGGTCACGAACGGAACCGGCAGAGAATATTCCCGCACGCACCCCTAGCTCTAGCTCGACATCGAGCGGGGAAGAACTGACCCCTCAAGAGCATGCACGATTGATGCGGAGAACGGTAAGAAGAATTGATTCTTTGAAGGATGAGTTTCGGGCGACAGCACGAGATCACGACCGTCGGTTGATGGAAATTGAGAGGGGTATTCAAACCATTTTGGCTAGAGGGGAACGATCACGTTCACGCTCACGAGCGAGACGTGGGGCCGGGCAGTGAGGGCACTGCTTTGCTCAAGTTTGGGGGAGAAGGTAGTGTATATAGTTATCTTTTGCATTGCATATTGTATATATTCTTTTCCTTTTGCATATTTAATTTCTGCATTGCATCCTTATATAAAAAATTATAAAAATTGAAAAATTTGAAAAATGAAAAAAAAATTATTAGAAAAAGAAAAACCCATAAAAATTGAAAAATTTCAAAAAAATTATAAAAACTAATGTATTCAATTCTGGTTAATTGACTTGAGTTTGATAAATAGCTTAACTGGCTAGGAAAAACTAGATCTTAGACTTAGCAAATTAAAAACCCTAAAAATAACCTTTCTTAGAGTTTAACGGTAGAAAGTACATGTCTTTGTAGATTATTTGGAAATAGGCAAATTTTGGGTTCACTTCTTGGGCTAAGTCGAAACGAAGGAAAAGTATTAAAACTTTTATTAGATTATAAGTTTGAAAAATAAATCCTAGCTTAAGTCTAGATTCTTAAAACATATACCCTACAATTTGCACAATCACGCACCTTCAAACTTGGAATAGTAGAAGAGATCTTGAAATGCTCTTGTCTAAAGTCCTTAGTACGAAGAAAATAAAAGAAGAAGAAAAAAGTGAAAGAAAAAAAATGGACACTGTTTTTGTGATTACTTAAGGCTAAAACATAGAAAAAATATTTAGCGAGGGTGCTTTATCACCTAGTGCCTTAGACCAACTGGTTTGGGAGTTACTGCTAAAAGCCTTGGGTGTTGCAAAACTAGGAAGTACGCTTTAAAGTGCTAACGCATCTTGTAATCGGTTGTTGGTACCTCAAGAAGTATTAACGGTCGCATGAAGGATGTGTAAGCGAAATTCACCAATTAATAAGTGCTTTGGACAATGGACGAGAGTACGATTGCTTGATTCGAATTTCCAAGTGTAGGGGTGATATTTACACACACGTGGGGATATGTGATTAGAGTTTAGATAAGAGAAAGGAATGAAGAATAGAACTTGTATCTTTAGTAGAGTTGATAGAAATTCCTAAGCGGAGATAAAACCCTAGAAGGAGAATTTAAGAGATGCCGAAAACTAAGTAATTCTATAGAACATATATAATCTTAAGTTAAATGATGAGGAAGTGTGAAAAATATGGGTGGATAATTTGCAGGTCGACGATAATAGAATTCCTTGTTAGAAAACCTAATTGTAGAACAAAAGTCGAGAAACCGAATTGATAGAATTTTGTGGGTGTAATCCGCTGAAAACCCTCAGGAGACAACACTCCTCCTACTAGGGACACCTAGAGGTTTAACGGCTTGTTGCACGTGCTCAGTGCAATCGCGTTTCCCTGCGAAAGTGCGGTTAGGTTATATTTTTATCAAGAATAAATAAAATAATAAGTTGCTCGAGGACGAGCAAAAGATAAGTTTGGGGGTATTTGTTCATAACATAATATTGCATTTTGTATTCCCCATTCTTATGCATTTAAGAATAAAAACAGGTACTTTTGACCCATGTCTGTTACATGTTACAGGTTACAGATTCTTGGAGCGAATACAGTGAAAAAGATGAAAGTTGATACAGGAAAGGGACTTTTGACCAACAAGTAGACGGATCCTAGTCAAGCCCAGACTAATAACAGTTCAAGGCAAAGCAAGGTCCAAGCATGTCAAAGTGAAACGGTTAAAAGACCAATAAAAAATTTCACTGAAGATTTGGAGAAGTGCAAGAAGCCAAACAAAGAAATAAAATGAAGAAATAACAAGCCCAGACAACTACAATGAAGCTCAGAAAATTTGGTGAGGTGATCTCACCAAAGGGCCGCGGAACCGCGGCCCAGACCCCCCGCCATGCCGCGGTTCCGCGGCCGTTTGTTGCCCGTGTCGGTGCAAATTTTGTGTGTCGGTGCGTCGGTGCGGGTGTTGGGATATTCAGTGGGCATATCTGTAAAATCATGTGTTCGAGAATCTGTAACCCTAGGTTCCCTGTTTTCTTATAAATTGTAATCTCAAATCTGTAAAAAGGATGCCTCTTTTTAATCAATAAAATTCAGAATTGTTGGGAGATCAAGAGCATCATTTTAGTAAGTCTTCATTTCTTTAAATTCTGCCGTAGTGTTAATTTAATTGTTGCCCTAGTTCTCTCGTATAATTCTTGCAGTAGATCAATCATATCATTGCCCTAATTAGTTTAGTGTAGTCTTTCAAATGCAATCGGTAAGTGGTTTAAAAATGTCACTTTTAAAAGACACCCTAATGAGCGAGTAAAATCCTCGCTTGTTAGGGTTAGGAATAAAGGAGGGAATGAGAGATGAATATCTCTCATCTCTTTCAATGCCAAATATTTTTAAATAGAACTTCATGCACGCATGCATGATCCGCTCCCTACGGCACCCTACCCATGAGGTAACGGTGACACCGTAGTATAAAGGACCGGACATGCATGACGTCCATGAAGGTTGTAGCAATTAGTAGCAAAGGACGGACAATGATCAAGAAGAAGAAACTTCGTTTCTTCCCAATCATCCTAATCCCCTTTTAAAATAATTGTTATAACTTCTAAAACCGGTTTGAATCAAAAGCATTGAAAGAGGTGTTAATCTTTATTTACTCAACCCTACTTTAGACCTAATCCTAACAAGTTCTTTAATATCGTATAACTTAGTTTTTAAATCAATCAACAAAAACCAAACCACCATCGGAATCAACTCGTAAAAACACAAATCAGAAAATTACACATCTCTGTGGATCGACCCGTATTCACCGGCTAGCTACAAAGCGACGCCGTTTCTGATTACGGTAAACATAATATTTTTGGACTAATCTGGAACCGAGAAAACTCATGGTGGACGCACTGAAATATCATATCAAGAGAAACCGGGTTTTTAAAACAGTGCGTATTTTCTTAAATAATACCACGGTTCTCAAATCCAAAAATCCCATAAATCCAAACTCAATGCATAAATCCATGCAATGTGTCGTATGACACTAAGAGTAAAAAGGAAAAACCACTCTTTTAAAAGAATAAGGTTTTGAAAATATCTCATGCGGTCCCTATTATTCATGAATCAAATCGATATCATCCATATATGTAGCATATATAGGTATGGATGTGCAAAAGGATATATACGCGAATATGAGTGTAGCACTACTATGAAAATACAGTGTGCATGTGCGCAAGTATTAAGATATCGATATATGTGTGCACTGGTATGAATATACAGTGTGCATGTACGCAGGTATGAAGATATCAATATATGTGTGCACTGGTATGAATATACAGTGTGCATGTGTGCAGGTATGAAGATATCAATATATGTGTGCACTGGTATGAATATACAGTGTGCATGTGCGTAGGTATGAAGATATCAATATATGTGTGCACTGGTATGAATATACAGTGTGCATGTGCGCAGGTATGAAGATATCAATATATGTGTGCACTGGTATGAATATACAGTGTCCATGTGCGCAGGTATGAAGATATCAATATATGTGTATATGCGACAAATCATGACAATCATCAATAATACGGCAATCAAAAACGATATGTAATTCGTAGCAATCCTATAGTGCAAGTGTCATGGCAATCACAAACGGTGTGAGTGTAACATACAAATAGTGCTCATGCAGCTTTAACCGTTAGTGACAGTGCAGTGTTATATACTACCAATTCTATATGCAACAAGAAGATATGCTACAATAGTCCATATGAACATCTACGACTAAATATCCTATCAAGCCCTGACGCTTAACGCCATACGGGCGATTTCCCCGTAGATGTTAAATCTACTCACCTGGTCGTGTGCTAAGCGTAGCTGACCACTTGCTTCCCTTTCTTTGCGGCATCCGACGTACCCTCCTACGAACCTGGAATTTACATAAGGAATCCATATATAAGCAAAATATCTCGCAAAACGCGATATCGAAATCAAACGAGAAACTCGCGTCGCGAACTAAACGCGCGTGTGTCCGATACGCTGAAACGTGTACATACGCGTCTAAAACTACCCCGACACGTCGCGATACGCTAGAACACAGAACCCACTCACGTATCACACGTGTCGCGCAAACAAAACGTAATGGAAAAACGATGTATCGCCCCAGATTTTGACACAGGTGAAAACTTACAAAATTTCACATACCACAGACCCTAAAAATATAGCAGACTCCTCTAGCCAAAACCTTAACCCCTAAGTTCCCTGTCTGGCCGCAAATTGTGGCCAGAATGAATAAACTAGCGGCCTGGTTTGCGAGTCTGGGGCTCGTGCTCTGGTGGTGTTATCAGGGTCTATCAAGTATGCTCCAGTCATCTCAGTTTTTATCTGAAACCACCGGGTCTAAAGCAGACCACAGAAAGGCTAATTTTGTCTTAAAAACGTTATATTTTGCACAAAATGGAAACCTAGAGTATTTTGTTGAAATCTGGGGTTAAGCTGAGTTTAAGTGGCCCTAATAACACTTAACTAGGCTAGGCTAACCAGTAAAATCATCTCTTAACCAAAAGTCCAAAAAATTCACCATATTTAGCACAAAACTCACTTTTATCACTAACCGAAGCTAATTCTACACATAACTTAGCACAAAAGGGAATTGGGTTAAGAATTATACCCTAATAGACCCTAGGAAGCAGGAGAAGGAGGAGAGGAAGAAGATGAGGTGTTGCTGCTGCTGCTGGAGCTGCTGCTGATGCTGCCGGAGCTGCTGCTGCTTCCATTGCAGCTGCTGCTCCATGTTGTTGCTGTTGTTCCTGCTTGCTGCTGCTTCTTCTGCTGCTGTTGCTTCTTCTGTTGTTGCTGCTGCAGCTGCTTGTAGTTGTGTGTGTGTGTGAGTGAGAGAGTGAGATAAGTGAGAAAAATGAGTGGCAAGGCAAAAGAAATGAGGGCTAAGGCTAGTCAACCCCTCCTCTCTCTCTCTCTTCATTAAATGAAGGCTTGGCAAGGCCATCACGCCCATTCTCTCTCTCTCTCTCTTTCTCCCTCCAAGTCAACTAAATTTAAATCATTTCCATTTAAAAAAAAAGGAAATACTCACTTAATTAAAAACCCAAATAACTTAATTCAATTTAAAATTAGCTTAAGGAAAAATGGTTAGTTCACCATGGTTGCTAATCATGGTTTAACCCCAATTTAAACCCTAGTTTACATGCACAAGTGTGTGCAAGCCTAAGAAAATTCTAATAAAATATTCATTAAATTTGATAAATTATTTGAAAATTGTTTTGGTAAACTTTTTATTAAAAACCATATATTAAAATATAATTAGCCACTAATCACATCCTAAGGTGTTATAATCTTCCCTCATAAAGAAATTCGTCCCCGAATTTAAAAATATAAAGCTACGCATTCCTTTAAAGAGATGAGGGAAATTCTTACGCATCTCGCCCTCGGCCTCCCAAGTGACCTCTTCACCATTCGGGCTGTGCCAAAGCACCTTCACTGATGGCAAGACCTTCGATCTAAGTTTTTTCACCTGCCGGTCCAATATCACGACTGGCTGCTCGGTGAATGAAAGATCGCGCTCGAGCTGAACGGTCTGATGCTGAATCATGTGCGAAGGGTCATGAAGGTATCTGCGAAGCATCGACACGTGGAATATGGGGTGAACATCTAGGAAGTCGGGTGGAAGAGCCAAACGATATGCTACTGCGCCCACACGCTCGAGGATTTCGAAGGGACCAATGAACCTGGGGCTAAGCTTCCCCTTCCGTCCAAACCTCATTACTCCCTTCATCGGAGAGACCCTCAGAAAAAAGTGATCGCCCACTGCGAACTCTAATCTGCGGTGGCGTCTGTCAGCATACGATTCTGTCTGCTCTGAGCTGTCCTCATCCTGTCTCGAATCAGCTGAATCTTCTCGGTCGTCTCCTGCACGATCTGTGGCCCTAAAATACTGCTCTCACTGAGCTCTGTCCAACAGACGGGCGATCTACATCTCCTCCCATACAAGGCCTCGAAAGGTACCATCTGAATAGTGTCCTGGAAACTATTGTTATAGGAGAACTCCACCAAGGGTAAATGATGATCCCAGCTACCACCAAAGTCTAAAACGCACTCTCGGAGCATATCCTCGAGAGTCTGAATAGTCCGCTCTGACTGGCCGTCGGTCTGCGGATGAAATACTGTGCTGAAACTCAAGCGGGTACCTAAGGCCTCCTGAAGCCTCTGCCATAGTCGGCTGGTAAACTGGGTGCCTCGGTCGGACACGATACACGTCGGGACTCCATGCAGTCCTACAATCTCATCGATGTATATCTAGGCATACTGAGTAAATCCGAAAGTCGTCTTCACCGGCAGGAAGTGAGCCGCTTTCGTCAAATGATCCACGATCACCCAGATGGAGTCATACCCTCGCCTAGTCCTGGGTAGACCCACAACGAAATCCATAGAAATCTGCTCCCATTTCCACTCCAGAATGGGTAACGGCTGTAGCTCTCCCGCTGGCCTCTGGTGCTCGGCCTTGACTTGCTGACAAGTCAGGCATTTCGACACGAAGTCTGTGATTTCCCTCTTCATTCCGTCCCACCAGTAAACATCTCTCATATCATGGTACATCTTGGTGAAACCCGGATGAACACTAGACACCGATCTATGTGCCTCCTCAAGAATCTCACGTCGCAGTCCCTCAGCATCTGGTACGTACAGTTTAGTCCCAAACCGCAGTATCCCCTGATCATTGATCATGAACTTGGAAAATCTGCCCTGTCCAATCTGTACCCTCATCTCTGAACAACGGTCATCACTGTACTGTGCCTCATGTATACGGTCAAGCAACTGTGGGCGTGCACGAACATGCGCAAGCTGTCCCCCGATCAGTGTGAACTCGAACTGCACTCGGCTGTCGCATAAAATTTGCCAATCTGCCGACGACTGCCTCTGCACTGCGCTCAAACAAGATAGACTACCCCGGGGCCTCCTGCTCAAAGCATCCTCCAGTACATTAGCCTTGCCCGGGTGATACAAGATCTCGCAATCGTAGTCCTTCACTAGTTCCATCCAACGGCGCTGTCGGAGATTCTGGTCTCGCTGCTGAAATATATACTTTAAGCTCTTGTGATCAGTGAATATCTGGCACGACTCGCCGTATAGGTAATGTCGCCAGATCTTGAGTGCAAAAACCACTACAGCCATCTCCAAATCGTGAGTGGGGTAGTTCTGTTCATTTCTCTTCAACTGCCGTGAAGCATACGCGATCACCCTGTCATGCTGCATCAATACGCACCCTAGCCCACTTGAGAAGCATCACAATAGACCATAAATCTGCCTGATCCTGAAGGCAATGATAACACCGGCGCCGTGGTGAAACAAGTCCGTAGCTGCTGAAAGCTATGCTCGCACTCCTCCGACCAATCGAAAGGAACTCCCTTCCGGGTCAACCCGGTCAAAGGTGCGGCAATACGGGAGAAGTCCTGCACAAATCGCCTGTAGTAGCCGGCCAGTCCTAGAAAGTTGCGAACCTCCGTAACTGATGCGGGTCTAGGCCAACACTGAACGGCCTTAATCTTCCTCCGGTCCACACATATACCATCTCGTGTAATCACGTGACCCAAGAAGTCTACGCTATCAAGCCAGAATGTGCACTTGGAGAATTTTGCGAAAAGCTGGTGCTCCCTCAAAGTCTGCAGTGTGATCCGCAGGTGCTGCTCGTGCTCCTCTCTGCTCTAGGAATACACTAAAATATCGTCAATGAATACGATGATGAACAAATCAAGATACGGCCGGAAAATACGGTTCATCAAGTCCATGAATGCTGCTGGGGCATTGGTGAGTCCGAACGACATCACCAAAAACTCATATTGGCCGTAGCACGTGCGGAAAGCTGTCCTCGGTATATCCTCTTGTCGAACCCGCAGCTGATGGTATCCTGATCACAAGTCGATTCTCGAAAAATATCCTGCCCCCTGAAGCTGGTCGAATAAGTCGTCAATGCGTGGCAAAGGATATCTGTTCCGCATGGTAACCCTGTTCAGCTGGCGGTAGTCGATACACAAACACAAACTGCCGTCCTTCTTTTTGACAAATAGGACCGGTGCACCCCAAGGAGAAACACTGGGTTGAATAAGTCCCTTATCCAGCAAATCTTGCAACTGACCCTTCAACTCACTAAGCTCCGTCGGGGCCATCCGATTAGGCGGTATAGAAATAGGGCCCGTGCCGGGAATCAAATCAATACAGAAAACAATATCCTGCTCGGGCGGTAGCCCAGGAAGCTCGTCAGGGAAAACATCTGGGAACTCACGAACAATCGGAACCTGGTCCAACGGAACATCCGTAGCTCTAGTATCACAAACATAGGCTAGAAATCCCTGACATACCTTCCTCAACAGCTGTCCAGCGCGAAGAGAAGAAATCAAAATGTGAGGGGTGGCACCATGGTCCCCCTGCACAATAAAAGCCGACTCGCCGGGAAAACAAAATCTAATTGTCTTCTCGCGGCAGTCCACAGACGCGTAGCACGTGGCTAACCAATCCATGCCCAAAAGAATGTCGAAGTCCAACATCACAAGAAGGATCAAGTCGACAGGAAACTCTCTCTCGCCAATACGGACAACACAGGATCGGAACACGTGCCTAGCAACAAACGACTCTCCCACAGGAGTGGTTACAACAAGCGGCTGATCAAGCAAACCGGACTCTCTACCCAAACTCGGCATGAAGTGTTTGGAAATGTACGAGTGCATGGATTCGGGATCAAACAATACGTGTGCGTCAACAGAACATACGGATAGGATACCTGAGACCACAGCATTGGACGCCTGCGTGTCCTGATGCGTTAACGCGAAAACCCGTGCATGTCCTCCACCTGCGACTGGTGGTCCCCTACTAGCAACTGGCTGCACTCTTCCGCAGCTGGTTGTCCTCTACCTCGGCCACCTCGTCCTCTCTGAGCAAACCCTCCACGACCATGTCCTCTCTGTGTCTGAGCCTGACGTGGAGCAACAGTAGGTACAATAGGCAACGCCCTTTGGGGTAGAGAAGGTGGAAGTGTGACATATGGTACGGCAGTCTCGCCCTTACGTGGTTCCGGGCAATCTCGAACATGATGATAAGTACTCCCACATCGAAAACATCTAGATGGCGTCGGCTGACCCTCCTGGGGATAAGTGTTGAACAACCGGCCTCACCCCAAGTCTCTGCCACGTGCAAGGTGTCTGTCGCGACGCCTAAATGGCCGTCTCTGTGCCGGTGTATCAGTACGAACTCTCTTCGGCTCTGGAACTACCGAAGTCTCAGCAAGGCGCTCCTCGACTAATAAGGCTGCATCTACAGCTGCTGCATAAGTCTCGCAATGCTGTGCGCTGATCGCAAGGAACAGTGGTGTAAGCAAGCTTCGGACAAATCTCTTGACTAGCATCTCCTCAGTAGCGACTAGGTATGGGGCATAAACGGATAGCTTAGTAAACAGTACATCGTACTCTGCCACTGTCATCTCTGGCGTCTGGCGTAAGGACTCGAACCTGCGCGCTCGGGCATCCCTGACACTCTGGGGAAGGAAACGGGCTAGAGATACCGTCACAAACTCGGTCCCTCATAGGAGGAAGACCTGCTGCTCTGCCCTTCTCGACCGATTCACACCATTTCTGCGCAAGACCTTCCAGGCGAAAGCTCGCGAACTCTACCCATCTCGCATCTGAGTGAACGACATATCCGGGCCATCCTATCAATGAAAGACTGTGGGTCCTCAGCTGCATCGGTGCTTGTGAAGACCGGAGGCTTCAACTTCATGAACTCTGATAGCGATACCGTAATAACCACCGTAGCTGCAGGGGCAACTGCCTGTACTGTAGCTACCATCGCGGTCCCCGTAACGGGTGGAACTACCTCTGGTCGCTGCGCTCGAAGCGTCTCAACTAGCGATCCTATCATCTGGCGCATCTCCTGGATACCGGCCCCTAGCATAGCGATCTGATCTGTTGTAGGAGGAACAATCTGCTCTGGTACAACTGGTGTACGACCCGGGTCAGTCCTCGTCTCGGACGAGTCCACTCGAATCTCGGCTCTCGGGGCCGCTCTCTGCCCCCTCGTAGTCTTTGGTGGCATAGTGGCTGAAAGGAAAGTAGGATTCGATAAGGATACGGAGATCGAATCACAAGAATGTATACAATCATGAAGTAATTCCAATCAATAAGTCCTAAGGTCGCTTAGGCGGAGTACCGTGTCGTGAGTATGCCGCGGAACATACGTACGCTACGCCACTCTGTTTCAGCTATCTACTCCATCATACCAGGGTCATCTTACTCTCCGAAGGTAAAACCTACGCTCTGATACCAACTTTGTCATGACCCAAAGTTCGGCCCGTGACCGGCACTTAACCACGTAACGTCTACAGGCGTGCCGAACCCAGAAATCAAAACCATTAAAAGTGTTGAGTGAAACATTTAATAGAAATATTTTTTAAAACGTTTAGAAAACCTTAAGTTATTTAGTAAAATTCTTTAAAGTTAAAGTTATTATCTTATAAATTTTGGGAGCATTTCCTTTGTAAAATTTAGCCCCGAAATCGGGTACAAGGCAATATATGAGTAAAAGGATATACAATGAGAATAAAGCATCCCAAACAGGAGAATCACACCCAACGGCAGAAACAATCACCACAAATATAATATACGACGCCGTAGCGAAGAAATGAGCAGTATAAGTGAAAGCAAATATCATCAAAGATAAAGCTGCATAAATAAAGTCGGCTCCCAACGAGCTCGACACCAGAGTACAAATAATATACATCGTCCTCATAACTGGTCTCTAAGTCAATACATGAAAAGTATATGGAGAGTACTAGATACAACAGTGTATACAACTGGAAAATAAACAGATACCGCACAAAAACCCACCTATCAGCAAAGGGCTCGTACGCCAACTCTAATGGTATCCGTATCAAAAGATGCAAGAAAACAGCCTGCCGCGACTACTCCGAGGGGCAACCTGCAAACACTGTGGCACAACGGGGGGGAGTTGCCAACTCGTGAATAGTAGATAATATATAAAGGTAATCGCGAGTATGCACGCACTGCGATACTCTAACCTATGCCAACAGATAACATCTATATGATGAGCTGGATAAGTAATAATCATGCAACAAGTGCGATCTAATAACATCTCAATATGATGAGCAGGGTATGCAATAATCGTGCATAGAAAATGTAATTTAATAATGCCTATATAGGGTGAGCACGGTATGCAATAGTCGTGCATAGCAAATGCAATCTAACAACATCTATGTAGGGTGAGCAGGTATGCAATAATCGTGCATAGCAAATGTACTCTATCAAGTACTACAGATACAGGATGAGATGTATAATACTAAATGCTGAGCGTGGGAATAAATAACATTTACACGGAATGTCAACATGCAAAATAATCGGTGTCCATTAATACACCCAAATCCCAATAAAACTCAGGCGCCGTCATCCTCATCAGCCCTCAAATCCTGTAAATCTCATAGAATCGTGAGTGCCCAACATCGGCACTCGAAATATCATAAAATAGTCGTGTCTAGCATCGACACGCAAATCCTCAAGTATTGGGCTTCGTCCGTCCGGATCGGCCCACGGGCTCCATCTGCGGAATCGGCCCTCAGCCCTGGCAGTACATGTCGTCCCGTATCCATCTATCGACTCTGGTTGGTATCCTCCGGATAACCGCCAGGTCCAACCAATCACCGGTAGGTAGTAGTCTCTCCGCTGGGCTCACCGTCTAACAATACGAGTCTTCTTGTCCCGGGGGACCATACCGGATCCACCATGTACCCGCAATTAGTGCCTACCGCATCTCGAATCAGGTATACTCACACAAGCTCTCTGGAACCGAGAAAACTCATGGTGGACGCACTGAAATATCATATCAAGAGAAAACTGGTTTTTAAAACAATGCGTATTTTCTTAAAATAATACTACGGTTCTTAAATCCATAAATCCCATAAATCCAAACTCAATGCGTAAATCCATGCAATGTGTCGTATGACACTAAGAGTAAAAAGGGAAATCCGCTCTTTTAAAAGAATCCAGTTTTGAAAATATTTCATGCGGTTCCTATTATTCATGAAATCAAATCAATATCATCCATGTATGTAGCATATGTAGGTATGGATGTGCAAAAGGATATATACGCGAATATGAGTGTAGCACTACTAAGAAAATACAGTGTGCATGTGCGCAAGTATGAAGATATCAATATATGTGTCCACTGGTATGAATATACAGTGTGCATGTACGCAGGTATGAAGATATCAATATATGTGTGCACTGGTATGAATATACAGTGTGCATGTGCACAGGTATGAAGATATCAATATATGTATGAACTACTATGAGTATACAGTGTGCATGTGTACAGGTATGAAGATATCAATATATGTGTGCACTGGTATGAGTATACAGTGTGCATGTGTGCAGGTATGAATATACCAATATATGTGTGCACTGGTATGAATATACAGTATGCATGTGCGCAGGTATGAAGATATCAATATATGTGTGCACTGGTATGAATATACAGTGTGCATGTGCGCACGTATGAAGATATCAATATATGTGTATATGCGACAAGTCATGACAATCATCAATGATACAGCAATCAAAACGATATGTAATTCGTAGCAATCCTATAGTGCAAGTGTCATGGCAATCACTAATGGTGTGAGTGTAACATACAAATAGTGCTCGTGCAGCTTTAACCGTTAGTGACAGTGCACTGTTATATAGTACCAATTCTATATGCAAAAAGAAGGTATGCTACAATAGTCCATATGAACATCTACGACTAAATATCCTATCATGCCCAGACGCTTAACGCCATACGGGCGATTTCCCCGTAGATGTTAAATCTACTCACCTGGTCGCGTGCAAATCATAGCCGACCACTTGCTTCCCTTTCTTTGCGGCGTCCGACGTACCCGCCTGCGAACCTGGAATTTACATAAGGAATCCAAATATAAGCAAAATATCTGGCAAAACGCGATATCGAAATCAAACGAGAAACCCGCGTCGCGAACTAAACGTGCGTGTGTCCGATACGCTGAAATGTGTGTATACGCGTCTAAAACTACCCCGACACGTCGCGATACGCTGGAACAAAGAACCCACTCACGTATCACACGAGTCGCGCAAACAAAACGTAATGGAAAAATGATGTATCGCCCCAGATTTTGACACAGGTGAAAACTTATAAAATTGCACATACCACAGACCTTAAAAATATAGCAGACTCCTCTAGCCAAAACCCTAACCCCTAAGTCCCCTGTCTGGCCGCAAATTGCGGCCAGAATGAATAAACTGGTGGCCTGGTTTGGGAGTCTGGGGCTCGTGCTCTAGTGGTGTGATCAGGGTCTATCAAGTATGCTCCAGTCATCTCAGTTTTTATCTGAAACCACCGGGTCTAAAGCAGACCACAGATAGGCTAACTTTTTCTTAAAAACGTTATATTTTGCACAAAATGGAAACCTAGGGTATTTTGGTGAAATCTGGGGTTAGGCTGAGTTTAAGTGCCCCTAATAACACTTAATTAGGCTAGGCTAACCTGTAAAATCATCTCTTAACCAAAAGTCCACACAATTCACCATATTTAGCACAAAAACTCACTTTTATCACTAACCGAAGCTAATTCTACACATAACTTAGCACAAAAGGGGAATTGGGTTAAGAATTATACCCTAATAGACCCTAGGAAGCAGGAGAAAGAGGAGAGGAAGAAGATGAGGTGTTGCTGCTGCAGCTGGAGCTGCTGCTGATGTTGCTGGAGCTGCTACTGCTTCTGTTGCTGCTGCTGCTCCATGCTGTTGCTGTTGTTGCTGCTTGCTGCTGCTCCATGCTGTTGCTGTTGTTGCTGCTTGCTGCTGCTTCTTCTGCTGTAGTTGCTTCTTCAGCTGTTGCTGCTGCAGCTGCTTGTAGTTGTGTGTGTGTGTGAGTGAGAGAGTGAGAGAAGTGAGAAAAATGAGTTGCAAGGCAAAAGAAATGAGGGCTAAGGCTAGTCAACCCCCCCCTCTCTCTCTTCATTAAATGAAGGCATGACAAGGCCATCATGCCCATTCTCTCTCTCTCTCTCTCTCTCTCTCTTTCTCCTTCCAAGTCAACTAAATTTAAATCATTTCCATTTTTAGAAAAAAAAAGAAAACACACACTTAATTAAAAACCCAAATGACTTAATTCAATTTAAAATTAGATTAAAGAAAAATGGTTAGTTCACCATAGTTGCTAATCATTGTTTAACCCCAATTTAAACCCTAGTTTACATGCACAAGTGTGTGCAAGCCTAGGAAAATTCTAATAAAATATTCATTAAATTTGATAAATTATTTGAAAATCGTTTTGGTAAACTTTTTATTAAAAACCTTATATTAAAATATAATTAGCCACTAATCACATCCTAAGGTATTACACATCGACACGACTTATCGGTTACTGGGGTCTGACGTTTACCACCCCTAGACTAGATATGCAACATATCAGACAAAGAGACCAGACTGTACGGTAGTGTTACTGATTGGATTCACAGGAGAATGTACAGGCTTTCTTGTTGTTCTTCTGATCGCCCAATACCTGGGTGGCTGTTACGTTTAGCTGACCGCTTGCAGCTTGTGGGTGTTTGATATGATCATCACCTACTGCCGGCGTATTGACGTTTCTTTAGAGTCCTACACAGAGCTTTCTTGACTCAGGCAAAACGGAGTAGGAGCACATATGTGATATGTGCGGGACCGAGAATAATATGATATGAGATACCGTATTCTATTCTCGCGATATTTTGATATCAGCCGGGTCATCGGATCAAGTGTTGATTCGATGAATCGGTACATGAAATATTAGTCGGTTATATGTGATATAGCCGGATTGTCGGATCAAGTGTTGATTCGATAATTTAATGTATAATTATATATGTGATATATTACATTACATTATCTAATATTGGCTCGCTTTATTGATTCATTTCTCACCGGGTAATACATTGATATATATGCGATATATGTTAATTGTATTATTTTCTTTTGTTACAAAAATATATTATATATGTGATATATAATATTGTAACAAGTTATATTTACAAATGCAACACGATTGGTGGAGATTAAATATGGTTAGGGTTTGATTTGGGTTAACCTTTTCTTGAAGCTTCTAGAAGCTTTTGTTTTGTTTCTTGCAAAGATATTATGTGTTGATATTTTTGGAGATATTTTCTTAACCCAACCCACACCCTTTACCCTAGTTAAATCTCTACAATGTTTAAGTCTTTCTTGACTTAACCATGGTTGCAATTGTAATGATAATAACAATTTATTATTCATCACAAAAGGAATGATTATTCTTCTTCTTCTTCTTCCTTGAGCTCTTGAAAAACTTTCTAGGTTTTTCTTTTGTGATGGATAAGTGTGAGACCTTGAAAATAAAAGAAAGCATAATTCCTACTTCATAATCCTCATCTAATCTAGCCAATTAGATTAGGGTGTTCACTTCATTAATACTTGATTAGTGAGTGAGAGCTTGAGTTAAAGACATTTCAAGGTAGATCATCTTAGAAAAGGAAGACTTCAAGCAAGTATGGATCATTCGGGTTGTGGAGCCTCTCTTGAGTCCGGGAGATCATGGATCGCGGCGAAGGGACTACTACTCGGAGCTTATGAAGCGAAGGAGCGGACTACAAAGGTTGTAATCCCTCTCTCTTAGTTGTAAAGATATTTACTTGCATGTTTAATCCTAATTATCTAGCAAAGATCCTCGCTTTGGGTTGTTCGGCACGTCTAAATTTTAAATCGGGCATGGTTGATGCTTATAGACCCTTGTGATAGTGTCTAGTAATCCTACAGTGGTATCAGAGCCAAGCTAGAGCATTAGGCGACGTGTATACGAAGTTAAAAGTCCAATCGAACCCCGAAACGTCAAAATTTGACCCCTCTCTGGAAATTTTCTAAAAAGTTGTCTTTTTCCACATTAAAAATACTCAGAAAATTCAGCAGGCAAATTTATGGATTACTGTGAAATACGGGTCACTGTAGCCCTAAAGTCGCCGTGGAACCGCGGCCTTAACATGCTTTTGGCGGCGGTTCCGCGGCCGTAGTTCGGTGTCAGTGATTGTTTTTTCTAGTGTTTATCCGTAGCTATTACTACATGCTTCTGGGAATTTTTAATCTTACTCAAGTGTTGAGTTTTCTGGAGATCTTTTGTATTCGTTGATTCGATCGGAAAGTTTAACTTCGTTTTGTTTTCCGGATAATTTGGAACGTGTTAAAATGTTCGAACGGATATCAATAACTCTTTTTTTCCCGGCATGAAAAACTTTCAAGTGTTGATTTTTTCTTGAGTTTAAAACTTTCGGAAAAACATGCAAGCATATCTGTAGACCCTCTAGAAGAACGTAACCTTAACTCCTTTATGTGACCGTCAAAACTTCCATAGAACCCTAGGGTTTGTGGTAGTTTGGCGTTGCCACATGTGAGGCGTTGGTTTGACCCTTCTACGGCTGGTTCACTAGGGCGGTGACATGCTGTGGGTTTTTTGAACTTCGCTCAAGTGTTGAGCTATTTGGGAAATATTGAGTATTTGATTATTCGATTGGAAAGTTTAATATTGTCTATTTATCTGGATTGTGATACAATATGTGGAATTCATATAGTTAGGTATGAAATGAGAAGTATGTGATATTTCGGATTTAAGATGTCTAAAGTAATTGTGAATTCTAAATGTTGTAGATTTACACTTTCTTTTCTGTGACCATAAGAGTAGTATGTGGTGTATCGCCGGCTTCATTGCTATACATCAACGACAATCGGGATTCGCATACTTGCTTACGTTGATGATATGAGATATTATGTGTAGGGTTCCTAGGCACACTCAAGAGGTTCCACAAGGCATCAACCATGCCAAATTCAAAAACTTAGGTGCCGAGAAACCCTAATATAGATCGTTAACTAGAGGATAAGCGAAACTAAATGCAAGCAAACAACTTTGCTACTAAGTGAATGGAAATACAACCTTTGTAGATCCGGTCCTCCACTTCTAAAGCTTCGTGTTAACGTCCTTCCGCTGCAATCATCGGATTCCGGACTCTAGCGACGGTTTCATCGAAGAAATCATCGGGCTAGGTCGTTGACTTCGATGCCGAAGATGATCTATGTCGAGGCGACTCAAACTCAAGCTCCATCTTCACTTGGTCATGAAACTTGTGAAGAAAACACCCCATACAACATGGCAAGTGGTAGAGGATGAAGAAATAAGAAGTGGGTTCACTTTGGATTTGGATTTCTCACTTAGAATTTTCTAGTAAGCATTCTTCAACTCATGAAGAAGATGAAGAAGAAGAAAAGAAAATCAATTCTTGAAAATAAAATTCAAGTGAATACTTATCATATAGCAACCATGGGTTAGTGTAAATAATGTAGAGAATAAACTAGGGTTTAGGCAAAATGGTTAGGTTAAGCAAAAAGAAACAAAATGGTTGAACTTTTCAAAGCTTCATGAAGCTTCAAATAAAATCCAAAGAAAGCCACCATTTTATTTCTTGCCAAAAAGAATAAATAAATAAATGAAAAAATAATTTAAAACCCTAACCATTTACCTAAACATGGTTCAAAGCATACACACACCCAAGTTTGGATGTATCATCAAACATGATACAATCAAGTGCATAAAAATATATCATATATACAATGTGCACATTCAAGTGAGAAAATAATCTTAAGTAAACAAATACTAGTTAATGTAAAGTAATATATCATATATATAATTATACATTAAATCATTAAATCAACACTTGATTTAATGATCCGGTCATGACGCATATAACTGACTAATATCAAGTGTATCAATGTATCGAATCAACACTTGATTCGGTAACCCGACTATATCTCATATAACCGTCCAATGATACAAATCGTGAGAATAGAATACAGTATCACATACTGGAATTATTCTCGGTCCCGCACATATCTCATATGCGCTCCTATTTCGTTTCGCTTGAGCCAGGAAACCCCTGTGTAGGACTCTAAAGACTCGTCAATACGCCGGCAGCAGGTGATGATAATATCAAACACCCACAAGCCGTAAGCGGTCTGCTAAACGTAACGGCCACCCGGGTATTGAGCGATCAGAAGATCAACGAGCAAGCCCGCTCACACTCCTGTGAATCCTACCAGCAACACTTACCGCACAGTCCGGTCTGTTCGTCTGATATGTCGCATATCTTGCCTAGGGGTGGTAAACGTCAGACCACAATAGCTTGATAAGTCGTGTCGATATGAGGTCTATAACAGTTCAAGAAACTACTGGTAACACTTACCAGTAAATCTCAGCAACCCTGGCCAGGGATTTCCGGTTATAGCCAATCGAACACAGGGCAACATCAACTCCCTAAACCGGGAGAGACGAATCCCCTCCTATCGCACCTTGCCTCCATGTGATTCGGGACTGTACCCAAAAACCACCATTTTGCATGCCCTCTTGGACGTGGTAAGGTGGAAATCAAAGCACAGTGGGAATCACACAAGACTCTATGACGATCTCGGGTCAACAGACTACTCTGTACCAGTGTTACCAGAGAACTGCCATCTGACGTGAGGTATAATACCATCTGGGAGTTCTCGGCGAGTCTGTCCAGTGTACCCAGTCTCCACTGAGCACCCATATATCATCTCTGATGTCAAACACCAATGGATATGGGATCATCCATCGCCCATCTGTATGGGTCGAGAAGGTATACGCTAGTCTACTCTGGTATATCGATGCCCCATCTCGATACACCGACGACTAGGGACCTTGAAGGATGTACTTATGGACTACCATGTCCCCACTAGTTGATCCGCATCATAGTCTAGGTAGCCAAGTACACATCCTAAGGGCTTTACCAACATGTAACAGAGAGACAATCAGTGTACATGTTAAGGTAAAGAGCAATCAGATAGCATACTATCATGTCGAGAAAGAAAGTCCTCCCTATATATGCCCAAGCATCCACTACAATATACATCCTATGTATAGTAATGGACTCTAGGGCATACATATAACTAACAATCTCCCACTTGCACTAGGGACATCTGATAGCAGTGGTTGTAGTATCTCATACTCAACCATCCCATAAAAGTCTTTCTCTGGGAAAAGGCCTTTGTGAGTGGATCAGCCGTGTTGTCCTCTGAGTCTACTCTCCTAACCTCGATTAGCCTGGAGATCAACTATCTCCATGATCAGGTGATGCTGCCTCAGAATATGTCTGGATCACTGATGGGACGGACGTTCCTAGGCATAAGCCACAACTCCATTGTCTCACAATGGTAGGAACGAAGTTCATCTCATGAACTAATATACACCCAGACAGCCTTTTTGGTAGCATCTTAAGTAGCGATGTATCCTGCCTTTATCGTCTAGTATGCCACGTTATTTAGCTTGGAACTCTTCCAACATACCGTCCCTTTACTGAGTGTAAAGACAATGCCTGTGACTGACTTTCAGTCGTCCTTATCATCCTGGAACCTTTCCAGTGATTCTCCCCAGGATCAATTGATACCATCTCACTGCAACTAGTGAGTATCCTAACATCCAATTAGATCTATCTCATAGATCCAAAACCCAGGATTTAGGAGGTATCACTTTGATCCTATATGGAGAATCATTGTGATAAGCGGAGATTGACCGAGCGTAGCATAGGAAACTTCTTTCTTATCAAGAGTATATCATCCACGTACTCTACAAGGATCACCACCATACTCGCTACAACCCTTTTGTTTCTACAAGATTCATCTACCATTTTGATGATGTCAAGCTCTTTGACTAACACATCAAAACAGACGTTCCAACTCTGCGATGCCTGCTTTATCCTATAAAGCAACTTCTGCACGTTTCCGCTGCTCCCACTGTCTACGAAGCCCTCTGGCTGTGTACTTATAGACGCCCTCTTCTAAAACATCATTTAGAAAAGCTGTCATGACACACAACCACCAGATATCGTAGTCATGGTATGTAGCCGTGGCAAGTAGGATCTGGATGGACTTAAGCATAGGCCCCAGAAAAGGTTTCATTATTAGCCACAACTGGTCTACGATGCAAACCTTTAACAAGTCTAGTTTTGAAATTCTCAACTTTTCCATGTACACCAAGTAATCTTCTCAAGATATACTTGCTCCTGATGGGGATTTAACCCTTCAGATAAAGCAACCAAAGTCCATACTTTGTTGGTGTATAAGGATTCCATCTCAGATCACTAAGCATCCAGCCATTCTTATAGAGTCTTACTCCTGATGGCCAGCTCAGAACTAGTTGGGTCATCATCTCATGATGTAATCCTTGCTCCCACTGTCATAGAGAAACCGAAGTATCTCTCAGGTGGGTGAGGAACCCTACTAGATCGGCGGAGAGGCTGAGGTTCGTTGGAATCTACTGAATCCTTTGGTTCTACCAAATCATCTGCTGTAGTTTATATAGCTGGAACCTTTCCAGTTCTACATAACAGTCCTTGCCGCGAGCTTGTCCGGATTTTGCTTTTAGACATAGGCCGGACAACCCCAAATCTTAACAAACTTAAGATATGGGCTCTTCCCTTTCCATATCATATATGAACTGGTAGGCATTTGATTTGATTGAAACCCTATTCAATAGGTATGCAGCTTCTCAAGTGCATAACTCCCAAAAAGAAAATAGGAAACTCAGTAGTACTCATCATAGAGCACACCATATCACATAGGGTGCTATTGCTCCGCCCCGATTCACCGACGTGCTGTGGTGTATATGGAGGAGTAATGCTGAGAGAGAATCTTATTGTCCTTTAGAATATTCCAGGATTTCCGTGCTCAAGTATTCTCCTCCCTGATCACATCAAAGGACATAATACTTATACCCGTTTTGGTTCTCTACTTCAAACTTATATTCTATGAATATCTCAAAAGCTTCGGACTTATGTTTCAACAGGAACATATGTCTGAATCTTGAAAGATCATCAAAGAATGTAATGAAGTACAAAGAACCGGTCTTGGTATGTGTAGACAGGGGACCTCCATACATCAACATGTATTATCCCAAAAGTTCACTAACTCTTTCTCTGTTTCCATTAAACAGAGCTATGGTCATCTTATCTCTGAGACATGACCAGCAAGTTTCACAAGATGTAAATTCAAACTAATTTAAATATGCATCTATATGTAACTTCAGCTAGTCGGGTCGCATTGATATGACCTAGTCTACAATACCTCAAGAAGGATTCGTTAATTTCTGAACTCTTCCTCTTGTGTGTGTTATGTATACTAAGAACTGTAGTTTGATTTAGAACATCAATGCTTTTAGATAACGTGCCTGAACCGATCAACTTTTGATATAGGAAATGTTCAAAACATTATCCAGCAATACAAAATTATATCCTTTCTTTAATAAATAAAGAGATTGATATGATTTTGTATATCAGGTTCGGTATCTAATAGCATTTGTTCAGAATCAATGTATTTGGAAATACAGGGTGACAGTGACCAACAGACTTGGCTGCAACATTTGCACCATTTTCTGTCTCATGAAACTTATCACCCGTTCTCAGTTCTCGACCTTTCTGTAGCCCATGTAACAGATTACAAATATGGGATCCTGATCCGGTATCTTATACCCAGGACGTAAAGGACATTGAGAAACAGTTCTTTGTAATGAACACACCCGAAGATGATGCATCAGCATGCACTTTCTTCGTTTGGGCGGCACGAGAATTCTGGTAATCCCCTATTTCCTGCTCTGTCTTATAACAATTATAAGTTGGAGCAGGACCAACGTTCCCCAGCTCAGTATAACAAGCGGGTTCGGTCAATACATCCGTATTATTATCTTGATTAAGGCGTGATATGGTCGCTACCTGGAAAGAGAGAGAAGAAAACACTCAGCGTATGCTCTTGCAAGATCAGATTTGTTATTATTTTATCTAATCAGGATGGCTCCCACTGTTTTAATCAAATCTTCCTTCAAACCCTAAAAGGAAAGACTAGCCGGGATTAATTACACACTACAAGTTCGCCAATCTTTCAGCTAGGCCAGTGTCGGTACTTTGAGGGAGGTCCCCCGTGCTTTCGCACGAACCTAATTAATGTAAACCTCGTTTTCCCAGAGGCGTAACCTCGTTAACACCTTTCTAGACACCTACTTGATCAGCTAATTGTAATGTGTAAAACTCTCCCAGGAGTAACTATTACTCGCAGCGGGTATCGGGATCCAACTATCTCATAGAAGGTATGCAATCTCATTGCAAATTTCAACATTTGAAATTCCCAATAATTTTGCCCCGAACGATCTATGACCTTGACAAGGTCAACAAACCATAGACCGTAAGTCAAGTTCTTCCTGTCATTTCTTGATTGAATCAAACCCACCCGCGCGACCCTTGACAAGGTCAATAAGGCCGTATGACTACCCTAAAACAATCTGCATCATATGCATAAGCAGATAAATACTGGTTAGCTACCGCACACTGCGCCTTGACAAGGTCAACAAACGCAGCACGAATACTAAACAGGACTTATCTGAAATGACGGAGGGCTACGACAGGTTTTTCTGAAAACCTATTGCGTAATGAACTTGATATCGTTGTAGAATCAAATGATTTTGAAATGGAGTGTTTTTTAGGCTTTTCTAGTTTTGCTAAAGGGGTCACTCCCGGTGAAGGGATCGTCGGCCCTATCTCGTCGAATGAGGTGCGGGATATATCATATATATCACCGTGCAAAGAAGAAACTATAGAAGCTACCAAAAGACAAACCGAGTGTATAGCATCTGCCAGTTATTGCTAAAGGGGTCACTCCCGGTGAAAGGATCTCGGCCCTTTCCTCATCGAATAAAGTGCAGGATGTTCTACAAGGAACACCGCGATGCAAAGCAAGAACTGTAGCTACCTGTTTTTTGAAAATTCGATTCCACAACATCTTTAGGTTTCTTTTCTTTCATTAATCACATTAATGAAGTCCCATCATTTAATTACCTAAACATCACAGATAAATACGACGTACACTTATGCCATCCGCATTCGCCTCGATGTCCCCTCGTGCACCGTTCGGTTAGGTAACTAACGGCAGAGCGGGGCAGGGCTAGCGCGGGTGTAAAACATAAGTAACGTCTATATAATATATCATATATACTATATACAGTATCTATCACAGAACATCAAATGATCACATCACAGATATCGCAGCAGAAAATATCATATGAAATATTGGATATACTAGGACGTCCATGTTTTATTTTGAGCCTCTATAAAACACGGATTCCACGGTCGTGATGAATAGCCAAACCCACACCCCTAGACCCCTATGAGAGCGGCAAGCAATCCTACCAATTCTAGAGTTAGGAGACCCGGACTCGACTCCTCGAGTCGGTCTCCCACTGGACCCTAGAACCCGGTTACTTGTGCTCCCCTCCTTGGGTCTATCCTAGTGCGTAAAAGGAAATAATATACAAATGGTGACATCATCCGCATCCTGGAAGTGCCTCAATAAAAGAATATTACATATAAGTTTTTACATGAATGAAAATGAAAAACACTCATCTCACATAAAAAAAACCCGGCTATTCAAACACGACGATCCAATATAACATATCCAGCAACACATAACATCACATGTCATCAACGTAAGTAAATATGCGCATCCCAATTGTCGTTGACATATAGCAACGAAACCGGCGATATCACATATTACACTTACGGTCGCAGAAAAGAAAGTGTAAAACTACAACAGTTGGAATCCGCAATCTCTTTAGACATCGCATGCCTAATCAAATAAATTCCTTAGACATCGCATGCCTAACAATTATAAACCCTGCATTTTAGTCTCAAAATCGAAAACTCTTTTCAATATCAAGTCGGGCAATTCAACAAGATTCCCGACATTCTGATCGAATGCTCGTCGTAAACTTTAGTAGACGGCCGCACCCCCGATACCGTCAACGAAGTGCGCTAAGGCGGAACACCACTGCCGCGAGCACCCGAACGGATGCTTTCGGCGACGGGGTTCTCCTACAGTCACTGGTCGGGGCTAAGGGGTGTAGCTGTCTATTAAGTTTATCCGGCGAGTATCCGCATACGCTACGTGATTGCGATGGACTTTTGATCACATCAAAATCCCGTGGCAACCGATCAAGTGAGACTAAACTGCTATGTTTATAACATTCATATTAGTTATCTCATAACTACTTGTGGATTCCAAATATTGAATCACATTCCAGATAAATAGAAAATGTTAAACTTTCCGATCGAACAATCAAACACCCAAGTTTTCCCGAAACAGCTCAACACATGAAATAAGTTTAAAAACATTCACTTCATGCCACAGCAGCAACGGTCCTGCCGTAGAAGGGTCAAGCCAACGCCTCACATGTGGCATGCCGTACTGTCCCAAACCCTAAGATTCAAAGGGCAGTTCAAGACGGTCATATAATCGAGTTAAGGTTTGTTGTCTTCTAGAAGGTCCATCGCGTTACTTGCACTACTTAGAACGTCATTAAACTACGGAAAAATCCAACAATTGGAAATTTCCCGACAGGGGAAAAATTGGGTATTTATATCCGGTCGAACTTTTTAACATATTCTAAATTACCCGGAAAAACACATAGACGCAGTTAAAGTTTCCGATCGAATCATCGAATCCCCAAAACACCCCAGATTACTCAACTCTTGAGTGAACTTTAAAAATTCCCAGAAAATACAGCACTAACAGAGAGAGATTACTGTGCAAACCACGTGTCAAAATTCACTAATTTGGCTGCGGAACCGCCGCGCAAGGTAGGGTGGGGCCGCGGTTCCGCGGCGCTTTAGTCGAGTTATGGTCACGTGCTGCACAGTAACTCTTATAAAACCCTGCTGAATTTTTTGACGATTTTTAATTTGGAAAAATTCACATTTTCAGAAAATGTACAGAAAAGGGTTTCGGATTAGGGTTTCGGGCTCGATCGGACTTCTAATATCGTCTACACTTCGCCTAAGGCTTTAGCTAGGCTCTGATACCACTGTAGGGTTCCTAGGCACACTCAAGAGGTTCCACAAGGTATCAACCATGCCAAATTCAAAAACTTAGGTGCCGAGAAACCCTAATATAGATCGTTAACTAGAGGATAGGCGAAACTAAATGCAAGCAAACAACTTTGCAAGTAAGTGAATAGAAATACAACCTTTGTAAATCCGGTCCTCCACTTCTAAAGCTCCGTATTGACGTCCCTCCGCTGCGATCATCGGATCCCGGACTCTAGCGACGGTTTCATCGGAGAAATGATCGGGCTAGGTCGTTGACTTCGATGCCGAAGATGATCTACGTCGAGGCGACTCAAACTCAAGCTCCATCTTCACTTAGTCATGAAACTTGTGAAGAAAACACCCCATACAACATGGCAAGTGGTAGAGGATGAAGAAATAGGAAGTGGGTTCACTTTGGATTTGGATTTCTCACTTGATTTCATCACTTAGAATTTTCTAGTAAGCATTCTTCAATTCATTAAGAAGATGAAGAAGAAGAAAAGAAAATCAATTCTTTAAAATAAAATTCAAGTGAATACTTATCATATAGCAACCATGGGTTAGTTTAACTAATGTAGAGAATAAACTAGGGTTTAGGCAAAATGGTTAGGTTAAGCAAAAAAAAAACAAAATGGTTGAACTTTTCATAGCTTCATGAAGCTTTGAATAAAATCCAAAGAAAGCCACCATTTTATTTCTTGCCAAAAAGAATAAATAAAAAAATGAATAAATAAATTAAAACCCTAACCATTTACCTAAACATGGTTCAAAGAATACACACACCCAAGTTTGCATGTATCATCAAACATGATACAATCAAGTGCATAAAAATATATCATATATACAATGTGCACATTCAAGTGAGAAAATAATCTTAAGTGAACAAATACTAGTTAATGTAAAGTAATATATCATATATATAATTATACATTAAATCATTAAATCAACACTTGATTTAATGATCCGGTCATGACGCATATAACCGACTAATATCAAGTGCATCAATGTATCGAATCAACACTTGATTCGGTAACCCGGGTATATCTCATATAACCGTCCAATGATACAAATCGCGAGAATAGAATACAGTATCACATACTGTAATTATTCTATGTCCCGCACATATCTCATATGCGCTCCTATTTCGTTTCGCTTGAGCCAGGAAACTCCTGTGTAGGACTCTAAAGACTCGTCAATACGCCGGCAGCAGGTGATGATCATATCAAACACCCACAAGCCGCAAGCGGTCTGCTAAACGTAACGGCCACCTGGGTATTGAGCGATCAGAAGATCAACGAGCAAGCCCGCTCACACTCCTATGAATCCAACCAGCAACACTTACCGCACAGTCCGGTCTGTTCGTCTGATATGTCATATTTCTTGCCTAGGGGTGGTAAACGTCAGACCCCAATAGCTCGATAAGTCGTGTAGATATGAGGTCTATAACAGTTCGAGAAACTACTGGTAACAATTACCAGTAAATCTCAGCAACCTTGGCAAGGGATTTCCGGTTATAGCCAATCGAAAACAGCGCAACATCAACTCCCAATACCGGGAGAGACGAATCCCCTCCTATCGCTCATTGCCTCCCTGTGATTCGGGACTGTACCCAAAAACCACCGTTTTGCATGCCCTCTTGGACGTGGTAAGGTGGAAATCAAAGCACAGTTGGAATCACACAAGACTCTATGATGATCTCGGGTCAACAGACTACTCTGTACCAGTGTCACCAGAGAACTGCCATCTGACGTGAGGTATAATACCATCTGGGAGTTTTCGGCGAGTCCGTCCAGTGTACCCAGTCTCCACTGAGCACCCGCATATCATCTCTGATGTCAAACACCAATGGATATAGGATCATCTATCGTCCATCTGTATGGGTCGAGAAGGTATACGCTAGTCTACTCTGGTATATCGATGCCCCATCTCGATACTGTTAGTGTATATGCCCTAGAGGCCATTACTGTATCATACTAGTATGTATATTACTTGATGGAAGCTTGGGATATTCACAGTTGTACAAACAATCTTGCTCAATATAGTAGTATGCTACTTGGTTTGTCTCTGCTTTAATGTGTACATGTGTGTTTATTTATTATATCACCTATACGCATTAGTAGAGCCCTTAGGATCTTTGCTTGATTACCGGCGTTGTGATGGCGATCACACTCGTGGGGGCTGGGTAATCTACAAACACATCCTTATACACGTCCCTAGTCGTGGGAGTACCGAGATAGGGCATCGATACTCCGGAGTAGACTAGCGTATGCGCTTCTCATCCCAGCACGGGAGACGGTCTGTCCCACAGCCGTCAGTACGTCGTACTTGAGATAGTATGCGGGTGCTCGTTAGGTTACGAGTACACTGGACAGGACTCATCGGGAACTGATGGTTGGTATTATACCTATCGTCAGTTATCAGTTCCCAGGTGACATGAGTACAGCTTAGTCCGCTGACTTGACACTGTCACTTCGCCTCGAGTGTGTTCCCACTGTTCTTTGATTACTACCCTACCACGGCTCTACTGAGTCGTGCAAACAGGTAGTAGTTGGGAGCAGTCCCGAAGCACTTGGAGGCAGTGACGGTTAGACAGGATTCGTCTCTCCCGGTATTGGGGGTTGACATCGCGCTGTGTCTAGGAGAGCCATTACACGAGTAGTCCCTGGCCAGGGCAAGCGAGATATACTGGTAGGTTCCAGTGTTATCTCAGGGTGTTCTGGGCTTCACTCCAACACGACTTGTACCGCTATTAGGGGTCTGACGCTTGCCGCCCCCCTAGGCCCGACATGCGATGTATCAGACGAACAGACCGGACTGTACGGAGATTGTCACATACAGACTCAGTAGGAGTTCGGATGGGTTTACCTCATCGGCCTTCTTATCGACATCTACCTGGGGACCGTTACGTACAGCTAGTGCCGCTTGCGGTCTGTGGTTAAACCCACTGCCAGCGTAGTATCGAGTCTTTAGAGTCCCACACAGAGAGTTTCCCTGCACTAAGCGAAACGTGTAGAGGCCGTATGGTTTTACGGCAGGGCTGCGATCACTTACGTACACTTGTGTGCGTATGATGTTCGGGCAGGCAGTACTGGTGGGCTTTGGTTTAAGCCAGATCCTAGTATTGCACGGATGTATTTGTTTTGTCTTCTGCGCATCCGCATTCTACGGAATACGGATGCAGGTGTGTATGCACAGTTTTCTGGAGCGATGAAGGAGGAGGTGCCTCATTAGGGTTTTGGCAGTTGGTTCGGCCAAAACCACTATGTGGCAGGCTCATTAGGGTTTTGACAGTTGATTCGGTCAAAACCATTTTGAGGCGGACTCATTAGGGTTTCGACAGTTCGTTTGGTCAAAACCATAATGAGCCGGGGACATTATTTACTAATCCTTTCATTGATAATTTTGTTATGGCTAATTACATTGACCGTTTGACCATCTTGACTTTGTTGACCATTTGACCAAAGTTGACTTGGATCTTCTTAGAAGATCTAAAGTATTCTTTGGTTTTCTTTTTATTTAGTTATGATAATGGTCATGTCATTTGTAGCCATCACCTTTATCTTGATTGGATTTGTAATGATAATGTTTGTGCATTATTGCAACCATGGTTAGCTTTTCTCTTGGTTAAGCTTTTCATTTGCTTATTCTCATTCTCTCTCTTGAAATGAGAAGCTCCATGGTTGCTAGAAAATCTCCTTCTTCTTCCTCCTCTTGATTTCTCCTTTGATCTCATGTGTTGAGAGAAAAAGGATTCTACTTGACAAACACATCCATACATCCTCTCTACACAACCTAGGGCTTCTAGATTAGCAATCTCCTTGCCCTAGTTACCTCGGCTTGAGGTGGAGCTCGGTGTACATCTCTCGGGTGGATCGTCTTCGACTCAAGGAGGCCGCGGAGGTGACCGAAGTCCGGATCAACCATTGAGCAAGCGATGAGAAGAAGAACAAGAAGAGAAGAACATCAAAGAAGAACAACAACAAGAAGTGAAGGAGTTCAAGTTGAGGTATAACCACTTTGCCGAGTAGTTAATTCTTCTTTGCAAGTATGCTAGTTTAGTTTAGCAAAGATCTGGCTTTTACGGTCCATGTTACAAAGTTTAGAAAAATTTTGATTTACCGTTTCCGCAACCCCGAAAGTACCGGGAGAGGTAACGTGGACCTAACAGATACACCCACGACTAGGGACCTTGAAGGATGTACTTATGGACTACCATGTCCCCACTAGTATGATCCGCATCATAGTCCAGGTAGCCAAGTACACATCCTAAGGGCTTTACCAACATGTAACAGAGAGACAATCAGTGTACATGTTTAGGTAAAGAGCAACCAGATAGCATACTATCATGTCGAGCAAGAAAGTCCTCCCTATATATGCCCAAGCATCCACTACAATATACATCCTATGTATAGTAATGGCCTCTAGGGCATACATATAACTAACATTATGTGTTGCAGTGTATGTTATATTGGATTATCGTGTTCTGAAAAGCCGGGGGTTTATATGAGATGAGGGTTTTTATTTTCATTCATGTAAGATTCATTGTATGTAATATTCTTTATTGGGGCATTTTCGGGTTGAGGTTGTGTAAGTGCACGGCGGCGCCCCGGCCGTCAATCCGACGCCGGAATGCGGAAGCGATGATTTACTTTAAACTTTATAACCGGCACCACCGCGCACTATAAACCCGGATCATGCCATTAATCTAGTCCTAGCTAACAAGAGAAGGGTTAGAGAGATATACCGAGCGATCCGTGTCCTTCGGTCTTCTCGTCGTCGTCCCGATCTCCCGCGGAATGTCCGGTCTCCACCTCCTCGCCGGAAGGGCACCACGTCGTCGGCTTCTTTTACGGGCTCCCACCTCTGGACCGAGGCAACTCGGGCAAGAAGCTGGCGAGTCGACGTGCCCAAGATTTACTGTAGAATACGTGTAGTGCTCTATGTCTCTTGGGGTTACTAGGAGTTGCCTTTTTGTGTAGGAAATGAAGTGAACCTTTTGTGGATGAACTTGGGGATTTTGCAAGCATGAAAAGAACCAAAATCCCCTCACTAAAAATTTGGACAGCCCTCCCTCATTTGGCCGGCCATGCAATGGTGAAGGGTTAGAATGAGAGGAATGTTAGAGGCCAAATGAACATGGATCTCTCCAATAATCAAGAGAGAGAAAGGGTTATCATTCAAAGAAATGATCACTAGCCTAAACCAACACTCCATCAACTATCATCACTTCCAAAAGTCATGCCATCATGAAGATAGAAGTCAAGCAATGATGAAGTGAACAAGTCAAGGTCAACAAGAGCTATCATGAAGCAACAAAATGCAAAGAACACCCTCCACTAATGCTTATTTGCACAAATGCAAATAAGCCCTCCTCCACCAATCTTCAGCCAATGAAAGATACAAAGAAATATGGCCGAAACGGAAAACAAACTGGCAACTTCATAAAACTGATCCCGTAATAAATTACAGGAAAACCGCGCTACTGTGTATACACACCCGCATTTGTATTCCGACCGAAATACAAATGCAATGAGACAAAATCTACACTGTGCAATACTAGGATCCGGCTTAAACCAAAGCCCGGTAGTATTAACCATCCGATCCTGATCCGTGCAATACCGCACGTATCTGATCGAACCCTGCCATATCTCCATACGGCCTCTACAACGTTTCGCCCGAAACTTGAGAAACTGGTCTGTGGGGGACTCTGAAGACTCGTCAACACCTTGGTTGTGGATTTAACCACTAGCACGTCAGAGGTATTAGCCTATACGTAACGGGCTACGAGGTATAGACCAAAAGGGACGTCTGTGAGCGAACTCATGCTGACACCATACTGAGCCTGTCAGTGACAATATCCGTACAGTCCGGTCCGTTCGTCTATGAGCATCGCATGGCGGGCCTAGGGGGTTGGTAAAAGTCAGACCCCCAAAAGCGGTACAAGTCGTGTCGGAGTGTAGCCCAGAACACCCTGAGATACTACTGGAATACCTACCAGTAAATCTCCTGCCTTGGCCAAGGACTTTTCATGTACTGGCTCTCCTAGACACAGCGCGACCTCACCCCCAAAACCGGGAGAGACGAACCCCTGCAGATCCGCTCACTGCCTCCATGTGGCTCGGGACTGTACCCAACTAAAACCTATTTGCACGTCTCCTTTGAGCGTGGTAGGGTATTAATCAAAGAACAGTGCGAATTCACACGAGACAAATGACGATCTCAGGTCGATGAACTAACCTGTACACATGTCACCAGGGAACTGCTATCTGACATCAAGTATAATACCAACTAGCAGGTTCCCGACGAGTCCAGTTCGGTATACTCATAACCCAATGAGCACCTGTATACATCTTAGGTGAACCAACAGATACCAGTCGCTTGTGAGACCGGCCACCGTCCCTCGTCGGGGTCCCAACTGTATACACTAGTCTACTCTGGAGTATCGATTCCCTGTGTCGAAACTCCCACGACTAGGGACCATTTAAGGATGTGCTTATAGACTACCAGCTCCCACGTATATGATCGCCCTCATACTGCTGGTAGTCAAGCAAGAATCCTAGGGGCTCTATCAACGTGCAATAGTGACCTGTAAGGTCACCTAAAGCAGTACACGATGATAAAGATAAACCAGATAGCATACTATCATCTTGAGTAAGACTGTCCTACTGGGATAGGTCCTCCCTCAATCATTGCAATTACGTGCCTGTGATCCAATAATTGACTCTGAGGGCACTATCTCCAACAATCTCCCACTTGCACTCAAGGCTAATTATTGTGATGTCGCATACTCACAGCCCGTGTGATACCGAACACCCAACTCCTCTACTTGTCAGTCTCACAAATCCCGTTTGCGAAACTATTACGTTCGAGGAATAGCCTCAGTGAGTGGATCCGCTTTGATGTTTCTTTCTATGTCTCTCTATATCTCAAGTTCACGGAGAAATCCATCTCCCGAAATGAGCAATACCTGTCTTAGAATGTCTGGATTTCTGATGGGACCTAGCTCATAAATGAACTCCAAATCCAAACTTCTTAGACTGTATCGTCAACTGAACTTAATCAGTATCCTGCGCCATCCTTCCTCAGTATTTCCTTGGACCACCTGTCCAAAATACTGCCCCTCGTCAGAAGGAAAACTATAACTCTGACAACCTCCCTGTCGTCCAAGTCACCTTTGAAGCCTGGAAGGATAACTGTTGTTGCGCCACGGCAGCGCCCCGGCCTTCTACTCGAGGCCAAAATGCGGAATCAAAAATTTTCTTAACTTTAAACCGGCGCTACCGCGGACAGTAAACCCGGATCGTAACCATTAACCTAAACTTAGCTATCAAGAGAATGGGGTAGAAGCTATACCAAGCGATCCGTGTCCTTCGGTCTTCGTCTCCACTCCGATCTCCCGCGGAATCTCTGTCCGTCACCTCGTCGTCGGAAAGGGCACCACGTAGCCGGATTCTTTTACGGGCTCCCACCTCTGGACCGAGGCAACTCGGGCGCGAAGTTGGCAAGCCGACGCGTCCAAGGGTACTGTAGGTGTAGTGTAGAAATGGTTGTCTCATTTGGGGTAGTGAGGTTGCCATTGGGTGACGGAAGAATCAAAGAACTTTGGAGAAGGGTTTATGATTTTGGAGCATGCAAATGAGATGATCTAATTTCCCTCATCAAAAATGAAAACCTCTCTCTCTCTCCCACAAAGTGGCCGGCCCCTATATGATAGAATGAGGAGAGAAAAACCCAAAACCATTAAGGGAGGTAATGGTAGGAAAAGTAGAGGGTGACCACATCCATGGGCAATGATAACAAGGTCAAATCTAAATCAAGATCAACTCTAATCACAAAGAAATGATATATAAAGCATCTCATGATGATAGAAGCCACAAATGCAAGAAACCCCCTCCACAATAAGTTATTTGCAAACATGCAAATAACCCCCTCCACCAGAAATGTCCGGCCGCGAAGGAACAAAGGAAAACTGGCCGGAACGGAATGCGAACTGGCAACTTCAGAAAACTGATCCCGTAATAAATTACAGGAAAACCCCGCGACTGCATATACATGCCCGCATTTGTATTCCCACTGAATACAAATGCAAAGAGATAAAATCTACACTGTCTAATACTAGGATCCGGCTTAAGCCAAAGCCGTCTAGTAAAAACCGTCCGATCACGATCCGTGCAATACCGCACGTATCTGATCGAACCCTGCCATATCTCCATACGACCTCTACAGCGTTTTGCCCGAAACTTGAGTAACTGAGTATGGTGGACTCTTAAGACTCGTCAATACTATGGCTGTGGATTTAACCACTAGCACGTCAGAGGTATTAGCCATACGTGACGTGCCACCAGCTATTGACCAAAAGGGACGTCGATGAGCGAACTCATCCTGACACCCTACTGAGCTTGTCAGTGACAATATCCGTACAGTCCGGTCCGTTCGTCTATGAGTATCGCATGGCGGGCCTAGGAGGTTGGTAAAAGTCAGACCCCCAAAAGCGGTACAAGTCGTGTCGGAGTGTAGCCCAGAACACCCTGAGATACTACTGGAATACCTACCAGTAAATCTCCTGCCTCGGCCGAGGGCTTTGTGTAATGGCTCTCCTAGACACAGCGCGACCTCACCCCCAATACCGGGAGAGACGAACCCCTGCAGATCCGCTCACTGCCTCGATGTGGCTCGGGACTGTACCCAACTAAAACCTATTTGCACGACTCCTTTGAGCCGTGGTAGGGTAGTAATCAAAGTACAGTGGGCACTCACATGAGAAAAATGATGATCTCAGGTCGATGAACTAACCTGTACACATGTCACCAGGGAACTGCTATCTGACGTCTGGTATAATCCCAACTAGAAGGTTCCCGGCAAGTCCTGTCCGGTGTACTCATAACCCAATGAGCACCTGTATACATCTTAGGTGATCCAACTGACACCAGTGGTTTGTGAGACCGGCCACCGCCCCTCGTCGGGGTCTCGACTGTATACACTAGTCTACTCTGGAGAATCGATGCCCTGTCTCGAAACTCCCACGACTAGGGACCTTTTAAGGATGTGCTTATAGACCCCAGCTCCCACGTATATGATCGCCCTCATACTGCTGGTAGTCAAGCAAGAATCCTAGGGGCTCTATCAACGTGCAATAGCGACTCGTAAGGTCGCATAAAGCAGTACACGATGATAAAGATAAACCAGATAGCATACTATCATCTTGAGTAAGACTGTCCTACCGGGATAGGTCCTCCCTCAATCATTGCAATCACGTGCCTGTGATCCAATAATTGACTCTGAGGGCACTATCTCCAACAATCTCCCACTTGCACTCAAGGCTAATTATTGCGATGTCGCATACTCACAGCCCGTGTGATACCAAACACCCAACTCCTCTACTAGTCAGTCTCACAAAGCTCGTTTGCGAAACTATTACGTTCGAGGAATAGCCTCAGTGAGTGGATCCGCACTGATGTTTCTTTCTATGTCTCTCTTTATCTCAAGTTCGCGGAGAAAACCATCTCCCGAAATGAGCAATACCTGTCTTAGAATGTGTCTGGATATCTGATGGGACGTAGCTCATAAATGAACTCCAAATCCAAACTTCTTAGACTGTATCGTCAACTGAACTTAATCAGTATCCTGCGCCATGCCTTCCCTCAGTATCCACCTGGACCATCTGTCCAAAATACCGCCCCTCGCCAGAGGGAAAACTATAACTCTGACAGTCACTCTGCCGTCCAGGTCACCTTGGAAGCCTGGAATGATAACCGTCTCTAGAACGAGGCTGTCGTTATCATATCCCTAGAACACGCACTTATGTCCTAAAACTGCTTCCGATCGTTTCTCCAGGATTGGATTAATGTCAACTTATTGCATCTACTGCAAGAACAACATCTGGTGTGGTACTTGACATCTCATGATTGACTCAATTGCCTAAGCAAGTGATCTGCCCATCATGCACATCCCTCTCTACTTTAGTCTATAAGACACCTTTAGAGAGGGTGACTCCATCATCTGCAGGTACACTACCGTGCCAGGAGTCGTCCATTCTAAATACTCATAGAATGCTGTCTAAGTACCCAGATTGGGATACTTCCCAAATCTAGATCTAATACCAAAGATCCAGTAACCAGAATGTCTGATATAATATCCAAGTCCTATGTGGAGAAATCACTGTGTGACGACCAAAGAATAACCGATCGTAGTATAGGAATTTCACTTCCTACTCTGTGTATGTCATCCAAATACTAGGACATCACACCCTACTACCTTCTTGACAGATCCATCCCCTATTCTGATGAAGTCAAACCTATGACTGTCGCATCAGAAATAGATGATCTATCTCCGCTATATCTGCTTTAGTCTATAAATAGACATAAGCCACCTGTCCACCAATGCTTCCGCTGCTCCCACTGACTATGACAACCCGCTGGCAGAGTCATATAGACGTACACTTCTAAAGAAAGTTTAGAACGACTCTATACTCATCATTCTGCCGGGTCTCACAGTCTGGAACAACAGCAATGGCAAGTCTGGGTAAACAAGAACCTCCCTGCCACTGTCCTTGAGCATACCGAAGTACCTCTCGAGTGCCTGAGGTTACCCACCGTATCTGCGGAGTGGCCAATGGAATGTCAATACAGATTGAATCTTTAGGTTCTTATCAAATTTTCAGTAATCGTTTGCGGTTCTGGAATCACTTCCAGTTCTACCATACTCCCGCCACTGTTTTCTGAAAAAATCCATTTTTCTTAAAACCGTGGCGAGTCTAGAACAATATCACTATTGATCTTCCAGATGGTAGAAAGTCAACCCTCTTCATAGCCTGGGTCAACCAACAAACAGCCATTACAGAAACATGCCTTGAGTTATCTAGAGTCTGGTTTTATGCATAAGCCGGACAACTCCCCGTACCTTGACAATGTCAAGATATGAACTGTACTATATCCAATATAGAAACAGAGGCACTGATTTAATTGAACCAGATTCAAATCATGCAGCTGTCTCCAGTGCATGTCAACTAAATGGAAAGAGGCCGATCAGCATTACTCAACTTAGGAGTACTTCCAATTATGAGTAACCTGAAAGAGAAGCAAGTTCTCTTAATCGTTACTATCAACTGAATGCCATTCACAAGTATCTACATCTTCGATCACCTTGAAGAATCACGATACTTGCAATACCTGGTTCTTTACTTTACTCATATACCTATAACTTCTCAAAATTCAGACCCTGTGTTTCTACGAAACACCTGTCTAAGAACTAGAGAAGTCATAAGTAAACAGAATATAGTACGAGGACCAACCCCTCTGTCCTAATGGACACTGGACAACATACAATACTCTGTATAAGTCCCCTGAGTCTAGTGACTCATTCACTGTATGTCGTAGGTTGAAAACTGTACTATGGTTATGAAGAATTACACCGATGTTCAATGCTCCTTACCTAACCATCCACTGATATAGGTAAATGTCATAGACATAATTTCAAAAAAGGTATATCTCACTCTATGAACATAGACGTACAGATATATCAATTTGAAACTGGTGCATAACAACGGATATTCAAAACCAAAAATTTGTCGTCCGGCAAACAATCCTGGTGACTTCCGCAAATATCACCGATTACAAAGAATCCCGATATAATGAGGATGATCACCTAATTCCCAATAACTTACTCCTACTCATCATCTGTAAAACCATACAGATGTGAAAATCATACCTGATAAATACATACCCTGGAGCAAGTGTCTAATTAGGAAATCAGTTTTCTTTTAACAGTACACAGTGAAACTGAAACATTGAAATGTTTCGATGGGGTATCCTGGTATTCCTAGCAATGCCTCTTCCAGATTCACAACTGTAACCGTATACTTCTTTGCCATCTCTCAAAATCCCTTCATATGTCTTTAGTCATTACCTTCTGTACACCCCTTTAGGCCAAATAGTTTTCTTCCTTCCCTACCGTTCGGCACCAGCCTATGGTTTGGAAGAAGACTATCCAATAAGCATAATGGGTGTACTGTCCTAATCCTGTGAGCACTCGCAATGCGAGAGAAGGTGAAGATAAAAGACAACCGAATAAACCTTATTCCTATTTCTCCTGAACCAGGATCCATCCCCGAACTGGAACAAGTTCCTTTCGAGTTCGTATATAACCATACGATGGATTATCCAATAAACTTGGGATCTTCGTAGTGATACGGAGTGTCCTGGAGAAATACAAAGGTGATTTAAGATTGGCGAAGAAATATTTGGTTTGGTCGTGAATAGCAGTCGCAATTTACTTTGCCCTCTTACTAATACCTTTCTTTGTCTTTACATAATACCTTCTGTACACCTTTTAGGCTAATTGGTTTTCTTCATTTCCTACCGTTCGGCACCAGCCTAAGGTTTGGAAGAAGACTATCCAATTTGCGTAATAGGTGTACTATCTCCTAAACTAAGGAGTACTCGCAACCTGAGAGAAGGTAAAAGAAAAGACAACTGAATAGTCCTATCCATTTTCTCCAGAACCAGAAACCATCCTCGAATAAATTCCTTTGAGTTCGTATATAACCATACGATGGTTTTGTCCAATGGAAGTGGACGTTCGTAGTAATACGGGGTGTCCTGGAGAAAAGGGTAAAAGTAGGAGTGGCAATGAGGTTTGCAACTCTGACAATCCAAAAACCAATGTTTATGAAGGTTCGGTCAACTTGGTCACTGAGTCATAGTCTAGGGTCGGGTCAATGGTCACTGCCAAAGAGAGAGAGGAAAGAAACACTCAGCGTGCACTCTAACCTAGATTAGAATGGTTATCAATTTATCTAATCTGGAAACCTCCCACTGTAACCTCAAATTCTCCTCCAAATCTGAAAGAAGAATTAGTCGGAATCACCCGAGGAGTAAACCAAGTCATCAGTGGGAATCGGGATCGAACTATCATCGCATGATAACGTGACGGAGTCCACTCACGTTATCACACTCCAGAAGGTATGCGCATGCCTGGCAAGTTTCAGTTTCTTTAGAAACACCCGATGTGATTTTTACCCCAAGCGGCTTATGATCTTGACTAGGTCAACAAACCATAAACCGCCAGTCAAGTTCAACCCGTCATTATTCTGGATTGCATTAAACCCACCCGTACGTGCCCTTGACTAGGTCAACAAGGCCGCACGACTGTCCTAACCAATCCCACTTATGCAACAAACAAGTACCACTTAGCTACCGAACACTACGTCTTGACTAGGTCAACAAACGCAGCACGAATACTAAATAATACCCGTAGGAAATGACGGAGGGCTACGGCTGGTTTTTGGCGAAAAACGTTTAACGTAATGAACTTGATATCGTTGAAGGAACTGCATAGCTTTTATTAAAATATAGTGGCGAAAACCTTTGCTAAAGAGGTCACTCCCGGTGAAGGGATCTCGGCTTTTTCCCCGTAGAATGAGGTGCAGGATATTCTAACTGAATACCACGATGCAAAGCAAAAGTAATTGGCTATAGTGAAGTTATTGCCCTGACGCAAACTTCTGTCCAAGGGGTCACTCCCGGTGAAGGGATCTCGGCCCTTGCCTCGTCGACTGAGGAGCAGGATATTCTAACTGAATACCACTGTGCAAAACAAAAGTGAACGCCCTTGCAATAACAGCTTTTTGAAAAAGTGTTCCAACAACATCAGAATAGGTTTGTTTATCTTGCATTGATCCGAATCAACGCAGTCCCATCAATTGATCACACCACAAAAGAAAGAAAATAATGATGTACGTATATGCCATCCGCATTCGCCACTGGGTCCCGTCATCACCCGTTAGGTTACTTAACTAAAGACAGAGCGGGGACTGGACTAGCGCGGATGCAAAACATATACAACATCTACTAGTATATATATAATATATAATTTTCACTCAAGGCGTGATAAAATGCAACATCACAGAAATGTATAGCATCACAGAACAATACAGATATCTGGGATCCCCAGGTTTCACAGAGCCGCTACAGAAACCCGACGTTCCCCTAGTCGTGTAGATAGCCGCGCAATGAAAATCCTAGACCCCTACGGGCGCGGCAAGTTACCCGCCAAAACCTGAAGCGAGGCAGCCCCCTTCAGCAACGTGAATGGACCACCCAGCACTTCACTGAATTCGGTAACTTGGGCACCCCTCCTTGGTCAACCTGTACCCCCTACGAGTACGGCGAACAGCCCGCCAATTCTAGAGTAAGGCCCCCTCCGTCTCAACGCCATGAGATGCGGGCTCGTTGCCCTCTAGAACCCGGCTATCCGTGCACCCCTCCGCGGGGTAAACCTAGTACAGAAAATAAACTATACATACAACGGGTACATCGACCGCAACCTGGTCGTGCCCCAAAAGAATAATACAAACAGGCAGTGACGGCAGTCCACATGTCGGACGCTCGCCCAGCAATATCAAATGTACATATAAAATAAAACTGTGCTACCACTGCAACCAGGCTATCCCCACGACCGATCCGCAACATCACAGCACAAACACAGAACATCAACGTGAATGTCATGTTCGCAAATCCGTCTAACCGGGATATAGCAGTTAGACAGGATTTACCGATCAAACGACATTCACGGTCGCAGATATAATGTAAATACTGTGAACTAATATGTTTGAAACATTCGATCGATCAAATATTACCAAGTGGGCCCCAAAGCATTACTGTAGCACATAAAGAAATTCTAGGCCCAAACAAAGTATACCATAAACCCCTATTTTCAGCCCAAAAGCACACTGCAAAAAATTGGTGAAGTGAAGCCAACATCCTGCGGCGGAACCGCGGCCAAATAGGGGTTATGTCCGCGGTTCCGCAGTCGTATGGAAGGATCAAGTTACTAAAATTTTACAGTGTTCTTATAATTCAATGTACATCATTCTGAAATAACCTGAAAAAATTTTGGAGCCAAAAAAATTTCGACAGAAACTGATATACATGAAAATGCGGTTTTGGGATTTTTGTTCGATTGAAAATGTAAACACATTAGACAAAGCTAGACTAGGTTAATGGCGTGTCTCTAATACCATGTTGCGCCACGGCAGCGCCCCGGCCTTCTACTCGAGGCCAAAATGCGGAATCAAAAATTTCCTTAACTTTAAACCGGCGCTACCGTGGACAATAAACCCGGATCGTAACCATTAACATAAACTTAGCTATCAAGAGAATGGGGTAGAAGCTATACCAAGAAATCCGTGTCCTTCGGTCTTCGTCTCCACTCCGATCTCCCGCGGAATCTCTGTCCGTCACCTCCTCGTCGGAAAGGGCACCACGTAGCGGGATTCTTTTACGGGCTCCCACCTCTGGACCGAGGGAACTCGGGCGCGAAGTTGGCAAGCCGACGCAACCAAGGGTACTGTAGGTGTAGTGTAGAAATGCTTGTCTCATTTGGGGTTGTGAGGTTGCCATTGGGTGATGGAAGAATCAAAGAACTTTGGAGAGGGGTTTATGATTTTGGAGCATGCAAATGAGATGATCTAATTTCCCTCATCAAAAATGAAAACCTCTCTCTCTCTCCCACAAAGTGGCCGGCCCCTATATGATAGAATGAGGAGAGAAAAACCCAAAACCATGAAGGGAGGTAATGGTAGGAAAAGTAGAGGGTGACCACATCCCTGGGCAATGATAACAAGGTCAAATCTAAATCAAGATCAACTCTAATCACAAAGAAATGATGTATAAAGCATCTCATGATGATAGAAGCCACAAATGCAAGAAACCCCCTCCACAATAAGTTATTTGCAAACATGCAAATAACCCCGTCCACCAGAAAAGTCCGGCCGCGAAGGAACAAAGGAAAACTGGCCGGAACGGAATGCGAACTGGAAACTTCAGAAAACTGACCCCATAATAAATTACAGGAAAACCCCGCGACTGCATATACATGCCCGCATTTGTATTTCCACTGAATACAAATGCAAAGAGACAAAATCTACACTGTCTAATACTAGGATCCGGCTTAAGCCAAAGCCGGCTAGTAAAAACCGTCCGATCACGATCCGTGCAATACCGCACGTATCTGATCGAACCCTGCCATATCTCCATACGACCTCTATAGCGTTTCGCCCGAAACTTGAGTAACTGAGTGTGGTGGACTCTTAAGACTCGTCAATACTATGGCTGTGGATTTAACCACTAGCACGTCAGAGGTATTAGCCATACGTGACGGGCCACCAGATATTGACCAAAAGGGACGTCGATGAGCGAACTCATCCTGACACTCTACTGAGCTTGTCAGTGACAATATCCGTACAGTCCGGTCTGTTCGTCTATGAGTATCGCATGGCGGGCCTAGGGGGTTGGTAAAAGTCAGACCACCAAAAGCGGTACAAGTCGTGTCGGAGTGTAGCCCAGAACACCCTGAGATACTACTGGAATACCTACCAGTAAATCTCCTGCCTCGGCCGAGGGCTTTGTGTAATGGCTCTCCTAGACACAGCGCGACCTCACCCCCAATACCGGGAGAGACGAACCCCTGCAGATCCGCTCACTGCCTCCATGTGGCTCGGGACTGTACCCAACTAAAACCTGTTTGCACGACTCCTTTGAGCCGTGGTAGGGTAGTAATCAAAGTACAGTGGAAACTCACACGAGACAAATGACGATCTCAGGTCGATGAACTAACCTGTACACATGTCACCAGGGAACTGCTATCTGACGTCTGGTATAATCCCAACTAGCAGGTTCCCGGCGAGTCATGTCCATTGTACTCATAACCCAATGAGCACCTGTATACATCTTAGGTGATCCAACTGACACCAGTGGCGGCCCTCGTCAGGGTCTCGACTGTATACACTAGTCTACTCTAGAGAATCGATTCCCCGTCTCGAAACTCCCACGACTAGGGACCTTTTAAGGATGTGCTTATAGACCCCAGCTCCCACGTATATGATCGCCCTCATACTGCTGGTAGTCAAGCAAGAATCCTAGGGGCTCTATCAACGTGCAATAGCGACTCGTAAGGTCACCTAAAGCAGTACACGATGATAAAGATAAACCAGATAGCATACTATCATCTTGAGTAAGACTGTCCTACCGGGATAAGTCCTCCCTCAATCATTGCAATCACGTGCCTGTGATCCAATAATTGACTCTGAGTGCACTATCTGCAACAACTGTCTCCCGAATGAGGCTGTCGTTATCATATCCCTAGAACATCCACTTATGTTCTAAAACTGCTTCCGACTGTTTCACCAGGATTGGATCAATGTCAACTTATTGCATCTAGTGCAAAAACAACATCTGGTGTGGTACTTGACATCTCATGATTGACTCAATTGCCTAAGCAAGTGATCTGCCAATCATGCACATCCCTCTCCCCTTTAGTCTGTAAGACACCTTTAGAGAGGGTGACTCCATCATCTGCAGGTACACTACCATGCTTGGAGTCGTCCATTCTAAATACTCATAGAATGCTGTCTAAGTACCCTTAATTGGGAAACCCCCCAAATCTAGATCTAAAACCATAGATCTAGAAACCAGTATGTCTGATATAATGTTCAAGTCCCATGTGGAGAAACCACTGTGTGACGACCAAAGTATTACCGATCGTAGTATAGGAATATCATTTCCTACTCTGTGTATGTCATCCAAATACCAGGACATCACACCCTACTACCTTCTTAACAGATCCCTCCCATATTCTGACGAAGTCAAACCTATGACTGTCATGTCAGAAATAGATGATCTATCTCCGTTATATCTGCTTTAGTTTATAAATAGACATAAGCCACTTCTCCACCAATGCTTCCGCTGCTCCCACTGACCACGACAACCCTCTGACAGAGTCATATAGACGTACACTTCTAAAGCTAGTTCAGAACAACGCTATACTCATCTTCCTGCCGGGTCTCATAGTCTGGAACAACAGCAATGGCAAGTCTGGGTAAACAAGAACCTCCCCGCTACCGTCCTTGAGGCTGCCGAAGTACCTCTCGAGCGCCTGAGGTTACCCACCATATCTGCGGAGTGGCTAATGGAATGTCAAAATAGATTGAATCATTAGGTTCTTATCAAATTTTCAGTAATCGTTTGCGGTTCTAGAATCACTTCCAGTTCTACCATACTCCCACTGCTGTTTTCTAAAAAAATCCATTTTTGTTAAAACCGTGGTGAGTCAAGAACAATATCACTATTGATCTTCCAGATGGTAGAAAGTCAACCCTCGTCATAGCCTGGGTCAACCCACAAACAGCCATTACAGAAACGTGCCTTGAGTTATCCAGAGTCTGGTTTTAAGCATAAGCCGGACAACTCCCCGTACCTTAATATCTTTAAGATACGAACTGTTCTATATCCAATATAGGACCAGAGGCACTGATTTAATTGAACCAGATTCAAATCATGCAGCTGTCTCCAGCGCATGTCAACTAAATGGAAGGAGGCCAATCAGCGTTACTCAACTTAGGAATGCTTCCAATTATGAGTAACTGAAAGAGAAGCAAGTTCTCTTAATATTCATCACTATCAACTGAATACCATACACAAGTATCTACATCTTCGATCACCTTGAAGAATCCCGATACTTGCAACACCTGGTTCTCTACTTTATTCATATACATATAACTTCTCAAAATTCGGACCTTGCGTTTCTACGAAACACTTGTCTAAAAACTAGAGAAGTCATAAGTAAATCGAATATAGTACGAGGACCAACCCCTCTGTCCTAATGGACACTGGACAACATATAATCCTCTGTATAAGTCCTCTGAGTCTAACAACTCATTCCCTGTGTGTCGTAGGTTGAAAACTGTACTTATGGTTAAGAAGAATTACACCGCTGTTTAATACTCCTTACCTAACCATCCACTGATATAGGTAAATGTCATCGACATAATTTCAAAAAGGTATATCTCACTCTATGAAAATAGACGTACAGATATATCAATTTGAAATTGGTGCACAACAACGGATATTCAAAACCAAAAATTTGCCGTCCGGCAAACAATCCAGGTGAATTCCTTAAATATCACCAATTACAACGAATTCCGATATAATGAGGATGATCACCTAATTCCCAATAACTTACTCCCACTCATCATCTGTAAAACTATACAGATGTGAGAATCATACCTGGTAAATACATACCCTGGAGCAAGTTTCTAATCGGGAAATCAGATTTCCTTTAACAGTACACAGTGAAGCTGAAACATTGAAATGTTTCGATGGGGTATCCCGGGTATTCCTAATAATGCCTCTTCCATTATCCAGATTCATGACTGTAACCGTATAATTCTCTGCCACCTCTCCAAATCCCTTCATATGTCTTTAGTCATTACCTTCTGTACACCCCTTTAGGCCAAATGGTTTTCTTCCTTCCCTACCGTTCGGCACCAGCCTATGGTTTGGAAGAAGACTATCCAATAAGCATAATGGGTGTACTGTCCTAATCCTAGGAGCACTCGCAATGCGAGAGAAGGTGAAGATAAAGGACAACTGAATAAACTTTATTCCTATTTCTCCTGAACCAGAATCCATCCCCGAACTGGAACAACTTCCTTTCGAGTTCGTATATAACCATACGATGGAATATCCAATAAACTGTGGATCTTCGTAGTGATACGGAGTGTTCTGGAGAAATACAAAGGTGAAGTGGGAGTGGTAATGAAATACTTGGTTTGGTCGTGAATAGCAGTCGCAATTTACTTTGCCCTCTGATCCCTTTCTTTGTCTTTACATAATACCTTCTGTACACCGTTTAGGCTAATTGGTTTTCTTCATTCCCCACCGTTCGGCACCAGCCTAAGGTTTGGAAGAAGACTATCCAATTTGCGTAATGGGTGTACTATCTCCTAAACCAAGGAGTACTCGCAACCTGAGAGAAGGTAAAAGGAAAAGACAACTGAATAGTCCTATTCGTTTTCTCCAGAACCGGAAACCATCCTCGAATAAATCCCTTCGAGTTCGTATATAACCATACGATGGTTTTGTCCAATGGAAGTGGACGTTCGTAGTAATACGGGGTGTCCTGGAGAAAAGGGTAAAAGTAGGAGTGGTAATGAGGTTTGCAACTCTGACAATCCAAAAGCCAGTGTTTAAGAAGGTTCGGTCAACTTGGTCACTGAGTCATAGTCTAGGGTCGGGTCAATGGTCGCTGCCAAAGAGAGAGAGAAAAGAAACACTCAGCGTGCACTCTAACCTAGATCAGAATGGTTACCAATTTATCTAATCTGGAAACCTCCCACTGTACCGTCAAATTCTCCTCCAAACAAAAAAGAAGAATTAGTCGGGATGTCCGGAGGAGTAAACCAACTCATCGGTGGGAATCGGGATCCAACTATCACCGTATGATAAAGTGACGGAATCCGCTCACGCTATCATACTCCAGAAGGTATGCGCATATCTGGCAAGTTTCAGTTTCTTTTGAAACTCCCGATGTGATTTTTGCCCCATGCTCTTATGACCTTGACTTTGGCCAACAAATCATAAGTCACATGTCAAGTTCTACCCGTCATTCTCCAGGTTAATTTGAGCCCACCCGCACAAGCCCTTGACTTTGGCCAACAAGGCTATACGACTGCCCCAAACCAACGCATCTATCTATGCTGCATATGAATACCCATTAGCTATCAAACACTGTGCCTTGACTTTGGCCAACAAACACAGCTTGAATACTATTGACTACCCATATGAAACGACGGAGGGCTACGAATGGTTTCTGGCGAAAACCTTTAACGTAATGAACTTGATATCGTTGAAGGAACCGGATAGCTTTTTAAAAATATAGTGACGAAAACCTTTGCTAAAGAGGTCACTCCCGGTGAAGGGATCTCGGCACTTTCCCCGTAGAATGAGGTGCAGGATATTCCAACTGAATACCACTATGCAAAGTAAAAGTAATCGGCTATAGTGAAGTTATTGCCCTGACGCAAACTTCTGTCCAAGGGGTCACTCCTGGTGAAGGGATCTCGGCCCTTGCCTCGTCGACTGAGGAGCAGGATATTCCAACTGAATACCACGATGCAAAACAAAAGTGAACGTCCTTGCAATAACAGCTTTTTGAAAAAGTGTTCCAACAACATCAGATTAGGTTTGTTTTTAACTTGCATTGATCCGAATCAACGCAGTCCCATCAATTGATCACACCACAAAGAACGAAAATAATGACGTACGTATATGCCATCCGCATTCGCCACTGGGTCCCGTCATTACCCGTTAGGTTAGCTAACTAACGACAGAGCGGGGACTGGACTAGCGCGGATGCAAAACATATACAACATCTACTAGTATATATATCAATATATAATATTTCGTTCAAGGAGTGATAAAATGCAACATCAAAGAAATGTACAGCATCACAGAACAATACAGATATCTGGGATCCCGGGTTTCACAGAGCCGCTACTGAAACCCGACGTTCCCCTGGTCGTGTGGATAGCCTGTGCAATGAAATCCTAGACCCCTACGGGCGCGGCAGGTTACCCGCCAAAACCTGAAGCGAGGCAGCCCCCTTCAGCAACGTGAATGGACCACCCAGCACTTCACGGAATCCGTTAACTTGGGCACCCTCCTGGGTCAACCTGTACCCCCTACGAGTGCGGCGAATAGCCCGCCAATTCTAGAGTGAAGCCCCCTCCGTCTCAATGCCATGAGATGTGGGCTTGTTTCCCTCTAGAACCCGGCTATCCGTGCACCCCTCCGCAGGGCAATCCTAGTACAGAAAGTAAAATATACATACAACGGATACATCGACCGCAATCTGGTCGTGCCCCAAAAGAATAATATACAAACAGGCTGTGACGACAGTCCACATGTCGGACGCTCGCCCCGCAATATCAAATGTACATAATACAACAAAAACTGTACTAGCATTGTATTCAGGCTATCGCCCACAACCAATCCGCAACATCACAGCACAATCACAGAACATCAACGTGAATGTCACGTTCGCAAATCCGTCTAACCGGGCTATAGCAGTTAGACAGGATTTACCGATCAAGTGACATTCACGGTCCCAGATATAATGTAAATACTGTGAACTAATGTGTTTAAAATTTTCGATCGATCAAATTTACCCAAGTGGGCCCCAAGCACTACTCTAGCACTCACAGAATATCTGGGCCCAAAAGGAATGTTCCAAAACCCTATTTTCACCCAAAAAGCCCTCTGTGAAAAATTGGACCAATGAACAGTCAATACTGCGGCGGAACCGCGGCCAATACATGGGTTTGGCCGCGGTTCCGCGGTGATATGGTGACGTCACGCGACCAAATTTTCTCAGACTGCTTAGAATTCACTGTACATCATTCTGCAACATATTGAAAAAAATTTCGAGCCAGAAAAAAAACGACAGAAAACTGATGCAAAGAAAACTCGGGTTTTTGGAATTTTGTTCGATCGAAAGTGTAAACAAATTAGACAGAGCTAGACTAGGTTAATGGCGAGGCTCTGATACCACTGTAAGTGCACGGCGGCGCCCCGGCCGTCAATCCGACGCCGAAATGCGGAAGCGATGATTTACTTTAAACTTTATAACCAGCACCACCGCGCACTATAAACCCGGATCGTGCCATTAATCTAGTCCTAGCTAACATAAGAAGGGTTAGAGAGATATACCGAGTGATCCGTGTCCTTCGGTCTTCTCGTCGTCGACCCGATTTGCCGCGGAATGTCCGGTCTCCACCTCCTCGCCGGAAGGGCACCATGTCGCCGGCTTCTTTTACGGGCTCCCACCTCTGGACCGAGGCAACTTGGGCACGAAGCTGGTGAGTCGACGTGCCCAAGATTTGCTGTAGAATACGTCTAGTGCTCTATGTCTCTTGGGGTTACTAGGAGTTGCCTTTTTGTGGAGGAAATGAAGTGAACCTTTTGTGGATGAACTTGGGGATTTTGCAAGCATGAAAAGAACCAAAATCCCCTCACTAAAAATTTGGACAGCCCTCCCTCATTTGGCCGGCCATGCAATGGTGAAGGGTTAGAATGAGAGGAATGTGAGAGGCCAAATGAATATGGATCTCTCCAATAATCAAGAGAGAGAAAGGGTTATCATTCAAAGAAATGATCACTAGCCTAAACCAACACTCCATCAACTATCATCACTTCCAAAAGTCATGCCATCATGAAGATAGAAGTCAAGCAATGATGAAGTGAACAAGTCAAGGTCAACAAGAGCTATCATGAAGCAACAAAATGCAAAGAACACCCTCCACTAATGCTTATTTGCACAAATGCAAATAAGCCCTCCTCCACCAATCTTCGGCCAATGAAAGATACAAAGAAATATGGCCGAAACGGAAAACAAACTGGCAACTCATAAGACTGATCCCGTAATAAATTACAGGAAAACCCCGCTACTGTGTATACACACCCGCATTTGTATTCCAACCGAAATACAAATGCAATGAGACAAAATCTACACTGTGCAATACTAGGATCCGGCTTAAACCAAAGCCCGGTAGTATTATCCGTCCGATCCTGATCCTTGCAATACCGCACGTATTTGATTGAACCCTGCCATATCTCCATACGGCCTCTACAGCGTTTGCCCGAAACTTGAGAAACTGGTCTGTGGGGGACTCTGAAGACTCGTCAACACCTTGGTTGTGGATTTATCCACTAGCACGTCAGAGGTATTAGCCTATACGTAACGGGCTGCCAGGTATTGACCAAAAGGGACATCTATGAGCGAACTCATGCTGACACCCTACTGAGCCTGCCATTGATAATATCCGTTTAGTCCGGTCCGTTCGTCTATGAGCATCGCATGGCGGGCCTAGGGTATTGGTAAAAGTCAGACCCCCAAAAGCGGTACAAGTCGTTTCGGAGTGTAGCCCAGAACACCCTGAGATACTACTGGAATACCTACCAGTAAATCTCCTGCCTTGGCCAAGGACTTTTCATGTACTGGCTCTCCTAGACACAGCACGACCTCACCCCCAATACCGGGAGAGACGAACCCCTGCAGATCCGCTCACTGCCTCCATGTGGCTCGGGACTGTACCCAACTAAAACCTGTTTGCACGTCTCCTTTGAGCGTGGTAGGGTAGTAATCAAAGCACAGTAGGAACTCACACGAGACAAATGACGATCTCAGGTCGATGAACTAACCTGTACACATGTCACCAGGGAACTGCTATCTGACATCAGGTATAATACCAACTAGCAGGTTCCCGGCGAGTCCACTCCGGTGTACTCATAACCCAATAAGCACATGTATACATCTTAGGTGAACCAACTGACACCAGCGGCTTGTGAGACCGACCACCGCCCCTCGTCGGGGTCTCGACTGTATACACTAGTCTACTCAGGAGTATCGATGCCCTGTCTCGAAACTCCCACGACTAGGGACCATTTATGGATGTGCTTATAGACTACCAGCTCCCACGTATATGATCGCCCTCATACTGCTGGTAGTCAAGCAAGAATCCTAGGGGCTCTATCAACGTGCAATAGTGACCTGTAAGGTCACCTAAAGCAGTACACGATGATAAAGATAAACCGGATAGCATACTATCATCTTGAGTAAGACTATCCTACTGGGATAGGTCCTCCCTCAATCATTGAAATAACGTGCCTGTGATCCAATAATTGACTCTGAGGGCACTATCTCCAACAGGTTGTTGTCACCATTGTATATTATTTACTTTTCCGCATTAGGTAGACCCAAGGAGGGGAGCATAAGTAACCGGGTTCTAGGGTCCACTAGGAGGCCATCTCGAGGAGTCGAGACCGGGTCTCTTAACCCTAGAATTGGCTGTGTTGCTTGCCGCTCTCGTAGGGGTCTAGGGATGTGGGTTTGGCTATTCATCGTGACCGCGGAATCCGTGTTTTATACAGGCTCGATGTAAAACACGGACGTCCTAGTATATCCAATATTTCATATGTTATCTTCTGCTGCAATGTTCTGTGATGACATCATATTACAGCCTGAGACGAATGCTTATACTATATATATGATATATAAATATTACAGATTTCGTTTCTTCTGTAATGCTTAGGAAGCATAACTGATGGGATTTATTAATGAGCTTAATAAAAGAAAAGAAACCTAAAAGATATTGTAGAATCAAAACTTTATAAAAAGGGTAGCTACAGTCTTGCTTTGCACAGCGATATATATGATATACCCTGCACCTTATTCGATGAGGAAAGAGCCGAGATCCCTTCACCGGCAGTGGCCTCTTTAGCAAAACTGGCAGATGCTACAAACTTGCGGTTTAGTTTTTGATTGCTTCTATAGTTCTTGCTTTGCACAGTGGTATATATAATATACCCTGCACCTTATTCGATGGGGAAAGAGCCGAGATCCCTTCACCGGGAGTGACCTCTTTAGCGAAACTAGAAAAGCCTCAAAAACACTCCTTTTGAAAACCACATGTTTCTACAACGATATCATGTTCATTACAAAATAGGTTTTCTGAAAAACCTTTCGTAGCCCTCCGTCATTTCAGATAAGTCCTACTTAGTATTCGTACAATGTTTGTTGACCTCCGTCAAGGCGTAGTGTGCGGTAGCTAACTAGTATTTATCTTTTTAATGCATATGATGCAGATTGGATTAGGGTAGTCGTGCGGCCTTGTTAACCTCCCTCAAGGGTCGTGCGGGTGGGTCTGATTTAATCAAGAAATGACGGGTTGAACTTGACTAGCACCCTATGATTTGTTGACCTCCGTCAAGGTCATGGGATACTTGGGGCAGAATATAATCTGGAATTTCAAATGTTGAAATTTGTAATGTGATTGCATACCTTCTATGAGATAGAAGGATCCTGATACCCACTGCGAGTAAGAGTTACTCCTGCGAGAATTTTACACAAGATAATTAGACGATCAAGTAGGTGTCAAGAAAGGTGTTAACGGGGTTATGCCTCTGGGAAAACGAGGTTTATTTTAATTAAGTTCGTGCGTAAGCACGGGGAACCTCCCTCAAAGTACCAACACTGTTCTGGCTGAAAGATTAATGAAATTGTAGGGTATAATTAATCCCGGCTAATCTTACCTTTTAGGGTTTGAAGGATGATTTGATAAAAACAGAGGGAGACATGCTGATTAGATAAGATAATAACCAATCTAATCTTGCAAGAGCATACGCTAAAGTGTGTCCTTCTCTCTCTCTTCAGGTAGCGACCATGTCAGGCCTTAATCAAGATAATAATATTGATGTATTGACTGAACCCGTTTATTATACTGAGCAGGAGAACGTTGGTCCCGTTCTTTCTTATAAGTGTTATAAGACCGAGCAGGAAATAGGAGAATATCTGGATTCTTACGCCGCCCAAATGAAAAACAAGCATGTTGATGCATCTTCTTCGGGTGTGTTAGTTATTGAGAACTGTTTCTCAGTTCACCCTACGTCCTAGGTATTAGATACCTGATCGGGATCCCATATATGTAATTTGTTACGTGGGCTACGTAAAGGTAGAGAACTAGGAAAGGGTGATCATTCCGTACAAGTAAGAAACGGTGCAAATATTGTAGCTAAAGCTGTTGGCGAATATCACCTAGTATTACCAAGTAGTAATACATTGATTCTGAACGAATGCTATTATATACCGAACATGATGTGCAACATTATATCAGTTTCTTTATTAAGTAAAGAAGGGTATAATTTTATAATACAGGATAATGTTATGAACATCTTCCTAAATCAAAAGTTGATTGGATCAGGCTCGTTACATAATGGAATATTTATTCTAATCAAAATACAGTTCTTAATAAACAAAACACACACAAGAGGAAGAGTTCAGAAATAAACGAATCCTTCTTATGGAATTGTAGACTTGGTCATATCAATGCGACACGGCTAGCTAAGTTACATAAGGATGGATATTTAAATCCGTTCGAATTATCATCTTATGATACATGCTATTCATGTCTCAAAGGTAAAATGACCAAAACTCCGTTTAGTGGACACGGAGAAAGAGTTACAGAACTCCTGGGGCTGATACATAGTGATGTATGTGGTCCCATGTCTACACATGCCAGGAACGGTTCTTCCTACTTCATTACATTCACTGACGATCTCTCAAGATACGGACATGTGTTCCTAATGAAACACAAGTCTGAAGCTTTTGAGAAATTCAGGGAATATAAGCACGAAGTAGAGAAACAAACGGGCAAAAGTATTAAGATCCTTCGATCTGATCGAGGAGGGGAATACTTGAGCAATGAGTTCCTGGACTATCTAAAAGAGAATGGGATTCTCTCTCATCTTACTCCTCCTTATACACCATAGCACAACGGTGTATCAGAGCGGAGGAATCGCACCCTATTAGATATTGTGCGCTCTATGATGAGCAATGCTGAGTTACCTATTTCCTTCTGGGGATATGTGCTTGAGACAGTGGTATACCTACTGAATAAAGTTCCTACCAAATCTGTACCTACTACTCCATTTAAGAAATGGGAAGGGAAGAGACCATATCTTAATTTTATTAAGATATGGGGTTGCCCGGCCTATGTCAAAAGACAAAAACCGGACAAACTCGAGGAAAGATCTGTTTTGTTTAAGTTTGTTGGATATCCCAAGCATTCGCGAGGGTATATCTTCTACCATAGTGAGGAACAAAGGGTGTTTGTTGCTCAACACGCCACCTTTTTAGAAAGGAATTTCTTGCAAAAGAGATTAGTGGCTCTAAGGTAGAACTGGAAGAAGTTCCAGCAGAACAAACTACAATAGAAGATTTGATGGAACCAGAAGATTCAGTAGTTCCTGACGAACCCCAGCCACTCCGCCGATCTAGTAGGCTTTCTCATCCACCTGAGAGATACTACAGTTTTCTCGTTGATTGTGGGAGCGAGGATTGCATCATGGAAGATGATGACCCGACTAGCTTCGAGCAGGCCATCACGAGTAGGGACTCTGTGAAGTGGCTGGATGCAATGCGATCTGAGATAGAATCCATGTACACCAACAAAGTATGGACTTTGGAAGTTGCTCCTGAAGGGGTAAAATCCATTGGGAGCAAATGGATCTTTAAGAAGAAACTTGGTGTAGATGGAAAAGTTGAGACTTACAAAGCTAGACTTATTGCAAAGGGTTTTCGTCAACGACCAGGTGTGGATTATGACGAATCCTTTTCTCCAGTGGCTATGCTTAAGTCCATCCGGATCTTACTTGCCATTACTGCATACCATGACTACGAAATCTGGCAAATGGATATTAAGACCGCCTTTCTAAATGGTGATTTAGAGGAGTGCATATACATGACTCAGCTAGAGAGCTTCGTAGATAGTGGAAGCAGCGGAAAGGTGTTCAAGCTGCTTAAATCCATTTATGGGTTAAAGCAAGCATCGCGGAGTTGGAACATCTGCTTTGATGTTGTAATCAAAGAGTTTGACTTCATCAAAAACGTAAATGAACCTTGTATTTACAAGAAGGTTGCAGAGAGTAAGGTCGTCTTCCTCGTATTGTACATAGGTAACATACTCTTGATAGGAAATGATATTCCTATGCTGCAATCGGTCAAGCTCTTCTTATCACAAAGATTCTCAATGAAAGATCTTGGTGATGCCTCCTTCATACTGGGAATTATGATCTATAGAGATAGATCTAAACGGATACCGGGATTGTCCCAATACAGGTATATTGACACCATACTAAAGAGGTTTAATATGGAAGAATCCAAGCGTGGGAACCTACCCACGATCTCTGGACTCACTCTCTCCAAAGAGATGTCTCCTAAGACTGATTTGGAGAGAGCTCGCATGCAAGGGATACCCTATGCTTCGGCAGTAGGCTCTATCATGTATGCGATGCTATGTACCAGACCCGATGTAGCATACTCACTAAATATAGTGAGTAGGTATCAAGCAGATCCTGGAGAGAGTCACTGGATAGCTGTGAAGAACATTCTCAAGTACATGAGAAGAACTAAGGAGATGTTCTTGGTGTATGGTAACGGAGAATTCCAGTTGGAGTCCTTTACCGATTCAAGCTTCTAAAGTGATAAGGACGACTTTAAGTCGCACTCGAGATTTGTCTTTACCTTCAATGGAGGGGCGGTGTGTTGGAAGAGTTCCAAACAAGAAACCGTTGCAGACTCGACGATGGAGGCTGAATACATCGCTGCCAACGATGCTGCAAAAGAGCATGTCTGGATGAAGAAGTTCATTACTGAACTTGGTCTGGTTCCATCCATTGAGCATCCAATACCTCTGTATTGTGATAACAATGGAGCTGTGAATTTGGCCAAGGAACCCTGGTCCCATCAGAAGTCCAGACATATTCTGAGGCGATATCACCTAATCCAGGAGATAGTTGATCGCCGAGAGATCGACGTCAGGAGAGTTGATACGAAGGAAAACACTGCGGATCCACTCACAAAGGCCATTCCTCACACACAGTTTGAGAGACTCTTCGGGTTTCTGAGTATGAGATACTACAACAGCTGGCCTTAGTGCAAGTAGGAGATTGTTAATTATATATATGCCCTAGAGGCCATTGTTGTATATATGATGTATATTATAGTGGATGCTTGGATATACATAGAGAGGACTTTCTTGCTCGTCATGATAGTATGCTATTTGGTTTCACTTTATCTTAACATGATGACTTATATTAGTTTACTGTCTTACTCTCACATGTTTATAAAGCCCTTAGGATATGTACTCAACTACTGGGACTATGATGAGATCATACTGGTGGGGCCACGGTAGTATATGAGTACATCCTATAATTGTTTCTAGTCGTGGGTGTATCAAGACAGGGCAACGATACACCATAGTAGACTAGCGTATACGCATCTTGACCCATATGATGGGCGATGGATGATCACATATCCATCGGTGTTTGACATCAAAGATGGTGTACGGGTGCTCAGTAGAGACTAGGTACACTGAACGGACTCGCCGAGAACTCCCAGATGGTATTATACCTCACGTCAGATGGCAGTTCTCTGGTGACACTGGTATAGGTTAGTCTGTAGACCCGAGATCGTCATAGAGTCTTGTGTGATTCCCACTGTGCTTTGATTTCCACCTTACCACGTCCAAGAGGGCGAGAAAAACGGTGGCTTTTGGGTACAGTCCCGAATCATATGGAGGCAATGAGCGATAGGAGGGGTTTCGTCTCTCCCGGTATAAGGAGTTAATGTTGTGCTATGTTCGATTGGCTATAACTGGAAGTCCCTGGCCAGGGCGGATATAGAGTACTACTGGTAAGTGTTATCAGTAGGTTCTCGACCTGTTATGAGCCTCACATCGACACGAATTATCAGTTACTGGGGTCTGACGTTTACCACCCCTAGACTAGATATGCAACATATCAGACGAAGAGACTGGATTGTACGGTAGTGTTACTGATTGGATTCACAGGAGAATGTACAGGCTTGTTTGTTGATCTTCTGATCGCTCAATACCTGGGTGGCTGTTACGTTTAGCGGACCGCTTGCAGCTTGTGGGTGTTTGATATGATCATCGCCTACTGCCGGCGTATTGACGATTCTTTAGAGTCTTACACAGAGGTTTCTTGACTCAGGCAAAACGGAGTAGGAGAACATATGTGATATGTGCGGGACCGAGAATAATATGATATGAGATACCGTATTCTATTCTCGCGATATTTTGATATCAACCGGGTCATCGGATCAAGTGTTGATTCGATGAATCGGTACATGAAATATTAGTCGGTTATATGTGATATAGCCGGATTGTCGAATAAAGTGTTGATTCGATAATTTAATGTATAATTATATTTGTGATATATTACATTACATTATCTAATATTGGCTCGCTTTATTGATTCATTTCTCACCGGGTAATACATTGATATATATATGCGATATATGTTAATTGTATTATTTTCTTTTGTTACAAAAATATATTATATATGTGATATATAATATTGTAGCAAGTTATGTTTACAAATGCAACATGATTAGTGGAGATTAAATATGGTTAGGGTTTGATTTGTGTTAACCTTTTCTTGAAGCTTCTAGAAGCTTTTGTTTTGTTTCTTGCAAAGATATTATGTGTTGATATTTTTGGAGATATTTTCTTAACCCAACCCACACCCTTTACCCTAGTTAAATCTCTACAATGGTTAAGTCTTTCTTGACTTAACCATGGTTGCAATTGTAATGATAATAATAATTCATTATTCATCACAAAAGGAATGATTATTCTTCTTCTTCTTCCTTGAGCTCTTGAAAAGCTTTCTAGGATTTTCTTTTATGATGGATAAGTGTGAGATCTTGAAAATAATAGAGAGCATAATTCCTACTTCATCATCCTCATCTAATCTAGCCAATTAGATTAGGGTGTTCACTTCATTAATACTTGATTAGTGAGTGAGAGCTTGAGTTAAAGACATTTCAAGGTAGATCATCTTAGAAAAGGAAGATTTCAAGCAAGCATGGATCATTCGGGTTGTGGAGCCTCTCTTTAGTCCGGGAGATCATGGATCGCGGCGAAGGGACTACTACTCGGCACTTATGAAACGAAGGAGCGGACTACAAAGGTTGTAACCCCTCTCTCTTAGTTGTAAAGATGTTTACCTGCATGTTTAACCCTAATTATCTAGCAAAGATCCTTGCTTTGGGTTGTTCGGCACGTCTAAATTTTAAATCGGGCATGGTTGATGCCTTATAGACCCTTGTGACAGTGCCTAGTAACCCTACAGAGCCCATGTCTTAAGTAAGTTAAGATTTGGGGTTGTCCGGCCTATGTCAAAAGCAAAATCTGGAAAAGCTCTAGGCAAGGTCAGTTCTGTGGATGTTTGTTGGATATCCCAAGAATTCACAAGGGAATATCTTCCACCACACCGAGGAAAAAAAGGTGTTTTATTTCTCGGCATGCCACCTTTTTAGAAAAGGAATTTATTTTGGAAACAAATTTGCGGTCATGAGGTAGAACCGGAAGGAGTTCCAGTTATACAAACTACAGCTGATGATTTGGTAGAACCAGAGAATTTAATAGCTCCCAACGAACCCCAGTCTCTCCGCCGATCTGGTAGGGTTCCTCATCAGCCTGAGAGATACTTCGGTTTTCTCTATGATAGTGGGAGCGAGGATTGCATCATAAGATGATGACCCAACAAGTTTCGAGCAGGCCATCAGGAGTAGGGACTCTATGAGAATGGCTGGATGCTAAGCGATCTGAGATGGAATCTACGTACACCAACAAAGTATGGACTTTAGTTGCTATATCTGAAGGGTTGAATCTCCATCAGGAGTAAGTATATCTTGAGAAGATTACTTGGTGTAGATGGAAAAGTTGAGACTTTCGAAGCTAGACATGTTGTAAAAGATTCTCGTCATCGACCTGGAGTGGATAATGATGAAACCTTTTCTAATGGCTATGCTTAAGTCCATCCGGATCCTACTTGCTACTGCTACATACCATAATTACGATATCTGGCGGTTGGGTGTCATGACTGCTTTTCTAGATAGTGATTTAGAAGAGAGCGTCTATAAGTACACAGCCAGAGGGCTTCGTAGATAGTGGGAGCAGCGGAAACGTGTGCAAGTTTCTTTATAGATTAGAGCAGGCATCGCGGAGTTGGAATATCTGTTTTGATGTGGTAGTCAAAGCGTTTGACTTCATCAAAATGGTGGATGAACCTTGTATATACAAAAGGTATAGAGAATAAGGTGTTCTTCCTCGTATTTTACGTGGATGACATACTCTTGATAGGAATGGAGTTTCCTATGCTGCACTCGATCAATCTCCTCTTATCATATAGATTCTCCATAAAGGATCTAGGCGATACCTCCTAAATCCTGGGTTTTGGATCTATGAGATAGATCTAAGTAGATTTTAGGATTCTCACTAGGTGTAGTGAGATGGTAGCAATAGATCCTGGTGAGAATCACTGGATAGCTTCCAGGGTGGTAAGGTCGACTGAATGTCAGTCACATGCATTGTCTTTACCCTCAGTGGAGGGACGGTATGTTAGAAGAGTTCCAAGCTAGATACCGTGGCAAACTAGACGATAAAGGCTGGATACATCTCTACCTAAGGTGCTACCAAAGAGGAAGTCTGGGTGTAAATTAGTTCATAAGATGAACTTCGTTCCTACCATTGTGTGACAATGGAGTTGTGGCTTATGCCTAGGAACCCCCGTCCCATCAGAAACCCAGACATATTCTAAGGCAGTATCACCTGATCATGGAGATGGTTGATCTCCAGGGAGATCGAGGTTAGGAGAGTAGACTCAGAGGACAACACGTCGGATCCACTCACAAATGCCTTTTACCAGAGAGAGACTTTTATGGGATGGTTGAGTATGAGATACTTCAACTACTGCTATATGATGGCCCTAGTGCAAGTGGGAGATTGTTAGTTATATGTATGCCCTAGAGGCCATTACTATACATGAGATGTTTATAGTAGTGGATGCTTGGACATATATAGGGAGGACTTTCTTGCTCGACATGATAGTATGATATCTGGTTACTCTTTATCTTAACATGTACACTGATTATCTCTCTTTTACATGTTGGTAAAGCCCTTAGGATGCGTACTTGACTACATGGATTATGATGCGGATCATACTAGTGGGACAAAGGTAGTCGGTAAGTATATCCTTTAATGTCCCTAGTCGTGGGTGTATCGAGACAGGGCATCGATATACCAGAGTAGACTAGCGTATAGCTTATCGACCCATGTAGATGGGCGATGGATGATCCCATATCCATTTGTGTTTGACATCAATGATGATATACGAATGCTCAGTGGAGATTGGGTACACTGGACGGACTCGCCACGAACTCCTAGATGGTATTATACCTCACGTTAAATGGCAGTTCTCTGGTGACACCGGTATAGGTTAGTCTGTCGATCCGAGATTGTCATAGAGTCTTGTATGAATCCCACCGTGCTTTGATTTCCACCTTACCACGTTCAAGAGAACGTGCAAAACGGTAGTTTTTAGATACAATCCCGAGTCACATGGAGGCAATGAGCGATAGGAGGGGATTCGTCTCTCCTGGTATTGGGAGTTGATGTTGCGCTGTGCTCGATTGGCTATAACATGAAGTCCCTGGCCAGGGCTGTTTCAGAGATTTACTGGTAAGTATTACCAGTAGTTTCTCGACCTGTTATGAGCCTCACATCGGCACGACTTATCAAGTTACTGGGGTCTGACGTTTACCACCCCTAGACGAGATATGCGACATATCAGACGAAGAGACCGGACGGTATGGTAAGTGTTACTGATTGGATTCACAGGAGTATGAGCAGGCTTGCTTGTTGATCTTCTGATTGCTCAATACCCAGGTGGCCGTTACGTTTAACACGCCTCTTGTGGCTTGTGGGTGTTTGATATGATCATCACCTACTGCCAGCGTATTGACGAGTGTTTATACTCCTACACAGAGGTTTCCTGGCTCAGGAAAAACGGAGTAGGAGCATATATGTGATATGTGCGGGACCAAGATTAATACTGTATGTGATACCGTATTCTATTCTTGCGATATTTGTATCGGATGGTTATATGTGATATAGCCGAGTTATTGAATCAAGTGTTGATTCGATAAGTTAGTACATTTAATATTAATCAGTTATATGTGATATAGCCGGATTATTAAATCAAGTGTTGATTTGATAATTTAGTGTATAATTGTATATTTGATATACAAATTTACATTAACTAATATTAGCTCACTTAAGAATTTATTATTCTCAGATGTGCACACTTAATATATATGTGATATATATTAATTGTGTTTTATTTTGTATCATGGTTGTTGATACACACTACATGGGTGTATGAGACTTACACCATACTAATTATAATGTTGGGTTTTAGTATTTAAAGCAATTCCAAATTAGTGGATAATAGCTCACATGCATGAAGCTTCATGAAGCTTGTGGATGCATTGACAAAGTCCACTAATTTTGTTTTACTTAAGATATTTATTAACCAAACCATTATGATTTAGCCATGGTTATGTCTCTACATGAATTGGTATATGATACAAACTCACCTATGGTTCTTTCACTCACCTCATTAGTTCATTCTCATTTCTTTTGCTCATTTTCTTCTTCCTTGAGCAAAAAGTTTGCTAGGGTTTTCTAAAGAGAGAAAATATTGTGAGAAAAATAAAACTAAAGTGAGCCCACTTCCTACTTTATCATCCTATACACTTGCTTGGGGGGTATAGGGTGTTCTCTTCACAAAGTTAATGACCTAGTGAAGGGTTAGCTTGAGTTTGAGTCTTCTCGATGTAGATCGTCTTCGGCCTCGAAGACTACGAGCAAGCTTGTTCATTTCTCTGAGGGAACCCATACTAGAGTTCGGGAGATCCATGATTCCAGCGAAGGGACGTCAACACGGAGCTTTAGAAGTGAAGGACCGGTCTACAAAGGTTGTATTCCGTTATCACTTAGATGTAAAATAGTTTACATGTTGTTTTGTATGATTCTCTAGTTATCGATTCTAGTTTAGGGTTCTTTAAAACGACGAAATTTTGAAAATGGCATGGACGATGCCTCCTGAAACCTCGCTGTCGTTCATAGGAACCCTACACTTTGTAGAACTCTCCTTCTCTTCAAAAGCTCCGTGTAGATGTCCTTGACTCCTTGGTCCCACTCGAAGCTTGAACGGGTCCGCTTGAAGCCTTCGAAGTCCACGATGATCCACCACGGGGTTCCTTGACTCAAGCTCCTTACTTTACTTGAACTAAGTGCAAGTGAGGCAAACAACCTATACTAGTGATCCAGAAAAGTGAAGATTGATGAAGTTGGTAATCTTTCTCTCTACTAAACCTTTCTTTTCTTTCTCTTTTACTCATTAGGAAATTGTAGAGAGCTTGGAGGAAGAAGGAGAAGAAAATGTCTTAGCTAGAGCTCAAGAGAGATGAACACAAGAATAATAATAAAATGAGAGAGTCACACTCACTAATAACCCAACCATGAAAATATCTAGATATTTTTTAGTAGTTGAGTTAGTGGAATATTAGAAATGAAACCATGGTTACTTAGATATTTTAAGAAGTGTGTGCAAACACAATATCAACCATGGGTTTTATTTCCAATTTCCATTAACTCAAAAATAAAAAATACCACAAATGTTTCCATGCGAGTCTTGTATTGCCATTTCCAATGTATCATCAACCATGATACATGTATACATGCATGTGTGCATACATATCAATATAAACACACATACATGCATGCATACAAATAAAGAAATGATGTAATAATGAGCTAATGGTCACATTATATTAAATCAATACTTGATTTAATAATCCGGTCATATCACATACGACCTGACCTATAGAAAACTCCAGATTAAAATACTGTATCAAATACACGTATTTAATCAAGCTCCTGTACATATCCCCATATGCGCCCCACATCGTTTCGCCTAAGCTCGGAAACACCTTTGTGGGACTCTAAGACTCGTCAATACGCTGGCAGTAGGTAGTGATCATATCATATACTCACAAACCGTCAGCGGTACTAGCTGCACGTAACGGCTCCCAGGTATTGAGCGAACAGAAGAACAACAAGCGAACCTGTCAAAACTCCCGTAGAGCCAACCGGTAATACTTACCGTACAGTCCGGTCTCTTCATCAGATATGTTGCATATTGAGTCTTGGGATGGTATCGTTGACCCCGATAACTCAATAAGTCATGCCGATGTACGGCCTATAACAGATCGAGAAACCACCGATAACACTTATCAGTAAATCTTATCAGCCCTGTTCAGGGACTTCCAGTTATAGCCAATCGAGCACAGTGCGATATCAACCCCCAATACTGGGAGAGACGAAACCCCTCCTATCGCTCATTGCCTCCATGTGCCTCGAGACTGTACCCAAAATCCACCCGTTTGCACGACTCAGTAGAGCCGTGTAGGGTGGAAATCAAAGTACAGTGGGAGAACACACAAGACTCTATCACGATCTCGGGTCTACAGACTAACCTGTACAAGTGTCACCTGAGAACTGCTATCCGACGATAGATATAATACCATATAAGAGTTCTCGGCGAGTCCGTTCAGTGTACCCAGTCTCCACTGAGCACCCGTATACAATCTTTGATGTCAAACACCAATGGATATGGGATCATCCATCACCCATCAAATGGGTCAAGAAACGTATACGCTAGTCTACTCTGAAATATCGATGCCTTGTCACGATACACCTACGACTAGGAACAATTAAGGATACGCTTATATACCACTCATGCCCCACTAGTATGATCTGCATCATAATCATGATAGTTAAGCGGATAGTATGAATAGTATACAATTAACAATTAAGGGCTTTATCAACATGTACCAAATGAATAGTATACACAATCAAGTGAATATGTTAAGATAAAAAGTAACTAGATAGCATATTATCATGTCGAGCGAGAAAGTCCTCTGTGTGTGTGTGTGTGTGTGTGTGTATACATATCCAAAGAATCCAATATCAAATAATGCCCTCTAAGGCATACATATATCCAACATTGGGCTCGTTTTTCTAGCGTGTTCTAGTTATCTCATAACTAGTCTTCTGCACATGTTTAAAAAAAATTTAGAAGACTTTTTGAAAAAGGACAGAGACCAGGTTTTAGATTTACGGTTTCGGAGTCGTTTCGGTTTCGAAGGTTTAAATATCGTCTAAAATACTAGTTTTGGTTTAGTTAGGCTCTGATACCATGTTGGTAGATGTTGCACACCCTCACAACACTTGTGGGGAGGCGGAATTAGCTAACAACAATTTAGAAGCATGCAATATCGACTTTTAAACCCGGATCTTATACTAAACCATAACTTTCCATAATTTTCTCAAGTGAGTGTAAAGAGGAGGAGAGAGAGGGCCGGCCACTTATAGCAAAGAGGGAGGTGATGGTAGGAGCAAGTGGTGACCATAACATGAAGCTTATCATGACAAAATATCAAGAACAAATATCTTAAGGAAAACAAGAATCATTGAAATCAAAGCATGAGTCATAATCCTTGTCACCACTTTCTAGAAACTTCTAGAACCTTCTAGAAGCATGACTCACCCTCATCCAAGAAAAGATAAATCCGTCTTTAACCGAATGTTAAAAGACGGCTGATAGAAAACTGGAAACTGGCATCTTCCAAAAGTGATCCTGAAACGACTTTCAGAATAACCCCGAAACTGTATAAATATACCCGCATTTGTATTACGACCGAATACAAATGCAACTGAGACAAAGATATTATATCTACTCAATATAATACTTGGATCCGGCTTAAACCAAAGCCGACCAGTATTATCTGCCCGAAAACTGACACGTGCGTAAACGCACGTGCAGTTTCCGAACCCTGCCATAAAACCATACGGCCTCTACAATGTTTCGCCCGAACTTGGGAAACTGTCTGTGGGGGACTCTAATGACTCGTCAGTACCCTGGCAGTGGGTTTAACCAAAAACCGTCAGCGGCACTAGCTATGCGTAACGGCTGCCCATGGACTGACCTCAAGGGAGGCCGATGAGCGAACTCATCCGGAAACCCTACTGAGCCTAACAGTGACAATGTATATACAGTCCGGTCCGTTCGTCTATGAGTATCGTATATCTTCCTAGGGGGCTAGTAACGTCAGACCCCTAATAGCAGTATAAGTCGTGTCGGAGTGAAGCCTAATAACATACTGAGATACTACTGGAGTACCTACCAGTAAATCTCTTGCCATGGCCATGGACTTTGTGTAATGGCTCTCCTAGACACAACACGACCTCGCCCCCAATACCGGGAGAGATGAATCCCCTGCCGATCCGCTCACGTGCCTCCATATGGCTCGGGACTGTACCCAAAAACTACCTGTTTGCACGACTCCTTTGAGCCGTGGTAGGGTAGAAATCAAAGCACAGTGCGAACTCACACGAGACAAATGACGACCTCAGGTCGATGAACTAACCTGTACACATGTCACCAGGGAACTGCTATCTGACGATAGGTATAGTACTAACTAGCAGATTCCCGGCGAGTCCTGTCCGGTGTACTCATAACCCAATGAGCACCTGTATACATCTTAGGTGATCCAACTGACACCAGTGGCTTGTGAGACCGGCCACCGCCCCTCGTCGGGGTCTCGACTGTATACACTAGTCTACTCCGGAGTATCGATGCCCTGTCTCGAAACTCCCACGACTAGGGACCACAATTAAGGATATGCATATAAACTACCCAACTCTCACGTATATGATCGCCATCATACTGTTGGTAGTAAAGCAAGATCCTAAGGGCTCTATCAAAGTGTAACATGTAATCAGTCACCTGAACATGTACACGACTGATAAAGGCAAACCAGATAGCATACTATCATCTCGAGTAAGACTGTCCTACCGGTATAGGTCCTCCGCAATCATTGCAATCACGTACCTGCGATCCAATAATTGACTATGAGGGCACTCTCTCCAACAATCTCCCACTTGCACTCAAGGCTAATTATTGCAATGTCAACTACTCACAGCCCGTGTGAAACCGAACATCCAACTCCTCTACTAATTAGTTTCACAAAGCCCGTTTGTAAAACTATTGTGTTCGAGAAATAGCCTCAGTGAGTGGATCCGCCTAGAAGTTTCTTTCTATATCTCTCTTAATCTCAAGTTCGCGGAGAAAGCCATCTCCTGAATTGAGTAATACCTGTCCTAGAATATGTCTGGATATCTGATGGGACCTAGTTCATAAATGAACTCCAAATCCAAACTTCTTAAACTGTATCGATCACTGAACCTAATCAGTATCCGGCACCATGCCATCCACAGTATCCTCTTGGACCACTTGTCCATAATACTGTCCCTCTTCGTCAGAGGGAAAAACTATAACTCTGACAATCACTCTGTCATCCATGTCACCTTTGAAGCCTGGAATGATAATCGTCTCCCGAAGGAGGCTGCCGTCATCAAATCCGTAGAACATGTACTTATGTTCTAAAACTGCTTCCTTATGTTTCTCCAGGATTGGATTAATACAAACTTATCGCATCTAGTACAAAAACAACATCTGGTGTGGTACTTGACATCTCATGATTGACTCAATTGCCTAAGCAAGTGATCTGCCAATCATGCACATCCCTCTCCCCTTTAGTCAATACGACACCTTTAGAGAGGGTGACTCCATCACCTGCAGGTACACCACCATGCTAGGAGTCAACTATTCTAAAAACCATTAGAATATCTGTCAAAGTACCCACATTGGGAAACTACCCAAATATAAATCTAAAACCATAGATCCAGAAACCAGAATGTCAAATATTATATCCATATCCTGTCTGGAGAAACAACTGTGTGACGACCAAAGTACAACCGATCGTAGTATAGGAATTTTACTTCCTACTTTGTGTATGTCATCCAAATACCATGACATCACACCCTACTACCTTCTTAACAGATCCATCCCCTATTCTGATTGAAGTCAAACCCATGACTGTCATATCAAAACTAGATGATCTATCTCCGCTATTACTGCTCTAGTCTATAAATAGACATAAGCTACTTGCCCACCATGCTTCCGCTGCTCCCACTGACTACGACAACCCTCCTACCGGGTCTCATAACCTGGAACAACAGTAGTGTCAAGTCTGGGTAGATAAGAACCTCCCTGTCACCGTCCTTGAGGCTACCGAAGTACCTCTCGGGTGTCTGAGGTTACCCACCATATCTGCGGAGTGGCTAATGGAATGTCAAACCCGATTGAATATATAGGTCCTATTAAATTTTCCGTAATCGTTTGCGGTTCTGGAATCACTTCCAGTTCTACCATACTCCCACTACTGTTTTCTGAAAAAGATCCATTTTACTAAAACTGTGGCGAGTCAAGAACAATATCACTATTGATCTTCCAAATGGTAGAATATCAACCCTCGTCATAGCCAGGGTCAACCCACAAACAGCCATTACAGAAACGTGCCCTGAGTTATCCAGAGTCTGGTTTTAAGCATAAGCTGGACAACTCCCCGTACCTTAACATCTTTTAAGGTACGATCCATTCTATATACAATACAGAAACTTTGGCACTTATTTAATTGGAACCAGATTCAAATCATGCAGCTGTCTCCAGTGCATATCAACTTAATGGAAAGAGGCTAATCAGCATTACTCAACTTAGGAATCCTTCCAATTATGAGTAACCTGAAAGAGAAACAAGTTTCTCAAAACCATCACTATCATCTGAATACCAATCACAAGAATCTACATCTTCGATCTCTTTGAAGAATCCCGATACTTGTGACACCTGGTTCTCTACTTTATTCTTATACCCACAACTTCTCAAAACTTAGACCTTGTATTTCTACGAAACACTTGTCTAAAAACTAGAGAAGTCATAAGTAAACAGAACAAAGTACGAGGACCTACCCCTTTGTCCTGATGGACACTTGGACAACATACAATACTCTGTATAAGTCCGCTGAGTTAAACAACTCAAAACCTGTGCTTCGTAGGTTGAAAACTGTACCCTGGCGATTTCCTCAAATATCACCAATTACAACGAATTCCGATATAATGAGGATAATTACCTAATTCCCAATAACTTACTCCCACTCATCATCTGTAAAACCATACAGATATGAGAATGAAACCTGGTAAATACATACCCTTGGAGTAAGTATCTAATCGGGAAAACAGTTTTTCTATAACAATGCACTGAAACATGAAAATGTTTCGTAGGGGTATCCTGGTATTCATAGCAATGCCTCTTCCATAATCCAATTCATGACTTCAACCGTATATTTTATTGCCATCTCTCCAAATCCCTTTATTTGTCTTTAGTCGTTACCTTCTGTACACCATCGTTAGGCTAAATGGTTTTCTTCCTTCCCTACCGTTCGGCACCAGCCTATGGTTTGGAAGAAGACTATTCAGTAAGCATAATAGGTGTACCCTCCTAAACCAAGGAGTACTCGCATCTCGAGAGAAGGTGATGATAAAAGACAACTGAATAATACCTTATTCTTTTAAAAGTGAAATAGGAGTGGCGATGAAGTACGCGGTTTTGGTCATGAATGATATCAGTCGCAATTTACTTTGCCCTCTTTCTAATCCCTTTATTTTGTCTTTACATATTACCTTCGCACACCCTATTTAGGCTAATTGGTTTTCTTCATTCCCTACCTTTCGGCACCTGCCTATGGTTTGGAATAAGACTATCCAATAAGCGTAATAGGTGTACTCTTCTAAACCAAGGAGCCCTCGCAACTTGAGAGAAGGTGATAATAAAAGACAACAGAATAAACCAATTCTATTTCTCCTGAACCTGGATCCATCCTCGAAGAAGTCCCTTCGAGTTCGTATATAACCATACGATGGATCTATCCAATGGAAGTGGATATCCGTAGTAATACGGGTGTTCTGAGAAATGCAAAGGGTAAAAGAATGAGTGGCAATGACTTATGCAACATAGACAATCCAAAAGCCAGTATTTTAAGAAGGTTCGGTCAACTTGGTCACCGAGTCATAGTCTAGGGTCGGTCAAAGGTCGCTGCCAAAGAGAGAGAGAAAAGAAACACTCTGCGTGCACTCTAACCAAGATCAGAATGGTTATCACTTTATCTAATCCGGAAACCTCCCACTGTCCTGTCAAATTCTCCTCCAAACCTAAAGAAGAATCAATCGGGATCACCCGAAGAGTAAACCAACTCATCAGTGGGAATCGGGATCCAACTCTCATCGCATGATAACGTGATGGAATGCATCCACGTTACTCATACTCCAGAAGGTATACGCATACTTGGCAAGTTTCAGTTTCTTTAGAAACTCCCGATAGGATTTTTGCCCCATGCTCTTATAACCTTGGCTTTGGTCAAAATGTCATAAGTCACATGCCAAGTTCTACCCGTCACTATCTTGTCAATTTGAACCCACCCGCACATGCCCCTGACTTTGGCCAATCGGCAGAACGACTGTCCCAAACTAACTCATCTATCTATGCAACAATTGAATAACCAGCAGCTACCAAACACTATGCCTTAACTTTGGCTAAAATACATAGCTTGAATACTACTGAATACTCAAAAGAAGTGACGGAGGGCTACGGCTGGTTTTTGGCGAAAAACCTTTAACGTAGTGAACTTGATATCGCTGAAGGAACCTGATAGCTTTTAAAAATATAGTGGTGAAAACCTTTTGCTAAAGAGGTCACTCCCGGTAAAGGGATCTCGGCTCTTTCCTCGTGGAATGAGGTGCAGGATATTCCACTGAATACCGCGGTGCAAAGCAACTTGTAATCGACTAAAGTGAAGTTATTACCCTGACGCAAACTTCTGCCCAAGGGGTCTGTCCCGGTGAAGGGATATCGGCCCTTGCCCCGTCGAATGAGGTGCAGGATATTCCACTGAATACCGCTATGCAAAACAAAAGGAAACGTCTTTGCAATTAAATTTGTTCCAACAACTGAAAACAGGTTTGTTTTACTTTGCATTGATCAGAATCAACACAGTCCCATCAATCAATCACACCAGAAAAGAACGAAAATAAAATGTATGTATATGCCATCCGCATTCGTCACTGGGTCCCGTCATCACCCGTTAGGTTACTTAACTAACGACAGAGCGGGGACTGGACTAGCGCGGGTGTAAAACATATACAACATCTAATAGTATATAAACCAATATACAATAATCGCTCCAGGCGTGATAATATGCAACATTACAGAAAAGGAATAAGCATCACAGAACAATACAGATAATCTGGGATCCCCGAGTTTCACAGAGCCGCTGCTGAAACTCGACGTTCCCCTGTCGTGTGGATAGCCTGTGCAATGAAACCTAGACCCCTACGGGTGCGGCAAGTTACCCGCCAAAACCTGAAGCGAGGCAGCCCCCTACAGCAAAGTGAATGGACCACCCAGCACTTCACGGAATCCGGTAATCTTAGGCACCCCTCCTTGGGTCAACCTGTACCCCCTACGAGTGCGGCGAATAGTCTGCCAATTCTAGAGTGAGGCCCCTCTGCCTCTCAAAGCCATGAGATGCGGACCCGTTACCCCCCGGATCCCGGCTATCCGTGCACTCCGTCGCGGGGCAAAACCTAGTACAGTAATGAAAAATAGTACAACAGGTACATCGACCGCAACGTGGTCGTGCCCCAAAAGAATATTATACAACAGGCAGTGACGGAAGTCCACAAGTTGGACGCTCGCCCCGCAATATCAAATGTACAAATAAATCCAAACTGCACTATCATTGCACACTGCTATCCACCACGACAAATCCGCAACATCACAGCACAACACAGAACATCAACGCGAATGTCACGTTCGCAAACCCGTCTAAAAGAACTATAGCAATCAGACGCGGTTTACCGATCAAATGACATTCCCGGTCGGAGATATAATGTAAGCACTGTTAACTAACATGTTTAAATTTCGATCGACAAAATATCACAAAGTGGGCCCCACGCAAATCTGCAGAACAGTAACAAAATCTGGGCCCAAAAGATATATACCAAAAACCCCAATTTCCATAGGGGAACACACTGTACAAATTTGGGAGCATGATCTCACCAACTGGCCGCGGATGCACGGCCAAACCATGGGTTTGGCCGCGTTTCCGCGGCGGTTTGGTTGAATCACCTGCCCAAATTTTCTCGGTGCTCTTATAAAACCCTGCACAGATTTCTGTGATATGTGGAATAATTTTAGGACACCATTTAAAATCAACAGAAACTGTCAAATTGAAAAAATGCGGTTTTTGATTTCCGGTTCGATCGATGTTTTAAACGCGTTAGCACAAGTTAGTATAGCAAAATGGTGAGGCTCTGATACCACTGTAAGTCTACGCTAGCGCCCCGGCCGTCTACAGACGCCAAATGCGGAACAAAAACTTTTAACTGGCGCTATCGTATACTTTAACCCGGATCTGCCATTATTGCTAAACTAACAAACTGTAAAGAGTGTCGAAAGGTTATACCGAACGATCCGAGTCCTTCGTTCTTTAACCATCATCCCACGCTCCGTTGCGGCTGCTCCGATCTCGTCGATCTCCGATCTGCTCGTCCAGGTGGCACCACGTCGACGATTCTTTAAACGGGCTCCCGCCTCTGACTCGATGCAACTCGGTCGTCAAGTTTGCTAAAAGAGACGACCAAGAATGATGTAGAGAATGAGTAGATGACTTTGTCTCACTTCGTCCAAGTCCGTGGACGATCGGTTAATGAAGTTGCCGATGGAAATGAAATGGAACAAGAAATGAACTATGAAATTTCCATGCATCCAAAACTTTAGTCTTTTCTTTTTAGCAACCATAATTTTCTCAAGTGAGTGTAAAGAGGAGGAGAGAGAGGGCCGGCCACTTATAGCAAAGAGGGAGGTGATGGTAGGAGCAAGTGGTGACCATAACATGAAGCTTATCATGACAAAATATCAAGAACAAATATCTTAAGGAAAACAAGAATCATTGAAATCAAAGCATGAGTCATAATCCTTGTCACCACTTTCTAGAAACTTCTAGAACCTTCTAGAAGCATGACTCACCCTCATCCAAGAAAAGATAAATCCGTCTTTAACCGAATGTTAAAAGACGGCTGATAGAAAACTGGAAACTGGCAAATTCCAAAAGTGATCCTGAAACGACTTTCAGGATAACCCCGAAACTGTATAAATATACCCGCATTTGTATTACGACCGAATACAAATGCAACTGAGACAAAGATATTATATCTACTCAATATAATACTTGGATCCGGCTTAAACCAAAGCCGACCAGTATTATCTGCCCGAAAACTGACACGTGCGTAAACGCACGTGCATTTTCCGAACCCTGCCATAAAACCATACGGCCTCTACAACGTTTCGCCCGAACTTGGGAAACTGTCTGTGGGGGACTCTAATGACTCGTCAGTACCCTGGCAGTGGGTTTAACCACAAACCGTCAGCGGCACTAGCTATGCGTAACGGCTGCCCATGGACTGACCTCAAGGGAGGCCGATGAGCGAACTCATCCGGAAACCCTACTGAGCCTAACAGTGACAATGTATATACAGTCCGGTCCGTTCGTCTATGAGTATCGCATATCTGCCTAGGGGGCTAGTAACGTCAGACCCCCAATAGCAGTATAAGTCGTGTCGGAGTGAAGCCCAATAACACACTGAGATACTACTGGAGTACCTACCAGTAAATCTCCTGCCATGGCCATGGACTTTATGTAATGGCTCTCCTAGACACAGCACGACCTCGCCCCCAATACCGGGAGAGACGAATCCCCTGCCGATCTGCTCACGTGCCTCCATATGGCTCGGGACTGTAGCCAAAAACTACCTGTTTGCACGACTCCTTTGAGCCGTGGTAGGGTAGAAATCAAAGCACAGTGGGAACTCACACGAGACAAATGACGACCTCAGGTCGATGAACTAACCTGTACACATGTCACCAGGGAACTGCTATCTGACGATAGGTATAGTACTAACTAGCAGATTCCCGGCGAGTCCTGTCCGGTGTACTCATAACCCAATGAGCACCTGTATACATCTTAGGTGATCCAACTGACACCAGTGGCTTGTGAGACCGGCCACCGCCCCTCGTCGGGGTCTCGACTGTATACACTAGTCTACTCCGGAGTATCGATGCCCTGTCTCGAAACTCCCACGACTAGGGACCACAATTAAGGATATGCATATAAACTACCCAACTCTCACGTATATGATCGCCATCATACTGTTGGTAGTAAAGCAAGATCCTAAGGGCTCTATCAAAGTGTAACATGTAATCAGTCACCTGAACATGTACACGACTGATAAAGGCAAACCAGATAGCATACTATCATCTCGAGTAAGACTGTCCTACCGGTATAGGTCCTCCGCAATCATTGCAATCACGTACCTGCGATCCAATAATTGACTATGAGGGCACTATCTCCAACATTATACCTTCTTGAACCGGTCCTTCGGGTCTTCTTTCCGCTGTGCTCCTAGGTTCTTTTGGTGCTAGAGTTGATCTCGGTCTCCGGTCTCCTCTACGCCATAGATGATTCACCTGAGAGCTTTGGATCAAGCTTCAACCTCTACTAATGAGGTTACTAAGAAGTCGAATGTGCTAAAGAAGACTACTTAGATAATGTAGAGAACATTTAGAGGATTATTTGATCTCAATACCCTTTGAATCACAACTCATGTTAAGGGTTAGGGTTGAGCTTGAGGGAGGAGATAATTTGGAGAGAGAATGCGAAAGTGAGAATGAGAAAAAGTCTTATGAATGAAAATGATATGGCTAAGGTTTGAATTATTAAAGCATGGATTAATTTTCTCAAAAATAATCATCCATGCTTCAATAGTAGATCCAAATGAATACAATGTTCAATTAGCCATGCTTTTATCCATACTCCAAATTCCACCTCATTAATTTTATTTTCACAAAATAAAATCCATATATGAGGTGTCTCCTTCTAGAAGCCTTTTCTTGTACAATTACAAGAATGTCCCTCATCGTATACCATATAAATAAACTCGTATTCGTATTACGAAAATACGAATACAATGAGATACCAATAATCCAATAATATAATACCGGTATACGGCTTAAACCAAAGCCTACCGGTATTATCCTTCCGAATAGCATTCGTATAGCCAGTACACGTATATGATCGAAATCATGTCGTAACACTTTACAGCATCTACATCGTTTCGTCTGAACCAGGGTAACCCTCTGTGTGTGACTCTAAAGAATCGACAGTACGTTGGCAGCGGGTTTAACCACAAGTCTGTCAGCGGCACTAGATGTGCGTAACAGCTACCCAGGTACATGTCGAAAAGGTGGCCGACGAGCCAACTCATCCTAACCCCAACGAGCCTATAAGTAACACTTACCGTACAGTCCGGTCTCTTCATCTGATATGTCGCATATCATGTCTGGGGGTGGTAAACGTCAGACCCCAGTAACTTGATAAGTCATGCCGATGTGTGGCTCATAATGGTTCAAGAAACTACTGATAACCCTTATCATTAAATCTCAACAACCCTGCCAAGGGATTTGCTATTATAGCCAATCGAGCATAGTGCAACATCAACTCCATATATCGGGAGAGACGAAACCCCTCTTATCGCTCACCGCCTCCATGTGATTCGGGACTGTTCCCAAAATCCACCTGTTTGCACAACTCTGATGAGCCGTGGTAGGGAGGAAATCAAAGAACAGTGGGAACCACACAAGACACTATGACGATCTCGGGTCTACAGACTAACCTGTATAAGTGTCACCAGAGAACTGCTATCTGACGAAAGGTATGATACCATCTAGGAGTTCTCGGCGAGTCCTGTTCGGTGTACCCATTCTCTAATGAGCACCTGTGTACAATCTTTGATTTTAAACACCAATGGTTGTGGGATCTACCATCGCCCCAACAGGGTCAAGAAATGTACACACTAGTCTACTCTGGAACATCGATGCCCTGTCTCGATATTTCATCGACTAGGAACTATTAAAGGATATTCTTGTGGACTACCCAAGCCCCACTAGTATGATCTACATCATAGTCCTGGTAGTCAAGCAAAGATCCTAAAGGCTTTATCAACATGTATACAAGATATGAAATACTAAGTAAAACACATCACATGTTAAGATAAAGAGAAACCAAATAGTGTACTATCATTTTGAGTAAGATTGTTTCTGTACATACATATCTTTAGCATCCAATACAATAAAGGCCTCCAGGGCATACATATCCAACAAAAGCAAGAACATCCACTTGCCTCCAGCTCACGGTCCGGCGTCCTTTGTCTCTGAGTCCCTATTTTCTTTATGGATCACTAATCCCATAATCTCTTAGCTTGTAGGCCCGGTTAGGTGTAACGACGGAAACAGTCCCGCTCTGTCACTCCTCTGATCTTCGCTTGGCCATCTAACATGACCACTCGTAAAGTGGCACGTTACTGATGGCAGCATCTGGCGCTCTGATTATGCATGATACAACTGATCCTCGGTACAAATCTTTATCGCTATGGCATCCTTGCAAAAACCTGCTCATGGTCTCTTCCGATCTCACATATGCCGAACTATACGGAGGTTGGCACTTTTAGTAAATCGTTTTCTCATTTCCGGACAGTTGCAAACTTATAACGACTTTCCTCTGGAATTTTGGCCTTATCCAATGCCTCTGCATACATATCAATCATCTAGTATCAACGGGGAGTAACAACAGCTCATCAATTTCTCGTACTAACTATTTGTTCCACTTGTCTTCATTATCGTCCACTTCGAAATCATGTCTTACTGGCTGCGCACTGCAATTCATTCTCGGCCACAGATAAACCGAAGTCTCTCACAAGGACTCGAAGTTACGAATTCTTCATCTTCAATACTCTGTGGAAGATATCTAGCCGATTACATCCTTGGGAACTCGTCCAAGTTGTCGTAGGAATACACTTCATTCGTCCTTTCTCGATCAACTCATAACGCGTATGGGTGAGTTTCTTCTATCTGAAGCTGGTCAACTTACTGATCTCGCATTGGAGCATCCAACGAACAATATCCTCTCTTGATTGATCTACTTTAGATCTAAGTAAAATCCTTCAAACTGGAATTCTTCAACTTAACAGAGCCAGCGTTGGTGCATCCAATTAGACTAATCATCTTAGTGTAACGCTTTAAAAATTGTAAGTCTACGGTAGCGCACCGGCCAATAATCTGAGGCCAAACTCGGAATAAAAACTTTTTCATAAACTGGCGCTAACATAGACTGTAACCCGGATCGTGCCATTAACACTAAACTAGCAAACTGTAAAATGATAGAATGGCTATACCGATCGATCCGTGTCCTTCGGTCTTTAGCCATCATCCCACGCTCCTCACGGCATCTCCGATCTCCTGTTTTCTCGTCGAGGTGGCACTACGTCAACGAATCTTTATACGGGCTCCCGCCTCTGAACCGAGGCAACTCGAACATGAAGTTTGCTAACCGACATATCCAAAATTGAAGTAGAGAGTATGTAGAATAGTTTGTCTCAAGGCACCCAAGCCATTGGGTGGAGGTAAATTGAAGTTGCCATTTGGGGTTATGAAATTAGCTTCGAAAAATGCAAATGAATCATTTTTCCCTTCACCAAAGTGCTCGGCCAATTTTGGGGCTGAAATGGGGTGGTCGGCCACTAGGAGGGGGTGAACATATCATAAAGAAAATGGTGAATGCAAGCAAAGCTTATGACAATCAAAAATATCTTAAGCTTTACAAAAGGAATTAAATGAAAAGGATGAGTCACATATACACATCACCATTCAAGAACAATCCCACACCTTCTAGATTGAACCAAATGACTCATCCAAAACAAAACAAAGCCCACCTCCTCAAAGATAATTTTGGCCATGAGAAGAATTGGAGGAAAAGTGGCCAAAAATGATATATCAACTTCAACCAATAATTAAACACTAAAAATAATTTTTAATCAAACGGAGAAAAACTGGCAATTTCAAAAAGCAATCCCGTAACAAATTACAGGATTACCCCACATCTGTATATACATATCCGCATTTGTATTCTGACCGAATACAAAATGCAAAGAGACAAAAAGTATTCCTATACAATATAATACTAGGATCCGGCTTAAACCAAAGCCCACCAGTATTATTTGTCCGAACCATGACACGTGCATAAGTGCACGTGCATGTTCGAACCCTGCCATAAAACCATACGACCTCTACAACGTTTCGCCCGAACTAGGGAAACTCTATGGGGGACACTAAAAACTCGTCAATACGCTGGCAGTGCATTTAACCACAAGCCGTCAGTGGTACTAGCTGTACGTAACGGTTGCCCATGTACTAACCGAAAGGGAAGCCGATGAGCGAACTCATCCTGAAACCCTACTTATCCTATCAGTGACAATATCCGTAAAGTCTGGTCCGTTCGTCTACGAGCATCGCATATCGGGCTTAGGGGACTGGTAACGTCAGACCCCCAATATCGGTATAAGTCATGTCAGAGTGTAGCCCAGAACACCCTGAGATACTACTGGAATACCTACCAGTAAATCTCCTGCCTCGGCCGAGGGATTTGTGTAATGGCTCTCCTAGACACAGCGCGATCTCACCCCCAATACCGGGAGAGACGAGTCCCCTGCCGATCCGCTCATTGCTTCCATATGGCTCGGGACTGTATCCAACTAAAACCTGTTTGCATGACTCCTTTGAGCCGTGGTAGGGTAAAAATCAAAGCACAGTGGGAACTCACATGAGACAAATGACGATCTCAGGTCGATGAACTAACCTGTACACATGTCACCAGGGAACTGCTATCTGACGTTAGGTACAATACCAACTAGCAGGTTCCCGGCGAGTCCTGTCCGGTGCACTCATAACCCAATGAGCACCTGTATACATCTTAGGTGAACCAACTGACACCAATGGCTTATAAGACCGGCCACCGCCCCTCATCAGGGTCTCGACTGTATACACTAGTTTACTCCGGAGTATCGAAGCCCTGTCTCGAAACACCCACGACTAGGGACCACTTTTAAGGATGTGCTTATGGCCTAACCAACTCTCACGTATATGATCGCAATCATACTGTTGGTAGTCAAGCAAGAATCCTAAGGCCTCTATCAACGTGTAATAGTGAACTGTAATGTCACCTAAAACTGTACACGAAGATAAAGACAAACTAGAAAGCATACTATCATCTCGAGTAAGACTGTCCTACTTGTATAAGTCCTTCGCAATCATTGCAATCACGTGTCTACAATCCAATAATTGACTTTGAGGGCACAATATCCAACAATCTTCCACTTGCACGTAAGGCTAATTATTGCGATGTCGCATACTCACAGCCCGTGTGATACCGAACACCCAACTCCTCTACTAATCAGTTTCACAAAGCTCGTTTGTAAAACTATTATGTTCGAGAAATAGCCTATGTGAGTGGATCCGCCCTGATGTTTCTTTCTATGTCTCTCTTAATCTCAAGTTCGCGGAGAAAGCCATCTCCCGAATTGAGCTATACCTGTCTTAGAATATGTCTGGATATCTGATGGGACCTAGTTCATAAATGAACTCCAAATCCAAACTTCTTAGTCTATATCGTCAACTGAACCTAATCAGTATCCTGCACAATATCTCCCACGGTATCCTCTTGGACCACCTGTCCAAACTACTGCCCCTCGTCAGAGGGAAAACTATAACTCTGACAATCACTCTGTCATCCATGTCACCTTGGATGCCTGGAATGATAACCGTCTCCCGAAGGAGGCTGCCGTCATCAAATACCTAGAACATCCACTTATGTTCTAAAACTGCTTCCCAACGTTTCTCCAGGATTGGATTAATATCAACCTATTGCATCTAGTGCAAAAATAACATTTGGTGTGGTACTTGACTTCTGATGATTGACTCAATTGCCTAAGCAAGTGATCTGCCAATCATGCACATCCCTCTCCCCTTTAGTCTGTAAGACACCTTTAGAGAGGGTGACTCCATCACCTGCAGGTACACCACCATGCCAGGAGTCATCTATTATAAATACCTTTAGAATACTGTCTAAGTACCCAGATTGGGAAACTACCCAAACCTAGATCTAAAACCATAGACCTAGTAACCAGAATTTCTGTATTATATCCATATCCTGTATGGAGAAACTACTGTGTGACAACAAAAGTATAACCGATCGTAGTGTAGGAATTTCACTTCCTACAAAGTGCATGTCATCCAAATACCAAGACATCACACCTTACTACCTTCTTAACAGATCCATCCCTTATTCTGATGAAGTCAAAGACCATGACTATCACATCAAAAATAGATGATCTCTCTCCGCTATATCTGCTCGAGTTTATAAATAGACATAAGTTACTTGCCCACTATGCTTCTGCTGCTCCCACTGACTATGACAACCCTCTACCAGAGTCATATACACGTGCACTTCTAAAGCTAGTTTAGAACGACGTTATACTCATCCTCCTATCGGGTCTCATAGCCTGGAACAACAGTAGTGTCAAGTCTGGGTGAACAAGAACCTCCCTGTCACCGTCCTTGAGGCTACCGGAGTACCTCTCGGGTGCCTGAGGTTACCCACTATATCTGCGGAGTGGCCAATGGAATGTCAAAACTGATTGAATCCTTAGGTCCTTTTAAATTTTCTGTAATCGTTTGCGGTTCTGGAATCTCTTCCAGTTCTACTATACTCCCACTACTGTTTTCTGAAAAATCTATTTTACTAAAACTGTGGCGAGTCAAGAACAATATCACCATTGATCTTCTAGATGGTAGAAAGTCAACCCTCATCATAGCCTGGGCCAACCCACAAACTGCCATTACAGAAATGTGCCTTGAGTTATCCAGAGTTTGGTTTTAAGCATAAGGCGGACAACTCCCCGTACCTTAACATCGTTAAGACATGAACCATTCTATATCCAATATAGAAACTTTGACACTAATTTAATTGGAACCAGATTCAAATCATGCAGTTGTCTCTAGTGCATGTCAACTAAATGGAGAGAGGCTAATCAACATTACTCAACTTAGGAGTTCATCCAATTATGAGTAACCTGAAAGAGAAACAAGTTTCTCAAAACCATTACTATCAACTGAATACCAATCACAAGTATCTACATCTTCGATCAGTTTGAAGAACCCCGATACTTGTAACACATGGTTCTCTACTTTATTCCTGTACCTATGACTTCTCAAAACTTAGACCTTGTATTTCTACGAAACACATGTCTAAAAACTAGAGAAGTCACAAGTAAACAGAATACAGTACGAGGACCAACCCCTTTGTCCTGATAGACACTGGACAACATACAATACTCTGTATGAGTCCCCTGAGTCGAATAACTCATACCCTGTGTGTCGTAGGTTGAAAACTGTACTTATACTTATGAAGAATTATACCGCTGTTCAATACTCCTTACCTAACCATCAACTGATATAGGTAAATGTCATCCACATAATTTCAAAAAGTTATATCTCACTTTATAAAAATAAACGTACAGATATATTAGTTTGAAATTGGTGCACAACAACGGATACTCTAAACCAAATACTTGCCGTCCGGCAAAAAACCAGGCGATTTCCTCAAATATCACCAATTACAACGAATTCCGATATAATGAGGATGATCACTTAATTCCCAATAACTTACTCCCACTCATCATCTGTAAAACCATACAGATATGAGAATCATACCTGGTAAATACATACCCTGGAGTAAGTATCTAATTGGGAAATCAGTTTTCCTTTAACAACGCACAGTGAAACTGAAACATGAAAATGTTTCGAAGGGGTATCCTGGTATTCCTAATAATGCCTCTTCCATTATCCAAATTCATGACTGTAACCGTATATTTCCTTACCATCTCTCCAAATCCCTTTATTTGTCTTTAGACGTTACCTTCTGTACACCATTGTTAGGGTTAATGGTTTTCTTCCTTCCCTACCGTTCGGCACCAGCCTATGGTTTGGAAGAAGACTATCCAATAAACGTAATAGGTGTACTCTCCTAATCCTACTCGTACTCGCAACCTGAGAGAAGGTGATGATAAAAGGCAACTGAATAATACCTTATTCTATTCCTCTTGAACCGGAGAAAAGCAAAGTTGAAATAGGAGTGGCGATGATGTCCGCGGTTTGGTCGTGAATGATACCTGTCGCATTTTACTTTGCCCTGTTTCTAATTCCTTCATATGTCTTTACTTATTACCTTTTGTACACCCTACTTAGGCTAATTGGTTTTCTCCTTTCCCTACCTTTCGGCACCAACCTATGGTTTGGAAGAAGACTGTCCAATAAGCGTAATAGGTGTACTCTCCTAAACCAAGGAGCTCTCGCAACCTGAGAGAAGGTGATGATAAAAGACAACTGAATAAACCAATTCAATCTCTCCAGAACCTGAATCCATCCTCGAAGAAGTCCCTTTGAGTTCGTATATAACCATACGATGGATTTATCCAATGGAAGTGGATGCTCATAGTAACACGAGGTGTTCTGGAGAAATGCAGAAGGAATGGCAGTGATGTATGCAACTCAGACAATCCAAGAGCCAGTATGTTTATAAGAAGGTTCGGTTAACTTGGTCACTGAATCATAGTCTAGGGTCGGGCCATGGTCGCTGTCAAAGAGAGAGAGAAAAGAAACACTCTACTTGCACTGTAATCTAGATCAGAATGGTTAACACTTTATCTAATCAGGAAACCTCCAACTGTACCGTCAAATTCTCCTCCAAACCTGAAAGAAGAATTAGTCAGATCACCCGAAGAGTAAACCAACTCATCAGTGGGAATCGAGATCCAACTCTCATCGCATGATAACATGAAGGAATCCATTCACGTTATCACACTCCAGAAGGTATGCGCATTCCTGGCAAGTTTTCTGTATGTTTGAAACTCCCGATAAGGATTTTTGCCCCATGCCTTTATGACCTTGACGAAGGCCAACAAATCATAAGTCACATGTCAAGTTCTACCCGTCATTGTCCAGGTTAATTTGAACCCACCCGTATATACCCTTGACGAAGGCCAACAAGATAATACGAATGTCCCAAACCAACACATCTATCTATGCAACAGAAAGGTAACAAGCAGGTACCATACACTACGCCTTGACTAAGGCCAACAAACATAGCATGAATACTATGTGCTACCCGTCTGAACCGACGGAGGGCTACGGCTGGTTTTTGGTGAAAAACCTTTAACGTAATGAACTTGATCTCGTTGAAGGAACCTGATAGCATTTTACAAAAATATAGTGGCGAAAACCTTTGCTAAAGAGGTCACTCCCGGTGAAGGGATCTCGGCTCTTTCCTCATGGAATGAGGTGCAGGATATTCCAACTGAATACTGCGATACAAAGCAACAAGTAATCGACTATAGTGAAGTTATTACCCTGAAGCAATCTTCTTCCCAAGGGGTCACTCCCGGTGAAGGGATCTCGGCCCATGCCTCGTCGAATGAGGTGCAGGATATTCCAACTGAATACCACTGTGCAAAACAAAAGAAAACGTCCTTGTAATAACACTTTTTCAAAATTGTTCCAACAACATCGAAACAGGTTTGTTTTCCTTTGCATTGATCAAAATCAACGCAGTCCCATAAATTAATCACACCAGAAAAGAACGAAAATAAAATGTACGTATATGCCATCCGCATTCGTCACCGGGTCCCGTCATCACCCGTTAGGTTACTTAACTAACGACAGAGCAGGGATTGGACTAGCGCGGGTGCAAAACATATACAACATCTACTAGTATATATACCAATATACAATAATCACTCCAGGCGTGATAAATGCAACATTAGAGAAAAGTAATAAGCTTCACAGAACAATACAGATAATCTGGGAGCCCCGGGTTTCACAGAGCCGTAACTGAAACTCGACATTTCCCTGGTCGTGTGGATAGCCTGTGCAATGAAACCTAGACCCCTACGAGTGCGGCAAGTTACCCGCCAAAACCTGAAGCGAGGCATCCCCCTTCAGCAAAGTGAATGGACCACCCGACACTTCACGGAATTCGGTAACTTGAGCGCCCCTCCTTGGGTCAACCTGTACCCTCTACGAGTGCGGCGAATAGCCCGCCAATCCTAGAGTGAGGTCCCCTGCCTCTCAAAGCCATGAGATGAGGACCCGTTGCCTTCCAGAACCCGGCTATCCGTGCACTCCGTCGCGGGGTAAACCTAGTACAGAAATGAAAATATGTACAACAGGTACATCGACCTCAACCCGGTCATTCCCTAAAAGAATAATATACAAACAGGCAGCAACGGCAGTCCACATGTTGGACGCTCGCTCCGCGATATCAAATGTACAAATAAATCCAAACTGCACTATCATTGCACATAGCTATCCACCACGACAAATCCGCAACATCACTGTTGGATTATGAGATCGCCCTCGCCGTCGAACTGTGGCCAAATGCGGAACAAAATTTTCTAAAACCCGTTGCTACCATTACCCGATTTCCAAGATCGAAACCATTAACCCTAAAACTAGCAAACTAACAAAAGGAGATAGAATGGTTATACCTAATGGATCATGTCCTTCGGGTCTTCAACAATTTCCAAGCTCCTAGTGATGCGGATCGACTTTGGTCACCGGTCTTCCTTCATCTCCGATGATCCACCTGAGGGAAACGGCACAAGCTCCAGGTTCGCCAAGCGGACCAACCGACTCTCTAGGATTGCTAGTAGTAGAGAGTGGGAGGGGTGTAGTATAGTGTCACTGTAATTCTTTCTCTCAATCATGAGCTCAAGTGAGCATTTCAAGAAGAAGATGAAGAAGGTGATGATGGCAAGGCCTTGAAAATGGCTAAGTATTTTTGTGTGAGTATGAGAGTAAGAGAGCACTAAGTGAATCACCAAAATGAGCAAGCTTTTTCCCCACTAAAAAAATTGTGGCCGGCCCCTCTCTCATCCCCTCATAAAATACCTCATTTCCATTTTAGAATAAACAATTAGCACCATACCAATCACTATATGAAAAAGCCCATACTGTGACCAAAAACCATACCCTTGCCATGTCATCATTTCCACCTCATTATGAACAAATGATTTTCTGAAGAAAATCAATAATGAAGTGGCATGTTCTAGAAGCCATTAAGTATAAATACGGAATGCTTCCGGGTATATGTATCGAAATATACATACGCGTATTCGTACGAAAATACGAATAGCCAAAGATAGAAAATAAATAGTGAGCAATAATACTAAAATACATATATATATAAATACATATCTAAATTATTAAATCAAAACTTGATTTAACAATCTGACATAATCCTAAGACGCTAGTATTATCAACCGTCCGATTAAAGTCTGTGCAGCCTGTGCACATATTCAATCGGACACCTGTATGTACCAACATACATCAACTACACTATATTGCCTGAACCGTGTAAACCCTCTGTGTGGGACTCTAAAGACTCATCAATACGCTGGCAGTGGGTTTAACCACAAGCACGTCAGCGGCACTAGCTGTACGTAACGGCTACCCAGGTATTGAGCGAAAGGAAGGCCGACGAGCAAACTCATCCAAACCCTACTGAGCCTGTCAGTGACAATATCCGTACAGTCTGGTCTGTTCGTCTAAGAGTATCGCATATCGAGTCTACGGGGGTGGATAAAGTCAGACCCCTGACAACGCGATAATTCGTGTCGGTATGAAACCCATCACTATCCGAGAAATTATCGATCCTAGATCGGTAATTCTCACATACCCTGGCCGAGGATTTCTAGTGATGGCCACCTATGCACTGCGCGACATCAACCCCCAATACCGGGAGAGACGAATCCCCGACGATCCGCTCACTGCCTCCATGTGGCTCAGGACTGTACCCAAATAAAACCTGTTTGCATGACTCCTTTGAGCCGTGGTAGGCTAGTAATCAAAGTACAGTGGGAACTCACACGAGACAAATGACGATCTCAGGTCGACAGACTAACCTGTACACATGTCACCAGGGAACTGCTATCTGACTATAGGTATAATTCCAACTAGCATTTTCCCGGCGAGTCCGTCCTGTGTACTCATAACCCAATGAGCACCTGTATACTATCTTAGGTGAACAACTGACACCAATGTCTTGTGTGACCGGCCACCGCCCCTCGTCAGGGTCTAGATAAGTATACACCAGTCTACACTTGAGTATCGATGCCCAGTCTCGATACTCCCACGACTAGGGACATTTAAGGATGTGCTTATAGACCCCCAGCTCCCACGTATGTGATCGCCATCACAATGCTGGTAGTCAAGCAAGAATCCTATGGGCTTATCAACATATACAAGATGATAAAGACAAACCAGATAGCATACTATCATCTCGAGTAAGACTGTTTTATCGGTCTAGGTCCTCCCTCAATCATTGCAATCACGTAACTACGATCCAATAATTGACTTCGAGGGCACTATATCCAACAATCTCCCACTTGCACTTAAGGCTAATTATTGCGATGTCGCATACTCACAGCCCGTGTAATACCGAACACCCTACTCCTCTACTAATCAGTTTCATAAACCTCGTTTGTAAAACTATTGCGTTCGAGAAATAGCCTCAGTGAGTGGATCTGCTCCAGTGTTTCTTTCTATGTCAATCTTTATCTCAACATCGCAGAGAAAACTATCTCCCTAAATGAGCAATACCCGTCTTAGAATATTTCTGGATATCTGATGGGACCCAGTTCAAAAATGAACTCCAAATCCAGCAAATTTCTTAGACTGTATTGTCTACTGACTCAATCAGTATACTGCGCCATACCTTCCTCAGTATCCACTTGGACCATCTGTCCAAACTACTACCCCTCGTCAGAAGGAAAAATATAACTCTGACAGTCACTTTATCATCCAGGTCACCTTGGAAGCCTGGAATGATAACCGTCTCCCGAAGGAGGCTGCCGTTATCAAATCCCTTGAACATCCACTTATGTTCATAAACTGCTTCCAATCATTTTCTCCAGGATTGGATTAATATATCAATTTATTGCATCTAGTGCAAAAACAACATCTGGTGTGGTACTTGACATCTCATGATTGACTCAATTGCCTAAGCAAGTGATATGTCAATCATGCACACCCCTCTCCCTTTTAGTCTATAAGACACCTTTAGAGAGGGTGACTCCAAAACTTGTAGGTACATCACCATGCCAGGAGTCTTCCATTTTAAATATCTTTAGAATACTGTCTAAGTACCCAGATTGGGACACTACCCAAATCTAGATCTAAAACCATAGATCTAGTAACCAGAATGCCTGATATTATATCCATATCTTATGTGGAGAAAACACTGTGTGACAACCACAGTACAACCGATCGTAGTATAAGAATTTCACTTCCTACTCTGTGTATGTCATTCAAATACCATGACATCACACCCTACCACCTTCTTAACGGATCCATCCTCTATTCTGATGAAGTCAAAGCCTATGACTGTCACATCAAAATAGATGATCTTTCCCCGATATATCTTCTTTAATCTATAAATAGATATAAGCTACTTGTCCACTACGTTTTCGCTGCTCCCACTGATTATGACAACCCTCTGGCAGAATCATATACACGTGCACTTCTAAAGCTAGCTTAAAACGACGCTATACTCATCCTCCTGCCGGGTCTCATAGTCTGGAACAACAGTAGTGTCAAGTATGGGTAAACAAGAATCTCCCTGTCACCCTTCTTGAGGCTACCGAAGTACCTCTCGGGTGCCTGAGGTAACCCACCATATTTGCGGAGTGGCTAACGGAATGTCAATCCTGATTGAATCTTTCAGTCCTATTAAATTTTCCCTAATCGTTTGTGGTTCTGAAATCACTTCCAGTTCTACCATACTCTCACTTCTGTTTTTCTGAAAAAAATCCATTTTACTAAAACTGTGGCCAGTCAAGAACAATATCACTATTGATCTTCCATATGGTAGAAAATTAACCCTCGTCAAAGCCCCGGTTAACCCACAAACTGCTATTACAGAAACGTGCATTGAGTTTATCCGGATTCTTGTTAACCATCAGCCGGACGACTCCCTATACCTTAACATCGTTAAGATATAAATTGATTCTATATATATCTAATATAGAAACAAAGGCACTAATTTAATTGGAACCAGATTCAAATCATGCAGCTGTCTCCAGTGCATGTCAACTAAATGGATAGAGGACGATCGGTATTACTCAACTTAGGAGTGCATCCAATTATGAGTAACCTGAAAAAGAAACAAGTTTCTCAAAACCATTACTTCCAACTGAATACCATACACAAGTATCTACATATTCGATCACCTTGAAGAATCCCGATACCTGCAACACTTGGTTCTCTACTTTATTCTTTTACCTATAACTTCTCAAATTTGGACCTTGTATTTCTACGAAACACTGGTCTAAAACTTGAAAAGTCATAAGTAAATAGAATACAGTACGAGGACCAACCCCTTTGACCTAATGGACACTGGACAACATACAATACTTTGTATAAGTCCCTTGAGTTGAATAACTCAAACCCTATGCGTCGTAGGTTAAAAACTGTACCCAGGAGATTTCCTCAAATATCACCAATTACAACGAATTCCGATATAATGAGGATGGTCACCTAATTCCCAATAACTTACTCCTACTCATCATCTGTAAAACCATACAGATGTGAGAATCATACATGGTAAATACATACCCTGGAGCAAGGGTCTAATTGGGAAATCAGTTTATAATTAACAATGCACAGTGAAACTGAAACATGAAAATGTTTCGAAGGGGTATCCGGGTATTCCTAGTAATGCCTCTTCCATTATCCAGATTCATGATTGTAACCGTATATTTCTTTGCCATCTCTCCAAATCCCTTTATTTGACTTTAGTCGTTATCTTCTGTACACCTTTGTTAGGCTTAAATGGTTTTCTTCCTTCCCTACCGTTTGGCACCAGCCTATGCTTTGGAAGAAGACTATCCAATAAACGTAATAGGTGTACTCTCCTAATCCGAGGAGTACTCGCAACCTGAGAGAAGGTGATGATAAAAGACAACTGAATAAACCATATTCCTATTTCTCCTGAACCAGAATCCATCCTCGAAAAAGTTTCTTCGAGTTCGTATATAACCATACGATGGATTTATCCAATGGAATTGGATGTTCATAGTAATACGGAGTGTTCCGGAGAAATGCAAATGTGAAGTAGGAGTGGCATTGAAAGACTTGGTTTGGTCGTGAATAGCAGCCGCAATTTACTTTGCCCACTTTCTAATCCATTTATTTATCTTTACTCATTACCTTCTGTACACCACACTTAGGCTAATTGGTTTTCTTCATTCCCTACCTTTCGGCACCTGCCTATGGTTTGGAAGAAGACTATCCAATAAGCATAATAGGTGTACTGTCTCCTAATCCTAGGAGCTCTCACGACTTGAGAGAAGGTAAAAGGAAAAGACAACTGAATAATCCTATTCATTTTGTCCAGAACCAGAAACCATCCTCGAAAAAGTTCCTTCGAGTTCGTATATAACCATACGATGGTTTTATCCAATGGAAGTGGATATTCGAAGTGATACGGGGTGTTCTGGAGAAAGGCAAAGGGTAAAAGAAAGAGTGGCAATGATGTTTGTAACTCGGAAAATCCAAAAGCCAGTGATTTTAAGAAAGTTTGGTTAACTTGGTCACTGAGTCATAGTATAGGGTCGGGCCATGGTCATTGTCAAAGAGAGAGAGAAAAGAAACACTCTGCGTGCACTCTAACCTAGATCAGAATGGATAATCATTTTATCTAATCTGGATGGCTCCCACTTTTTTCTCGAATTCTCCTCCAAACATAAAAGGAGAATTAGTCAGAATCACCCGAAGAGTAATCCTACTCATCAGTGGGAATCGGGATACAACTATCATCGCATGATAACTTGATAGAAGCCACTCAAGTCACCACACTCCAGAAGCTATGCACATGCCTGGCTAGTTTCCTGTATGTTTGAAACTCCCGATATGATTAATTTTACCCCAAGCGGCTTATGACCTTGACAAAGGTCAACATATCATAAGTCGCAAGTCAAGTTCAATCCGTCATTGTCCTGGATTAACTTAGACCCACCCGCACGTGCCCTTGACAGAGGTCAAAATGACCGTGCGACTATCCTAAATAATCGCATATCTATGCAACAAACAAGTATTACCCAGCTACCAAGCACTGTGCCTTGACAGAGGTCAACATACACAGCATGAATACTAGGCAATACCTGTAAGAAATGACGGAGGGCTACGGCTGGTTTTTGGCGAAAAACCTTTAACGTAATGAACTTGATATCGTTGAAGGAACCGAGTGGTTTTACAAAAGTATAGTGGCAAAAGCTTTTGCTAAAGAGGTCACTCCCGGTGATGGGATCTCGGCTCTTTCCCCATCGAATGAGGTGCAGGATATTCCAATCTGAATACCACGATGCGAAGCAAAAGTAATCGACTATAGTGAAGTTATTACGTTGACGCAAACTTCTTCCCAAGGGGTCACTCCCGATGAAGGGATCTCGGCCCTTGCCTCATCGAATGAGGTGCTGGATATTCATAACAGAATACCACTGTGCAAAGCAAAAGCGTACGTCTGTAATGTCAGTTTTTTTTAAAACTTGGTTCCAACGACATCATATAATAGGTTTGTTTTACTTGCATTGATAAGAATCAACACAGTCCCATCAATTAATCACACCAGAAAAGAACGAAAATAAAATGTACGTATATGCCATCTGCATTCGCCACTGGGTCCCGTCATCACCCGTTAAGTTACTTAACTAACGACAGAGCGGGGACTGGGCTAGCGCGGGTGCAAAACATATACAACATCTACTAGTATATATAAATATATATAACAATCATCCCAGGCATGATAAATGCAACATCACAGAAAAGTAATAAGCAACACAGAACAATACAGATAATCTGGGAGCCCCGGGTTTCCTTTGAGCCACAACTGAAAACCCGACGATCACCTGGTCGTGTGGATAGCCTGTTCAATAAACTCCTAGATCCCTACGAGCGCGGAAAGTTACCCGCCAAAACCTGGTAACTCAGCTGTGATCATCATAGAGCGCACCATATCTAATAGGGTGCGTTCCTCCGTTCTGATACACCATTGTGCTGTGGTGTATATGGAGGAGTCAGCTGAGAGAGAATCCCATTATCTTTTAGGAAGTCCAGGAATTCATTGCTCAAGTATTCACCTCCTCGATCAGATCGAAGGATTTTAATACTTTTTCTGGTTTGGTTCACGACTTCTTGTTTATATTCTCTAAATTTCTCAAAAGCTTCAGACTTGTGTCTTATCAAGTACACATGTCCGTATCTTGAGAGATCGTCAGTGAATGTAATGAAGTACGGAGAACCATCCCTGGCATGTGTAGACATGGGACCACATACATCACTATGTATCAGTCCCAAGAGTTCGGCAACTCTTTCTCCGTGTCCCGTAAACGGAGTTTTGGTCATCTTGCCTTTGAGACATGACTGGCAAGTGTCATAAGATGAAAATTCGAATGGTTTCAAATATCCATCCTTATGCAACTTAGCCAATCGTGTCACATTGATGTGACCCAGTCTACAATGCCACAAGAAGGGTTCGTTCAGTTCTGAACTCTTCCTCTTGTGTGTGTTTGTTATGCTCAGAACTGTTGATTGATTTAGAACATAAATGCCATTGCACAACGTGCCTGATCCAACCAACTTTTGGTTACGGAAAATGTTCATAACATTGTCCTGTAATACAAAATTATATCCCTCTTTACTCAACAAAGAAACCGATATAATGTTGCATATCAGGTTCGGCATGTAATAGCATTCGTTCAGAACCAATGTATTACCAGTTAGTAATGCAAGGTGATATTCCCCGACAGTCTTAGCTGCAACAATTGCACCATTTCCAACTCTAATGTCTTTATCACCTTCTCCAAGTTCTCTACCTTTCCTGAACCCATGTAACTGATTACATATATGGGATCCTGACCCGGTATCTAATACCCAGGACGTAGAGCAAATGGAGAAACAGTTCTCTGTAACGAACACACCTGAAGAAAATGCATCAACATGTACTTTCTTCATTCGGGTGGCATGGGAATCCAGGTATTCCCCTATATCCTGTTCAGTCCTATAACTCTTATAAGAAAGAACGGAACCAACGTTCCCCAGCACAGTATAACATGCGGGTTCGGTCAATACATCCATATTATTATCTTGATTAGGGCATGACATGGTCGCTACCTGGAGAGAGAGAGAAGAAAACACTTTAGCGTATGCTCTTGCAAGATCAGATTGGTTATTATCTTATCTAATCAGGATGGCTCCCACTGGTTTTTATCAAATCTTCCTTCAAACCCTAAAAGGAAAGACTAGCCGGGATTAATTACACCCTACAACTTCGCCAATCTTTCAGCCAGGCCAGTGTCGGTACTTTGAGGGAGGTTCCCCGTGCTTTCGCACGGACCTAATTAAAGTAAACCTCGTTTTCCCAGAGACGTAACCCCGTTGACACTTTTCTAGACACCTACTTGATCGGCTAATTGTAATGTGCAAAACTCTCCCAGGAGTAACTCTTACTCGCAGTGGGTATCGGGATCCAACTATCTCATAGAAGGTATGCAATCTCATTGCAAATTTCAACACTTGAAATTCCCGATAATTCTTTTGCCCCTAGCGTGCTATGACCTTGACGAAAGCCAACAAACCACAGCCCGCTAGTCAAGTTCAACCCGTTCATTTCTTGACTGAATTAAACCCACCCGCAGACCCTTGACGAAAGCCAACAAAGCCGTACGACTACCCTAATCCTGTCGCATCATATGCAGCAGATAAGCAGCATATAGCTACCGCACACTACACCATGACGAAAGCCAATAAATGTAGCATGAATACTATATGTAACTTATCTGAAATGACGGAGGGCTACGTCAGTTTTTTCTGAAAACCTATTGCGTAATGAACTTGATATCGTTGTAGAATCAAGTGAAGTTTTGAAAATGGAGTGATTTTGAGGCTTTTCTAGTTTTGCTAAAGGGGTCACTCCCGGTGAAGGGATCGTCGGCCCTTTCCTCGTCGAATAAGGTGCGGGATATATCATATATATCACTGTGCAAAGCAGAAACTATAGAAGCAATCAAAAGTCAAACCGAGTGTGTAGCATTTGCCAGTTATTGCTAAAGGGGTCACTCCCGGTGAAGGGATCTCGGCCCTTTCCTCATCGAATAAGGTGCGGGATATATCATATATACCGCTATGCAAAGAAAGCAAAACTGTAGCTACCTTTTTTATTGTTTAAAATTTGATTCTACAACATCTTTTAGGTTTCTTTTCTTTCATTAATCACATTAATGAAGTACCATCATTTAAGTCACCTAAACATCACAGATAAATACGACGTACACTTATGCCATCCACATTCGCCTCGATGTCCCCTCGTGCACCGTTAGGTTAGGTAACTAACGACAGAGTAGGGCAGGGCTAGTGCGGGTGCAAAACATAAGTAACGTCTATATAATACATCATATATACTATATACTGTATCCATCAGAACATATCAAATGATCACATCACAGATATCGCAGCAGAAAATATCATATGAAATATTGGATATACTAGGACGTCCGTGTTTTTAATACGAGCCAGTATAAAATACGGATTCCACGGTCGTGATGAATAGCCAATCCCACACCCCTAGATCCCTACGAGAGCGGCAAGCAACCCTACCAATTCTAGGGTTAGGAGACCCGGACTCGACTCCTCGAGATGGTCTCCCACTGGATCCTAGAACCCGGTTACTTGTGCTCCCCTCCTTGGGTCTATCCTAATGCGGAAAAGTAAATAATATACATCAACGGTGACATCTTCTGCAACCTGGAAGTGCCCCAATAAAAGAATATTACATACAAGTTTTTACATGAATGAAAATGAAAAACACTCATCTCACATTAAAACCCCCGGCTATTCAAACACGACAATCCAATACAACATATCCAACAACACATAACATCACATGTCATCAATGTAAGTAAGTATGCATTCACCGATTGTCGTCGACGTATAGCAACGACAATCGGCAATACCACTACATACTACACTTACGGTCACTGAAAAGAAAGTGTAAAACTACAACAGTTGGAATCCGCAACCGCTTTAGACATCGTATGCCTAATCTAATGAAATACTTAGACATCACATGCCTAACAATTATAAACCCCGCATTTTAGTCTCATTATCGAAAACTCTTTTCAATATCAAGTGAGACTAAACCGCTAGATTTATAACATTCATTCAGTTAACTCATAACTGTTTGTGAATTCCAATTATTGTATCCCATTCCGGATAAATAGAAAATATTAAACTTTCCGATCGAACATTCGAACACCCAAGTTTTCCCGAAACCGTTCAACACATGAAATAAGTTCAAAGACATTCACTTCATGCCTTAGTACCAACGGTCCAGCCGTAGAAGGGTCAAGCCAACGCCTCACATGTGGCACGCCGTACTGCCCCAAACCCTAAGGTTCAAAGGGCAGTTCAAGACGGTCACATAATCGAGTTAAGGTTTGTTGTCTTCTAGAGGGACCATCGCGTTACTTGCACTACTTAGAACGTCATTAAACTACGGAAAAGTCCAACAATTGGAAATTTCCCGGCGGGGGAAAGATTGGGTATTTACATCCGGTCGAACTTTTTAACATATTCTAAAATTATCCGGAAAAACACATAGACAAAATTGGATAATCCGATCGAATCTTCGATTCCCAATACAACCCCAGAATACTCAACTATTGAGTCATTACAAAAATACCCAGAAAATATAGCATTCAAATATAAGAATTACTGTGCAGAAATCAACAGGAGAAGAGACAAAGTGGCCGCGGAACCGCCGCATTAGCCATGCTAATGCCGCGGTTCCGCCGCACTTTGATGGAATCATGTGATCGTACTTCACTGTAATTCTTAGAAATTCCTGCTTAGTTTTCTGCATATTTTTAATTCACAAAAATCCAAATTTTCAGAAAATTTCCAGAGAGCATTTTGGATGTTGGTTTCGATGTTCGTTCGGATTTCAAACGTCGTCTACACTTCACCTAAGGCTCTAGCTAGGCTCTGATACCACTGTAGGGTTCCTAGGCACGCTAATGAGGTCTCACAAGGCATCAACCATTCCAATTTCAAATTTTACAAGTGCCGAGAAACCCTAATACGGATTCGTTGACTAGAGTTTAGGCGAAAAATGAAACTAGTTAACAATTTAACTAAAAGAAAGAGGCTACAACCTTTGTAGATCCGGTTCTCCACTTCCTTAGCTCCACGTAGACGTCTCCTCGCTGTCCATATCGGATCCCGGACTCTAGCATCGACTTCATCGGAGAAATGGGCGGGTTGTTCGTCGACTTCGATGCCGAAGATGATCTACGTCGAGGCAACACAAGATCAAGCTCCAACTTCACCAAGTCGTGAAACTTGTGAAGAAAACACCCTATACTACTTGGCAAGAGGTAGAGGGTGAAGAAATAGGAGGTGGGTTCACTTTAGTATTGGATTTCTCACTCTTTTTCTCAAGATGCCATTAATGGTGGCAAGCTTTCTTCTTGAAGAAGAAGAAGAAGAAGAAGATAGAATACGATAAGTATCTCCTCAAAAAGGAAAATAATATGAATACTTATCATATACTAACCATGGTCAAGTGTACAGAGTAAACTAGGGTTAGGTGAATGGTTAGGTTAAGGGAAGAAAACAAAAATGGTCAAGCTTTCAACTCTTCATGAAGCTTCATGAAAGAAACAAAGAAAGCCACCATTTCCATTTTCTTTTCCAAAATAAATAATCAAAATAAATAAACAAAAGCCTAACCATTCATATAACCATGGTTTAATCTTTACACAAACTCAAGTTAGCATGTATCATCAAACATGATACAATTAAGTGCACACAAAAAAATATATCACATATACAATGTGCACAACAAGTGAGAAAATCCTTTTAAAGTGAACCAATACTAGTTAATGCAAAGTAATATATCAAATATATAATTATACATTAAATCATTAAATCAACACTTGATTCAATGATCCGGTCAAGACACAGATAACCGACTAGTATCCAATGTATCGACTTATCGAATCAATCTTCAATTCGATAACTAGGTTATATCGCATACAACCATCGAAACATTCATCGCGAGAATGAAATACGGTATCACATACACGCATTATTCTCGGTCCCGCACATATCTTATATGCGCTCCTATTTCGTCTCGCTTGAGCCAGGAAACCTCTGTGTAGGACTCTAAAGACTCGTCAATACGCCGGTAGCAGATGATGATCATATCAAGCACCCACAAGCCGCAAGCGGTCTACTAAACGTAACGGCCACCCGGGTATTGAGCGATCAGAAGATCGACGAGCAAGCCCGCTCACACTCCTGTGAATCTAACCAGTAACACTTACCGTACAGTCCGGTCTGTTCGTTTGATATGTCGCATATCAAGTCTAGGGGTGGTAAACGTCAGACCCCAATAACCGATAAGTCGTGCCGATGTGAGGCTCATAACGGGTCGAGAAACTACTGGTAACACTTACCAGCAAATCTCTGATCAGCCCTGGCCAGGGACTTCCCTGTTACGGCCAATCGAGCACAGCGCAACATCAACCCCCAATACCGGGAGAGACGAAACCCCTCCTATCGCTCATAGCCTCCATGTGACTCGGGACTGTGCCCAAAAACCACCGTTTTGCACGCCCTCATGGACGTGGTAAGGTGGAGATCAAAGCACAGTGGGAATCACACAAGACTCTATGACGATCTCCGGTCTACAGACTAACCTGCACAAGTGTCACCTGAGAACTGCCATCTGATGTGAGGTATATGTTAGTTATATGTATGCCCTAGAGGCCATTACTATACATAGGATGTATATTGTAGTGGATGCTGGGACATATATAGGGAGGACTTTCTTGCTCGACATGATAGTATGCTATCTGGTTGAACTTTACCTTAACGTGTATGCTGATTGTCTCTCTGTTACATGTTGGTAAAGCCCTTAGGATCTGTACTTGACTACCTGGACTATGATGCGGATCATACTAGTGGGGACATGGTAGTCTATAAGTACATCCTTCAAAGTCCCTAGTCGAGGGTGTATCGAGACGGGGCATCGATATACCAGAGTAGACTAGCGTGTACCTTCTCGACCCATACAGATGGGCGATGGATGATCCCATATCCATCGGTGTTTGACATCAGAGGAGATATACGGGTGCTCAGTAGAGACTGGGTACACTGGACGGACTCGCCGAGAACTCCCAGATGGTATTATACCTCACGTCAGATGGCAGTTCTCTGGTGACACTGGTACAGAGTAGTCTGTTGACCCGAGATCGTCATAGAGTCTTGTGTGGTTCCCACTGTGCTTTGATTTCCATCTTACCACGTCCAAGAGGGCGTGCAAAACGGTGGTTTTTGGGTACAGTCCCGAGTCACATGGAGGCAATGAGCGATAGGAGGGGATTCGTCTCTCCCGGTATATGGGGGTTGATGTTGCGCTGTGTTCGATTGGCTATAACCGGAAATCCCTGGCCAGGGTTGCTGAGATTTACTGGTAAGTGTTACCAGTAGTTTCTCGAACAGTTATAGACCTCATATCGACACGACTTATTGAGCTATTGGGGTCTGACGTATACCACCCCTAGGCGAGATATGCGACATATCAGACGATCAGACCGGACTGTACGGTAGTGTTACTGGTCGGATTCACTGGAGTGTGAGCGGGCTTGCTCGTCGATCTTCAGATCGCTCAATACCCGGGTGGCCGTTACGTTTAGCAGACCGCTTGCGGCTTGTGGATGTTTGATATGATCATCATCCGCTGCCGGCGTATTGACGAGTCTTTAGAGTCCTACACAGAGGTTTCCTGGGTCAAGCGAAACGAAATAGGAGCGCATATGAGATATGTGCGGGACCGAGAATAATGCGTGTATGTGATACCGTATTCTATTCTCGCGATAAATATATCGAAAGGTTGTATGCGATATAACCTAGTTATCGATTCAAGCGTTGATTCGATAAGCCGATATATAAGATACCAGTCGGTTATGTGCGCATGACCGGATCATTCAATCAAATGTTGATTTAATGATTTAATGCATATTAATATATATATGATATATTACTTTGCATCAACTAGTATCGGTTTACTTAAGATGGATTTTCTCACTCGGATATGCGCATTACATATGCGATATGATTTTGTGCATTTGAATGTATCATGTTTGATGATACATGTTTACTTGGTTAAGTGCAAAGATTTAAACCATGGTTAAAAGAATGGTTAGGGTTTCTTTTCCTTTATTTATCTATTTATTTATTTATTTATTTATTGATTGATTTTTGGAAAATAAAAGGCAAGAGAAAAGGATGGTGGCTATTTTTGTTTTAAGTTGAAGTTTCATGAAGCTTTGACTTTGTCCACCATTCTTATCTCATGCTTAACCTAACCATTTGAATTAACCCTAGTTAAATCTCTACACATAACCATGGTTATATTATGATAAGAATTGATTTTCTTTTCTTATTCTTTTTAACTTATCATAATGTTTTTCTTCTTCTTCTTCATGCTTCAAGTGAAGAAGCTTGAAGTCCATCAATGGTGATTGATGCATATGAGTGAGAAATCCAATTCTAAAGTCTACCCACTTCCTATTTCTTCATCCTCTACCTCTTGCCAAGTAGTAGAGTGTGTTTCCTTCACAAGTTTCATGACTTGTTGAAGGTGGAGCTTGATTCATCGATGCTTCGACGTAGATCATCTTCGGCATGGACATCGACGACCTAGCTTGCCCATTCTCCGACGAAGTCGACTCTAGAGCCCGGATTTGATTTGGACAGCGGAGATGACCTCGTTGCGGAGCCGTGGAGGTGGATATCCGGATCTACAAAGGTTGTAATTTCCGTATCTCTTTAGTTAACTGTTAACTAGTTCTTGTTCGCCTAGATATCTAGCAAACGATCCGTACTTTATGGTTTGTAGGCACCATAATTTTTGAAAATGCCATGGTTGATGGCTTGGGAGACCTCACTAGTGTGCCTAGGAACCCTGCAGTGGTATCAGAGCCTAGCTAGAGCCTTAGGCGATCCCCGGACGGAATTAGAAACCCGATCGAACCAAAATCCCATTGCAAAATTGCTCTCTGTACTTTTTTCAAAACTGTTGATTTTTGGCAATTAAAAATATCCAGAAAAACAAGCAGGCTTTTTTAAGAATTAATGTGAAATTTGGTACCCTAATTCCACAAAACCGCGGCGGAAGCGCCGCACAAAGGGGGTTTGCGCGGCGGAAGGGCCGCCAATAAGAATCCGACACGTGTCAAATTTCACAGTAACTCGTAAAATTAAATGCTCATTTTCTTGGAATATTTAAACTGAACTCAAGAGTTGAGTTGTTCTGAGTTGTTTTGGGAATCATTGTTTCGATCGGAAAGTCTAATTCTGTCCATGTGTTTTCCGGATAAATTTTAGAATATGTTAAAAAGTTCGACCGGATATAAATACCCGATTTTTCCCCTGTCGGGAAATTTCCAAGTGTTGGATTTTTCCGTAGTTTAACGACGTTCTAAGTAGTGCAAGTAACGCGATGGACCCTCTAGAAGACAACAAACCTTAACTCGATTATGTGACCGTCTTGAACTGCCCTTTGAACCTTCGGGTTTGGGGCAGTACGGCGTGCCACATGTGAGGCGTTGGCTTGACCCTTCTACGGCTGGACCGTTGGTACTGAGGCACGAACGGAATGTTGTTATACTTGTTTCATGTGTTGATCAGTATCGGGAAAACTTGGGTGTTCGATTGTTCGATCGAAAAGTTTAACATTTTCTGTTTATCTGGAATGGGATACAATAATTGGAATTCACAATAAGTTATATGATAACTGAATGAATGTTATAAACGTAGCAATTTAGTCTCACTTGATCGGTTGCCACGGAATTTTGATGTGATCAAAAGTCCGTCGCAATCACGTAGCGTACGCGGATACTCGCCGGGTAAACTTAATAGACAGCCTCACTCCATAGCCCCGACCAAGTGACTGTAGGAGAACCCCGTCGCCGAAAGCATCCGTTCGGGTGCTCGCGGTAGCGGTGTTCCGCCTTGGTGCACTTCGTCGACGGTATCGGGGGTGCGGCCGTCTACTGAAGTTTGCGACGAGCATTCGATCAGGCTGTCGGGAATCTTGTTGAATTGCCCGACTTGATATTGAAAAGTGTTTTCGATGATGGGACTAAAATGCGGGGTTTATAATTGTTAGGCATGCGATGTCTAAGAAATTCATTTGGTCAGGCATGCGATGTCTGAGGTGATTGCGGATTCCAACTGTTGTAGTTTTATACTTTCTTTTCTGTGACCGTAAGTGTAATATGTGATATCGCCGGTTTCGTTGCTATACGTCAACGACAATTGGGATGGACATATTTACTTACGTTGATGACATGTGATGTTATGTGTTGCTGGATATGTTATATTGGATCGTCGTGTTTGAATAGCCGGGGTTTTTTATGTGAGATGAGTGTTTTTCATTTTCATTCATGTAAAAACTTGTATGTAATATTCTTTTATTGGGGCGCTTCCAGGTTGCGGGAGTTGTCACCTGTTGTATATTATTTACTTTTCCGCACTAGGATAGACCCAAGGAGGAGGGCACAAGTAACCGGGTTCTGGAGTCCAGTGGGAGATCAACTCGAGGAGTCGAGTCCGGGTCTCCTAACTCTAGAATTGGTAGGGTTGCTTGCCGCTCTCGTAGGGGTCTAGGGGTGTGGGTTTGGCTATTCATAACGACCGTGGAATCCGTGTTTTATACTGGCTCGTATTGAAAACACGGACGTCCTAGTATATCCAATATTTCATATGATTCTTCTGCTGCGATATCTGTGATGAGATCATGTGATGTTTCTGTGATGGATATAGTATATAGTATATATGATATATTATATAGACGTTACTTATGTTTTACACCCGCGCTAGCCCTGCCCTGCTCTGCCGTTAGTTACCTAACCTAACGGTGCACGAGGGGACATCGAGGCGAATGCGGATGGCATAAGTGTACGTCATATCTATCTGTGATGTTTAGGTACTTAAATGATGGGACTTCATTAATGTGATTAATGAAATAAAAGAAACCTAAGATGTTGTAGAATCGAATTTCAAAATAAAACAGGTAGCTACAGTTTTTGCTTTGCACAGCGGTATATGAGATATATCCTGCACCTTATTCGATGAGGAAAGGACCGAGATCCCTTCACCGGGAGTGACTCCTTTAGCAATAACTGGCAGATGCTACACACTCGGTTTGTTTTTGATTGCTTTTAAGTGTTTTTGCTTTGCACAGCGATATATATGATATATCCCGCACCTCATTCGACGAGGAAAGGACCGACGATCCCTTCACCGGGAGTGACTCCTTTAGCAAAACTAGAAAAGCCTCAAAATCACTCCATTTTAAAATCATTTGATTCTACAACGATATCAAGTTCATTACGCAATAGGTTTTCAGAAAAACCTGTCGTAGCCCTCCGTCATTTCAGATAAGTAGTAGTTAGTATTCGTGCTGCGTTTGTTGGCCTTTGTCAAGGCGCAGTGTGCGGTAGCTAACTGGTGTTTATCTGCTTATGCATATGATGCAGATTGAGTTAGGGTAGTCGTGCGACCTTGTTGGCCTTTGTCAAGGGCCGTGCGGGTGGGTTTAATTCAATCAGGAAATGACGGGTTGAACTTGACTAGCATCCTATGGTTTGTTGGCCTTTGTCAAGGTCATAGGAGGTTAGGGGCAAAATATTATCGGGAATTTCAAGTGTTGAAATTTGCAATGAGATTGCATACCTTCTATGAGATAGTTGGATCCCGATACCCGCTGCGAGTAAGAGTTACTCCTGGGAGAGTTTTATACATTACAATTAGCCGATCAAGTAGGTGTCTAGAAAGGTGTCAACGGGGTTACGCCTCTGGGAAAACGAGGTTTACATTAATTAGGTTCGTGCGAAAGCACGGGGGACCTCCCTCAAAGTACCGACACTGGCCTGGCTGAAAGATTGGCGAACTTGTAGTGTGTAATTAATCCCGGCTAGTCTTTCCTTTTAGGGTTTGAAGGAAGATTTGATAAAAAGCAGTGGGAGCCATCCTGATTAGATAAAATAATAACCAATCTATTCTTGACAGAGCGCACGCTGAGTGTTTTCTTCTCTCTCTCTCCTGGTAGCGACCATATCACGCCTTAATCAAGATAATAATACGGATTATTGACCGAACCCGCTTGTTATACTGAGCTGGGGAACGTTGGTCCCGCTCCAACTTATAATTGTTATAAGACAGAGCAGGAAATTGGGGAATACCAGAATTCCCGTGCCGCCCAAACGAAGAGAGTGCATGCTGATGCATCATCTTCGGGTTTGTTCATTATACAGAACTGTTTCTCTATAACCTCTACGTCCTGGGTATGTGATACCAGATCAGGATCCCAGATATGTAATCTGTTACATAGGGCTACAGAAAGGTAGAGAACTGAGAACGGGTGATAAGTTTCATGAGGCAGAAAACGGGGCAAGAGTTGCAGCCAAGTCTGTCGGTCACTGTCATCCTGTATTACAATACATTGATTCTGAACGAATGATATTAGATACCGAACCTGATATACAAAATCATATCTGTCTCTTTATTAGTAAAGAAACGATATAATTTTGTATTGTTGGATAATGTTTTGAACATTTCCTATATCAAAAGTTGATCGGTTCAGGCACGTTATCTAAAAGCATTGATGTTCTAAATCAAACTACAGTTCTTTAGTATACAGAACATACACAAGAGGAAGAGTTCAGAAATGAACGAATCCTTCTTGAGGTATTGTAGACTAGGTCATATCAATGCGACCCGACTGGCTGAGTTACATTTAGATGCATATTTAAATCAGTTTAAATTTACATCTTGTGAAACTCGCCAGTCATGTCACAAAGATAAGATGACCACAGCTCCGTTTACTGGAAACAGAGAAAGAGTTAGTAAACTCTTGGGATGATACATGTTGATGTATGTTAGGTCCCCTGTCTACAAATGCCAGGACTGGTTCTTTGTACTTCATTACGTTCTCTGATGATCTTTCGAGTTTCAGACCTATGTTCATGTTGAAACACAAGTCCGAACCTTTTGAGATATTCACAGAATATAAGTTAGAAGTAGAGAACCAAAATACGGGTATAAGTATTATGTCCTTTGATGTGATCAAGGAGGAGAATACTTGAGCACGGAATTCCTGGATTATTCTAAAGGAGAATGAGATTCTCTCTCAGCATTACTCCTCCGAATACACCATAGCACGATGGTATATCGGGGCGGAGCAATCACACCCTATGTGATATGGTGTGCTCTATGATGAGTACTACTGAGTTACCTATTTCCTTTAGGGAGTTATGCACTTGAGAAGCTGCATACCTATTGAATAAGGTTCAAATCAAATCAGTTGCCTACCACTTCATATGTGATATGATAAAGGAAGAGCCCATCTCTTAAGTTAGTTAAGATTTAGGGTTGTCTGGCCTATGTCTAAAAGCAAAATCCGGACAAGCTCGAGGCAAGGTCTGTTATGTAGAACTGGAAAGGTTCCAGCTATACTAAATACAGCAGATGATTTGATAAAACCAAAGGATTCAGTAGAAACCAACGAACCTCAGCCTCTCCGCCGATCTAGTAGGGTTCCTCACCCACCTGAGAGATACTTCAGTTTCTCTATGACAGTGGGAGCGAGGATTGCATCATGAGATGATGACCCAACTAGTTTCGAGCAGGCCATCAGGAGTAAGACTCTGTAAGAATGGCTGGATGTTTAGCGATCTGAGATGGAATCCTTATACACCAGCAAAGTATGGACTTTAGCTGCAAGATCTGAAGGGTTAAATCCCCATAAGAAGCAAGTATATCTTGAGAAGATTACTTGGTGTAGATGGAAAAGTTGAGACTTTCAAAGCTAGACTTGTTAAAGCTTTTCATCATCGACCAGGCATGGATCATGATGATACCTTTTCAAGTGACTATGCTTAAGTCCATCCAGATCCCACTTGCCACGGCTACATACCATGACTGCGATATCTGGTGGTTGGGTGTCTTGACTGCTTTTCTAAATGATGATTTAGAAGAGAGCGTCTATAAGTACACAGCCAGAGGGCTTCGTAGACAGTGGGAGCAGCGGAAACGTGTGCAAGATGCTTTATAAGATAAAGCAGGCATCGCGGAGTTGGAACGTCTGTTTTGATGAAGTAGTCAAAGAGTTTGACATCATCAAAATGGTAGATGAACCTTGTACAAACAAAAAGGTAGTAGGGAGTATGGTGACGATCCTCGTAGAGTACGTGGATGACATACTCTTGATAAGAAAGGAGTTTCTTATGCTACGCTCGATCAATCTCCGCTTATCACCATGATTCTCCATATAGGATCAAAGTGATACCTCCTAAATCCAGGGTTTTGGATCTATGAGATAGATCTAAATGGATGTTGGGATTCTCACTAGTTGTAGTGAGATGGTATCAATCGATCCTGGGGAGAATCACTGGAAGGGTTCCAGGGTGATAAAGACGACTGAATGTCAGTCGCAGGCATTGTCTTTACCCTCAGTAAAGGGACGGTATGTTGGAAGAGTTCCAAGCTAGATACCGTGACATACTAGACGATAAAGGCTGGATACATCGCTACTTAAGATGCTACCAAAGAGGCTGTTTGGGTGTATATTAGTTCATGAGATGAACTACGTTCCAACCATTGTGAGACAATGGAGTTGTGGCTCATGCCAAGGAACGCAGGTCCCATCAGTGATCCAGACATATTCTAAGGCAGCATCGCCTGATCATGGAGATAGTTGATCTCCAGGGTGATCGAGGTTTGGAGAGTAGACTCAGAGGACAACACAGCGGATCCACTCACAAAGGCCTGTTCCCAGAGAGAGACTTTCATGGGATGGTTGAGTATGAGATACTGCAAACCACTGCTACAGATGGCCCTAGTGCAAGTGGGAGATTGTTAGTTATATGTATGCCCTAGAGGCCATTACTATACATAGGATGTATATTGTAGTGGATGCTGGGACATATATAGGGAGGACTTTCTTGCTCGACATGATAGTATGCTATCTGGTTGAACTTTACCTTAACGTGTATGCTGATTGTCTCTCTGTTACATGTTGGTAAAGCCCTTAGGATCTGTACTTGACTACCTGGACTATGATGCGGATCATACTAGTGGGGACATGGTAGTCTATAAGTACATCCTTCAAAGTCCCTAGTCGAGGGTGTATCGAGACGGGGCATCGATATACCAGAGTAGACTAGCGTGTACCTTCTCGACCCATACAGATGGGCGATGGATGATCCCATATCCATCGGTGTTTGACATCAGAGGAGATATACGGGTGCTCAGTAGAGACTGGGTACACTGGACGGACTCGCCGAGAACTCCCAGATGGTATTATACCTCACGTCAGATGGCAGTTCTCTGGTGACACTGGTACAGAGTAGTCTGTTGACCCGAGATCGTCATAGAGTCTTGTGTGGTTCCCACTGTGCTTTGATTTCCATCTTACCACGTCCAAGAGGGCGTGCAAAACGGTGGTTTTTGGGTACAGTCCCGAGTCACATGGAGGCAATGAGCGATAGGAGGGGATTCGTCTCTCCCGGTATATGGGGGTTGATGTTGCGCTGTGTTCGATTGGCTATAACCGGAAATCCCTGGCCAGGGTTGCTGAGATTTACTGGTAAGTGTTACCAGTAGTTTCTCGAACAGTTATAGACCTCATATCGACACGACTTATTGAGCTATTGGGGTCTGACGTATACCACCCCTAGGCGAGATATGCGACATATCAGACGATCAGACCGGACTGTACGGTAGTGTTACTGGTCGGATTCACTGGAGTGTGAGCGGGCTTGCTCGTCGATCTTCAGATCGCTCAATACCCGGGTGGCCGTTACGTTTAGCAGACCGCTTGCGGCTTGTGGATGTTTGATATGATCATCATCCGCTGCCGGCGTATTGACGAGTCTTTAGAGTCCTACACAGAGGTTTCCTGGGTCAAGCGAAACGAAATAGGAGCGCATATGAGATATGTGCGGGACCGAGAATAATGCGTGTATGTGATACCGTATTCTATTCTCGCGATAAATATATCGAAAGGTTGTATGCGATATAACCTAGTTATCGATTCAAGCGTTGATTCGATAAGCCGATATATAAGATACCAGTCGGTTATGTGCGCATGACCGGATCATTCAATCAAATGTTGATTTAATGATTTAATGCATATTAATATATATATGATATATTACTTTGCATCAACTAGTATCGGTTTACTTAAGATGGATTTTCTCACTCGGATATGCGCATTACATATGCGATATGATTTTGTGCATTTGAATGTATCATGTTTGATGATACATGTTTACTTGGTTAAGTGCAAAGATTTAAACCATGGTTAAAAGAATGGTTAGGGTTTCTTTTCCTTTATTTATCTATTTATTTATTTATTTATTGATTGATTTTTGGAAAATAAAAGGCAAGAGAAAAGGATGGTGGCTATTTTTGTTTTAAGTTGAAGTTTCATGAAGCTTTGACTTTGTCCACCATTCTTATCTCATGCTTAACCTAACCATTTGAATTAACCCTAGTTAAATCTCTACACATAACCATGGTTATATTATGATAAGAATTGATTTTCTTTTCTTATTCTTTTTAACTTATCATAATGTTTTTCTTCTTCTTCTTCATGCTTCAAGTGAAGAAGCTTGAAGTCCATCAATGGTGATTGATGCATATGAGTGAGAAATCCAATTCTAAAGTCTACCCACTTCCTATTTCTTCATCCTCTACCTCTTGCCAAGTAGTAGAGTGTGTTTCCTTCACAAGTTTCATGACTTGTTGAAGGTGGAGCTTGATTCATCGATGCTTCGACGTAGATCATCTTCGGCATGGACATCGACGACCTAGCTTGCCCATTCTCCGACGAAGTCGACTCTAGAGCCCGGATTTGATTTGGACAGCGGAGATGACCTCGTTGCGGAGCCGTGGAGGTGGATATCCGGATCTACAAAGGTTGTAATTTCCGTATCTCTTTAGTTAACTGTTAACTAGTTCTTGTTCGCCTAGATATCTAGCAAACGATCCGTACTTTAGGGTTTGTAGGCACCATAATTTTTGAAAATGCCATGGTTGATGGCTTGGGAGACCTCACTAGTGTGCCTAGGAACCCTGCAGTATAATACCATCTGGGAGTTCTCGGCGAGTCCGTCCAGTGTACCCAGTCTCCACTGAGCACCCGTATACCATCTCTGATGTCAAACACCAATGGATATGGGATCATCCATCGCCCATCTTATGGGTCGAGAAGCGTATACGCTAGTCTACACTGGTATATCGATGCCCTGTCTCGATACACCCACGACTAGGGACCTTGAAGGATGTACCTATGGACTACCATGTCCCCACTAGTATGATCTGCATCATAGTCCAGGTAGTCAATTGCACATCCTAAGGGCTTTACCAACATGTAACTATAAGACAGTTTAAAGAGACTAGTATACATGTTAAGATAAAGTGCAACCAGATAGCATACTATCATATCGAGCAAGAAAGTCATCTCTATATATGTCCAAGCATCCAATATAATATACATCATCTGTACAATACTGGCCTCTAGGGCATACATAAAACTAACAGAGATAGTATGCGGGTGCTCGTTAGGTTACGAGTACACTGGACAGGACTCGTCGGGAACTGACCGGTTGGTATTATACCTATCGTCAGTTATCAGTTCCCAGGTGACATGAGTACAGCTTAGTCTGCTGACTTAACATTGTCACTTCGCCTCGAGTGTGTTCCCACTGTACTTTGATTACTACCCTACCACGGCTCAAAGGAGTCGTGCAAACAGGTAGTAGTTGGGTGCAGTCCCGAAGCATTTGGAGGCAGTGACGGTTAGACAGGATTCGTCTCTCCCGGTATTGGGGGTTGACATCGCGCTGTGTCTAGGAGAGCCATTACACGAGTAGTCCCTGGCCAGGGCAAGCGAGATATACTGGTAGGCTTCCAGTGTTATCTCGGGGTGTATTGGGCTTCACTCCGACACGGCTTGTACCGCTATTAGGGGACTGACGTTTACCGCCCCCTAGGCCCGCCATGCGATGTATCAGACGAACAGACCGGACTGTACGGAGATTGTCACATTCAGGCTCAGTAGGAGTTCAGATGGGTTTCACCTCGTCAGTCTTCTTGTCGACATCTACCTGGGGACCGTTACGCACAGCTAGTGCCGCTTGCGGTCTGTGGTTAAACCCACTGCCAGCGTAGTGTCGAGTCTTTAGAGTCCCATACAGAAAGCTATTCGCCTTTAGGCAAAAGAGTAGAGGTCGCATGGTTTTGCGACAGGTCGCATGGTTTTGCGACAGGGTTCAGTCACATCCGTGCACTTGTGCACGTTTAGTGTCCGGACAGTTTACACTAGCGGGCTTTGGTTTAAGCCAGATCCTAGTGTACGTATTGGGATTGGTTTTATCCAGTTTGTATTCGTGTTCCTCGGAACGCGGATGCGGGTGTGTATGCACAGTTGACGGAGAGACAGAGGCAGAGGATTCTCATTAGGGTTGTTGACTGTTGACTGTTGACTATTGACTTTTTGCTCAACCCTAATGAGAATATGATATATGATTAACTATAATATTAATTAACTATTGTGGTGACATGGTTGTTGAGGGGTTGACTTTGTTGACTTGTTGACTTTGTTGACCGGTTGACTAGGTTGGACTAGTTGACCATCATGATGACAATGGATATCATTTCATGGCAAAGACTTTTTACTTGCTTGTTCTCTTGTGCAATATGAGTACATGAAATGATATAGCCATTTTGACTTAAACCATTTACACAATACTTGATTACTATTTTTGTGATGATGGTTTTGGATTATGAGAGCCAAGAGAGAAAAGTCTTTCTCATTCTATCATTTTCATTCTCTCTCTTGTGTTCTTGAGCTCTCATCTTCTTCCTCTTGCTCTCCCTCTCTTTAGTCTATGGTTCACTTGTCTCATGTGTTGAGAACCAAGAACCATAGAGAAAATCCCAACACACTCTCCTCTACTCACTCTAGTTAACAAGGTTTAGCAAACCGAGTGAACTAGTTTCTTCAAAGACCGAAGAAGAAGCCAAAGGTAGAAGCTTTCAGGTGGATCGATCTTCGGCGCAAGGAGACGACGGGGTGAAGCCGATCCGGACAACCATCGAGGCTTGAAGACGAAGGAGTTCAAGAAAGAAAGGTATAACCCCCTAACTGAGTAGTTAACAACTCCTAGTTAGGTTGTTAGTTAGATGTTTAACAAAGATCCGGTTTTGAGTCCATGTTACCGCCTCTAGAAAATTGTTTTTCACCAAATTCCGCATGCCCGAAAGTACCGGGAGAGGTAGCATGGAGTTACAATTAGCCTGACGCAATCTTCTATCCTGGGGGTCACTCCCGATGAAGGGATCTCGGCCCTTGCCTCGTCGAATGAGGTGCTGGGTATTCATAACCGAATACCTCTGTCCAAAACAAAAGAGAACGTCTTTGCAATAACAGCTTTTTGAAAATTGTTCCAACATCTTTTAGGTTTGTTTTTCTTTGAATTAATATAATGCGTCCCATCAATTAATCCTACCATTGCAGAAAACAACGAAAATATGACGTACGCTTATGCCATCCGCATTCGCCACGGGGCCCTTCATCACCCGTTAGGTTACTTAACTAACGATAGAGCGGGGGCTGGACTAGCGCGGATGCAAAACATAAGCAACGCCTACTAGATATCATATATAGATATATACATTTGTCAGATGCAATGATAGCCATTCCAGATCACAGATGAACACATTGGATATGCTAGGAATCCGTGTTTCGTTCGAGCCTGCATTGAAAGACGGATTACACGGTCGCGATGAATAGCCAAACCCCACCGTAGACCCCTGCGGGTGCGACAAACTACCCGCCAAGTACCCGAAGTGAAGCAACCTCCCTCAACAACGTGAGTAGGCCACTCGGCACTTCAAAGTATCCGGTAGTTTATGCACCCCTCCTTGGGTCTATCCTAGGAGCAAAAACAGTAAAAGAAATAATATACAATGGCGGCTACAACCTCATCCCGGATATGCGGCCATAAAAATAATATTACATCAATTTACAATATACATCAAATGAAAGATAAAGAAACTCCCATCTCACAAACCCCGGCTATTCATCCGCGACAATCCAACAAGTTCATATACACAATCCAACATCACAGATCACAGATATGTACAACCCCCACTAATCGACGTATAGCGATTAGTCGACGTTCAGTACATATATCACATTACAGATATAACCATCTAGCTAAAATTTATAGAATTTCGATCAATATACCAATTTAACACTACCCCAAACACAACACCGTTCTCTGAAGAATCTGGGCAGAAACAATGTATCTTAAAAATTCTAAAACATCAAACTGAGAAGACTGCAGGAAAAACGAGTCGCGACCGAGTCAAATAGGCCGCGGATCAGCGGCGAAACGCTTGGTTTCGCCGCGATTCCGCGGCGCTTTGACCGAGTCGTGGGCTCGTTTTTCTTGGTTGTTCCTAAAAACCCCTGCATGGATTTTTAAGGTGTGTGGAAATATTTTTAGGGCTGTTTTAAAATCGGCAGAAAGTATGTGATTTCGGTGCATTTTGCGATTTTTTCTCGGATTGAAATTCTAAACACTTTGCTAACATACTAGTTGTTATTTAGCTACGCTCTGATACCACTGTTAGGTCCACGTTACCCACCTCGGTTCTTTCGGGGAGGCGAAATAGGTAAAAATCAAAATTTTCTCACAAGGTAATATGGACCATCCATGAAGGATCTTTGCTAAACAAAAACTAACAAACTAACTATAAGTTTTAGCTACTCGGTTAGAAGGTTATACCTAGGTCTTGAACTCCTTCTTTTCTTGTAATGGTCGTCCTCCTTGCTTGCTCCTTGGAGTGATGTAGACGGCTCCTCCTCGTCGTCTTAACTTTGCCGAAGAAAGATCCACCCGAAGGCCTCTACCTTGAGCTCCTACCTCAACCAAGAGGTAACTAGAGTGCTTGGTTTGCTAGACAAAGAACCCTAGAAAGAGTAGAGAGATGTTTTGATGGTTTAGTGTAACACCTGAGTTAGTGTTTAATGGCAATTGTGTGTTAATGTAGGATTTTTGGTGAAAAGTTTACCAAAACGGGTTTCTAGTAATTTATCTGGTTTTATGGTTATTTTAGTAGAATTTTATCACGACCGCACACACTTGTGCATGATAACTAGGGTTAAGCCTAGGGTTACCAAGTTTGGGTGTGCATGGTGGGTTAACCATGTTTAGCCAACCATGGTGGGTTAGGCCTTTGTTTAAGATAATTGAGTTGATTATGAGCTAATTAGTTTAATTAAGGGTGATTAGGGATTAGGGTTGACTTGAGAAGGGATTTGATGGTTGTTATGTAAACATTAAATGAGAGAGAGAGAAAAGAGGCTTTAAGGTTGTGTCACACCATTTCAATTCAAAACTTTTCCACTCACATCTTTCAACTCCCTCTCAAACTCACACCTCTCTCACTCTCACACACAAACATCAGCCACCAAATCAACACCAAAACAGCACATCAACTGTGCAACAGCAGCTGCATCAGCCCCACCAGGCCCTAATATTTCATCAAACAACAGCAGTTTAACATCAGCAGCAACAGCTACACCAACACAACCCCAGCAACACTACACCAACACAACACTTCACCACCCCAACAGCCACAAATACAACCACTACTGCTGCTACTGCAACACATGCAACACAAAATAAAACAACAGAACAATTACAACAGCAACAGCAAGCTTCAGCCTATAATAGAACCTGAAACTATGGAGAAGATCAGCTCAGTTCAGCCCAAATTTGCAGCACCAGGAGCTATAGCAGCAGCACACACACTTCCTCCTTCTTCTCTTCTCCTTCATCTAGGGTCTCTAGAGGTATAACCTCTTAACCCGACTCCTAATTGCTAAAGTTATGGTTATCTAGCTTAGTTTAGTGTTTATTATATGTTTTAATGGTAGTTTTGGGTAATTTAGGGGAGTTTTGGCAAAGTAATGGTTGTGATGGTTAGACTAGCCTTATAGGGTGCTGTTGAGACTAGATCACCCATGTTTGGTTATAGATTTCACAAAAATACCCGATTTATCCCACTTGGTGTAATTTAGCGACTTTTAGTCTCTGTAAAATCTGTTATTGACCCAAGCCCTTCGGAATAAAATTGGGAAAACTGTGGTATGGTGACCTTAGCATAGACACCCACGCAAAGCACGGGGACCCACCTCATACTTGAAGCCGCCGGTTTATTCATTCTGACCGCAAATTGCGGCCAGAGTAAGGGGTGGGGGGTTAGGTTTTAGTGTGTGGGGGTGTTCTGGGTAGATTAGTGTGTTGGTATCTTTAACTTTTTAAGTTTGGCCCAGAGGCAAAATATAGAGCTTTAAACGTGTTTTTGATGTTTTTTAAACTTGTGCGACACGCGTGTGATACGCACGGTTCTGTGGCGCGCTGTGCGACACAGCGCGTCTGAGTAGGTTCTGGTGGTTTGCGCGCGTCGCGACGTGTCGTGTGCACGCCCGTTTAGTTTCACGCACGCGTATCCCTTTTAGCGATATATCGTGTTTTTGCAGGATTTGCCTTTTGTGTGACTTTTATGAATTCTAGGTTTACCGGCGGAGACTTCAAGCGCATCGGAGAAAGGAAAGCAGGTGGTCGGACACACCTAGCGCGGGATCACGGGTGAGTAGATTTAACATCTACGGGGGATCATCGCTTGGATGGCGCAAGGCGCCCGATTGATTTAGTAACTTAAAAAGATACCTAGCAATGTCGGTAATTAGAAATTGAACACTTGTATGTTTTCTGCTACATTCATGCTCTATACTATCATACATGTGCAAACTCGTTCTGTAGGACACATGCACCATTACCGGGTTTTTATACACAGCACTATTCATGTGTACACACAACTCCGGTAATTACCATGTCACGACACTAGATCACTTATAATTTGGAACATGTAATAATTGATGATTAGACCTTTGCTATTGCAATAAATCTTTAAAATGAAATCATGAGAATTGCTATTCTCGTGCATATATATCATTATATCATTTGCTCATGCCTAGTATAAATTATACATTGCAACTTGAACATTGATACCATATGCATTCATTATCATTGACATATGCACCCATGATGATTTCATAAGATTTATGATATTTCTGGATTTCGGGGGAAAGCCGCAAGGTTTCAAACTTATAATCTTTTAAAATATAAAAGTTGCGGTTTTCTAGTGATGTAAAGTGTCGTCCACCATGAGTTTGCTGTGGTTTTCGAGACCCGTTTCGAGGAGGTAGATGAACCGTCTCGGGTACATGGTGGGCCCGGTAAGGTACCCCTGGGTAAGAAGATCGCAGGAGATGGCGTTGAGCCTGGCAGGGGACGGATTACCTACCGGTGACTTCATTTGGCACGGCGGATATCCAGAGGATACCGACCGTGGCCGCTAGATTGAGATATTGATATTTGACATGGATCAGCCGGATGGCTGAGGCCAGAGATACTTGACATGGATATATGAGGTTGAGATAGTTTTGAGGTGTCGTTGCTGGACACAGATTTTTGTTGATTCCATGGATATTATGATGATATTTAAAAAGAGTTTCAAAAACAAAAGAAAGAATAGTTCTTATACCTACATGATGAGACCTTGAGTTGACTCGTATAGCATACATACATGCTAGTATATTCATGTGGCATACATATCTGTTTGTACATCCATGCGGCATACATACGTGCTAGTACACTGTTGTTGCATACATACATGCTAGTACATATAGCCATACCTGTTCTAGAGATGTTAGGATACTTGTGTGCATGCATGCGATAGCCTTTGTAGATGTTATTTATTACTCACGAGCTGGCAACTCACCCCCGTTATGCCACAGCTTTTCTGCAGGTCCGTTCCGTCAGCACTGTAGCGGCGGACACTTTCGCCTTTTTTGCTCTTTTTGCCTGGACCCGAGGCTTTTGCTCATAGGTGGGTTGTTATCATTTTGTACCACCTTATTTATTCATTGTATCTAGAGTACTCCATCTGCTACTATTTCAGCTGTACTAGTTTTATTTGGATTACTGTATATTGACCTAGAGGTGAGGTTGTGAGACTTGTGGACTTAATGTTATTTGGGGTCGAGCTCACTTGAGTCGACATGTTATTTCTTGGGCTTTCATGCTTACTTATGCACATTGTATTTTACATTGCCTGGGATTTGTGACCGCCTTGAGGCGAAGAGCTAGCTCCAACTTGGGGATGCCATATTTCTGTTATTCACTTATATTCCTGTTTGTACCCATTGGGTGACTATTTTACAAAGGTGATTTTGTTGGAAATTTGGGAAAGGAAACTTGTTTCTTTTTGAAAAGAAACTTGAAATGGTTTAATGTAATGAACTTGTTTAAATAAATTGGTTTTCCTTCACTCTAATTCTTAATTGGGTTTTGATTTCTGGGCTTCGGCTTACTTATCTTACGGACGCCTTGAGACGTTTCGTAACTTAAGTGCCGGTCACGTTCCGTACTCTGTGGGTCATGACAAAGTTGGTATCAGAGCGATAGGATTTACCTTTCCGAGTGTAGGATGACCCTTAGTAGATGGAGTAAGTGACTTAAGTAGGGTAGCGTAGCGTGCGTATGTCCGTGGCATACTTGCGATACAGTACTCCGCCTAAGTGACTTTAGGATATACTCGCTTGAAATTCCTTCTTCAATTCCATGTATCCTACGATTCTATTGCACCGTTCTTATTGTCCTACTTCCTGTACCAATCACTATGCCGCAGAGGGCTACCAGAGCGCAGAGGGCTGCCGCCCGAGACGAGATTCGAGCTGGCTCGTCCGAGACTAGGACCGAGCAGGATGGTATGCCTACGCCGTAGAGACAGACTGATCCGCCTTCCCCAGGCCATATGGATAGGCTTGAGTCCGGTATGGAGGAGCTGCGACAGATGATGGGAGGCATGCAGGAACTACGTCAGATGGTGGGGTCCCTAGTAGCGGCCAGTCATGCACCGAGGCCGGAGGACGTACCTACTACATCCCAGACTACTATGATACCTTCTCCTACTACTACCACCGTGGCCATCCCGGTTTCGCTACAGGATTTCATGAGGCTGAGACCTCCAGTCTTCACGGTTACCAATGCAGCAGAGGACCCGTAGACGTTCCTTGACAGTTTGGCCAGGATCTGCCATTCGCTGAGATGTTCTGATGATCGATGGGTAGAGCATGCAAGTTTCCGACTAGAGGGCCTCGCACAAATATGGTGGGAGTCAGTTTTGAGAGGTCGAGCTGCAGGTCTACCGTCCATGACCTGGACCGAGTTCACAGCAGTCTTTCTAGCCCGTTTCCTTCAGGAGAGCGTTCGTGACGCCAGAGCACGTAGTTTTGAGGCCTTGATCAAGACTCCTGGGATGACGGTGTTTGAGTATGTCGTCCAGTTCACACAGTTGTCCCGATATGCTCCGTATTTGGTGGACACCGAAGTGAAGAGGGTGAAGAGGTTCATACAGGGACTGGATGCCCAGCTATTTCTTGGCATCGACGCCCAGCATTTCGACACTTATTCAGCTGCTATGGATACGGCGTTGCGGATTGAGGCACGTATTTCAGCGACTTCGGCCGTTCCAGGGTCGAAGAGGATTCGTACCGGTATGTCAGATCAGAGGCAGCACGCCAGATTCTTTCCGAGAGATAGGGCCGGCAGAGGATTTGGACGAGGTCAGCTGTATGGTTCGTATCCACAGGGACAGCAGCCGTCGCCAGGATGTTATAGGTGCGGGGGTCTGCACCATCGTGTTAGAGATTATCCAGCGAGACGACACGGAGCGGCGACAGTTCCGCATGTGACCCTACCACCATCACCACCCCCTCCTCAGAGAGCTCTCCTTCCTGCCACAGGCGATATTCCACGCCAGTTAAGTGCACCCAGATGACGTGAACGCGGCGGACCTATCCAGAGAGGACGAAAAGGCAGAGGCCAAAGCCGAGGTCAGCCCGCTATTGGTGGAGGTCAGGCCCGAGTATTCGTGTTGACACCCCAGGATGCACAGGCATCCAATATCGTCGTGACAGGTACCCTATCAGTATGTTCTGTTGATGCACACGTGTTGTTTGATCCTGGATCCACGCATTCGTACGTTTCCACACACTTCGTGCCGAGTTTGGGTAGAGAGTCCGGTTTGCTTGATCAGCCGCTTGTTGTGACCACTCCTGTGGGAGAGTCATTTGTCGCTAGGCACGTGTTCCGATCCTGTACCGTCTGTATTGGCGAGCGAGAGCTGCCTGTCGACTTGGTCCTTCTTGAGATGTTGGACTTCGACGTTCTTTTGGGCATGGATTGGTTAGCCACGTGCTATGCATCTGTGGACTGCCGCGAGAAGACAGTTAGATTTTGTTTTCCCGGCTAGTCGGCTTTTATTGTGCAGGGGGACCGTGGTGCCGCCCTTCACATATTGATTTCTTTTCTTTGCGCTGATCAGCTGTTGAGGAAGGGATGTCGGGGATTTCTAGCCTATTTTTGCGATACTAGAGCTACAGATGTTCCATTGGACCAGGTTCCGATTGTATGCGAGTTCCCCGATGTTTTCCCTGATGAGCTGCCAGGATTGCCGCCTGAGCGCGATGTCGATTTCTGTATTGATTTGATTCCCGGCTCGGGGCCCATTTCTATACCGCCCTATCGGATGGTCCCGACGGAGCTTAGAGAGTTGAAGGTTCAGCTGTAAGATTTGTTAGATAAGAGGCTTATTCGACCTAGCATTTCTCCATGGGGTGCTCCGGTCCTGTTTGTCAAGAAGGACGGAAGTTTGCGCTTATGTATCGACTACCGCCAGCTGAACAAAGTAACCGTGCGGAACAGATATCCGTTGCCATGCATTGATGATTTGTTCGACCAGCTTCAGGGTGCAGGTTATTTTTCAAGGATCGACTTGCGATCAGGATACCATCAGCTGCGAGTTCGACAGGAGGATATACCGAAGACAGCTTTCCGTACATGCTATGGCCACTATGAGTTTTTGGTGATGTCATTCGGACTCACCAACGCCCCAGCAGCATTTATGGATTTGATGAACCGTACCTTCAGGCCGTATCTCGACTTTTTCATCATCGTGTTCATTGATGATATTTTGGTGTATTCCCGGAGTCGAGAGGAGCACGAGCAGCACTTGCGGATTACGTTGCAGACTTCGAGGGAGCACCAGCTTTTCGCAAAATTTTCCAAGTGTGCATTCTGGTTGGACAACGTTGGTTTCTTGGGTCACGTGATTACGAGAGATGGCATATGTGTGGACCCGATGAAGATTGAGGTCGTTCAGCAGTGGCCCAGACCGACATCGGTTATGGAGATCCGTAGTTTTCTAGGCCTGGCAGGCTACTACAGGCGATTCGTTCAAGATTTTTCCCCTATTGCTGCATCTTTGACCGGTTTGACCCGGAAGGGAGTTCCTTTCGTTTGGACGGAGGAGTGCGAGCACTGTTTTCAGCAGCTACGGACTTGTTTGACTACGGCGCCGGTATTATCATTGCCTTCGGATCAGGCAGATTCGTGGTTTGTTGTGACGCTTCACAGGTGGGGCTAGGATGCGTATTGATGCAGCATGACAGGGTGATCGCGTATGCTTCGCGGCAATTGATGAAACATGAACAGAACTACCCCACTCAAGATTTGGAGATGGCTGCAGTGGTCTTTGCACTTAAGAGCGACATTACCTATACAGCGAGTCGTGCCAAATATTCACTGACCATAAGAGCTTAAAGTATATATTTCAGCAGCGAGACATGAATCTGAGACAGCGTCGTTGGATGGAGCTGGTGAAAGACTACGATTGCGAGATCTTGTATCACCCGGGCAAGGAGAATGTAGTGGCGGATGCTTTGAGCAGGAGGCCCGGGGGTAGTCTATCTTGTTTGCGTGCAGTGCAAAGGCAGTCGTCAGCAGATTGGCAGATTTTATGCGACAGCCGAGTTGAGTTCGAGTTCATTCCGACAGGGGGACAACTTGCACATGTTCGTGCACGTCCGCAGTTACTAGACCGCATTCGAGAGGCACAGTCCAGTGATGACCGACTTTCAGAGATCATGGAGTAGATTAGGCAGGGCATAGATTCCGAGTTCGTGATCGATGATCAGGGAGTACTGCGATTTGGGACTCGGCTGTGCGTACCAGATTTGGAGGGACTGCGACGTGAGATTCTTGAGGAGGCGCATAGATCTACATACAGCGTTCATCCAGGTTCCACCAAGATGTACCGCGATTTGAGAGATGTCTATTGGTGGGAAAGGATGAAGAGGGATGTCACAGACTTCGTATCGAAATGCCTGACTTGTCAGCAAGTCAAGGCCGAGCGCCAGAGGCCGGCAGGAGAGTTGCAGCCTTTGCCCATTCCGGAGTGGAAATGGGAGAAGATTTCGATGGACTTCGTTGTGGGTCTACCTAGGACCAGTCGAGGGTATGACTCTATTTGGGTGATTGTGGATCGATTGACGAAAGCGGCTCACTTCTGGCCAGTGAAGACCACTTTCAGTTTTGCTCAGTATGCCCAGATTTACATCGACGAGATCGTGCGGTTGCATGGCGTACCGACTTGTATCGTATCAAACCGAGGCACCCAGTTTACCAGCCGACTATGGTAGAGACTTCAGGAGGCATTGGGCACCCGTTTGAGCTTCAGTACAGCATTTCATCCGCAGACCGACGGGCGGTCAGAGCGGACTATTGAGACTCTCGAGGACATGCTCAGAGCGTGCGTTTTGGAATTTGGCGGTAGCTGGGATCGTCATTTACCTCTAGTGGAGTTCTCCTACAACAACAGCTTCCAGGATACTATTCAGATGGCACCTTTCGAGACTTTGTATTGGAGGATATGCAGATCACCCGTCTGTTGGACTGAGCTGAGCGAGAGCAGTATTTTTGGGCCGCAGATCGTGCAGGAGACGAACGAGAAAGTGCAGTTGATTTAAGACCGGATTAGAGCAGCTCAGAGCAGGCAGAAATCGTATGCAGACAGGCGCCGCCGCAGATTAGAGTTCGCAGTTGGCGATCATGTTTTTCTGAGGGTCTCTCCGATGAAGGGCGTGATGCGATTTGGGCGAAAGAGAAAGCTTAGCCAAAGATTCGTGGATCCATTCGAGATCCTCGAGCGTGTCGGCGCTGTTGCATATCGTTTGGCTCTTCCACCCAGCTTCTCAGATGTTCACCCCGTCTTCCACGTGTCGATGCTACGCAGATATCTTCATGACCCTTCCCACACGATTCAGCATCAGACCGTTCAGCTTGAGCCCGACCTTTCGTTCACCGTGCAGCCAGTTGAGATATTGGATCGGCAGGTGAAGAAACTTCGATCAAAGGTCCTGCCGTCTGTGAAGGTTCTTTGGCGCAGCCCAAATAGTGAGGAGATCACTTGGGAGGCCGAGGGAGAGATGCGGAAGAAATTCCCTCATCTTTTTGAAGGTACGCGTAGTTACAAATTTTAAAATTCGCGGACGAATTTTCTTAAGGAGGGAAGACTGTAACACTTGAGTTATTGTTTAATGGCAATTGTGTGTTAATGTAGGATTTTTGGTGAAAAGTTTACCAAAACGGGTTTCTTGTAATTTATCTGGTTTTATGGTTATTTTAGTAGAATTTTATCACGACCGCACACACTTGTGCATGATAACTAGGGTTAAGCCTAGGGTTACCAAGTTTGGGTGTGCATGGTGGGTTAACCATGTTTAGCCAACCATGGTTGGTTAAGCCTTTGGTTAAGATAATTGAGTTGATTATGAGCTAATTAGTTTAATTAAGGGTGATTAGGGATTAGGGTTGACTTGAGAAGGGATTTGATGGTTGTCATGTAAACATTAAATGAGGAAGAGAGAAAGGAGGCTTTAAGGTTGTGTCACACCATTTCAATTCAAAACTTTTCCACTCACACGTCTCTCACTCTCGCACACACACATCAGTCACCAAATCGACACCAAAACAGCACATCAACTGTTGCAACAGCAGCTGCATCAGCCCCACCAGCCCCTAATATATCATCAAACAACAGCAGTTTAACATCAGCAGCAGCAGCTACACCAACACAACCCCAACAACACTACACCAACACAACACTTCACCACCCCAACAGCCACAAATACAACCACTGCTGCTGCTACTGCAACACATGCAACACAAAATAAAACAACAGAACAATTGCAACAGCAACAGCAAGCTTCATCTTGTAACAGAACCTGAAACCGTAGAGACGATCAGCTCTTTTCAGCCTAAATTTGCAGCACCAGGAGCTATAGCAGCAGCACACACACTTCCTCCTTCTTCTCTTCACCTTCATCTAGGGTCTCTAGAGGTATAAGCCCTTAACCCGACTCTTAATTGCTAAAGTTATGGTTATCTAGCTTAGTTTAGTGTTTATTATTTGTTTTAATGGTAGTTTTGGGTAATTTAGGGGAGTTTTGGTAAAGTAATGGTTGTGATGGTTAGAGTAGCCTTATAGGGTGCTGTTGAGACTTGATCACCCAAGTTTGGTTCCAGATTTCACAAAAATACCCGATTTATCCGACTTGGCGAAATTTAGCGTATTTAGTGACTTTTACCCTCGGTAAAATCTGTTGTTGACCCGAGCCCTTCGGAATAAAATTCGAAAAATTGTGGTATGGTGACCTTAGCATAGACACCCACACAAAGCACGGAGACCCACCTCATACTTGAGGCCGCCGGTTTTTTCATTCTAGCCGCAAATTGCGGCCAGAGTAAGGGGTGGGGGGTTAGGTTTTGGTCTGTATGGGTGTTCTGGGTAGATTAGTGTGTTGGTATCTGTAACTTTTTAAGTTTAGCCCATATGCAAAATCTGGAGCTTTAAACGTGTTTTCGATGTTATTTAAACTTGTGCGACACGCGCGTGATACGCGTGGTTCTGTGGCGCGCTGCGCGACACAGCGCGTCGGAATAGGTTCTGGTGGTTTTCGCGCGTCGCGACGTGTCATGTGCACGCGCGTTTAGTTTCACGCACGCGTATCCCTTTTAGCGATATATCGTGTTTTTGCAGGATTTGCCTTATGTGTGACTTTTTTGAATTCTAGGTTTACCGGCGGAGACTTCAAGCGCAGCGGAGAAAGGAAAGCCGGTGGTCGGACACACCTAGCATGGGATCACGGGTGAGTAGATTTAATATCTACGGGGGACCATCGCTTGGATGGCGCAAGGCGCCCGATAGATTTAGTAACTTAAAAAGATACCTAGCAATGTCGGTAATTAGAAATTGAACACTTGTATGTTGTCTGCTACATTCATGCTCTATACTGTCATACATGTGCAAACTCGTTCTGTAGGACACATGTACCATTACCGGGTTTTTATACGCAGCACGAGCACTATTCATGTGTACACAGACCCCCGGTAATTGCCATGTCACGACACTAGATCACTTATAATCTGGAACATGTAATAATTGATGATTAGACCTGTGCTATTGCAATAAATCTTTAAAATGAAATCATAAGAATTGCTATTCTCGTGCATATATACCATTATATCATTTGCTCATGCCTAATATAAATCATACATTGCAACTTGAACATTGATACCATATGCATTCATTATCATTGACGCATGATGATTTCATGAGATTTATGATATTTCTGGATTTCGGGGGAATGCCGCAAGATTTCAAACTTATAATCTTTTAAAATATAAAAGTTGCGGTTTTCTGGTGATGTAAAGTGTCGTCCACCATGAGTTTGCTGTGGTTTTCGAGACCCGTTTCGAGAAGGTGGATGAACCGTCTTGGGTACATGGTGGGCCCGGTAAGGTACCCCGGGGCAAGACGATCACAGGAGATGGCGTTGAGCCTGGCAGGGGACGGATTACCTACCGGTGACTTCATTTGGCACGGCGGATATCCAGAGGATACCAACCGTGGCCGCTAGATTGAGATATTAAGATTTGACATGGATCAACCGGACGGCTGAGGCCAGAGATACTTGACATGAATATATGAGGTTGAGACAGTTTTGAGGTGTCGTTGCTGGACACAGATTTTTGTTGATTCCATGGATATTATGCTGAAATTTAAAAAGAGTTTCAAAAACAAAAGAAAGAATAGTTCTTATAAATACATGATGAGACCTTGAGTTGACTCGTATATCATACATACATGCTAGTATATTCATGTGGCATACATACCTGTTAGTACATCCATGCGGCATACATACTTGCTAGTACACTGATGTTGCATACATACCTGCTAGTACATATAGCCATACCTGTTCTTGAGATGCTAGGATACTTATGTGCATGCATGCGATAGCCTTTGTAGATGTTATTTATTACTCACGAGCTCGCAACTCACCCCCGTTATGCCACAGCTTTTCTGCAGGTCCGTTCCGTCAGCACTGTAGCGGCAGACACTTTCGCCTCTTTTGCTCTTTTTGCCTGGACCCGAGGACTTTGCTCATAGGTGGGTTGTTATCATTTTGTACCACCTTATTTATTCATTGTATCTAGAGTACTCCATCTGCTACTATTTCAGCTGTACTAGTTTTATTTGGATTACTGTATATTGACCTAGAGGTGAGGTTGTGAGACTTGTGGACTTAATGTTATTTGGGGTCGAGCTCACTTGAGTCGACATGTTATTTCTTGGGCTTTCATGCTTACTTATGCACATTGTATTTTACATTGCGTGGGATTTGTGACCGCCTTGAGGCGAAGAGCTAGCTCCCGCTTGGAGATGCCATATTTCTGTTATTCACTTATATTCCTGTTTGTACCCGTTGGGGGACTATTTTACAAAGGAGATTTTGCCGAAAATTTGAGAAAGGAAACTTGTTTTTTTTTAAAAAGAAACTTGAAATTGTTTAATGTAATGAACTACTTTAAATAAATTGGTTTTCCTTCACTCTAATTCTTAATTGGGTTTTGATTTCTGGGCTTCGGCTTACTTATCTTACGGACGCCTTGAGACGTTTCGTAACTTAAGTGCCGGTCACGTTCCGTACTCTGCAGGTCATGACATTTAGTCTTAAAAGCTTATGATTTTCAACACATGAAACACTTAAGCTTTGAGAGAGGAAGAGGGAGAGCTTTTCAAGAGAGAAAAAGAGCATGAGAGAATGAGCAAGAATAAATCAACCATGCTTTCATATGAGAGAATATGAAATAATAATAATAACAAAAGAAAATTGTGATGGTTAGTTTGGAATGACCATTATCATTTCATAATAAATGCAATTTGCAAGAATCAAGAAGCATCTTGCAAGTGAAATGATGAAGGTCAAAAGGTCAAGAAAAGTCAACCGGTCAACCAAAGTCAAAAGGTCAACAAAAGCCAAATGGTCAACCTAACCATGGCACAATTATCCTTAATTAATATCATTAATCATATTTCTCATTCTCATTAGGGTTAAGAAAAAGTCAACGGTCAAAAACCCTAATGAGATTCCTTTGCCTCTGTCAACTGTGCATACACACCCGCATCCGTGTTCTGAGGAACTCGAATACAATGAGACAAAACCAATCCCAAAACAAATAGTAGGATCTGGCTTAAACCAAAGCCCGCTAGTAATAACTGTTCGGACAACAAACGTGCACAAGTGCGCGGATGTGAACGAACTCCGTCGCAAAACCATGCGACCTCTACTCTGTTTTGCCCAAAGGCGAATAACCCTCTATGTGGGACTCTAAAGACTCGACACTACGCTGGCAGTGGGTTTAACCACAGACCGCAAGCGGTACTAGCTGTATGTAACGGTCCCCAGGTAGATGCCGATAAGAAGACCGATGAAGTGAACCCATCCGAACTCCTACTGAGCCTGAATGTGACAATCTCCGTACAGTCCGGTCTGTTCGTCTGAGAGTATCGCATGGCGGGCCTAGGGGGCGGTAAACGTCAGTCCCCTAATAGCGGTACAAGTCGTGTCGGAGTGTAGCCCAGAACACCCTGAGATAATATTGGAAACGCTACCATTATATCCCGCTTGCCCTGGCGAGGGATGACTATGTGTAATGGCTCTCCTAGACACAGCGCGATATCAACTCCCAATACCGGGAGAGACGAATCCTGTCTAACCTTCATTGCCTCAAAGTGCTTCGGGACTACACCCAACTACTACATGTTTGCAAGACTCAATAGAGCCGTGGTAGGGTAGTAATCTAAGTACAGTGGGAACACACTCGAGGCGAAGTGACAGTGTCAAGTCAACGGACTAAGCTGTACTCATGTCACCTGGGAACTGTTAACTGACGATAGGTATAATACCAACTAACAGTTCCCGACGAGTCCTATCCAGTGTACCCATAACCTAACGAGCACCTGCATATTATCTCCAGTACGACGTACTGATGGCTATGGGACAGACCATCTCGCCTGCTGGGATGAGAAGCGTATGCACCAGTCTACTCTAGAGTATCGATGTCCTGTCTCGATAATCCTACGACTAGGGACCAAAATAAGGATGTGCTTATAGACTATCCAGCCCCCACTAGTGTGATCACCATCACAACGCCGGTAGTCAAGCAAAGATTCTAAGTGCTCCATCAATATATATTAGCGATATGTTAAAAGAAACATATACACATATTAAGATAGAAACAAACTAAGTAGCATACTACTATATTGAGCAAGACTGTCGTAAAATCCGTGTATATATCCCAAGCTTCCAAAATGTATTATACAAACTAGTACTCTACAATAATGGCCTCTACGGCATACATATCCAACAATATAGATGGGACATCGGATCAAGTGTTGATTCGATAAAATGATACGTATTATATTAGTCGGTTATATGCTATATAGCCGGATTATTAAATCAAGTTGATTTAATAATTTAATGTATAATTATATATGTAATGTATTACATTACATTAACTAATATAAGCTCACTTTAATGATTCTTTTTCTCACTTAAGATGCATTGATATATATGTGATATATGTTAAATGTATTCTTTTCTTTTGTTACAAAATATTATATATGTGATATGTGATATGTGATATTGTAACATGTTAGGGTTACACATGCAACATGAATGTGAGAGACTTATATCATGCTAGGGTTAGATTAGGTTTACATTTATTATTAAAGAAATTCAAAATTATGGTAGTTGTCATGGTTAATATTTTGGAAGATCATTGTAGAACCTTGACTTAGTCCACCACTTTTGTTTTTCTCTTAAGATATTTGTTAACCTAACTTTAACCTTAGCCTATGGTTTAATCTCTACATGAGTTATCCATGACACATATTAAAGCATGGTTGCATTTCTAACCTCAACAATTATTCATTCATCACTTGCTTCTTCTTCTTCTTCCTCATTGCAAAAGCTTGCTAGATTTTTCCAAGTGATGAAATGAAGTGAGAAATAGAAAACTAAAGAGAGCAAAATTCCTACTTCATCATCCTCTTCTATACTAGCTATATAGATTATTGTGTTATCTTCACCAATCTCTAATTAGTGAAGTGAAAGCTTGGATTTGTGATTCCTCAAGGTAGATCATCTTGGATTTTGAAGACTTCAAGCAAGGATGCCTCATTCACTTCATGGTGCCTCTCTAGAGTCCGGGAGCATGATGATCGCAGTGAAGGGACCTTAACCTTGAGCTTATGAAGCGAAAGAACGGACTACAAAGATTGTAATCCCTATCTCTTAGATGCTAAGTTGTTAACATGTAGTTAAGTTTGATTCTCTAGTTAAAGATTCATGGTTAGGGTTATCTAGAACGGAAAAAATTTTAACTTGGCATGGATGATGCTACCCGAAACCTTTCTTCTGTTCCTGGTATCCCAACAGTGGTATCAGAGCCTAGCTATAGAATTAGACGGATAAGTGTAGGATTACGAAACCGAAACAACTCCGAAACATCCGGTTCGAAACCCTTGTTTATGTCAAATTTTTCCAGATGTCAAAAAAAATTTTTAAACAGTTGCAGAATGTTGTATGAGATGCTACATAAACACTGTACAAATTTTAGCCCTTCCCTCAAAATTTTGGCCAGCCAGATATGCTCAAAAACCGAGGAGATCGATTTTGTTAGGGTATTGTTGGTTCAAATTTTTATAGTGTTTTGGTCTCTGGGGTTTGGGATTTCAGGTGTTGTTTGTTTTTGCTAAATTTTCATGTGATGTTATCTTTTTACAGAGGCAATTCGGAGTGTTTCGTATTCGTATTTCTAGTTTGTTTTCGGATTACTTTAGACGATGTTAAAAGGTTCGATCGGATATCAAATACCCACTTTAACCTTTGCCGGAAAATTTTCCAAGTGTTGGATTTTTCCTTAGTTTAAAACTTTTAGAAAATCATGCAAGCGAATCTGTACACCCTCTAGAAGAACGAAACCTTAACTCGATTCATTGTGACCTTCAAAACCGCCACTAAACCCTAGGTTTTGTGGTAGTTTAGCGGTGCCACCTTTGAGGCATTGGTTGACCCTTTTACGGATGGGTCATAGGAGCTGTGACATGTTCTGGGACCTTTTGAACTCCGCTCAAGTGTTGGGCTATTTGGGAAATCTTGGGTGTTTCTTTATTCGATCAGAAAGTTTAATATTGTTTATTTATCTGAAATGTGATACAATATCTGGAATTCATATATATAGGCATGAAATCCGTAATATGTGATATTTCGGGTTTACGATGTCTAAGGTGATTGTGGATTCCAAATGTTGTAGTTTTTCACTTTCTTTTCTGCGACCGTAAGTGTAATATGTGGTATATCGCCGTTTTCGTTGTTATATGTCAATGACAAATGTGATAGGCATATTTACTTACGTTGATGACATGTGATGTTATGTGTTGCTGTGATATATTATATTGGATCGTCGTGTTTTGAATAGCCGGGGGTATTATGTGAGATGAGGGTTTTTATTTTCATTCATGTAAAATTCATTGTATGTAATATTCTTTTATTAGGGCACTTCGGGGTTGAGGATGATGATGTCACCATTGTATATTATATACTTTTCCGCATTAGGATAGACCCAAGGAGGAGAGCACAAATAACCAGGTTTAGGGTCCATTGGGAGGCCATCTTGAGGAGTCGAGACCGGGTCTCCTAACCCTAGAATTGGGAGGGTTGCTTGACACTCTCGTAGGGGTCTAGGGATGTGTCTTTGGCTATTCATCGCGACTGTGGAATCCGTGTTTTATACAGGCTCAAAATAAAACACCGACCTCCTAGTATATCCAATATTTCATATGTTTCTTCTGCTACTGATATACTGTGATGTGATCATTTATTTGCGTGAGACGAATGCTTTATTATTGTATATATGATATATAATAAACGTTGCTTATGTTTTTCACCCGAGCTAGTCCCGTCCTAGTATGCCGTTAGTTAAGTAACCTAACGGTGCATAACGGGACACTGTGGCGAATGCGGATGGCATAAGCGTACATTGTATTTTCGTTTCTTCTGTGATGCTTAGGAAGCATAAATGATGGGATTCATTAATGAGATTAATGAAAGTAAAGAAACCTAAAAGATGCTGTAGAATCAAATTTATAAAAAGGGTGGCTCTACTTTTTTCTTTGCATAGCGATATTCCTTGTAGAATATCCAGCACCTTATTCGATAAAGAAAGAGCCGAGATCCCTTCATTGGGAGTGACCAATTTAGTGATACTAGCAGACACTACAACTCACTCGGTTTTGTTTTTGACTGCTTCTATAGTTCTTACTTTTCATAGCGGTATTTGTGAAATATCCTGCACCTTATTCGATAAGGAAAGAGCCGAGATCCCTTCACCGGGAGTGACCTCTTTAGCAAAACAAGAAAAAGCCTCAAAAACTCTCCTTTTCAAAATCACTTGTTTCTACAACGATATCAAGTTCATTACACGAAACATTTTCTGAAAAACCTGTTGTAGCCCTCCGTCATTTCAGATAAAGACTAGTTCGTATTCGTGCTGCGTTTGTTGACCTTAGCAAAGGCGTAGTGTACGGTAGCTAATTAGTGTTTATCTGCTAAAACAGGAGATGTGATTGAGTTAGGGTAGTCGTACGACTTTGTTGACCTTAGCCAAGGGTCGTACGGGTGGGTTTAATTCAATCGGGAAATGGCGGGTTGAACTTGGCTAGCGCTTATGATTTGTTGACCGTAGCCAAGGTCATGAGGTTCTAGGGGCAAAAGCATTATCGAGGATTTCAAGTGTTGAAATTTGCAATGAGATTGCATACCTTCTATGAGATAGTTGGATCCCGATACCCTCTGCGAGTAAGAGTTATCCTGGGAGAGTTTTACACATGACAATTATTCAATTAAGTAAATGTCTAGAAAGGTGTTAACGGGGTTATGCCTCTGGACAAATAAGGTTTATTTTAATTTGGTCCGTATGAAAGCACGGGGAACCTCCCTTAAAGTACCAACACTGGCCTGGCCGAAAAATTCGTGAACTTGTAAACTGTAATTAATCCCGGCTAGTCTTACTTTTTAGGGTTTGAAGGAAGATTTGATGAAAACAGTGGGAGCCATCCTGATTAGATAAGATAATAACCAATCTAATCTTGCAAGAGCATACGCTAAAGTGTTTTCTTCTCTCTTTCTCTCCAGGTAGCGACCATGTCAGGCCTTAATCAAGCCGCTTGTTATACTGAGCAGGGGAACGTTGGTTCTGTTATTTGTTATAATTGTTATAAGACTGAACAGGAAATAGGGAAATATCCAGATTCCCACGCCACCCAAACGAAGAACAAGCATGTTGATGCATCTTCTCTGGGTATGTTAGTTATCGAGAACTGTTTCTTAGTTCACTCTACGTCCTGGGTATTAGATACCGGATCGGGATCCCACATATGTAATATGTTACATAGGCTATGGAAAGTTAAGGAACTGGTAGAAGGTGATCATTCCGTAAGAGTAGCGAATGGTGCAAATGTTGCAGCCAAAGCAGTTGGCGAATATCTCCTTGTGTTGCCAAATTGTAATACATTGATTCTGAACGAATGCTATTACATTCCACCCCTGATATGCAATATTATATCAGTTTCTTTATTGAGTAAAGAAGGATATAATTTTGTAGTACAGGATATTGTTATGAACATCTTCCTGAATCAAAAGTTGATTGGATCCGGCTCGTTAAATAATGGCATATACGTTCTAAACCAAACCACGATTCTTAATGTACAAAACACACACAAAAGGAAGAGTTCAGAAATGGACGAATCCTCCTTGTGGCATTATAGACTAGGTCATATCCATGCGACACGACTTGCTAAGTTACATAAGGATGGATATTTGAATCCATTCGAATTTTCATCTTATGACACTTCCCAGTCATGTCTCAAAGGCAAAATGACCAAAACTCCGTTTAGTGGACGCGGAGAAAGAGTTACGGAACTCTTGGGACTGATACATAGTGATGTATGTAGTCCCATGTCTACACATGCCAGGAATAGTTCTTCGTACTTCATTACATTCACTGACAATCTCTTAAGATACGGACATGTGTTCCTGTTGAAACACAAGTTTGAAGCTTCTGAGAAATTCAAAGAATACAAGCATGATGTAGAGAACCAAACGGGTAAAAGTATTAAGATCATTCGATCTGATCGAGGAGGAGAATACTTGAGCAATGAGTTCCTGGATTATCTAAAAGAGAATGGGATTCTCTCTCAGCTTACTACTCCATATACACCACAGCACAACGGTGTATCGGAGTATAGGAATCGCATCCGATTAGATATGGTGCGCTCTATGATGAGCGCTGCTGAGTTGCCTATTTTCTTTTGGGGGTATGTGCTTGAGACAGCCATATACCTATTGAATAGAGTTCCAACCAAATCAGTGCCTACCACTCCATATGAGAGATGGAATGGGAAGAGACCGTCTCTTAAACGAGTTAAGATATGGGGTTGTCCGGCCAATGTTAAAAAGCAAAATCCGGACAAGCTCGAGGCAAGATCAGTTCTTTTCAAGTTTGTGGGATATCCAAGCAATTCGTATGGATATCATTTCTACCTCAGTGAGGAGCAAAAAGTTTTTGTTGCTCAACATGCCACCTTTTTAGAAAAGGAATTTCTTGCAAAAGAGAATAGTGGCAAGGAGGTAGAACTGAAAGATGTTCCAGCCACACAAACTGCAACAGAAGATTTGGTGGAACCAGAGGATTCAATAGTTCCCGATGAACCTCAGTCTCTCCACCGATCTAGTAGGGTTCCTCATCCACCAGAGAGATACTATGGTTTTCTCATAGATGGTGGGAGCGAGGACTGCATCATGGAAAATGATGACCCGACTAGCTTCGAGCAGGCCATCACGAGTGGGGACTATGTGAAATGGTTGGATGCAATGTGATCTGAGATGGAATCCATGTACACCAACAAAGTATGGACTTTGGATGTTTCTCCTGAAGGGGTAAAACCCATTGGGAGCAAATAGATCTTTAATAAGAAACTTGGTGTAGATGGAAAAGTTGAGACTTTCAAAGCTAGACTCGTTGCAAAGGGTTTTCGTCTACGACCAGGTGTGGATTATGATGAAACCTTTTCTCCAGTGGCTATGCTTAAGTCCATCCGGATCCTACTTGCCATTGCTGCATACCTTGACTACGAAATTTGGTAAATGGATGTTAAGACCGCCTTTCTAAATGGTGATTTAGAGAAGTGCGTGTACATGACTCAGCCAGAGGGCTTCATAGATAGTGGGAGCAGCGGAAAGGTGTGCAACCTTCTTAAATCCATCTACGGGTTAAAGCAGGCATCGCGGAGTTGGAACATCTGTTTGGATGTTGTAGTCAAAGAGTTTGACTTCATCAAGAACGAAGATGAACCTTGTGTTTACAAGAAGATGGCAGGGAGTAAGGTTGTCTTTCTCGTATTATATGTAGATGACATACTCTTGATAGAAAATGATGTTCCTATGCTGCATTCGGTCAAGCTCTTCTTATCACATAGATTCTCAATGAAAGATCTAGGTGATGCCTCCTGCATTTTGGGAATTAAGATCTATAGAGATAGATCTAAACGGATACAGGGATTGTCCCAATCCAGGTACATTGACACCATACTAAAGAGGTTTAGTATGGAAGAATCCAAGCGTGGGAACCAATCCATGATCTCTGGACTCACTCTCTCCAAAGAGATGTCTCCCAAGACTGATTTGGAGAGAGCTCGCATGTAAGGAACACCCTATGCTTCGGCAGTAGGCTTTATCATGTACGTGATGCTATGTACCAGACCCGATATAGCATACTCTCTAATTGTAGTGAGTAGGTATCAAGCAGATCCTGGAGAGAGTCACTAGACAGCTGTGAAGAACATTCTCAAGTACTTGAGAAGGACTAAAGAGATGTTCTTGGTGTATGTTAATGGAGAACTCCAAGTGGAGTCCTTTACTGATTCGAGCTTCCAAAGTGATAAGGACGACTCTAAGTCGCACTTGGGATTTGTCATTACCCTAAATGGAGGGGCGGTTTGTTGGAAGAGTTCCAAGCAAGAAACCATGACAGACTCGACGATGGAGGCTGAATACATCGCTGCCAACGATGCTGCCAAAGAGGCTGTCTAGATCAAAAAAGTTCATAACTGAACTTGGAGTGGTTCTGTCCATTGAGCATCCAATACCTTTGTATTGTGATAACAATGGAGCTGTGGCTTTGGCCAAGGAACCCAGGTCCCATTAAAGATCCATGCATATTCTGAGGTGGTATCACCTGATCCGGGAGATAGTTGATTGCTGCGAGATCGAGGTCAAGAGAGTTGACACGAAGAACAACACTGCGGATCCACTCACGAAGGCCATACCCCAGATACAATTTGAGAGACTCTTCGAGATGTTGGGTATGAGATACTACAACAGCTGGCCTTAGTGCAAGTGGGAGATTGTTAGTTATGTATATGCCCTAGAGGCCATTGTTGTACCTATGATGTGTTAGTGTATATGCCCTAGAGGCCATTACTGTATCATACTAGCTTGTATATTACTTAATGGAAGCTTGGGATATTCACAGTTGTGTAGACAATCTTGCTCGAAACGGTAGTATGCTACTTGGTTTGTCTCTACTTCAATATGTGCATGTGTTTCTTTTAGCATATCGCTTATATACATATTAGTAGAGCCCTTAGGATCTTTGCTTGATTACCAGCGTTGTGATGGCGCTCACATTCGTGGGGGCTGGGTAATCCATAAGCACATCCTTATACATGTCCCTAGTCGATGGACTATCGAGACAAGGCATCGATACTCCGGAGTAGACTAGTGTATGCGCTTCTCATCCCAGCATGGGAGACGGTCTGTCCCACAGCCGTCAGTACGTCGTACTTGAGATAGTATGCGGGTGCTCGTTAGGTTACGAGTACACTGGACAGGACTCGTCGGGAACTGTTGGTTGGTATTATACCTATCGTCAGTTATCAGTTCCCAGGTGACATGAGTACAGCTTAGTCCGCTGACTTGACACTGTCACTTTGCCTCGAGTGTGTTCCCACTGTACTTTGATTACTATCCTACCATGGCTCAAAGGAGTCGGGCAAACAGTTAGTAGTTGGGTGCAGTACCGAAGCACTTGGAGGCAGTGACGGTTAGACAGGATTCGTCTCTCCCGGTATTGGGGGTTGACATCGCGCTGTATCCAGGAGAGCCATTACACAAGTAGCCCCTGGCCAGGGCAAGCGAGATATAGTGGTAGGTTTCCAGTGTTATCTCAGGGTGTTCTGGGCTACACTCCGACACGACTTGTACCGCTATTAGAGGACTGACGTTTATCGGCCCCCTAGGCCCGCCATGCGATGTATCAGACGAACAGACCGGACTGTACGGAGACTGTCATATATAGGCTCAGTAGGAGTTCAGATGGGGTTACCTCGTCAGTCTTCTTATCGGCATCTACCTGGGGACCATTACGTACAGCTAGTGCCGCTTGCAGTCTGTGGTTAAACCCACTGCCAGCGTAGTGTCGAGTCTTTAGAGTCCCACACAGAGAGCTATTCGCCTTTAGGCAAAATGAGTAGAGGTCGTATGGTTTTGCGACAGGGTTCGTTCACATCCGCGCACTTGTGCACGTTTGCCTTCCGGACAGCTTATACTAGCGGGCTTTGGTTTAAGCCAGATCCTAGTATATGATTTGGGATTGGTTTTATCTCTTTGTATTCGTGTTCCACGGATCATGAATACGGGTGCGTATGCACAGTTGATTGAGACAGAAGGTGAGGACTTTGATTAGGGTTAATGACCATTGTTATTTTATTAACCCTAATGCTTATGTGTATATTATGATTAATTGATATTAGTTAAATATAATTGTGCATGGTTAGGGTTGTTGACCATTTGACTATCTTGACTTGTTGACCTAGGTTGACACTTTGACCATCATCATTTCATATAAAAGATGCTCTTTGATCCTTGCAATTTGCATTTAATATGAAATGATAATGGTCAAGTCTTGATTAAACGATGACAATTATCTTGCTAATTATCTTTTTACAATAATTCACACATATATGTGAGAATGGCTCTTTATTCTCTCATTCTATCATATTGATTCTCTCTCCTCCTCTTCCTCTCTATCAAGCTCTCCCCTCTCATGTGTTGAGAAACACTTGAGCTTGAGATAAACCTCTCCAAAGTAATCTCTACTCTCATCTAAGGTTCTAGGATTAGCACTTCTAGTACCTTAGTTACTTCTAGCTTGAAGTTGAAGCCAAAGGTTGTGGCTCTCGGGTGGATCCTTCTTCGACTAGAGAAGGCGATAAGGTAATCTCTTTCTTCCACTCCAAGGAGCAAGGAGAGAAGGACATAAAGCCTAAGGTATAACCTTTCTTCCATGTAGCTAAATCTAGTTAGCTTTTAGTTAGTTTTTGTTTAGCAAAGATCCTCCATTAGTTAGTCCATGTTGCCTAGTTCGATAAAAATCCGATTTTTATTCCGTTTTCCGCCTCCCCACAAGCACCGGGGTGGGCAACGTGGACTTACAGTGGTATCAGAGCCTAACTAAACATAAACTAGCTAGTTAGTAAGGTGTATGGAAGTTCGATCGGAAAAATCGCAAAACTAAAACATCAAAACCCTAAGTTTCTGTTGTTTTTTTTTCTGCTCAAAAAATAAAAAATCATACTTCAAAAATCGGCTCAGGGTTTTTTCAAGACGCACACCAAAAACGGTCCAGTGAACAGTTTAAAGCGCGGCGGTTCCGCGGCAAAAGCATGCCTATTGCCGCGGAACCGCGGCTGTTTTGACTCCGCTCTGAACCGAGTTTGGTGCGGTATTCCTCTGTTAAGGTTTTGGGATTTTTAAGATGGTTTATTTCTGTCCAGATTTTCCAGAAAAGAAATTTGTATTTGGGGTGCCTATAAATCCGTATTTTTTATCGAACTTCACTACACTTTGACTAATGGGTTATATCTGTGATGTTTATATGTATTGAACGTCTGATAATCGCTATATGTCAATTAGTGGGGGTTATACATATCTGTGATCTGTGTTTGTTGATGGTATGTATATATGAATGCGTTGGATTGTCGCGGGTGAATAGCCGGGGGGTTTTGTGAGACGAGAGTTTTCTTTTCTTTCAATTCATGTAACATGTAAATTGATGTAATATTATTTGTATGGCCTCACAACCGGGTCGGGATTGTAGCCGTCATTGTATAATTCTTTTTACTGTTTTTGCTCCTAGGATAGACCCATGGAGGGGGTGCATAAACTACCGGGTATCTCGAAGTGCCGAGTGGCCTACTCACGGTGTTGAGGGAGGTTGCTTCGCTTCGGATACTTGGCGGATAGTTTGCCGCACCCGTAGGGGTCTTGGGTGGGGTATTGGCTATTCACCGCGACCGTGTAATCCGCTTTTCGTTGCAGGCTCGAACGGATTGCGGATTCCTAGTATATCCAATGTATTCATCTGTGATCTGTAATGTCTATCATTGCTATATATCTATATACGATAACTATTTAGGCGTTGCTTATGTTTTACAGCCGCGCTAGCCCAGCCCCCGCTTTGTCGTTAGTTAAGTAACCTAACGGGCGATGACGGGGCCCCGAGGCGAATGCAAATGGCATAAGCGTACGTCATATTTTGGTTGTTTTCTGCAATGGTAGGATTAAATGATAGGACACATTAAAAGAACTAATGCAAGAAAATAAACCAAGTAAAAGTCGATTGGAACACTTTGAAAACCACTCGGTTCTTTTCAAAACCAAACTTTTAAACGCGGAGCTTGAACCACTCCTTTTAAAAAGCTATCTCGTTCCATCGATTATATCAAGTTCACTACGTTCACGGTTTCGCCAAAACCATCTGTAGCCCTCCATCATTTCGTATGGATAGTCAATAGTATTCAAGCTGTATTTGTTGGACAAAGTCAAGGCACAGTGTTTGGTAGCTATTGGGTATTCATATGTAGCATAGATAGATGCGTTGGTTTGGGACAGTCGTACTGCCTTATTGGCCAAAGTCAAGGGTATGTGCGGGTGGGTTCAAATTAACCTGGATAATGACGGATAGAACTTGACATGTGACTTATGATTTGTTAGCCAAAGTCAAGGTCATAAGAGCATGGGGAAAAAATCCACATCGGGAGTTTCATAAGTACTGAAACTTGCTAGCGCTGCATACCATTTGGAGTGTGATGATTCTGGTAGGATTCCTTCGGTTTTATCACGCGATGATATTTGGATCCCGATCCTACTGTGAGTATATGCTACTCCTCGGGAACTTTTTCACTTAACGATCAATGCTACAAACCAACTAGGTGTCTTGAAAGGTGTTAGCGGGGCTACGCCCACAGGGAAAAGAGGTTACTTAATTAAGGAACTTCGCGAAAGCGTTGGAAAACCTCCCTCGAAGTACCGACACTGGCCTGGCTGAACGGTTAAGGAAGTATTGTACGGTGAGATTGATCCTGACTAATTCTTCCTTTACGGTTTGAGGAGGGATTCGAGAGACAGTGGGAGCCATCCTGTTTAGATAAATTAAAAACCAATCTAAACTTGCAAGAGCATCATGCTAAGTGTTTTCTTCTCTCTCTCTTAATTGCAGCGACCCAATGACCGCACCTAGGTTACATCTAGATAATAAAATGACTGAATCTGACTGTTATGATTGGCAAAGGTCTGTCCAGATGTCCATTGCCCATGACAAGCTGGAACAGCCCTTAACTAATCCAACCCCTTCCGTCTCAGGTCCAGCTTCCCCTGTCACGGATATTCATATCCATAGGACATCGGAAAAAGACTGTGCGAAAGCCAAGTGCCTCGTGTTAGCCTCAGTTGATGGTACATACCAGAGGCAGCACGAGAAGATGGACTCAGTTTCTATCTTCCTCCATAATAAGGATTTATATGGAGAGCAATCTCGTATCGCAAGATATGAGACTTCGTACGAATTGCTTCCAGCGAGGTTGGCTATCGGGTCATCTGTAAGGGGCAACGCCCTTACAGAGACCAGCTCTTTTGAGCTCACGGACCTGAAGACCACGTTGAAGAACGGGTCAGATGCTGACTTAGTTCAACAGTCTCTACCTACTACCCTGAAGGAAACCAGGGAAGTAGAAAGAAAGGGAAGGGCAGAAGTTTCGGGAGTGGATATAGTGGAAGAGGGACGTTCCTATTGTTACAGGAATGAACATTGGCAGAAGGATTGTAGGGCTAGTATAGCCAGTAGCCAGAATTCGAAGCATGTTGTGGCTTCGGCTTTAGGTGTGTTTGTAATTGAGAACTGTATGTCAGTTAACCCTACTTCTTGGGTATTGGATACCGGATCTAGATCTCATATCTGTAATTCGTTACAGGCTCTGAGAAACCGTAGGGTTATCAGGAAAGGTGATATGACTCTCAGGGTTGCTAACGGAATGAGCATGTATGCTGAATCCGTAGGGGAATATCATTTAGGACTGACAACTGGGCAGATATTGATTCTGCGTGACTGTTTTTATGTACCAGGTGCGACTTGTAATATCATATCTGTATCCTTACTTTCTAAGGAAGGATATGATTTTACTTTTGTAAGCGATGTAGTAAACATCCACCTAAATCAAGTTCTGATTGGGTCAGGTACATTGAAATACGGTATATACGTTTTGAATCAAGCTCAGGCCTTCAGTGTCCAGAACACACTTAAAAGAAAGTCTCCGGATTTAAATCAGGCTTTCTTATGGCATTGTAGACTGGGTCACATTAATGAGACACGGTTAACAAAGTTACATAAAGAAGGATACTTGGATCCATTCGAGTATCAGTCTTATGCCACTTGTGAATCTTGTCTCATGGGAAAGATGACAAAGACTCCGTTCACTGGACACGGAGAAAGAGCAAGAGAGCTCTTGGGACTCATACACAATGATGTGTGTGGTCCAATGTCTACATATGCGCGAAGTGGTTATTCATACTTCATTACTTTCACAGACGATTTCTCTAGATATGGATATGTCTTCTTGATGAAGCACAAATCCGAGGCCTTTGAGAAATTTCAGGAATACAAGAATGAAGTTCAAAAACAAACAGGCAAAAGTATCAAGACACTGAGATCTGATCGAGGTGGTGAATACTTGAGTGCCGAGTTTCTGGGCTTCTTAAAAGAGAATGGAATTCTCTCTCAGCTTACTCCTCTATACACACCACAACACAACGGTGTATCGTAAAGGAGGAATCGAACCCTATTGGATATGGTTTGTTCCATGATGAGTAAGGCTGAGTTGCCACGATCCTTCTGGGGCTATGCACTAGAATCAGGTGCATGCCTTTTGAACCGAGTTCCAACTAAGACTGTGCTTACTACACTATATCAGATGTGGTGTGGGAAGAAACCCTATCTTAATCATATTAAGACATGGGGATGTCCAGCTTTTGTAAAAAAGCAGCATGCGGACAAGCTCGAGGTGCGTCAGTACAGTGTAAATTTATGGGATACCCAAAGAACTCCAAGGGGTATCTTTTCTATTACGCAGAGGAACAAAAGGTTTTTGTTTCTCGGCATGCCCGCTTCTTAGAAACTGAGTTTTTGGAAAACCAGATAAGTGGGAGCGCAATAGAACTGGAAGAAATTCCAAAACCACGAGCTATTACTGAAAGCTTAGTAGAACTAGAGGGTTCGAAAGAATAGGACATTCCTACGCCACTCCGCAGGAGTAGTAGGCAGTCTCATCTGCCCGAGAGATACTACAGTTTTCTCATAGACGGGGATAGAGAGGATTGCACTATGGATTATGGTGAGCCTACTAGCTTCCAGCAAGCCATTCAGAGCGGTGACTCGGTAAAATGGCTGGATGCAATACGGGCCGAGATGGAGTCCATGTACACCAACAAAGTTTGGACTTTGGACTTTGCTCCAGAAGGGGTAAAACCCGTAGGCTGCAAATGGATCTTCAAAAAGAAGATTGGTGTAGATGGGCAGGTTGAGACCTATAAAGCTAGACTTGTTGCAAAGGGTTTTCGTCAAAGACCTGGTTTGGACTATGACGAGACCTTTTCTCCAGTGGCTATGCTGAAATCCATTCGGATCCTTCTTGCCATTGCTGCCTTCCACGATTATGAAATCTGGCAGATGGACGTAAAGACGGCTATCCTAAATAGAAATTTGGAAGAGTGCGTCTATATGGATCAGCCAGAAGGATTCATTCAGAGTGGGAGCAGCGGTAAAGTGTGCAAGTTGCTAAAGTCCATCTATGGACTTAAGCAGGCATCGCGGAGTTGGAACATCTGCTTTGATGATACTGTCAAAGAATTCGACTCTATCAAAAACCAAGATGAACCATGCATTTACAGTAAGATTGTAGGGAGAACTGTGGTATTCCTCGTCTTGTACGTGGATGACATTCTCCTAATAGGAAATGATATTCTTATGCTACAGTCAGTCAAAGGATTCTTGTCGCAGAGGTTCTCCATGAAGGACCTGGGCGATGCCAACTACATTCTGGGGATCCAGATCTATCGTGATAGATCTAAGAGGATGTTGGGACTTTCACAGTCAATGTACATTGACACCATACTGAAAAGATTCAGTATGGAAGATTCCAAGCGCGGTAATTTACCGGCTTGTCACGGGATCACCCTCTCCAAAGAGATGTCTCCTAAGACTGATTTGGAAAGGGATCGCATGTCTATTATACCCTACGCTTCTGCGGTAGGCTCTATAATGTATGTGATGTTATGTACCAGACCAGATGTAGCATACGCATTGAGCGCTGTAAGCCGGTATCAGTCAAACCCAGGGGAGAAACACTGGATAGCGGTAAAGAACATTCTCAAGTACCTGAGAAGGACTAAGGAGATGTTCTTGGTGTATGGCGGAAAGGACCTCCAGCTCGAGGCATTTGCTGACTCCAGCTTCCAGAGTGACAAGGATGACACCTAGTCCATGTCGGGTTATGTCTTTACCCTCAATGGAGGGACGGTTTGCTGGAAGAGTTCCAAGCAGGAGACCGTTGCAGACTCAACTATGGAAGCGGAGTACATAGCTGCTTGCGATGCCGCAAAGGAAGCTGTCTGGATGAAGAAGTTCCTCACGGAGCTTCAGGTGGTTCCTACCATTGTTGATCCAATACCGCTGTATTGCGACAACAACGGCGCTATAGCTTTAGCGAAGGAACCCAGGTCCCATCAGAAGTCCAGGCACATTTTGAGGCGGTACCACCTGATCAGGGAGATCGTAGATCGCCGGGAGATCGAGGTGAAGAGAGTAAATACGGAGAATAACACTGCAGATCCACTCACGAAGGCCCTACCCCAGACTCAGTTCGAGCGGCTGATCGAGATGATAGGTCTTCGATACGCCAGTACATGGCCTTAGTGCAAGTGGGAGATTGTTAGTGTATAAGCCCTAGAGGCCATTACTATATCATACTAGCTTGTATATTACTTAATGGAAGCTTGGGATATTCACAGTTGTATAGACAATCTTGCTCAAAATGATAGTATGCTACTTGGTTTGTCTCTACTTCAATATGTGCATGTGTTTCTTTTAGCATATCGCTTATATACATATTAGTAGAGCCCTTAGGATCTTTGCTTGATTACCAGCGTTGTGATGGCGCTCACACTCGTGGGGGCTGGGTAATCCATAAGCACATCCTTATACAGGTCCCTAGTCGATGGACTATCGAGACAGGGCATCGATACTCCGGAGTAGACTAGCATATGCGCTTCTCATCCCAGCGTGGGAGACGGTCTGTCCCACAGCCGTCAGTACGTCGTACTTGAGATAGTATGCGGGTGCTCGTTAGGTTACGAGTATACTGGACAGGACTCGTCGGGAACTGTTGGTTGGTATTATACCTATCGTCGGTTATCAGTTCCCAGGTGACATGAGAACAGCTTAGTCCGCTGACTTGACATTGTCACTTCACCTCGAGTGTGTTCCCGCTGTACTTTGATTACTACCCTACCACGGCTCAAAGGAGTCGTGCAAACAGGTAGTAGTTGGGTGCAGTCCCGAAGCACTTGGAGGCAGTGACGGTTAGACAGGATTCGTCTCTCCCGGTATTAGGGGTTGACATCGCGCTGTGTCCAGGAGAGCCATTACACAAGTAGTCCCTGGCAAGGGCAAGCGAGATATACTGGTATGTTTCCAGTGTTATCTCAGGGTGTTCTGGGCTACACTCAGACACGACATGTACCGCTATTAGGGGACTGACGTTTACCGCCCCCTAGGCCCGCCATGCGATGTATCTGACGAACAGACCGGACTGTACGGAGACTGTCACATACAGGCTCAGTAGGAGTTTAGATGCGGTCACCTCGTCAGTCTTCTTATCGGCATCTACCTGGGGACCATTACGTACAGCCAGCGCCGCTTGCGGTCTGTGGTCAAACCCACTGCCAGCGTAGTGTCGAGTCTTTAGAGTCCCACACAGAGAGCTATTCGCCTTTAGGCAAAATGAGTATAGGTCGCATGGTTTTGCAACAGGGTTAGTTCACATCCGCGCACTTGTGCACGTTTGCTGTCCGGACAGCTTATACTAGCGGGCTTTGGCTTAAGCCAGATCCTAGTATATGATTTGGGATTGGTTTTATCTCTTTGTATTCGTGTTCCTCGGATCACGAATACGGGTGCGTATGCACAGTTGATTAAGACAGAGGGAGAGGACATTGATTAGGGTTAATGACCATTGTCATTTTATTAACCCTAATGCTTATGTGTGTATTATGATTAATTGATATTAGTTAAATATAATTGTGCATGGTTAGGGTTGTTGACCATTTGACTATCTTGACTTGTTGATCTGGGTTGACACTTTGACCATCATCATTCCATATAAAAGACGCTCTTTGATCCTTGCAATTTGCATTTAATATGAAATGATAATGGTCAAGTCTTGATTAAACCATGACAATTATCTTGCTAATTATCTTTTTACAATAATTCACACATATATGTGAGAATGGCTCTTTATTCTCTCATTCTATCATATTGATTCTCTCTCCTCCTCTTTCTCTCTCTCAAGCTCTCCCCTCTCATGTGTTGAGAAACACTTGAGCTTGAGATAAACCTCTCCAAAGTAATCTCTACTCTCATCTAAGGTTCTAGGATTAGCACTTCTAGCACCTTAGTTACTTCTAGCTTGAAGTTGAAGCCAAAGGTTGAGGCTCTCAGGTGGATCCTTCTTCGACTAGAGAAGGCGACATGGTGATCTCTTTCTTCCACTCCAAGGAGCAAGGAGAGAAGGACATAAAGCCTAAGGTATAACCTTTCTTCCATGTAGCTAAATCTAGTTAGCTTTTAGTTAGTTTTTGTTTAGCAAAGATCCTCCTTTAGTTAGTCCATGTTGCCTTGTTCGATAAAAATTCGATTTTTATTCCGTTTTCCGCCTCTCCGCAAGCACCGTGGTGGGCAACGTGGACTTACAGGATGTATATTATAGTGGATGCTTGGATATATATAGAGACGACTCTCTTGCTCGATATGATAGTATGCTATCTGGTTTCACATTGTTTTACATGTTGACTTGTATTCATTTACTGTCTTACTCTCACATGTTGATAAAGCCCTTAGGATATGTACTTGACTACTAGGACTATAATGAAGATCATACTAGTGTGGCCAGGGTAGTCCAAGAGTACATCCGATAATTGTTCCTAGTTGAGGGTGTATCGAGACAGGGCATCGATACCCCAAAATAGACTAGCGTATACGCATCTTGACCCATATGATGGGCGATGGATGATCCCATATCCATTGGTGTTTGACATCAAAGATAGTGTATGGGTGCTCAGTGGAGACTGAGTACACTGAACAGAATCATCGAGAACTCCTAGATGTTATTATAGCTATCATCAGATAGCAATTCTCTGGTGACACTGGTACAGGTTAGTCTGGAGACCTGAGATCATCATAGAGTCTTGTGTGATTCCCACCGTGCTTTGATTTCCACCTAACCACGTTCATGAGAACGTGCAAAGTGGTGGCTTTTGGGTACAGTCCCGAATCACATGGAGGCAATGAGCGATAGGAGGGGTTTCGTCTCTCCCGCTATTGGGGTTGATGTTGCGCTGTGTTCGATTGGCTATACCTGGAAGTCCCCGGCCAGGGCTGATATGGAGACCTACTAGTAAGTGTTATCAGTATTTTCTCGACCCGTTATGAGCCTCACATCGACACGACTTATCGGTTATTAGGGTATGACGTTTACCACCCCTAGACTAGATATACGACATATCATACGAATAGACCGGACTGTACGGTAGTGTTATTGATTGGATTCACAGGAGTGTGAGCAGGCTTGCTTGTTGATCTTCTGATCACCCAATACCCGGGTGGCCATTATGTTTAGCTGACCGCTTGCGGCTTATGGGTATTTGATATGATCATCACCTACTGCCGGCGTATTGACGAGCCTTTAGAGTCCTACACAGAGGTTTCATGGCTCAGGCGAAACGGAGTAGGAGCACATATGTGATATGTGTGGGACCGAGATTAATACGATATGTGATACCTTATTCTATTCTCGCGATATGTGATATCGGCCGGTTATATGTGATATAGCCGGGACATCGGATCAAGTATTGATTCGATAAAATGATACATATTATATTAGTCGGTTATATGCTATATAGCCGGATTATTAAATCAAGTGTTGATTTAATAATTTAATGTATAATTATATGTGATATATTATATTATATTAACTAATATAAGCTCGCTTAAATGATTCTTTTTCTCACTTAGGATGCATTGAAATTTATGTGATATATGTTAAATGTATTCTTTTCTTTTGTTACAAAATATTATATATGTAATATGTGATATTGTAATATGTTAGGGTTACACATGCAACATGAATGTGACAGACTTATACCATGCTAGGGTTAGATTAGGGTTTACATTTATTATTAAAGAAATTCAAAATTATGGAATTTGTCATGGTTGATATTTTGGAAGATTATTGTAGAACCTTGACTAAGTCCACCTCTTTTGTTTTTCTCTTAAGATATTTGTTAACCAAACTTTAACCCTAGCCTATGGTTTAATCTCTACATGAGTTAGCCATGACACATATTAAACCATGGTTGCATTTCTAAGCTTAACAATTATTCATTCATCACTTGCTTCTTCTTCTTCTTCCTTATTGCAAAAGCTTGCTAGATTTTTCCAAGTGATGAAATGAAGTGAGAAATAGAAAACTAAAGAGAGCAGAATTCCTACTTCATAATCCTCTTCTATACTAACCATATAGATTAGTGTTTCACTAATCTCTAATTAGTGAAGTGAAATCTTGGGTTTGTGATTCCTCAAGGTAGATCTTCTTGGAATGTGAAGACTTCAAGCAAGGATGCCTCTTTCATCTCATGGGGCCTTTCTAGAGTCCGGGAGCATGATGATCGCAGCGAAGGGACCTCAACTCGGAGTTTATGAAGCGAAGGAACGGACTACAAAGGTTGTAATCCCTATCTCTTAGATGTTAAGTTGTTAACATGTAGTTAAGTTTGATTCTTTAGTTAAAGATTCAAGGTAAGGGTTATCTAGAACGGCAAAAATTTTAACTTGGCATGGATGATGCTACCCGAAACCATTCTGCCGTCCCAGGTATCCCAACTGTGTTTGAATAGATGGGGTTTTTATGTGAGATGAGAGTTTTTCATTTTCATTCATGTAAAATTCAATGTATGTAATATTCTTTTGTTGGGGCACTTCCGGGTTGAGGATGATGTCACCATTGATGTATATTATTTACTTTTCCGCATTAGGATAGACCCAAGGAGGGGAGCATAAGTAGCCTGGTTCTGGGGTCCAGTGGGAGACCATCTCGAGGAGTCGAGACTGGGTCTCCTAACCCTAGAATTGGCAGGGTTGCTTGCCGCTCTCGTAAGGGTTTAGGGATGTGGGTTTGGCTATTAATCACGAACGTGGAATCCGTGTTTTTTATTGGCTTGATATAAAACATGGAAATCCTTGTATATCAAATATTTCATATGTTCTTTTCCGCTGCTAATATCTGTGATGTAATCATTTGATATATTGAGATGAATACTTATATTATATATATAATATATATTAAATATTGATGCTTTCGTTTCTTCTGTAATGCTTATGAAGCATATCTGATGGGACTACATTAATGAGATTAATGAAAGAAAATAAACCTAAAGATGTTGTGGAATCGAATTTTCTAAAACTGGTAGCTCTAGTTGTTGCTTTGCATAACGGTATTCCTTGTAGAATATCCAGCACCTTATTCGATAAGGAAAGAGCCGAGATCCCTTCAACGGGAGTGACCTCTTTAGTAGTAACTGGCAGATGCTACAACCATCGATTTCATCTTTTGATTGCTTTTCTAGTTCTTGCTTTACATAGTGGTATTGTGAATATCCTGCACCTCATTCGACGAGGAAAGAGCCGAGATCCCTTCACCGGGAGTGACCTCTTTAGCGAAACTAGTAAAAGCCTAAAAAACACTCCATTTTAAATCATTTTGATTCTGCAACGATATCAAGTTCAAAGCGTTAAAGGTTTTGTTAAAAATCATCCGCAACCCTCCGTCATTTTAGAAAGTAGAGTACTTAGTATTCGTGCTGCGTATGTCGACCATATTTGAGGCGTAGTGTACGGTAGCTAAGTGATGTCTTCCTACACAGCATATGATGCGATTAGTTAGGACAGTCATGCGATTATGTCGACCGTAGTTGAGGGTCATGTGGGTGGGTCTAATTAATCATGAAATGACGGATAGAACTTGACTAGTGCTTATGATACGTTGACAATAGTTAAGGTCATATGTACTAGGGGTAAAAACCATTATCTGGAATATTAATTGTTGAAATTTGTAATGAGATTGCATACCTTCTATGAGATAGTTGGATCCTGATACCCACTGTGAGTAATTGTTACTCCTGGGAGTGTTTTGCACTTTACAATTAGCCGATCAAATAGGTGTCTAGAAAGGTGTCAACGGGGTTACGCCGCTGGAAAACCGAGGTTTATTTTAATTAGGTCTATGCGAAAGCACGAGGAAGCTCCCTCAAAGTACCGGCACTGGCCTGGCTGAAAGATTGGCGAACTTGTAAGGTGTAATTAATCTCGTCTAGTCTTTCCTTTTAGGGTTTGAAGGAAGATTTGATAAAAACAGTGGGAGCCATCCTGATTAGATAAAATACATAACCAATCTAATCTTACAAGAGCGCACGCTGAGTGTTTTCTTCTCTCTCTCCAGGTAGCGACCATGTCAGGCCTTAATCAAGATAATAATATGGATGTATTGACCAAACCCGCTTATTATACTGAGCTGGGGAATGTTGCTCCCGCTCCAACTTATAATTGTTATAAGACCGAGAAGGAAATATGGGAATATCCGGATTCCCATGCCACCCAATCTAAAAAAGTGCATGTTGATGCATTTTCTTCGGGTATGTTCATTACCGAGAACTGTTTTTCAGTATTCTCAACATCCTGGGTATGTGATACCGGATCAGGATACCGCATATGTAATATGTTATACGGGCTACAGATAGGTAGAGAACTGAGGATGGATGATATGTCTCTAAGTGTTAGAGAATGGTGCAATTGTTACAGCCAAGTCAGTTGGCAAATATCACCTTCTATTACCAAATGTTAAATACATTGATTCTGAACAAATGTTATTAGATAATGAACCGGATATACAACATTACATCATTTTCTTTAATGAGTTAAAGAAGGATATAATTCTGTATTAGAGGATAATGTTATGAACATTTTACTGAATCAAGAGTTGATTGGATCAGGCACGTTATGTAATAGCATATACATTCTAAATCAAACCACAGTTCAACGTATGTAGAACAGACACAAGAGGAGTAGTTCAGAAATGAACGAATCCTTCTTGTGGTATTGTAGACTAGGTCATATCAATGCGACAGAACTAGCTAAGTTACATAAGGATGATTATGAGAATCTGTTCGAATTTTCATCTTTTGATACTTCCTAGTCATGTCACAAAGGTAAAGTGACCAATACTCCGTTTACTTGAAACGGAGAAAGAGTTACTGAACTCTTGGGACGCATACATGATGATGTATACGGTCCTATGTCTAAAAATCCTATGGTTGGTTCTTTGTACTTCATTACATTCATCGACGATCTCTCAAGATTCGGACATGTGTTCTTGTTGAAACACGAGTCTGAAACTTTTGAGAAATTCAAGGAATATAAGCTTGAAGTTGAAGAACCAGACGGGTAGAAGTATTAAGTCCTTCGATGTGATCGGACAAGAGAATACTTGCGCATGGAGTTTCTGGAGATTCTAAAAGGAGAATGAGATTCTCTCTTAGCATTCTCCTTCGTATGCACCACAGCACAATAGTGTATCGGGGCGGAGGTATCGCACCCAATAAGATATGGCGCGCTCCATGATGAGTGCTGCTGAGTTACCTGTTTTCATTTTGGGTGTTATGCACTTGAGATGCTGCATACCTTTTGAATGGGGTTCCATCCAAATCAGTGCCTACCACTCCATATGAGATATGGTATAGGAAGAGACCATGTCTTAAACGAGTTAAGATATGTGCAGGGTTCCTAGGCACACTAATGAGGTCTCACAAGGCATCAACCATGCCAATTTCAAATTTTACAAGTGCCGAGAAACCCTAATACGGATCGTTAACTAGAATTTTAGGCGAAACATGCAACTAGTTAACAACTTAACTAAGTGAACGGAAATACAACCTTTGTAGATCCGTTTCTCCACCTCCATTGCTCCAAGATGAAGTCTCCTTGCTGTCCAAATCAAATCCAGGGCTCTAGCGTCGGCTTCATCGGAGAAATGGGCGGGCTAGGTCATCGACTACGATGCCGAAGATGATCTACGTCGAGGCATCACAAGATCAAGCTCCCACTTCACCAAGTCATGAAACTTGTAAAGAAAACACCCTATACTACTTGGCAAGAGGTAGAGGATGAAGAAATAGAAGGTGGGTTCACTTTAGAATTGGATTTCTCACTCTTTTCATCAAATCACCATTGATGGAAGCAAGGTTTTCTTCTTTGAAGAAGAAGAAGAAGAATAAGATAATTATGATAAGTTTTTTTCAAATAGAAAATAAAATCAATACTTATCATAAACCAACCATGGTCAAGTGTAGAGAATGAATCATGGTTAAGTGGAATGGTTAGGGTTAAGCATGAGACAAAAATGGTGGACTTGTTCAAAGCTTCATGAAGCTTCAATATACAAACAAAGAAAGCCACCATTTTCTCTTTATGCTTATTATTTTCCAAAAAGAATAAATAAATAAATGAATAAGAAAACAAAACCCTAACCATTCATATAACCATGGTTTAATCTTTACACAAACCCAAGTTAGCTTGCATCATCAAACATGATACAAACTTGTGCACAAAAATATATCACATATACAATGTGCACAAACAAGTGAGAAAAACCATTTAAAGTGAACCAATACTAGTTAATGCAAAGTAATATATCAAATATATAATTATGCATTAAATCATTAAATCAACACTTGATTTAACGATCCGGTCATATCGCATGTGACCGACTAATATCCAATGTATCGGCTTATCGAATCAATCCTTGATTCGATAACTAGGTTATATCGCATACAACCATATCGATACATTCATCGCGAGAATAGAATAGGGTATCACATACACGCATTATTCTTGGTCCCGCACATATCTCATATGCGCTCCTATTTCGTTTCGCTTGAGCCAGGAAACCTCTGTGTAGGACTCTAAAGACTCTTCAATACGCCGGCAGCAGGTGATGATCATATCAAACACCCACAAGCCGCAAGCGGTATGCTAAACGTAACGGCCACCCTGGTATTGAGCGATCAGAAGATCGACGAGCAAGCCCGCTCACACTCCTGTGAATCCAACCAGTAACACTTACCGTACAGTCCGGTCTCGTCGTCTGATATGTCGCATATCTCGCCTAGGGGTGGTAAACGTCAGACCCCAACAGCTCGATAAGTCGTGTCGATATGAGGTCTATAACAGTTCGAGAAACTACAGGTAACACTTACCAGTAAATCTCAGCAACCCTGCCCAGGGATTTCCGGTTATAGCCAATCGAATACAGCGCAACACCAACCCCCTATACCGGGAGAGACGAATCCCCTCCTATCGCTCATTGCCTCCATGTGACTCGGGACCGTACCTAAAAACCACCGTTTTGCACGCCCTCTTGGACGTGGTAAGTGTAAGTCCATGCTACCTCTCCCGGTACTTTCGGGCATGCGGAATTTGGTGAAAAACGATTTTCATAGAGGTGGTAACATGGACTCAAAACTGGATCTTTCTTAAACATCTAACTAACAACCTAACTACGAGTTGCTAACAACTCGGTTAGGGGGTTATACCTTTCTTTTTCTTGAACTCCTTCGTCTTCAAGCTTCGATGGTCGTCCGAATCGGCTTCTCCCCGTCGTCTCCTTGCGCCGAAGATAGATCCACCTGAAAGCTTCAACCTTTGGCTCCTTCTTCGAACTTTGAAGAAACTAGTTCACTCGGTTTGCTAAACCTTGTGAACTAGAGTGAGTAGAGAAGAGTTTGTATGGGATTTTATCTATGGTTCTTGGTTCTCAACTCATGAGACAAGTGAACCATAGAGTCAAGAGAGGGAGAGCAAGAGGAGGAGATGAGAGCTCAAGAACAAGAGAGAGAATGAGCATGCAAGAATGAGAGAATACTTTTCTCTCTTTGCTCTCATAATCCAAAACCATCATCACAAAAATAATAATCAAGTATTGTGTAAAATGGTTCAAGTCAAAATGGCTAAATCATTTCGTGCACTCATTTCTCACAAAAGAAACAAGCAAGTAAAAAGTATTTGCCATGAAATGATAGCCATTGTCATCATGGTGGTCAACTAGTCCAACCTAGTCAACCGGTCAACAAAGTCAACAATTCAACAAGGTCAACCCCTCAACAACCATGTCACCACAATACTTAATTAATATTATTGTTAATCACATATCATATTCTCATTAGGGTTGAGCAAAAAGTCAATAGTCAACTGTCAACGGTCAACAACCCTAATGAGAATCCTCTGCCTCTGTCTCTCCGTCAACTATGCATACACACCCGCATCCGCGTTCCGAGGAACACGAATGCATACTGGATAAATCCAATCCCAAAAGGTACACTAGGATCTGGCTTAAACCAAAGCCCGCTAGTGTAAACTGTCCGGACACTGTACGTGCACAAGTGCACGGATGTGACCGAACCCTGTCGCAAAACCATGCGACCTGTCACAAAACCATGCGACCTCTACTCTTTTGCCTAAAGGCGAATAGCTTTCTGTGTGGGACTCTAAAGACTCGACACTACGCTGGCAGTGGGTTTAACCACAGACCGCAAGCGGCACTAGCTGTGCGTAACGGTCCCAAGGTAGATGCCGACAAGAAGACTGACAAGGTGAAACCCATCTGAACTCCTACTGAGCCTGAATGTGACATTCTCCGTACAGTCCGGTCTGTTCGTCTGATACATCGCATGGCGGGCCTAGGGGGCGGTAAACGTCAGTCCCCCAATAGCGGTACAAGTCGTGTCGGAGTGAAGCCCAAAACACCCTGAGATAACACTGGAAGCCTACCAGTATATCTCGTTTGCCCTGGCCAGGGACTACTCGTGTAATGGCTCTCCTAGACACAGCGCGATGTCAACCCCCAATACCGGGAGAGACGAATCCTGTCTAACCGTCACTGCCTCCAAGTGCTTCGGGACTGCACCCAACTACCACCTGTTTGCACGACTCCTTTGAGCCGTGGTAGGGTAGTAATCAAAGTACAGTGGGAACACACTCGAGGCGAGGTGACAGTGTCAAGTCAGCGGACTAAGCTGTACTCATGTCACCTGGGAACTGATAACTGACGATAGGCATAATACCAACTAGTCAGTTCCCGACGAGTCCTGTCCAGTGTACTCGTAACCCAACGAGCACCCACATACTCTCTCAAGTACGACGTACCGACGGCTGTGGGAAAGACCGTCTCCCACACTGGGATGAGAAGCGCATGCGCTAGTCTACTCCGGAGTATCGATGCCCTGTCTCGATAGTCCTGCGACCAGGGACCTGCATAAGGATGTGCTTATAGATTACCCAGCCCCACTAGTGTGACTGCCATCACAACGCTGGTAATCAAGCAAAGATCCTATGGGCTCCACTAATGTGTATAGGCGATATACTAAAATAAACACATGTACACATTGAAGTAGAAACAAACCAAAAAGCATACTACTATTTTGAGCAAGATTGTATATACAAGGTGAATATCCCAAGCTTCCATTAAGTAATATACAAACTAGTATGATACAGTAATGGCCTCTAGGGCATATACACTAACAATCTCCCACTTGCACTAAGGCCATGTACTGGCGTATCGAAGACCTATCATCTCGATCAGCCGCTCGAACTGAGTCTGGGGCAAGGCCTTGGTGAATGGATCTGCAGTGTTATCTTCTGAAGCGACTCTCCGAACCTCGATCTCCTGGCGATCCACAATCTCCCTGATCAGGTGATACCGCCTCAAGATGTGTCTGGATCTCTGATGGGACCTGGGTTCTTTCGCTAAAGCTATAGCCCCGTTGTTGTCGCAATACAGAGGTATTGGATCAACAATGGACGGAACCACCTGAAGCTCCTTCAAGAACTTCCTCATCCAGACAGCTTCTTTTGCGGCATCAGATGCAGCGATGTATTCCGCTTCCATCATCGAGTCTGCAACGGTTTCCTGTTTGGAACTCTTCCAACACACCGCCCCTCCATTGAGGGTAAAGACAAAACCCGACATGGACTTGGAATCATCCTTGTCACTCTGGAAGCTGGAGTCAGCAAAGGCCTCGATCTGGAGGTCTTTTCCGCCATACACCAAGAACATCTCCTTAGTCCTTCTCAGGTACTTGAGAATGTTCTTTACCGCTATCCAGTGTTTCTCCCCAGGGTTTGACTGATACCGGCTTACCACACTCAGTGCATAAGCTACATCCGGTCTGGTACACAACATCGCATACATTATAGAGCCTACCGCAGAAGCGTAGGGTATAATAGACATGCGATCCCTCTCCAAATCAGTCTTGGGAGACATCTCTTTAGAGAGGGTGATCCCGTGACAAGCCGGTAGGTTACCGCGCTTGGAATCTTCCATACTGAATCTCTTCAGTATGGTGTCGATGTACCTGGACTGTGAAAGTCCTAATATCCTCTTGGATCTATCACGATGGATCCGGATCGCCAGGATGTATGAGGCATCACCCAGGTCTTTCATGGAGAACCTGTGTGACAAGAACCCCTTGACAGATTGTAGCATAGGAATGTCATTTCCTATTAAGAGAATGTCATCCACGTATAAAACAAGGAATACTACAGTTCTCGCTACAAATCTACTATAGATGCATGGTTCATCTGGATTTTTGATAAAGCCAAATTCCTTGACCGTCTCATCAAAACAGATGTTCCAACTCCGCGATGCTTGCTTTAGTCCATAGATGGACTTAAGAAACTTGCACACCTTTCCGCTGCTCCCACTCTGAATGAAACCCTCTGGCTGGTCCATATAGACACACTCCTCTAAATTTCCATTTAGAAAAGCTGTCTTTACGTCCATCTGCCAAATCTCATAATCGTGGAAGGCAGCAATGGCAAGAAGGATCCGAATGGATTTCAGCATAGCCACTGGAGAAAAGGTTTCGTCATAGTCCAAACCAGGTCTTTGACGAAAACCCTTCACAACAAGTCTAGCTTTATAGGTCTCAACCTGTCCATCTACACCAATCTTCCTTTTGAAGATCCACTTGCATCCTACGGGTTTCACCCCGTCTGGAGCAATGTCCAACGTCCATACTTTGTTGGTGTACATGGACTCCATTTCGGTCCGTATTGCATCCAGCCATTTTACCGAGTCAACGCTCTGAATGGCCTGCTGGAACCTAGTAGGCTCATCATAATCTATGATGCAATCCTCTCTATCCCCATCTATGAGAAAACCGTAGTATCTCTCGGGCAGATGAGACTGCCTACTGTTGGAGATAGTGCCCTCAGAGTCAATTATTGGATCACAGGCACGTGATTGCAATGATTGAGGGAGGACCTATCCCAGTAGAACAGTCTTACTCGAGATGATAGTATGCTATCTGGTTTATCTTTATCATCGTGTACTGCTTTAGGTGACCTGACATGTCGCTATTGCACGTTGATAGAGGCCCTAGGATTCTTGCTTGACGACCAGCAGTATGATGGCGATCATATACGTGGGAGCTGGGGTCCATAAGCACATCCTTAAAAGGTCCCTAGTCGTGGGAGTTTCGAGACTGGGCATCGATACTCCATTAGTAGACTAGTGTATACAGTCGAGACCCCGACGAGGGGCGGTGGCCGGTCTCACAAGCCACTGGTGTCAGTTGGTTCACCTAAGATGTATACAGGTGCTCATTGGGTTATGAGTACACCGGACAGGACTCGCCGGGAACCTGCTAGTTGGTCTTGTACCAGATGTCAGATAGCAGTTCCCTGGTGACATGTGTACAGGTTAGTTCATCGACCTGAGATCGTCATTTGTCTCGTGTGAGTTCCCACTGTGCTTTGATTACTACCCTACCACGGCTCAAAGGAGTCGTGCAAACAGGTTTTAGTTGGGTACAGTCCCGAGCCACATGGAGGCAGTGAGCGGATCTGCAGGGGTTCGTCTCTCCCGGTATTGGGGGTGAGGTCGCGCTGTGTCTAGGAGAGCCATTACGCAAAGCCCTCGGCCGAGGCAGGAGATTTACTGGTAGGTATTCCAGTAGTATCTCAGGGCGTTCTGGGCTACGCTCCGACACGACTTGTACCGCTTTTGGGGGTCTGACTTTTACCAACCCCCTAGGCCCGCCATGCGATACTCATAGACGAACGGACCGGACTGTACGGATATTGTCACTGACAGGCTCAGTAGGGTGTCGGGGTGAGCTTCCTCATCGACGTCCCTTTTGGTCAATAGCTGGTGGCCCGTCACGTATTGGCTTATACCTCTGACGTGCCAGTGGTTAAATCCACAGCCATAGTATTGACGAGTCTTTAGAGTCCACCACACTTTCAGTTACTCAGCTTTCGGGCGAAACGCTGTAGAGGCCGTATGGAGATATGGCAGGGTCCGATCAGATACGTGCGGTATTGCACGGATCAGGATCGGACAGTTTTGTACTAGTGGCCGTATAGTTATATGGCAGGGTTCAATCAGATACGTGCGGTATTGCACGCATCAGGATCGAACGGATTTTACTAGCCGGCTTTGGCTTAAGCCGGTCCTAGTCTAGTACAGTGTAGATTTTGTCTCATTGCATTTGTATCCGGTCGGAATACAGATGCAGGTGTGTATGCACAGTATCGGGGTTTTCCTGTAATTTATTACGGGACCAGTTTTCTGGAGTTGCCAGTTTGCATTCCGTTCCGGCCGGTTTTCCTTTGTTCTTTCCCGGCCGGACTTTTCCGATGGAGGGGGTAATTTGCAGTTTTGCAAATTACACTTTGTGGGGGGGTTTCTTTGCATAAAGATTGATTATGATGGCTTCTTTTTCTTTGCTCCATACTTGCTTTTATGTGATGGGAAAGGGTATGGAGAAAAAGCATGGTTGTTGTTTTCATTGACTTTGGTTGTGGTCACCACTTCATTCTTCCTACCATCACCTCCCTTGTATGGTTTTTTCCTTCACCAATTCCATAATAGACTTGGCCGGCCACTTCTTTAGATGAGGATGGATCATTTCATTTTTGGTGAGGGTGTGGGAAAATTAATGTTTCATATCATTTTTCATTGCCTCAAAAATCCCCAAGTTCATATCACCTTGATTCCTCCATCATGGCAACAAAACCCCATTGAGACAAAGCGTATTCTACACTACATTCTACAGCACTTCTTGGGCATGTCGAGTTGCCGGCTTCATGCTCGAGTTGCCTCGGTATTGAGGCGGGAGCCCGTAAAAGACGAAGGCGATGTGGTGCCCTTTCCGGCGAGGAGGCGACGATGTGGAGCAAAGACTTTCCGCGGGAGATCGGGATGATGAAGAGAAGACCGGAGGACTCGGATCACTCGGTATACTTCTCACCCCATCTCTTGTTAGCTAGCGTAGGTTAATGGTAAACGATCCGGGTTTTCTTTGTCCGCGGTAGCGCCGGTTTCCGAGTAAGGAAAAATTTTGATTCCGCAATTTGGCCTCGAGTAAGACGGCCGGGGCGCTCCCGTGGCGCAACATGGTATCAGAGCCACGCCATTAACCTTACCTAGCTTTTGTGTAATGTGTTTTGCATTTCCGATCGACCGAAATCCCAAAAACCGCATATTACTTCACATCAGTTTCTGTTAGAATTTTTTGGTGTCTAAAAATTTTTCAGGTTGCAGAAAAATGATGTACTGAAAAAGATAAGACAACTGTAAGAAAACGACAAATCAACTCACTGTTTGGAGCGCGGAACCGCTGCCAAAACCACCTTTGGGCCGCGGTTCCGCGGCACAATGGTGGGCCCACTTTGTCATTTTTCATCAGATGTTTTATGGGCTGAATATAGGGCTTTTGGGATATTAAAATTGGGCCAGTTATTTCTGTGAGTGCTACAGTATTGGTTTGGGGCCCACTTGTTAATTTTTGGTCAATCGGAAAATTTTAAACACATTTTTCACAGTATTTACATTATATCTGCGACCGTGAATGTCACTCGATCGGTAAATCCGGTCTAACTGCTATAGTCCGGTTAGACGGATTTGCGAACGTGACTTTCACGTTGATGTTCTATGTTTATGCTGTGATGTTGCGGATCGGTCGTGGGGGATAGCCTGGATGCAATGCTAGTACAGTTTTGTTGTATTATGTACATTTGATATTGCGGGGCGAGCGTCCGACATGTGGACTGCCGTCACTGCATGTTTGTATTATTCTTTTGGGGCACGACCTGGTTGCGGTCGATGTACCCGGTGTATGTATATTTTATTTTCTGTACTAGGGTTGCCCCGCGGTGGGGTGCACGGATAGCCGGGTTCTGGAGGGCAACGGGCCCGCATCTCAGGGCATTGAGACGGAGGGGGCTTCAGTCCAGGATTGACGGGCTATTCGCCGCACTCGTAGGGGGTACAGGTTGACCCAGGAGGGGTGCCCAAGTTACCGGATTCCGTGAAGTGCTGGGTGGTCCATTCACGGTACTGAAGGGGGCTGCCTCGCTTCAGGTTTTGGCGGGTGACTTGCCGCGCCCGTAGGGGTCTAGGATTTTCATTGCACAGGCTATCCACACGACCAGGGGAACGTCGGGTTTCAGCAGCGGCTCTGAGAAACCCGGGGCTTCCAGATATCTGTATTGTTCTGTGATGCTATACATTTCTGTGATGTTGCTTTTTATTCACGCCTTGAGCGAAATACTATATATTGGTATATATATTAGTAGATGTTGTATATGTTTTACATCCGCGCTAGTCCAGTCCCCGCTCTGCCGTTAGTAAGCTAACCTAACGGGTGATGACGGGACCCAGTGGCGAATGCGGATGGCATATACGTACGTCAGTATATTTTCGTTCTTTGTGGTGTGATCAATTGATGGGACTGTATTGATTCGGATCAATGCAAGATAAACAAACCTAATTCTGATGTTGTTGGAACATTTTTCAAAAAGCTGTTATTGCAAGGACGTTCACTTTTGTTTTGCATCGTGGTATTCATTTGGAATATCCTGCACCTCATTCTACGGGGAAAGAGCCGAGATCCCTTCACCGGGAGTGACCTCTTTAGCAAAGTTTTCGTCACTATATTTTTATAAAAGTTATCCAGTTCCTTCAACGATATCAAGTTCATTACGTTAAAGGTTTTCGCCAGAAACCATTCGTAGCCCTCCGTCATTTCGGATTAGTATTGCTTAGTATTCGCGCTACGTTTGTCGTTGCTATTCGCCGAGGCGTAGTGTGCGGTAGCTCTGTAATGCTTTCTGTCGCATGGATATGTGGATTGGTTAGGACAGTCGTGCGACTTTGTTGATTATTCGTCAAGGGTCGTGCGGGTGGGTTTAACGCAATCAAGATAATGACGGGTTGAACATGACTAGGACCTTTTGATTTGTTGATTATTCGTCAAGGTCACTTGGGTCCTAGGGGTAAAAATCACATCGGGAGTTTCAAAAGAACTGAAACTTGCCAGGCATGCGCATACCTTCTGGAGTGTGGTAACTTGAGTGGATTCCGTCAAGTTATCATGCGATGATAGTTGGATCCCGATTCCCACTGATGAGTTGGTTTACTCCTCGGGTGATCCCGACTAATTCTTCTTTCAGGTTTGGAGGAGAATTTGAGGTACAGTGGGAGGTTTCCAGATTAGACAAAGTGATAACCATTCTGATCTAGGATAGAGTGCACGCTGAGTGTTTCTTTTCTCTCTCTCTTTGGCAGCGACCATTGACCCGACCCTGGACTATGACTCAGTGACCAAGTTGACCGAACCTTCTTAACACTGGCTTTTGGATTGTCAGAGTTGCAGACCTCATTGCCACTCCTACTTTTACCCTTTTCTCCAGGACACCCCGTATTACTACGAACGTCCACTTCCATTGGACAAAACCATCGTATGGTTAGATACGAACTCGAAGGACTTCGAGGATGGTTTCTGGTTCTGGAGAAAACGGATAGGACTATTCAGTTGTCTTTTCTTTTCATCTTCTCTCGTTGCGAGTACTCCTTGGTTTAGGAGATAGTACACCTATTACGCAAATTGGATAGTCTTCTTCCAAACCTTAGGCTGGTGCCGACCGGTAGGGAATGAAGAAAACCAGTTAGCCTAAAACGGTGTACAGAAGGTATTAAGTTCAGACAAAGCAAGGGATTAGTAAGAGGGCAAAGTAAATTGCGACTGATATTCACGACCAAACCAAGTATTTCTTCGCCAATCCTAAATCACCTTTGTATTTCTCCAGGACACTCCGTATCACTACGAAGATCCCATTTTATTGGATACTCCATCGTATGGTTATATACGAACTCGAAAGGAACTAGTTCCAGTTCGGGGATGGATTCTGGTTCAGGAGAAATAGGAATAAAGTACATTCAGTTGTCTTTTATCTTCACCTTCTCTCGCTTTGCGAGTGCTCCTAAGATTAGGACAGTACACCTTTTATGCTTATTGGATAGTCTTCTTCCAAACCATAGGCTGGTGCCGAACGGTAGGGAAGGAAGAAAACCATTTGGCCTAAGGGGGTGTGCAGACGGTAATGACTAAAGACATATAAAGGGATTTGGACAGATGGCAAAGAGATATACGGTTACAGTTGTGAATCTGGATAATGGAAGAGACATTACTAGGAATACCAGGATACCCCATCGAAACATTTCAATGTTTCAGTTTCACTGTGTACTGTTAATAGAAAATTGATTTCCCGATTAGACACTTACTCCAGGGTATGTATTTACCAGGTTGGATTCTCACATCTGTATGGTTTTACAGATGATGAGTGGGAGTAAGTTATTGGGAATTAGGTGACCATCCTCATTATATTGGGATTCGTTGTAATCGGTGATATTTGAGGAAGTCACCTGGGTTGTTTGCCGGTCGGCAAATATTTGGTTTTGAATATCCGCTGTTGTGCACCAATTTCAAATTGATATATCTGTACGTCTATTTTCATAGAGTGAGATATACCTTTTGATATTATGTCGACGACATTTACCTATATCAGTGGATGGTTAGGTAAGGAGCATTAAACAGCGGTGTAATTCTTCTTAACCATAAGTACAGTTTTCAACCTACGACACACAGTGAAAGAGTTGTTAGACTCAGCGGACTTATACAGAGTATTGTATGTTGTCCAGTGTCCATCAGGACAGAGGGGTTGGTCCTCGTACTATATTCGGTTTACTTATGACTTCTCTAGATTTTAGACAGCTGTTTCGTGGAAACACAGGGTCTAAGTTTTGAGGAGTTATAGGTATTTGAATAGAGTAGAGAACCAGGTGTAGCAAGTATCGGGATTCTTCAAAGAGATCGAAGATGTAGATACTTGTGTATGGTATTCAGTTGATAGTAATGATGAAGACAGATTGCTTCTCTTTCAGGATACTCATAATTGGAAGCGTTCCTAAGTTGAGTAACGCTGATCAGCCTCTCTCCATTTAGTTGACATGCACTGGAGACAGCTGCATGATTTGAATCTGGTTCAATTGAATCAGTGCCTCTGTTTCTATATTGGATATAGAACAGTTCATATCTTAACGATGTTAAGGTACGGGAAGTTGTCCGGCTTATGCTTAAAACCAGACTCCGGATAACTCAAGGCACGTTTCTGTAATGGCTGTTTGTGGGTTGACCCAGGCTATGACGAGGGTTGATTTTCTACCATCTGGCAGATCAATAGAAATATTGTTCTAGACTCGCCACAGTTTTATTAAAAATAGATTTTTTCAAAAACAGCAGTGGGAATATGGTAGAACTGGAAGTGATTCCAGAACCGCAAACGATTACTGAAGATTTAATAAGGAACCTAAAGATTCAATCTGATTTGACATTCCATTGGCCACTCCGCACATAAGGTGGGTAACTTCAGGCACCCGAGAGGTACTCCGGTAGCCTCAATGACGGTGACAGGGAAGTTCTTGTTTACCCACACTTGCCATTGTTGTTGTTCCAGGCTGCGAGACCCGGCAGGAGGATGAGTATAGCGTCGTTCTAAACTAGCTTTAGAAGTGCACGTCTATATGACTCTGGCAGAGGGTTGTCGTAGTCACTGGGAGCAGCGGAAGCATTGGTGGACTTTGTGCTTATGTCTATTTATAGACTAAAGCAGATATAGCGGAGTAAGATCATCTGTTTCTGATGTGACAGTCATGGGTTTGACGTCATCAGAATAGGGGATGGATCTGTTGAGAAGGTAGTAGGAAGTGATATTCCTATACTACGATCGGTTATACTTTGGTCGTCACACAGTGTTTTCTCCACAAGGGACTTGGACATTATATCAGACATACTGGTTACTAGATCTATGGTTTTAGATCTAGATTTGGGTGGTTTCCCAATCAGGGTACTTTGACAGCATTCTAAGAGTATTTAGAATGGACGACTCCTGGCATGGTAGTGTACCTGCAGGTAATGGAGTCACCCTCTCTAAAGGTGTCTTATAGACTAAAGTAGAGAGGGATGTGCATGATTGACAGATCACTTGCTTAGGCAATTGAGTCAATCATGAGATGTCAAGTACCACACCAGATGTTGTTCTTGCACTAGATGCAATAAGTTGATATTGATCCAATCCTGGAGGAACAGTCGGAAGCAGTTTTAGAACATAAGTGAATGTTCTAGGGATATGATAACGGCTGCCTCCTTTAGGAGACGGTTATCACTCCAGGCTTCCAAGGTGACATGGACGACAAAGGAGGTTGTCAGAGTTATAGTTCTCCCTCTGACGAGGGGCAGTATTTTGGACAGGTGGTCCAAGGCAATACTGAGGGCGGCATGGCGCAGGATACTGATTAGTTTCAGTTGATGATACAGTCTAAGAAGTTTGGATTTGGAGTTCATTTATGAGCTAGGTCCCATCAGACATCCAGACGTTCCAAGACAGGTATTGCTCATTTCGGGAGATGGCTTTCTCCGCGAACTTGAGATATAGAGAGACATAGAAAGAAACATCACAGCGGATCCACTCACTGAGGCTATTCCTCGAACGCAATAGTTTCGCAAACGAGTTTTGTGAGACTGACTAGTAGAGGAGTTGGGTGTTCGGTATCACACGGGCTGTGAGTATGCGACATCGCAATAATTAGCCTTGAGTGCAAGTGGGAGATTGTTGGAGATAGTGCCCTCAGAGTCAATTATTGGATCACAGGCACGTGATTGCAATGATTGAGGGAGGACCTATCCCAGTAGAACAGTCTTACTCGAGATGATAGTATGCTATCTGGTTTATCTTTATCATCGTGTACTGCTTTAGGTGACCTGACATGTCGCTATTGCACGTTGATAGAGGCCCTAGGATTCTTGCTTGACGACCAGCAGTATGATGGCGATCATATACGTGGGAGCTGGGGTCCATAAGCACATCCTTAAAAGGTCCCTAGTCGTGGGAGTTTCGAGACTGGGCATCGATACTCCATTAGTAGACTAGTGTATACAGTCGAGACCCCGACGAGGGGCGGTGGCCGGTCTCACAAGCCACTGGTGTCAGTTGGTTCACCTAAGATGTATACAGGTGCTCATTGGGTTATGAGTACACCGGACAGGACTCGCCGGGAACCTGCTAGTTGGTCTTGTACCAGATGTCAGATAGCAGTTCCCTGGTGACATGTGTACAGGTTAGTTCATCGACCTGAGATCGTCATTTGTCTCGTGTGAGTTCCCACTGTGCTTTGATTACTACCCTACCACGGCTCAAAGGAGTCGTGCAAACAGGTTTTAGTTGGGTACAGTCCCGAGCCACATGGAGGCAGTGAGCGGATCTGCAGGGGTTCGTCTCTCCCGGTATTGGGGGTGAGGTCGCGCTGTGTCTAGGAGAGCCATTACGCAAAGCCCTCGGCCGAGGCAGGAGATTTACTGGTAGGTATTCCAGTAGTATCTCAGGGCGTTCTGGGCTACGCTCCGACACGACTTGTACCGCTTTTGGGGGTCTGACTTTTACCAACCCCCTAGGCCCGCCATGCGATACTCATAGACGAACGGACCGGACTGTACGGATATTGTCACTGACAGGCTCAGTAGGGTGTCGGGGTGAGCTTCCTCATCGACGTCCCTTTTGGTCAATAGCTGGTGGCCCGTCACGTATTGGCTTATACCTCTGACGTGCCAGTGGTTAAATCCACAGCCATAGTATTGACGAGTCTTTAGAGTCCACCACACTTTCAGTTACTCAGCTTTCGGGCGAAACGCTGTAGAGGCCGTATGGAGATATGGCAGGGTCCGATCAGATACGTGCGGTATTGCACGGATCAGGATCGGACAGTTTTGTACTAGTGGCCGTATAGTTATATGGCAGGGTTCAATCAGATACGTGCGGTATTGCACGCATCAGGATCGAACGGATTTTACTAGCCGGCTTTGGCTTAAGCCGGTCCTAGTCTAGTACAGTGTAGATTTTGTCTCATTGCATTTGTATCCGGTCGGAATACAGATGCAGGTGTGTATGCACAGTATCGGGGTTTTCCTGTAATTTATTACGGGACCAGTTTTCTGGAGTTGCCAGTTTGCATTCCGTTCCGGCCGGTTTTCCTTTGTTCTTTCCCGGCCGGACTTTTCCGATGGAGGGGGTAATTTGCAGTTTTGCAAATTACACTTTGTGGGGGGGTTTCTTTGCATAAAGATTGATTATGATGGCTTCTTTTTCTTTGCTCCATACTTGCTTTTATGTGATGGGAAAGGGTATGGAGAAAAAGCATGGTTGTTGTTTTCATTGACTTTGGTTGTGGTCACCACTTCATTCTTCCTACCATCACCTCCCTTGTATGGTTTTTTCCTTCACCAATTCCATAATAGACTTGGCCGGCCACTTCTTTAGATGAGGATGGATCATTTCATTTTTGGTGAGGGTGTGGGAAAATTAATGTTTCATATCATTTTTCATTGCCTCAAAAATCCCCAAGTTCATATCACCTTGATTCCTCCATCATGGCAACAAAACCCCATTGAGACAAAGCGTATTCTACACTACATTCTACAGCACTTCTTGGGCATGTCGAGTTGCCGGCTTCATGCTCGAGTTGCCTCGGTATTGAGGCGGGAGCCCGTAAAAGACGAAGGCGATGTGGTGCCCTTTCCGGCGAGGAGGCGACGATGTGGAGCAAAGACTTTCCGCGGGAGATCGGGATGATGAAGAGAAGACCGGAGGACTCGGATCACTCGGTATACTTCTCACCCCATCTCTTGTTAGCTAGCGTAGGTTAATGGTAAACGATCCGGGTTTTCTTTGTCCGCGGTAGCGCCGGTTTCCGAGTAAGGAAAAATTTTGATTCCGCAATTTGGCCTCGAGTAAGACGGCCGGGGCGCTCCCGTGGCGCAACACCTACTACTCCTGCGGAGCGGCGTAGGAATGTCCTGTTCTTTTGAACCCTCTGGTTCCACTAAGCTTTCAGTAATAGCTCGTGGTTCTGGAATTTCTTCCAGTTCTACTGTGCTCCCACTTATCTGGGTTTCCAAAAACTCAGTTTCCAAGAAGTAGGCATGACGAGAAACAAGAACTTTTTGTTCCTCTTCGCGGTAGAAGAAATATCCCTTGGAGTTCTTTGGATATCCCACGAACTTACACTGTACTGAGCGTGCCTCGAGCTTGTCTGCATGCTGCTTTTTAACAAAAGCTGGACATCCTCATGTCTTAATATGCTTAAGATAGGGTTTCTTCCCACACCACATCTCATATGGTGTAGTAGGCACAGTCTTAGTGGGAACTCGGTTCAAAAGGTATGCAGCTGATTCTAGCGCATACCCCCAGAATGATCGCGGTAACTCAGCGTTACTCATCATGGACCGTACCATATCCAATAAGGTTCGGTTCCGTCTCTCCGATACACCATTATGTTGTGGAGTGTATGGAGGAGTAAGCTGAGAGAGAATTCCGTTCTCTTTTAAATAGTCCAGGAACTCGGCACTTAAGTATTCTCCACCTCGATCCGATCTTAGAATCTTGATACTTTTGCCGGTTTGGTTTTCTACTTCATTCTTATATTCCTGGAATTTTCCAAAGGCTTCGGACTTATGTTTCATTAAGAAGACATAACCGTACCTTGAAAAGTCATCCGTAAAAGTAATGAAGTAAGAATAACCGCTTCGTGCATGTGTAGACATTGGACCGCACACGTCACTGTGTACGAGTCCCAAGAGCTCGCTCGCCCTTACTCCGTGTCCAGTAAACGGAGTCTTTGTCATCTTTCCTTTGAGACAGGATTGACAAGTGGCATACGATTGATATTCGAACGGATTCAAATATCCTTCTGTATGTAACTTCGTCAACCTTCTCTCATTGATGTGACCCAGTCTACAATGCCATAAGAAAGTCTGATTTACTTCCGGAGACTTTCTTTTATGTGTATTCTGGACATTGAAAATCTGTGGTTGGTTTAATACGTATATACCATTGCTCAATGTACCTGACCCAATCAGAACTTGATTAAGGTGAATGTTTACAACATTACTTACAAACGCAAATTCATAACCTTATTTAGAAACCAAAGATACAGAAATGATATTACAAGTTGTGTTGGGTACAAAAAAGCAATTACGCAAAACCAAAACATTTCCATCTGACATTCCCAGGTGATAGTCCCCCACGGCCTTAGCATCCATGCTAGCTCCGTTCGCAACTTTGAGGGTCATGTCACCTGCTTTCAAAACCCTACGGTTTCTCAACGCCTGCAAAGAATTACAGATATGAGATCCTGATCCGGTATCCAATACCCAGGAAGTAGAGTTTATTGAAAGACAGTTTTCAATAACATACACACCTGAAGCTGAAGCAGCAACCTGCTTCAATTCCTGTGTCCTGGCTTTCCAAGCCCTGCAATCATTCTTCCAGTGTCCTTTCTTATGACAATAGAAGCATTCTTCCTTATCCACAAGCTTCCCCGCTTTCTTTGTTGCTTTAGCTTTTCCCTTTGTATCCAATTTACTAACACCGCCCCTTGGTTTGGCGGGGGCTTTCTTCTTCTTTCCCTTGGCTTTCGCCTTGGACCTAGAAGAAGATGATCCTCCTACAAACAAAGTGGATGTTTCCCTACCTTTCTGTAGGGTGCCCTCTGCGCTCCTCAGCATGTTGAGGAGCTCTGAAAGTTCAACTTCTTTTTCTTGTAAGTTGAAGTTCAGTATAAACTGGGCGTAAGTGGAAGGAAGGGACTGGAGAACTAAGTCCGTATAGAGCTCACTCTCCAATGTGGTCCCTAGGTCCGCGAGCTCCTCAATGTAGCCGATCATCTTAAGCACGTGTTCTGCTACTGATGATCCGACAGCCATCCTTACCGAAAATAACTTTTTCGACGCTTCGTATCTTGCGATACGAGATTGCTCTCCATACAGTTCTTTTGTATGAAGAAATATGGATTCCAAGTCTATATTCTCGTGCCTCCTCTGATGTTCATTGTCCATAGAGGCAAGTACGAGGCACTTGGCCTTCGCGCTATCAATCTCCCAAGTCTTACGGATTTCCTTATCCGCGACGCTGGAAGTGGGACCAGGGACAGGGAGAGCTTTGGTGGTAAGAAGATACCCCAGCTTGTCGTAAGTGATTGCCATTTTGACATTCCTGAGCCAATCTTTGTAGTTTGGCCCTGTCAGTATGTTTTTATCTAGGAGTAACATAAGTCCAGTCATGTCGATTGGTCGCTGCAATTAGGAGAGAGAAGAAACACTCAGCTTGATGCTCTTGCAAGTTTAGAATGGTTTTTAGTTTGTCTAAACAGGATGACTCCCATTGTTTCTCGAATCCCTCCTCAAACTATAAAGGAAGAATTAGTCGGGATCAATCCCACCGCACAATACTTGCTTAACCGTTCAGCCAGGCCAGTGTCGGTACTTCGAGGGAGGTTTTCCAACGCTTTCGCGAAGTTCCTTAATTAAATAACCTCTTTTCCCTGGGGGTGTAGCCCCGCTAACACCTTTCTAGGCACCTACTAGGTTTATAGAATTGATCGTTTAGTGAGAAATTTCCCGAGGAGTAGCATATACTCACAGTTGGATCGGGATCCAAATATCATCGCGTGACGAAACTGAAGGAATCCTACCAGAATCATCACACTCCAAATGGTATGTAACACTAGCAAGTTTCAGTTCTTTTGAAACTCCCGATGTGGATTTTTGCCCCATGCTCTTATGACCTTGACTTTGGCCAACAAATCATAAGTCACATGTCAAGTTCTACCCGTCGTTCTCCAGGTTAATTTGAATCCACCCGCACCTACCCTTGACTTTGGCCAACAAGGCAGTACGACTGTTCCAAACTAACGCATCTATCTATGCTGCACATGAATACCCAATAGCTACCAATCACTATGCCTTGACTTTGGCCAACAAACATAGCTTGAATACTATTGACCATCTATATGAAACGACGGAGGGCTACGAATGGTTTTGGCGAAACCGTGAACGTAGTGAACTTGATATAATCGATGGAACGAGATAGCTTTTAAAAGGAGTGGCTCAAGCTCCGCATTTAAAAGTTAGATTTGAAAAGAACCGAGTGGTTTTTCGAAAGTGTTCTAACGATTTTAACTTGGTTTATTATCTTGCATTAGTTCTTTTAATGCGTGATATTCTTGCATTAGTTCTTTTAATGCGTCCCATCATTTAATCCTACCATTGCAGAAAACAACCAAAATATGACGTACGCTTATGCCATTCGCATTCGCCACGGGGCCCCGTCATTACCCGTTAGGTTACTTAACTAACGACAAAGCGGGGGCTGGGCTAGCGCGGCTGTAAAACATAAGCAACGCCTAAATAATATCATATATAGATATACTGCAATGATAGCCATTTCAGATCACAGATGAACACATTGGATATGCTAGGAATCCGCAATTCGTACGAGCCTGTAACGAAAAGCAGATTACACGGTCACGGTGAATAGCCAATACCCCACCCAAGACCCCTACGGGTGCGGCAAACTACCCGCCAAGTACCCGAAGCGAAGCAACCTCTCTCAACTCCGTGAGTAGGCCACTCGGCACTTCGGCATACCCGGTAGTTTGTGCACCCCCTCCATGGGTCTATCCTAGGAGCAAAAACAGTAAAAAGAAATTATACAATGACGGCTACAACCCCGACCCGGTTGTGCGGCCATACAAATAATTATTACATCAATTTACAAATTTACATGAATTGAAAGAAAAGAAAACTCTCGTCTCACAACCCCCGGCTATTCACCCGCGACAATCCAATGAATTCATATACACATTCTAATAACATTACAGATCACAGATTTGTATAACCCCCACTAATCGACATATAGCGATTAGCAGACGTTCAATACAAATACCACATCACAGAAAAACCCGTCAGCTTAAGTCTTTTAGAAGTTCGATCAAAATTACAGATTTTCAGGACCCCAAAAATAAAATTTTCGTACTGGAAAATCTGGGCTGAAAATACATATACCAAAATTCCCAAAATACCCTTATGAGCAAACTGCAAAGAAGAAACCCCATGACCGAGTCAACTCGGCCACGGTTCCGCGGCGGGAGCAAGCTCCCGCCGCAGAACCGCGGCGCTTTGATCGAGTTAGGAGGTCAAATTTTTGCAGTTTCTTCAGAAAACCCTGAGTCGATTTTTGGTGTATCTCAAAAAAAAATTCTAGCACTTTTAAAATCGACAGAAAGTTTAAAAATCGGGGTTCGTTTTGCGACTTTTTCTTTGATCGATCTTCTAGCTACTTTGCTAACATGTTAGATAGAGTTTAACTAGGCTCTGATACCACTGTAAGTCCATGCTACCTCTCCCGGTACTTTCGGGCATGCGGAATTTGGTGAAAAACGATTTTCATAGAGGTGGTAACATGGACTCAAAACCGGATCTTTGTTAAACATCTAACTAACAACCTAACTACGAGTTGCTAACTACTCGGTTATGGGGTTATACCTTTCTTTTTCTCGAACTCCTTCGTCTTCAAGCTTCGATGGTCGTCCGAATCGGCTTCTCCCCGTCGTCTCCTTCGTAAAAGTAATGAAGTAAGAATAACCGCTTCGCGCATGTGTATACATTGGACCGTACACGTCACTGTGTACGAGTCCTAAGAGCTCGCTTGCTCTTACTCCGTGTCCAGTAAACGGAGTCTTTGTCATCTTTCCCATGAGAGAAGATTCACAAGTAGCATAAGATTGATAATCGAACGGATTCAAATATCCTTCTCTATGTAACTTAGTCAACCTTCTTCATTGATGTGACCTAGTCTACAATGCCATAAGAAAGCCTGATTTAATTCCGGAGACTTTCTTTTAAGTGTGTTCTGGACACTAAAAATCTGAGCTTGATTTAATACGTATATCCCGTTTTTTAATGTACCTGACCCAATCAAAACTTGATTTAGGTGGATGTGAACTACATCACTTACGAATGTAAAATCATACCCTTCTTTAGAAAGTAAGGATACAAATATGATATTAAAAGTCGTACCTAGTACATAAAAACAGTTACGCAGAATCAATATCTGCCCAGTTGTCAGTCCAAGATGATATTCCCCTACGGATTCAGCATTCATGCTCATTCCGTTAGCAACCGTGAGGGTCATGTCACCTATCCTGATAACCTTATGATTTCTCAGAGCCTGTAAAGAATTACAGATGTGAGTTCCTGACCCGGTATCCAATACCCAGGAAGTAGGGTTAACTGACATACAGTTCTCTATTACAAACACACCCGAAGCCGAAGCCACAACATGCTTCGAATCCTGGCTACTGGCTTCCAAAGCCCTGCAATCATTCTGACTATGCCCAATCCCATAACAATAGGAACGTCCCTTTTTTACTATTTTAAGTCCCGAAACTTTTGCCCTTCTCTTTCCTTCTACATCCCTGGTTTCTTTCAGGGTAGAAGGTAGAGACTGTAGAATCAAGTCAGTACCTGACTCGTTCTGCAACGTGGTCTCCAGGTCCTGGAGCTTATCAATATAGCTAGTCATTGTAAGGACGTTGTCCCCTACAGATGACCTGACAGCCATCCTCGCTTGAATTAAATCGGTCGAGGTCTCATATCTTGCAATATGAGATTGCTCTCCATACAAATTTTTGTTATGGAGAAAGATGGAAACTAAGTCCATCTTCTCGTGCTGCTTCTAGTATACACCATCAACTGAAGCTAACACGAGGCATTTGGTTTTCGCTTTATCCCTTTCCCTTGTCTGGCGGATATCCATATCCGTGATGGTGGAAACTGGACCTGGGACGGCGGGATCTTGAGTAGTAATAGGGTGGTCCAGCTTGTCATAGGCAATGGACATCTGGACAGACCTTTGCCAGTCATATAAGTCAGATTCAGTCAATTTGTTATCTAGATATAACCTATGTGTGGTCACAAGGTCGCTGCAATTAAGAGAGAGAGAAGAAAACATTTTAGCATGATGCTGTTGCAAGTTTAGATTGGTTTTAAGTTTATCTAAACAGGATGGCTCCCACTGTTTCTCGAAGCCTTCCTCAAACCATAAAAGAAGAATTAGTCAGGACAATTCTCACCGTACAATACTTGCTTAACCGTTCAGCCAGGCCAGTGTCGATAATTCGAGGGAGGTTTTCCAACGCTTTCGCGAAGTTCCTTAATTAAATAACCTCTTTTCTCTGGGGGCTTAACCCCGCTGACACCTTTCTAGACACCTACTTGGTTTATAGCATTGATCGTTAAGTGACGAATCTTCTGATAAGTAGTATATACTCACAGTAGGATCGGGATCCAAAATATTATCGTACGATAATGTTGAAGGAATCCTACCAACATTCATCAAACTCCAAAATGGTATGCTATCTCTGCAAATTTCAGTTTCTTTAGAAATTCCCGATATGGATTTTTGCCCAATGCTCTTATGACCTTGACTTTGGCCAACAAATCATAAGTCACATGTCAAGTTCTACCCGTCAATATCCAGGTTAATTTCAACCCATCCGTACATACCCTTGACTTTGGCCAACAAAGCAGTACGACTTTCCCAAACCAACGCATCTATCTATGCTGCATATGAATATTCAATAGCTACGAAACACTGTGCCTTGACTTTGGCCAACAAACACAGCTTGAATACTATTGACTATCTATATGATATGACGGAGGGCTACGACTGGTTTTGGCAAAACCGTGAACGTAGTGAACTTGATATAATCGAAAGAACTTGATACTTTTTTTAAAAGGCGTGGTTAAAGCTCCGCAATTAAAAATTCTGCTCTTTTAAAATAACCGAGTGGTTTCTTTTAAATTTGTTCCAAAGATTCAACTTTGGTTTATTTTCTTTGCATTATAATAATGCGTCCCATCATTTATCCTATCATTGCAGAAAATAACGAAAATACCATGTCCTCTTATGCCATCCGCATTCGCTACTGGGTCCCGTCATCACCCGTTAGGTTACTTAACTAACGACAGAGCGGGGGCTGGGCTAGCGCGGGTGTAAAACATAAGTGATGTCTAATAGCTATCATATATAGATATTGTACATTCGTCAGACGCAATAATAAGCATTCCAGATCACAGATGAACTTTATTGGATTTACTAGCAATCCGCATTTGCTTTGAGCCTGCAATAAAAGACGGATTACACAGTTGTGATGAATAGCTATTACCCCACCCTAGACCCCTACGGGTATGGCAAACTACCCGCCAAGTACCCGAAGTGAAGCGGTCTCCCTCAACAACGTGAGTAGGCCACTAAACACTTCGACGTACCCGGTAGTTTGTGTACCCCACCTTGGGTCTATCCTAGGAGCAAAAACAGTAAAAAGAAATAATACAACGGTGGCTACAACCGCAACCTGGATGTGCCCCGCAAAAGAATATTACATCAAATTACATTTACATTGAATGAATGAATATTAAACACATCTCAAACCCCGTCTAATCATCACAACAGTCCAACACAGTTCATATACACAAACAGTAAACATTTCAGAAATGTACAATCCCTTGCCAACCGACATACTAGCAGTTAGGGGAGGTTTACGAACACATAAAACATTACAGATAAAAACCTAATTAGCAAATATCTTAGAATATCGATCGATTACCATATTCCGTGTCTACCCCAAAAGCAAACCTGTACTGAAGTAACCTGGGTAGAAACAGAACATACAGGAAAACAAAACACCAAAATATATGAATATTAAAGCAAATCCGAGTCAATGCCGAGTTGACTCGGCGGCGGATCCGTGGCCAAAAGCACCATATGGCCGCGGATCCGCGGCCGTTTTGTCATGTTGTTGTGATCTCGTATTTTCCCAGTATTCATATAATTCCCTGGTGTGAATTCTAAGGCATGTCAAATATTTTTTCAGACACTTTTAAAATTAACAGAAACTTAGGGTACGGGGTGTTTTGTTTTCGTGTTTTCCGTCGATCGAACTTCTAATCAGTTGCTAACAAGCTAGTAATGGTTTAGTTGTCTCTGATACCACTGTAAGACCATGTCACGCACCCCACGAACTTGCGGGGAGGCGGAATATATGAAAACGATTATCAAAGCTTCGTAACACGGACTTGAGCGCATGAATCGTTATCTAAACCATTGCTAACTATATGCTAGAGGTTTAACTACTCGGATTCGAACTTATACCTCACGTTACATGTCCTTCGGGTCGTCATCGATGCCCTCCACTCCTCGTGGGCTCCTTGGAACATCGGCACCTCAACGGCCTCCTCGAATCAAAGACGATCTACCCGAAAGCTCCTACGCCAAGTTTAATCTCAAACTTGAGATAACTAGGTTCCTTAAAGTGCTAATCTAAACTACCTAAGGGATATAGAGTGAGGTTATGGATGTATTAGTCTAGCTAACCCTTGATCTCAACACATGAGAGGCTAGGGTTAGGGTTTGAAGAGAGAGTGAGCTGGAGGAGAGAGAAGGTGAAGATGATAATGAAATGAGATAATGATCTATCATGTTATATATGAAGCATTATTTATTTATCCAAAAATGAAATAATAGAATTAACCACCATGCTTCATAAATATCTATGAGTGATTCATCTCCATGAGTCATTAAGCATTTATGATGCATTAATGACATGGATGAATCACACAAATGAGTCACTAATCACATTTAATGCAATGCCACCTTACCCCCCAAGTCACCACTCTTCTAGAAGCTTCCCGACAAATTACGAGAACACCCCTCCAATCCGTGAAAACACGGAAAAACTTTAGACTGTATAAATCCAATAACCCGATACTAGAATCTGGCTTAAACCAAAGCCGGCTAGTAAAAACTGTCCGAAAAGTCGTACGCGCGTAAACACACGTATGCGTCCGAACCCTTGTCGTAAAACCATACGACCTCTATATCGTTTTGCCTGGAGCAGGGAAACTCTCTGTGTGGGACTCTAAAGACTCGACACTACGCTGGCAGTGGGTTTTACCACAGAACGCAAGTGGCACTAGCTGTACGTAACGATCCCCAGGTAGATGTCGATAAGAAGGCCGATGAGGAAAATCATCCGAACTCCCACTGAGCCTGATGTGACAATCTCTGTACAGTCCGGTCTGTTCATCTAAGACTATCGCATATCTGGCCTAGGGGGCGGCAAGCGTCAGTCCCCTAATAGCTGTATAAGTCGTGTCGGAGCGAAGCCCATTACACCCTGAGAAGCTACTGGAACCTACCAGTATATCTCGCTTGCCCTGGCCAGGGACTTTGCGTAATGGCTCTCTGACACAGCGCGATATCATCTCCCAATACCGGGAGAGACGAATCCTTTCTAACCACTACTGCCTCCAAGTGCTCGGGACTGCACCCAACTGCTACCTGTTTGCATGACTCCTTTGAGCCGTGGTAGGGTAGCAATCTAAGAACAGTGGGACACACTCGAGGCGAAGTAGCAGTGTCAAGTCTGCGGACTATGCTGTACTCATTTCACCTGGGAACAGCTAACTGACGACGGGTATAATACCATCTAACAGTTCCCCTGCGAGTCCTGTCCGGTGTACCCGTAACCTAACGAGTACCTGTATACTATCTCCAGTATGATGTACTGATGGCTATGGGACAGACCATCTCCCCAACTGGGATGAGAAGCGTACACACTAGTCTACTCTGGAGTATCGATGCCCTGTCTCGATAATCCTACGACTAGGGACCTGTATAGGATGTTTCTTATAGACTACCCAGCCCCACTAGTGTAACTGCCATCATAACGCTTGTAATCAAGCAAAGAACCTATGGGCTCTACTAATATGTATGAGTGATACGTTATAAGAAATATATGCACATATTAATGTAGACACAAACCAAGTAGCATACTACCATTTTTAGCAAGACTGTATACACAACTGTGAATATCCCAAGCTTCCATTAAGTAATATACAATCTAATATGATACAATAATGGCCCCTAGGGTATATACACTAACATCGCATATCTCGTCTAAGGGTGGTAAACGTCAGACCCCAGTAGCTTGATAAGTCGTGTCGATATGAGGTCCATAACAATTCGAGAAAATACTGATTACACTTACAAGTAAATCTCAGCAACCCTGGCCAGGGATTTCCAGTTATAGCCAATGGAACACAACGCAACATCAACTCCCTATACCGAGAGAGACGAAACCCCTCCTATCGCTCATTGCCTCCATGTGATTCGGGACTGTACCCAAAAGCCACCTTTTTGCATGCCCTCTTGGATGTGATATGATGGAAATCAAAGCACAGTGGGAATCACACAAGACTCTATGACGATCTCGGGTCTACAGACTAACCTGTACCAGTGTCACCAGAGAACTGCCATCTAACCTGAGGTATAATACCATCTGGGAGTTCTCGGCGAGTCCGTCCAGTGTACCCAGTCTCCACTGAGCACCCGTATACCTTCTCTGATGTTAAACACCGATGGATATGAGATCATCCATCGCCCATCATATAGGTCAAGAAGCGCATACGCTAGTCTACTCTAGAGTATCAATGTCCTGTCTCGGCATTCCCACGACTAGGAACATTTGAAGGATGTACTTGGCGACTACACTGACCCCACTAGTATAAACCGCATCATTGTCCTGGTAGTCAATTACTCATCCTAAGGGCTTTATCAACATGTGACATAGAGACAATCAGAGTACATGTTAAAATAAAGAGTAACCGATAGCATACTATCATGTCAAGCAAGAAAGTCCTCCCTATACATGTCCAAGCATCCACTACAATATACAACGTATGTACAGTAATGGCCTCTAGAGCGTACATATAACTAACAGCTTGTGTTTGAGTCTCCTCGACGTAGATCATCTTCGGCCTCGAAGACTTCGAGCAAGGTTGTTCATTTCTCCAAGGGAACCCATACTAGAGTTCTGGAGATCTTTACTCGCAGCGAAGGGACTACTACACGGAGCATTAGAAGACAAGGACCGGTCTACAAAGGTTGTATTCCTCATTCACTTAGTGTAATGGCTGATTACATGTTTCATTTCGTCTATTTACTCTAGCTAGATCCTAGGTTATGGTTCTTCAGCATTCTTGAAATTTTTTAATTGGCATGCTTGATGTCTTGAAAACCCAGTAGGGTGCTAAGGAATCCCAACACCTACCACTCCATATGAGATATGGAATGGGAAGAGACCATTTCTTAATTTCATTAAGATATGGGGTTGTCCAGCCTATGTCAAAAAGCAAAATCCGGACAAGCTCGAGGCAAGGTCAGTTCTGTGCAAGTTTGTAGGATATCCCAAACATTCGCTAGGGCATATCTTCTACCACAGTGAGGTACAAAAGGTTTTTGTTGCTCAACATGGCACCTTTTTAGAAAAGCAATTTCTTATAAAAGAAATTAGTGGTAATGAGGTAGAACTGGAGGAAGTTCCAGCAGCAAAAACTACGACTGACGATTTGGTGGAACCGGAGGATCCAATAGTACCCAACGAACCCCAGCCACTCCGCAGATCTAGTAGGGTTCCTCATCCACCTGAGAGGTACTACGGTTTTCTCATAGACGGTGGGAGCGAGGATTACATCATGGAAGATGATGACCCGACTAGTTTAGAGTAGGCCATCACAAGTGGAGACTCTGTGAAATGGCTGGATGCTATGAGGTCCGCGATGGAATCTATGTACACCAACAATATATGGACTTTGGAAGTTGCTCCTGAAGAGGTAAAACCCATTTGGAGAAGGTGGATCTTCAAAAAGAAGATTGATGTAGATGGAAAAGTTGAGACTTTCAATGCTAGACTTGAAGCAAAAGGTTTTCGTCAACGACCTGGCGTCGATTATGATGAAACCTTTCTCTTGTCGCTATGCTTAAGTCCATCAGGATCCTACTTTCCATTGCTGCATACCATGACTACGAAATCTGGCAGATGGACGTCAAGACTACTTTTCTAAATGATGATTTAGAAGAGAGCGTGTACATGACACAGCCAGAGGGCTTCGTCGACAGTGAGAGCAGCGGGAGGGTGTGCAAGATGCTCAAATCTATCTACAGATTAAAGCAAGCATCGCAGAGCAGGAACATCTATTTTTATGAAGATATCAAAGAGTTTGACTTCATCAAAAATGTAGATGAACCTTGTATATACAAGAAGGTTGTAGAGAGTAAGGCGGTCTTCCTTGTATTGTACATGGATGACATAATCTTGATAGGAAACGATATTCCTATGCTACACTCGGTCAAGCTCTTCTTATCACACAATTTCTCCATGAAAGATCTAGGTGATGCCTCCTACATCCAGGGGATAAAGAACTATAGAGATAGATCTAAACGGATGTTGGAATTGTCCCAATCTAGGTACATAGACACCATAGTAAAGAGGTTTAGTATGGAAGATTCCAAGCGGGGTAATTTACCCGCCTGCTCAGGAATCACTCTCTCCAAAGAGTTGCCTTCCAAGACTGATTTGGAGAGGGCTCGCATGCAAAGAATATCCTATGCTTCGGCGGTAGGCTCTATCATCTATGCGATGTTGTGTTCAAGACCAGATGTATCTTACTCACTAGGTGTAGTGAGCAGGCACCAATCAGATCCTGGGGAGAAACACTGGACAGCTATGAAGAACATTCTTAAGTACTTGTGAAAGACTAAAGAAATGTTCTTGGTGTTGGATATAGTGCCCTCAGAGTCAATTATTGGATCACAGGCACGTGATTGCAATGATTGAGGGAGGACCTATACCGGTAGGACAGTCTTACTCGAGATGATAGTATGCTATCTGGTTTATCTTTATCATCGTGTATTGCTTTAGGTGACCTTACGAGTCACTATTACACGTTGATAGAGCCCCTAGGATTCTTGCTTGACTACCAGCAGTTTGAGGGCGATTATATACGTGAGAGCTGGAGTCTATAAGCACATCCTTAAAAGGTCCCTAGTCGTGGGAGTTTCGAGACTGGGCATCGATACTCCATTAGTAGACTAGTGTATACAGTCGAGACCCCGACGAGGGGCGGTGGCTGGTCTCACAAGCCACTGGTGTCAGTTGGTTCACCTAATATGTATAAAGATGCTCATTGGGTTATGAGTACACCGGACAGGACTCGTCGGGAACCTGCTAGTTGGGATTATACCAGACGTCAGATAGCAGTTCCCAGGTGACATGTGTACAGGTTAGTTCATCGACCTGAGATCGTCATTTGTCTCGTGTGAGTTCCCACTGTGCTTTGATTACTACCCTACCACGGCCTAAAGGAGTCATGCAAACAGTTTTTAATTGGATACAGTCCCGAGCCACATGGAGGCAGTGAGCGGATCTGCACGGGTTCGTCTCTCCCGGTATTGGGGGTGAGGTCGCGCTGTGTCTAGCAGAGCCATTACACAAAGCCCTAGGCCGAGGCAGGAGATTTACTGGTAGGTATTCCAGTAGTATCTCAGGTGTTCTGGGCTACACTCAGACATGACTTGTACCGCTTTTGGGGGTCTGACTTTTACCAACCCCCTAGACCCGCCATGCGATACTCATAGATGAACGAACCGGACTGTACGGATATTGTCACTGACAGGCTCAGTAGGGTGTCAGGATGAGTTCGCTCATCGACGTTCCTTTTGGTCAATTGCTGGTGGCCCGTCACGTATGGCTAATACCTCTGACGTGCTAGTGGTTAAATCCACAGCCATAGTATTGACGAGTCTTTAGAGTCCACCACACTCAGTTACTCAAGTTTCGGGCGAAACGCTGTAGAGGCCGTATGGAGATATGGCAGGGTTCGATCAGATACGTGCGGTATTGCACGGATCGTGATCGGACGGATTTTACTAGCCGGTTTTGGCTTAAGGCAGATCCTAGTATTAGACAGTGTAGATTTTGTCTCTTTGCATTTGTGTTCAGTGGGAATACAAATACGGGCATGTATATGCAGTCGCGGGGTTTTCCTGTAATTTATTACGGGATCAGTTTTCTGAAGTTGCTAGTTTGCATTCCGTTCCGGCCGTTTTTCTTTGTTCCTTCGCGGCCGGACTTTCTGATGGAGGGGGTTATTTGCAGTTTTGCAAATAACTTATTGTGGAGGGGGTTTCTTGCATTTGTGGCATTATGAAAGGTTAAGCATCTTTGTTTTTTCATGATGGCTTGCTTTAATGAGATTAGATGAGATTTGAAATGAAATTGACTTTGTTATCATAACCTTTTGATGTGGTCACCATTCTACTTTTCCTACACTCACCTCCCTTCATGTTTGATGCTTATTCCCTCCACCATTTTGTTGCAAGATGGGGTCGGCCACTTCATGGAGAAAATGAGAGAGATTTTAATTTTGTGGTGGCACATATTTCTTCATCACATTTTCATGTTAGGAAAAATCAAACCACCATTTTTCCTTAACCTCTTTCCTCCACATCCATGGCAACTTCCAAAGACCCTAAAAGAGACAACCTACTACACTACATCTACAGCAAATCTTGGACGCGTCGTCTAGCCAACTTCGCGCCCGAGTTGCCTCGGTCCAGAGCTGGGAGCCCGTAAAAGAATCCGGCTACGTGGTGCCCTTTCCGACGAGAAGGTGACGGATGGAGATTCCGCGGGAGATTGGAGTGGAGACGAAGACCGAAGGACACGGATCACTGGTATAGCATTCTACCCTCTCTCTTGTTTGCTAGGATTAGGTTAATGGTTACGATCCGGGTTTATTGTCTGCGGTAGCGCCGGTTTAAAGTTAAGAAAAATTTTGATTCCACATTTTTGCCTCGGATAGACGGCCGGGACGCTGTCGTGGCGCAACATGGTATCAGAGCCACGCCATTAACCTAGTCTAGCTTGCTATAACATGTTTACAAGTTCGATCGAACAAAAATCCCAAAAACCGTATTTCGTGTTCATCAGGTTTCTGTCGAAATTTTTTGGGCTCAAAATTTTTTTCAGTACATTGCAGAGACATGTTTAGGGAACTCTAAGCATTCTGTGGAAATTTGGTCGCGTGATCTCACTATTCCACCGCGGAACCACGGCCAAAACCACGTATTTGCCGCGGTTCCGCGGCCATTTTAACTGTTCATTGGACCAAATTTTTTCAGTGAGCTTTTGGGTTGGAAATAGGGTTTTTGGAACATTCTTTTTGGGCCCAGATTTTCTGTGAGTGCTACAGTAGTGCTTGGGGCCTACTTGGGTATATTTGATCGATCGAAAATTTTAAACATGTTAGTTCACAGTATTTACATTATATCTGCGACCGTGAATGTCATTTGATCGGTAAACCCTGTCTAACTGCTATAGCCCGGTTAGACTGATTTGCGAACGTGACATTCACGTTGATGTTCTGTGTTTGTGCTGTGATGTTGCGGATCGGTCGTGGGGATAGCCTGGTTGCAATGTTAGTACAGTTTTGTTTTATATGTACATTTGATATTGCGGGGCGAGCGTCCGACATGTGGACTGCCGTCACTGCCTGTTTGTATATTATTCTTTTGGGGCACGACCGGGTCGAGGTTGATTTACCCATTGTATGTATATTTTTACTTTCTGTATTAGGATTACCCCGCGGAGGGGTGCACGGATAGCCGGGTTCTAGAGGGCAACGGGCTCGCATCTCATGGCATTGAGACGGAGGGGGCTTCACTCTAGAATTGGCGGGCTATTCGCCGCACTCGTAGGGGGTACAGGTTGACCCAGAAGGGGTGCCCAAGTTACCGGATTCCGTGAAGTGCTGGGTGGTCCATTCACGTTGCTGAAGGGGGATGCCTCGCTTCATGTCTTGGCAGGTAACTTTCCGCGCCCGTAGGGGTCTAGGATTTTCATTGCACAGGCTATCCACATGACCAAGGGAACGTCGGGTTTCAGTAGCGGCTCTATGAAACCCGGGGATCCCAGATATCTGTATTGTTCTGTGATGCTGATTACATTTCTGTGATGTTGCATTTTATCACGCCTTGAGCGAATATTATATATTGATATATATACTAGTAGATGTTGCATATGTTTTGCATCCGCGCTAGTCCAGTCCCCGCTCTGTCGTTAGTTAAGTAACCTAATGGGTGATGATGGGACCCAGTGGCGAATGCTGATAGCATATACGTACATCATTATTTTTGTTCTTTTGTGGTGTAATCAATTGATGGGACTGCGTTGATTCGGATCAATGCAAGATAAACAAACCTATTTTGATGTTGTTGGAACATTTTTTCAAAAAGCTGTTATTGCAAGGACGTTCACTTTTGTTTTGCATCGTGGTATTCAGTTGGAATATCCTGCTCCTCAGTCGATGAGGCAAGGGCCGAGATCCCTTCATCGGGAGTGACCCCTTGGACAGAAGTTTGCGTCAGGGTAATAACTTCACTATAGTCGATTGCCTTTTTGCTTTGCATCGTGGTATTCAGTTGGAATATCCTGCACCTCATTCTACGGGGAAAGAGCCGAGATCCCTTCACCAGGAGTGACCACTTTAGCAAAAGGTTTTCGTCACTATATTTTTATAAAAAGTTATCCAGTTCCTTCAACGATATCAAGTTCATTACGTTAAAGGTTTTTCGCCAAAAACCAGCCGTAACCCTCCGTCATTTCAGATTAGTATTGCTTAGTATTCGTGCTACGTATATCGTGCATTGCCGAGGCGTAGTGTTCGGTAGCTCTGTAATCCTTTTCTGTCGCATGGATAAGTGGATTGGTTAGGACAGTCGTACGGTTATGTTGGCATTGTCAAGGACTCGTACGGGTGGGTTTAACGCAATCAAGATAATGACGGGTTGAACTTGACTAGGACTCTTTGATATGTTGGCATTGTCAAGGTCACTTGGGTCCTAGGGGTAAAAACATTTATCGGGAGTTTCTAAAGAAACTGAAACTTGCCAGGCATGCGCATACCTTCTGGAGTGTGGTGACGTGAGTGGATTCCGTCACGTTATCATGCGATGATAGTTGGATCCCGATTCCCACTGATGAGTTGGTTTACTCCTCGGGTGATCCCGACTAATTCTTCTTTCAGGTTTGGAGAAGAATTTGAGGTTACAGTAGGAGGTTTCCTGATTAGATAAAGTGATAACCATTCTGATCTAGGTAAGAGTGCATGCTGAGTGTTTCTTTTCTCTCTCTCTTTAGCAGCGACCATTGACCCGACCCTAGACTATGACTCAGTGACCAAGTTAACCGAACCTTTTTAAACACTGGCTTTTGGATTGTCAGAGTTGCATACCTCATTGCCACTCCTACTTTTACCCTTTTCTCCAGGAAACCCCGTATTACTACGAACGTCCACTTCCATTGGACAAAACCATCGTATGGTTATATACGAACTCGAAGGATTTTATTCGAGGATGGTTTCCGGTTCTGGAGAAAACGAATAGGACTATTCAGTTGACTTTTCCTTTTACCTTCTCTCAGGTTGCGAGTACTCCTTGGTTTAGGAGATAGTATACCTATTACGCAAATTGGATAGTCTTCTTCCAAACCATAGGCAGGTGCCGACCGATGGGGAATGAAGAAAATCAATTAGCCTAAACGGTGTACAGAAGGTATTAAGTTAAGACAAAGAAAGGGGTTAGAAGGAGGGCAAAGAAAATTGCGACTGATATTCACGACCAAACCAAGTATTTCTTCGCCAATCCTAAATCACCTTTGTATTTCTACAGGACACTCCGTATCACTACGAAGATCCACAGTATATTGGATATTCCATCGTATGGTTGTATACGAACTCGAAAGGAACTTGTTCCAGTTCGGGGATGGATTCTGGTTCAGGAGAAATAGGAATAAGGTTTATTCGGTTGTATTTTATCCTCACCTTCTCTCGCATTTCAAGTGTTCCTAGGATTAGGACAGTACACCCATTATGCTTATTGGATAGTCTTCTTCCAAACCATAGGCTGGTGCCGAACGGTAGGGAAGGAAGAAAACCATTTGGCCTAAAGGGGTGTACAGAAGGTAATGACTAAAGACATATAAAGGGATTTGGAGAGATGGCAAAGAATTATACGGTTACAGTTATGAATCTGGATAATGGAAGGGGCATTACTATGAATACCGGGATACCCCATCGAAACATTTCAATGTTTCAGTTTCACCGTGTACTGTTAAAAGAAAACTGATTTCCCAATTAGACACTTGCTCCAGGGTATGTATTTACCAGGTTTGATTCTCACACCTGTATGGTTTTACAGATGATGAGTGGGAGTAAGTTATTGGGAATTAGGTGATCATCCTCATTATATCGGAATTCGTTGTAATTGGTGATATTTGAGGAAGTCACCTGGGTTGTTTGCCGGACGGCAAATATTTGGTTTTGAATATCCGTTGTTATGCAACAATTTCAAATTGATATATCTGTACGTCTATTTTTATAGAGTGAGATATGACTTTTTGAAATTATGTCTATGACATTTACCTATATCAGTGGATGGTTAGGTAAGGAGCATTAATAAGCGGTGTAATTCTTCTTAACCGTAAGTACAGTTTTCATCCTACGACACACAGTGAATGAGTTATTACACTCAGGGGACTTATACAGAGTATTGTATGTTGTCCAGTGTCCATTAGGACAGAGGGGTTGGTCCTCGTACTATATTCGGTTTACTTATGACTTCTCTAGTTCTTAGACAGGTGTTTCGTAGAAACACAGGGTCTAGGTTTTGAGAAGTTATAGGTGTATGAATAAAGTAGAGAACCAGGAGTTGCAAGTATCGGGATTCTTCAAGGTGATCGAAGATGTAGATACTTGTGTATGGTATTCAGTTGATAGTAATGATTAAGAGAACTTGCTTCTCTTTCAGGTTACTCATAATTGGAAGCATTCCTAAGTTGAGTAACGCTGATCGGCCTCTCTCCATTTAGTTGACATGCACTGGAGATAGCTGCATGATTTGAATCTGGTTCAATTAAATCAGTGCTTCTATTTTTATATTGGATATAGAACAGTTAATATCTTAACGATGTTAAGGTACGGGGAGTTGTCCGGCTTATGCTTAAAACCAGACACCGGATAACTCAAGGCACGTTTCTGTAATGGCTGTTTGTGGGTTGACCCGGGCTATGACGAGGGCTGACTTTCTACCATCTGGAAGATCAATAGTGATATTGTTCTTGACTCGGCACATTTTTAAAAGAAATGGATTTTTTCAGAAAACGGTAGTGGGAGTATGGTAGAACTGGAAGTGATTCCAGAACCGCAAACGATTATTGAAGATTTGATAAGAACCTAAAGATTCAATCTGATTTGACAATCCATTGGCCACTCCGCAGATAAAGTCGGTAACCTCAGGCACCCGAGAGGTACTTCGGTATGCTCAAGGACGGTGGTAAGGAGGTTCTTGTTTACCCAGACTTGCCATTGCTGTTGTTCCAGACTGTGAGACCCGGCAGGAGGATGAGTATAGCGTCATTCTAAACTTTCTTTAGAAGTGTACGTCTATATGACTCTGCCAGAGGGTTGTCATAGTCAGTGGGAGCAACGGAAGCACAGTGGGCAAGAGGCTTATGTCTATTTATAGACTTAAGCAGATATAGCGGAGATAGATCATCTATTTCTGATGTGACAGTCATAGGTTTGACTTCATCAGAATAGGGGATGGATCTGTTAAGAAGGTAGTAGGGTGTGATGTCCTGGTATTTGGATGACATACACAGAGTAGGAAGTGATATTCCTATACTACGATCGGTTATTCTTAGGTTGTCACACAGTGGTTTCTCCACATAAGACTTAGATATTATACATTCTGCTTACTGGATCTATGGTTTTAGATCTAGATTTAGGTGGTTTCCCAATCTGGGTACTTAGACAGCATTCTATAAGTATTTAGAATGGACGACTCCTGGCACGGTAGTGTACCTGCAGGTGATGGAGTCACCCTCTCTAAAGGTGTCTTACAGACTAAAGGGGAGAGGGATGTGCATGATTGGCAGATCACTTGCTTAGGCAATTGAGTCAATCATGAGATGTCAAGTACCACACCAGATGTTGTTCTTGCAGGAGATGCAATAAGTTGATATTAATCCAATCCTGGAGAAACAATCGGAAGCAGCTTTAGAACATAAGTGGATGTTCTAGGGATTTGATAACGGCAGCCTCCTTTAGGAGACGGTTATCATTCCAGGCTTCCAAGGTGACCTGGATGACAGAGTGGCTGTCAGAGTTATAGTTTTCCCTCTGACGAGGAGTAGTATTTTGGACAGGTGGTCCAGGCGGATACTGAGGGAGGCATGGCGCAGGATACTGATTAAGTTCAGTTGTCGATACAGTCTAAGAAGTTTGGATTTGGAGTTCATTTATGAGCTAGGTCCCATCAGATTTCCAGACATATTCTAAGACAGGTATTGCTCATTTCGGGAGATGTTTTTCTCCGCGAACTTGAGATATAGAGAGACATAGAAAGAAACATCAAAGCGGATCCATTCACTGAGGCTATTCCTCGAACGCAATAGTTTCGCAAACGAGCTTTGTGAGACTGACTAGTAGAGGAGTTGGGTGTTCGGTATCACACGGGCTGTGAGTATGCGACATCGCAATAATTAGCCTTGAGTGCAAGTGGGAGATTGTTGGATATAGTGCCCTCAGAGTCAATTATTGGATCACAGGCACGTGATTGCAATGATTGAGGGAGGACCTATACCGGTAGGACAGTCTTACTGGAGATGATAGTATGCTATCTGGTTTATCTTTATCATCGTGCATTGCTTTAGGTGACCTTACGAGTCGCTATTACACGTTGATAGAGCCCCTAGGATTCTTGCTTGACTACCAGCAGTATGAGGGCGATCATATACGTGAGAGCTGGAGTCTATAAGCACATCCTTAAAAGGTCCCTAGTCGTGGGAATTTCGAGACTGGGCATCGATACTCCATTAGTAAACTAGTGTATACAGTCGAGACCCCAATGAGGGGCGGTGGCTGGTCTCACAAGCCACTGGTGTCAGTTGGTTCACCTAAGATGTGTACAGGTGCTCATTGGGTTATAAGTACACCGGACAGGACTCGCCGGGAACCTGCTAGTTGGGATTATACCAGACGTCAGATAGCAGTTCCCAGGTGACATGTGTACAGGTTAGTTCATCGACCTGAGATCGTCATTTGTCTCGTGTGAGTTCCCACTGTGCTTTGATTACTACCATACCACGGCTCAAAGGAGTCGTGCAAACAGGTTTTAGTTGGATACAGTCCCGAGCCACATGGAGGCAGTGAGCGGATCTGCAGGGGTTCGTCTCTCCCGGTATTGGGGGTGAGGTCGCGCTGTGTCTAGGAGAGCCATTTCCCAAAGCCCTCGGCCGAGGCAGGAGATTTACTGGTAGGTATTCCAGTAGTATCTCAGGGTGTTCTGGGCTACACTCAGACACGACTTGTACCGCTTTTGGGGGTCTGACTTTTACCAACCCCCTAGGCCCGCCATGCGATACTCATAGATGAACGGACCGGACTGTACGGATATTGTCACTGACAGGCTCAGTAGGGTGTCAGGATGAGTTCGCTCATCGACGTCCCTTTTGGTCAATTGCTGGTGGCCCGTCACGTATGGCTAATACATCTGACGTGCTAGTGGTTAAATCCATAGCTATAGTATTGACGAGTCTTTAGAGTCCACCACACTCAGTTACTCAAGTTTCGGGCGAAACGCTGTAGAGGCCGTATGGAGATATGGCAGGGTTCGATCAGATACGTGCGGTATTGCACGGATCGTGATCGGACGGATTTTACTAGCCGGCTTTGGCTTAAGCCGGATCCTAGTATTAGACATTGTATATTTTATCTCTTTGCATTTGTGTTCAGTGGGAATACAAATGCGGGCATGTATATGCAGTCGCGGGGTTTTCCTGTAATTTATTACGGGATCAGTTTTCTGAAGTTGCCAGTTTGCATTCCGTTCCGGCCGGTTTTTCTTTGTTCCTTCGCGGCCGGACTTTCTGATTGAGGGGGTTATTTGCAGTTTTGCAAATAACTTATTATAGAGGGGGTTTCTTGCATTTGTGGCATTATGAAAGGTTAAGCATCTTTGTTTTTTCATGATGGCTTGCTTTAATGAGATTAGATGAGATTTGAAATGAAATTGACTTTGTTATCATAACCTTTTGATGTGGTCACTATTCTACTTTTCCTACACTCACCTCCCTTCATGTTTGATGCTTATTCCCTCCACCATTTTGTTCCAAGATGGGGCCGGCCACTTCATGGAGAAAATGAGAGAGATTTTCATTTTGTGGTGGCATATATTTCTTCATCTCATTTTCATGTTAGGAAAAATCAAACCACCATTTTTCCTTAACCTCTTTCCTCCACATCCATGGCAACTTCCAAAGACCCCAAAAGAGACAACCTACTACACTACATCTACAGCAAATCTTGGACGCGTCGGCTAGCCAACTTCGCGCCCGAGTTGCCTCGGTCCAGAGGTGGGAGCCCGTAAAAGAATCCGGCTACGTGGTGCCCTTTCCGACGAGAAGGTGAAGGACGGAGATTCCGCGGGAGATTGGAGTGGAGACGAAGACCGAAGGACACGGATCGCTCGGTATAGCATTCTACCCTCTCTCTTGTTTGCTAGGATTAGGTTAATGGTCACGATCCGGGTTTATTGTCCGCGGTAGCGCCGGTTTAAAGTTAAGAAAAATTTTGATTCCGCATTTTGGCCTCGGATAGACGGCCGGGGCGCTGCCGTGGCGCAACACTTGGTGTATGGTAACGGTGAACTCCAGGTGAAGTCCTTTACCGATTCGAGCTTCCTGAGTGATAAGGACGACAGTAAGTCGGTCTCGGGTTTTGTCTTTACCCTCAACGGAGGGGCGGTGTGTAGGAAGATTTCCAAGCAACACACCGTAGCAGACTCGACGATGGAGGCTGAATACATCGCTGCCAACGATGGTGCCAAAGAGTCTGTCTGGATGAAGAAGTTCATTGCTGAGCATCGAGTGGTTCCATCCATTGAACATCCAATACATTTGTATTGTGATAACAATGGAGCTGTGGGTTTGGCCAAGGAACCCAGGCCCCTTCAGAGATCCAGACATATTCTGAGGCGATATCACTTCATCAGGGAGATAGTAGATTGCCGGGAGATCGAGGTCGTGAGAGTTCACACGAAGGACAACGTAGCGGATCCACTCACGAAGGCCCTCCCCCAGATGCAGTTTGAAAGACTTTTTAGGATGTTGGGTATGAGATACTTCAACACATGGCCTTTGTGCAAGTGGAAGATTGTTAGGAATATGTATGCCCTAGAGGCCATTATTGTACATGTGATGTATATTATAGTGGATGCTTGGACATATATATAGAGTACTTTCTTGCTCGACATGATAGTATGCTATCTGGTTACTCTTTATCTTAACATGTTGACTGGTATTCTTTGCTGTCTTGATCTCACATGTTGATAAAGCCCTTACGATATGTACTTGACTACCAGGATTATGATGAGATCATACTAGTGGTGCCAGGATGGTCCAAAAGTACATCTTTTAATTAGTTCATGGTTGAGGGAATAACGAGACTAAGGCATCGATATTCCAGAGTAGACTAGTGTGTACGTTTCTTGTCTCTTAGAGGGCGATGGTTGATCCCACAACCATTGGTCTTTGACATCAAAGATTGTACACTGGTACTCATTGGAGAATGGTTACACCAAACAGGACTCACCGAGGAATCCTAGTTGGTACTATACCTATCGTCAGATAGCAGTCCTCTGGTGACACTGGTACAGGTTAGTCTGTAGACCTAAGATCGTCATAGAGTATTGTGTGGCTTCCACCATGCTTTGATTTCCTCCCTACCATGCAAACAGGTGGATTTTGGGTACATTCCCGAGTCACATAGTGGCAATGAGCGATAGGAGGGTATTCGGGGTTTCGTCTCTCCCGGTATTCGGGGTTGATTTTGCGCTATGCTCCATTAGCTATAACTGGAAGTCCCTGGCAAAGGCTGCTGCTGAGATTTACTGATTAGAGTTATCAGTAGTTTCTCAAACCGTTATAGGTCAGACATCGGCATGACTTATCACGTTACTGGGGTCTGACATTTACCATCCCTAGACATGATATGCGACATATCAGATGAAGAGACCGGGCTGTACAGTAGTGTTACTGATAGGCTTCATGGAGAGTCTGGACGAGCTTGCTTGTTGATCTTCATATCGCTCAATACTCGGGTAGCCGTTACGTCCAGCTAGTACCGCTGATGACTTGTATGCGACTGATGTGATCATCACCTACAGCTGGCGTATTGACGAGTTTTTAGAGTCCCACACAGAAGTTTCCTGGTTCAAGTGAAACGAAGTAGGGCACATATGTTGATATGTGCGTAGGCCTGATTAAATACGAGCATGTGATACCGTATTATAATCTGGCAGTAATCTATTATCGGTTAGGTTATATATGATATAACCAGATTATCGAATCAAGTGTTGATTTGATAATTTGATAAACAGATAAATGATATTAGTCGGTCATATATGATATAACCGGATTATTAAATCATGTGTTTTAATAATTTGATATATATTTATATTTGATATAATTATATGTTAACTAATATCGTTAGCTCACTAATAGCTTTATTAATATATATGTTAATATATATATATATATATATATATATATATAGTTTTTTTTTGGGATTCCATAGCACCCTATTAGGTTTTCACAGCAACTACCATGCCAAATTCAAAAATTCTAAGGTACTAATAAACCCTAAGCAAGTATCAAACTAGAGTAAATAGACAAAATGAACATGTAATCTACCATTGCACTATGTGAATGAGGAATACAACCATTGTAGATCGATCTTTCACTTCTAAAGCTCCATGTAGCAGTCCCTTCGCTGCGAGTATCGATCTCCTGAACTCTAGTATAGGTTCTCCCGGAGAAATGAACAAGCTTGATCGAAGTCTTCGAGGCCGAAGATGATCTACGTCGAGGAGACTCAAGCTCATGCTAGCTCTTCACTAATTGTGAAATTAGTGAAGCAAACACCCTAAACTAAATGGCAAGTAGTAGAGGATGATGAAGTAGGAAGTGCGCTCTCTTTAGATTTATTTTTCGCACAATATTTTCTCACCTTGAGAAAAGTTCGTGAGCTTTTCTCATGAGGAAGAAGACATGAGGAAGAAGAAGCTCAAGTGAAGAAGAAGAGAGAGTGAACACATGAGGTGAGAATGTGAACCATGTGTGAGTTTGTTGGATATAGTGCCCTCAAAGTCAATTATTGGATCGCAGGAGCGTGATTTCAATGATTGAGGGAGGACCTATACCGGTAGGACAGTCTTACTCGAGATGATAGTATTCTATCTGGTTTATCTTTATCATCTTGTACTGCTTTAGGTGACATTATATCACTATTGCACGTTGATAGAGCCCACAGGATTCTTGCTTGACTACCAGCAGTATGACGGCAATCATAAACGTGAGAGTTAGGTAGTCTATAAGCACATCCTTAAAAGTGGTCCCTAGTCGTCGGAGTATCAAGACAGGGCATCGATACTCCGGAGTAGACTCGTGTATACAGTCGAGACCCCGACGAGGGGCGGTGGCCAGTCTCACAAGCCATTGGTGTCAGTTGGTTCACCTAAGATGTATACAGGTGCTCATTGGGTTATAAGTACACCGGACATGACTCGCAGGGAACATGCTAGCTGGTTATTGAAACATATTATCGGATAGCAATGCCTAGATAACATGTGTACAGGTTAGTCTATCGACCTGAGATCGTCATTTGTCTCATGTGAATTCCCACTGTGCTTTGATTATTACCCTACCATGGCTCAAAAGAGTTGTGCAAACAGGTTTTAGTTGGGTACAGTCCCGAGCCACAAGGAGGCAGTGAGCGGATCAGCAGGGGATTCGTCTCTCCCAATGTTGGGGGTGAGATCGTCTAGGAGAGCCATTATACGAAGTCCATGGCCATGGCAAGCGAGATTTACTGGTAGGTATTCCAGTAGTATCTCAGGATGTTTTGGGCTACACTCCGACACAACTTATACCGCTTTTGGGGGTCTGATGTTTACCAGCTCCCTAGGCCCGATATGTGATACTCATAGACGAACGGATCGGACTGTACGGATATTGTCACACATAGGCTCAGCAGGGTTCCAGGATGAGTTTGCTCATCGGACTCCCTTTCACTCAGTACATGGTCAGCCGTTACGTACAGCTAGTACCACTGACGTGCTTGTGGTTAAACCCACTGCCAGAGTATTGACGAGTCTTTAAAGTCCCCCACAGAAAGTTTCCCAGTTCGGGCGAAACGTTGTAGAGGCCGTATGGTGTTATTGGAGGGTTCGAACATATGCGTACACTTATGCACGTGTCATGCTTCGGACAGATAATACTAGCGGGTTTTGGTTTAAGCCGGATCCTAATATTATACTGTGTAGATTTTGTCTTATTGCATTTGTATTCGGTCGGCATACAAATACGGGTTTGTATATACAGTTGCGGAGTAATCCTGTAATTTTGTCACGGGATCGTTTTTTGAAGTTTCTAGTTCGCATTCCATTTTGGCCATTTCTGTTTCTTTCCTTCTTGGCTGAAATTCTTGTTAGTGAGAGGGGTTTCTTGCAAAGCCTGTTTTCATAAAAGGAAGGGTTTTTTGTGGTAAGGGGGGCTACAGAATTTCCAGCGACACTTGGGATAATTCTAAGATGCTTCTTATGTGTTCTTGAATGAGTGAGTCATTCTTTTGTAATTAATGTTTCTTGGCTTCCAAAAGATATTTGTTCATAGATCTTTTTCCTTAGTCTCACCAAAATTCCTTTAGCTCAACCCCCCACCCCCCCATTTTATTAAGCCCATAGACATTTTTGGCCGAGCACTAGGAATGTGCAGGGGCTGATTTGGTGTGAAATTGAGCACAAAGTTTCCCTGCACAAAATTCATAAGCTCACTTTCAAAGTTCATTTTTCCTTCACTTCTCTTTGGGCAACTTCAATTAACCGATCACCTGATTTGTTGGGTGACTCAAGACAAAGCATTCTACACTTATTCTACAGCAAGTTTGGACACGTCGGCTAGCAAACTTCGTGTCCGAGTTGCATCGGTTCAGAGGTTGGAGCCCGTATAAAGATTCGTTGATGTGGCGCAATTTTCAGCGAGGAGGAGATCGTAGATCGAGCGATATCGGGGAGCGAAGTTCGTCGGCGCATCCGCAACAAGCAAGGGGAAGAGGTTAAAGACCGAAGGACATGGATCGATCGGTATAATCTCTAAACCCGCTTTTACAGTATACTAGTTTACGATTAATAGAACGATCCAGGATTTATGTTTACGTTAGCTACAGTTCTGTAAAAAGTTTTTGTTCCGCATTTGGCCTCGGTAAGACGGCCGGGCCGCCGGCGTGGACTTAGATTGGTATCAGAGCCAAATTATTAACCGTCTACTAGTTGGTTTAGACAATGTTAAAGTATCAAAACCGGAACAAAACCCTAACGACGCCACGGAATCATTAGTTCTCTGTTGTTTTTTAAAAGGTCCAGAATTTTTTTTAAACAAGTGCAGAAGACTACTGCGAGACCACATGAACACACCAAAAATACAAACTCCCTTCGCCGGAATTTGGCCGATCCCATAAGCCACAGATCCGGCGAGGCCGGCCCAGACTTGGCCAAATGTCTTGGTGTTTTGGGTGTGCTCTGGTCTCTGGTAATTTGATCCTGTGGTGTTGTTTATTTGGCCTAATTTGGATATAGTTTTATTAGTGTGTTTGGGCTATATTGGGGTTATTTCGAAGTCGATATTTTCTAACATTGTTTAAGTTTTGCAGTGCTTTATATTACTATCTCTGACCGTGAATGTCATTCGATCGGTAAATCTTGTCTAATTGCTACAGCTCTTTTAGACGGATTTGCGAACGTGACATTCACGTTGATGTTCTGTGTTATGCTGTGATTTTGCGGATTTGTCGTGGTCGATAGCTTGCGTGCAATGGTAGTGCAGTTTGGATATATTTGTACATTTGATATTGCGGGGCGAGCGTCCGACATGTGGACTGCCGCACTGCTTGTTTGTAAATTAATCTTTTAGGGCACGACTGGGTTGAGGTCGATGCACCCGTTGTATATATTTTATTTTCTATACTAGCTTTATCCTGCGGTAGAGTGCACGGATAGCAGGATTCTGGAGGGCAACAGGTCCGCATCTCATGGCTTTGAGAGGGATGGGACCTCACTCTATAATTGGCGGGCTATTCGCCGCACTCGTAGAGGGTATAGGTTGATCCAAGGAGGGGTGCTCAAGTTACCAGATTCCGTGAAGTGCTGGGTGGTCCATTCACGATGCTGAAGGGGGCTGCCTCGCTTCTGGTTTTGGCGGGTAACTTGCCGCACTCGTAAGGGTCTTGTTTTTCATTGCACAAGCTATCTACACGACCAGGGGAACGTCGGATTTCATTTGTGGCTCTACGAAACCCGGGGATCCCAGATTATCTGTATTGTTCTGTGGTGCTTATTACTTTTCTGTGATGTTGCATTTATCACGCCTTGAGCGATTATTGTATATTTATATATATACTAGTAGATGTTGTATATATTTTACACCCGCGCTAGTTCTTTCCCCACTCTGTCGTTAGTTAAATAACCAAACGGGTGATGACGGGACCCAGAGGTGAATACGGATAGCATATACGTACATTTTATTTTCGTTCTTTATTGGTGTGATTAATTGATGGGACTGGGTTGATTCAGATCAATGCAAAAGAAAACAAACCTATTCAGATGTTGTTGGAACATTTTTCAAAAAGCTGTTATTACAAGAATTCTTTCATTTGTTTTGCACAGTGGTATTCGGTTGTGAATATCCAGCACCTCATTCGACGAGGCAAGGGCCGAGATCCCTTCACCCGGAGTGACCCCTTGGGCAGAAGTTTGCGTCAGGGTAATAACTTCATTATAGTCGATTACTTTTTGCTTTGCATCGTGGTATTCAGTTTAGAATATCCTGCATCTCATTCTACGGGGAAAGAGCCGAGATCCCTTCACCGGGAGTGACCTCTTTAGCATAGGTTTTCGCCACTATATTTGTAAAAGCTATCCGGTTCCTTCAACGTTATCAAGTTCATTACGTTAAAGGTTTTTTGCCAAAAACCATTCGTAGCCCTCCGTCATTTCAGACGGGTAGCACTTAGTATTCATGCTATATTTGTTGGCCTTAGTCAAGACATAGTGTATGGTAGCTATTTGTTACTTTTCTGTTGCATAGATAGATGCGTTGGTTTGGGATAGTCGTACTACTTTGTTGGCCTTAGTCAAGGGTATGTACGGGTGTGTTCAATTTAACCTGGACAATGACGAGTAGAACTTGACATGTGACTTATGATTTGTTGGGCTTAGTCAAGGTCATAAGAGCATGGGGTGAAAATCACATTGGGAGTTTCTAAAAAATCTGAAACTTGCCAGGCATGCGCATACCATTTGGAGTGTGATAACGTGAGTGGATTCTGCCATGTTATCATGCGATGATAGTTGGATCCCGATTCACACTGATGAGTTGGTTTACTCCTCGGGTGATCCCGACTAATTCTTCTTTCAGGTTTGGGGGAAAATTTGAGAAGACAGTGGGAGGTTTCCTGATTAGATAAAGTGATAACCATTCTGATCTAGGTTAGAGTGCATGCAGAGTGTTTCTTTTATCTCTCTCTTTGGCAGCAACCATGACCCGACCCTAGACTATGACTCAGTAACCAAGTTAACCGAACTTTCTTAAAACACTGGCTTTTGGACTGTCTGAGTTGCATACATCATTGCCACTCCTTCTTTTACCCTTTGCATTTCTGGATAACACCTCGTATTACTGCGAACGTCCACTTCCATTGGATAAATCCATCGTATGGTTGTATACGAACTCGAAGGAACTCGTTCCAGATTCGAGGATGGATTCTGGTTCTGAAGAGATTGAATAGGACTATTCGGTTGTCTTTTCCTTTTTACCTTCTCTCAGGTTATGAGGCCTCCTAGGATTAGGAGAGAGTACACCTATTATGCTTATTGGATAGTCTTCTTCCAAACCATAGGCAGGTGCCGAAAGGTGGGGAATGAAGAAAACCAATTAGCCTAAGTGTGGTGTACAGAAGGTAATAAGTAAAGACAAATAAAGGGATTAGAAAGAGGGTAAAGTAAATTCGACTGCTATTCATGCCAAAACCAAGTATTTCATCGCCACTCCTACTTCACCATTGTATTTCTCCAGAACACCCCGTATCACTACGAAGACCCACAATTGTTTGGATAATCCAATGTATGGTTATATACGAACTCGATGGAACTTGTTCCATTTCGGGGATGGATTCTGGTTCAGGAGAAATAGAATAAGGTTTATTCAGTTGTCCTTTATCATCACTTTCTCTCAGTTTGCGAGTACTCCTAGGATTAGGAGAGTACACCTATTATGCTTATTGGATAGTCTTCTTCCAAACCATAGGCTGGTGCCGAACGGTAGGGAAGGAAGAAAACCATTAAGCCTAACGATGGTGTACAGAAGGTGGCGACTAAAGACAAATAAAGGGATTTGGAGAGATGGCAAAGGAAATACACGGTTACAGTCATGAATCTGGATAATGGAAGAGGCATTACTAGGAATACCCGGATACCCCTTTGAAACACATTCATATTTCAGTTTCACTGTGTATTGTTAATAGAAAATTGATTTCCCAATTAGTCCTTGCTCCAGGGTATGTATTTACCAGGTATGATTCTCACATCTGTATGGTTTTACAGATGATGAGTGAGAGTAAGTTATTGGGAATTTGGTGATCATCCTCATTATATTGGAATTCGTTGTAATTGGTGATATTTGAGGAAATCGCCAGGGTACAGTTTTCAAGCTACGACGCGTAGGGTTTGAGTTATTCAACTCCAAAGACTTATACAAAGTATTATATATTGTCCAGTGTCCATTAGGACAAAGGGGTAGGTCCTCGTACTGTATTCTGTTTACTTGTGACTTCTCTAGTTTTAGACATGTGTTTCGTTGAAATACAAGGTCCAAGTTTGAGAAGTTATAGGTATAAGAATAAAGTAGAGAACCAGGTGAACCAGGTGTAGTAAGTATCGGGATTCTTCAAGGTGATCGAAGATGTAGATACTTGTGGTTGGTATTCAAATGATAGTAATGTTTTAGAGAACTAGCTTCTCTTTCAGGTTACTCATAATTGGATGCACTCCTAAGTTGAGTAATGCTGATCGGCCTCTCTCCATTTAGTTGACATGCACTGGAGACAGCTGCATGATTTGAATCTGATTCCAATTAAATCATTGCTTCTGTTTCTATATTGTATATAGAATGGATCATATCTTAACGATGTTAATGTCTATGGAGTTGTCCGGATTATGCTTAAAACCAGACTCGGGATAACTCAAGGCACATTTATGTAATGGCTGTTTGTGGGTTGACCCTAGCTTTGACGAGGGTTGATTTTCTACCATCTGGAAGATCAATAATGATATTGTTCTTGACTCGCCACAGTTTTAGTAAAATGGATTTTTTCAGAAAATAGTAGTGGGAGTATGGTAGAACTGGAAGATATTCTAGAACCGCAAACGATTATAGAAAATTTAATAGGAGCTAAAGATTCAATTAGGTTTGACATTCCATTAGCCACTCCGCAGATATGGTGGGTAACCTCAGACACCCGAGAGGTACTCCGGTAGCCTCAAGGACGGTGACAGGGAGGTTCTAGTTTACCCAGATTTGGCATTATTGTTGTTCCAGACTATGAGACCCGGCAGGAGGATAAGTATAGTGTCGTTCTAAACAAGTTTTAGAAGTGCACGCGTATATTATTCTGCCAGAGGGTTGTCTTAGTCAGTTGGAGCAGTGGAAGCGTAGTGGATAAGTAGCTTGTGTCTATTTATAGACTAAAGCAGATATAGCGGAAAAAGATCATCTAATTTTGATGTGATAGTCATGGGCTTTGACTTCTTCAGAATAGGGGATGGATCTGCTAAGAAAGTAGTAGGGTGTGATGTCCTGGTATTTGTATGACATACACAAAGTAGGAAGAAAATTCCTGTACTACGATCGGTTATATTTAGGTTGTCACACAGTGGTTTCTCCACATAGGATATGGATATTATATCAGACATTCTGGTTACTAGATCTATGGTTTAAGATCTAGATTTGGGTAGCATCCTAATCTGGGTACTTAGACTGCATTCTAAAGGTATTTAGAATGGACGACTCTTGGCATGGTGGTGTACTAGCAGGTGATGGAGTCACCCTCTCTAAAGTTGTCTTACAGACTAAAGGGGAGAGGGATGTGCATGATTGGAAAATCACTTTCTTAGGCAATTGAGTTGATCATGAGATGTCAAGTACCACACCAGATGTTGTTTTTGCACTAGATGCAATAAGTTGATATTGATCCAATCCTGGAGGAACGTTCGGAGGCAGTTTTAGAACATAAGTGGATGTTCGAGGGATTTGATAACGGTAGCCTCCATCGTGAGACAGTTTTAATTCCAGGCTTCCAAGGTGACCTGGATGGCAGAGTGACTGTCAGAGTTATAGTTTTCCCTCCGACGAGTGGCAGTAGTTTGGACAGCTGGTCCAAGCGGATACTGAGGGAGGCATGGCACAGGATACTGATTAAGTTCAGTTGATGATACAGTCTAAGAAGTTTGGATTTGGAGTTCATTCGTGAACTAAGTCCCATCAGATATCCAGACATATTCTAAGACATGTATTGCTCATTTTGGGAGATGGCTTTCTCCGCGAACTTGAGATTAAGAGAGACATAGAAGGAAACATCAGAGCGGATCCACTCACTGAGGCTATTTCTCGAACACAATAATTTTACAAACATGCTTTGTGAGACTGATCAGTAGAGAAGTTGGGTGTTCGGTATCACACGGGCTGTGAGTATGCGACATCGCAATAATTAGCCTTAAGTGCAAGTGGGAGATTGTTGGATATAGTGCCCTCAAAGTCAATTATTGGATCGCAGGCATGTGATTGCAATGATTGAGGGAGGACCTATATTGGTAGGACAGTCTTACTCGAGATGATAGTATGCTATCTGGTTTATCTTTATCATCGTGTACTGCTTTAGGTGACATTATATCACTATTGCACGTTGATAGAGCCCATAGCATTCTTGCTTGACTACCAGCAGTATGATGGCGATCATATACGTAAGAGTTGGGTAGTCTATAAGCGCATCCTTAAAAGTGGTCCCTAGTCGTGGGAGTATCAAGACAGGGCATCGATACTCCGGAGTAGACTAGTGTATACAATCGAGACACCGACGAGGGGCGGTGGCCGATGTCACAAGCCATTGGTGTAAGTTGGTTCACCTAAGATGTATACATGTGCACATTAGGTAATGAGTACACCGGACAGTGCTCACCGGGAACATGCTAGCTGGTTATTGAAACCTGTCGTCAGATAGAAATTCCCAGGTGACATGTGTACAGGTTAGTCTATCGACCTGAGATCGTCATTTGTCTCGTGTGAGTTTCCACTGTGCTTTGATTATTACCCTACAACGGCTCAAAAGATTCGTGTAAACAGGTTTTAGTTGGGTACAGTCCCGAGCCACATGGAGGCAGTGAGTGGATCGGCAGGGGATTCGTCTCTCCCAACGTTGGGGGTGAGATCGCGCTGTGTCTAGGAGAGCCATTACACGAAGTCTATGGCCATGGCAAGTGAGATTTACTGGTAGGTATTCCAGTATTATCTCAGGGTGTTCTGGGCTACACTCCGACATGACTTATACCGCTTTTGGGCGTCTGACGTTTACCAGCTCCCTAGGCCTGATATGCGTTACTCATAGACAAACGGACCGGACTATACGGATCTTGTCACACATAGACTCGGTAGGGTTCCAGGATGAGTTCGCTCATCGGACTCCCTTTCACTCAGTACATGGGTAGCCGTTACGTACAGCTAGTACCACTGACGTGCTTGTGCTTAAACCCACTGCCAGAGTATTGACGAGTCTTTAGAGTCCCCTAAAGAAAGTTTCCCAGTTCGGGCGAAACGTTGTAGAGGCCATATGGTTTTATCGTAGGGTTCGAACATATGCGTGAACTTGTGCACGTATCATGCTTCGGACAGATAATACTAGGGGGCGTTGGTTTAAGCCGAATCCTAGTATTATACTGTGTAGATTTTGTCTTATTGCATTTGTATTCGGTCTGAATACAAATGCGCGTATGTATATACAGTTGCGGAGTAATCCTGTAATTTTGTCACGGGATCGTTATTTGAAGCGCTTTTTGAACTTGCCAGTTCGCATTCCATTTTGGCCATTTCTGTTTCTTTCCTTCTTTGCAGAAATTCTTGTTAGTGAGAGGGGCTTCTTGCAAAGCCCTTTTTCATAAATGGAAGGGGTTTTTTATGGTAAGGGGGGCTACAGAATTTCCAGCAACCCTTGGGATAATTCTAGGATGCTTCTTGTGTGTTCTTGAATGAGTGAGTCATTCTTTTATAATTAATGTTTCTTGGCTTCCAAAAGATATTTGTTCATAGATCTTTTTCCTTAGCCTCACCAAAATTCCTTCAGCTCAACCCCCTCCCCCATTTTATTCAGCCCATAGACATTTCTGGCCGAGCACTAGGAATGTGCAGGGGCTGATTTGGTGTGAAATTGAGCACAAAGTTTCCTTGCACAAAATTCATAAGCTCATTTTCAAAGTTCATTTTTCCTTCACTTCCCTTTAGGCAACTTAAATTAACCGACCACCCGATTTGTTGGGTGAATCGAGACAAAGCATTCTACACATATTCTACAGTAAGTTTGGACACGTCGGCTAGCAAACTTCATGTCCGAGTAGCCTCGGTTCAGAGGTGGGAGCCCGTATAAAGATTCGTTGATGTGGCGCAATTTTCGGCGAGGAGGAGATCGTAGATCGAGCGAGATGGGGGAGTGAAGTTCGTTGGCGCATCCGCAACAAGCTAGGGGAAGAGGTTAAAGACCGAAGGACACAGATCGATCGGTATAATCTCTAAACCCGCTGTTACAGTATACTAGTTTACGGTTAATAGAACGATCCAGGATTTAAGTTTGCGTTAGCGCCGGTTCTGTAAAAAGTTTTTGTTCCGCATTTGGCCTGGGTAAGACGGCTGGGGCGCTGGCGTGGACTTACAGAGTTAGTGTCATACACTAACCCATGTAGAGAATAAACCTTGGCTAGTTAATAATGGTTAGGTTTATAAATATCTACAAGTAAAACAAACTTAATGGACTTGGCCAACGGTTCCATAAGCTTCTACAAGCTTCAACCATGTGACTTAATCCAACTAATTTTGATTAACTTAGATAAATATAAACCCATCACATTATTAAGCATGGTGCAAGTCTCATAAACCCATGTCACAAGTGGCATCTAGCGCGACACAAAAGTTGTACATTAATATATATCACATATACACTAATGCACACAAGTGAGAAAAGAAATCATAAGTGAGCTAATATTAGTTAATGTAATCTAGTATATCTAATATAAAATTATACATTAAATTATTAAATCAAAACTTGAATTAATAATACGGCTATATCACATATAACCGACTAATATCAAATGCAACAACTTATCGAATCAACACTTGATCTGATAATCCGACTATATCTCATATAACCGACCGATGTCACAAATCGCGAGAATAGAATGCGGTATCACATACGCGCATCAATCTTGGTCCCGCACTTATCATATATGTGCTCCTACTCCATTTCGCATAAAGCAGGAAACCTCTGTGTAGGACTCTAAAGACTCGTCAATACGCCGGCAGTAGGTGATGATCATATAAAACACCCATAAGCCGCAAGCGGTTTGCTAAACGTAACGGTCATCCGGATATTGAGCGATCAGAAGATCAACAAGCAAGCCTGCTCATACTCCTGCGAATCCAATTAGTAACAATACCGTATAGTCTGGTCTCTTCGTCTGATATGTCGCATATCTCGTCTAGGGGTGGTAAACGTCAGACCCTAGTAACTCGATAAGTCGTGCCGATATGAGGCTCATAACGGGTCAAGAAACTACTGGTAACACTTACCAGTAAATCTCTGAATCAGCCCTGGCCAGGGACTTCCTGTTATAGCCAATCGAGCACAGCGCAACATCAACACCTAATACCGGGAGAGATGAATCCCCTCCTATCGCTCATTGACTCCATATGACTTGGGACTGTACCCAAAAACCACCGTTGTGTACGTTCTCATGAACGTGGTAAGGTGGAAATCAAAGTACAGTGGGAATCAGACTAGACTCTATGACGATCTCGGGTCGACAGACTAACTTGTACCAGTGTCACAAGAGAACTGCCATCTGACGTGCGGTATAATACCATCTGGGAGTTCTGGGCGAGTCCGTCCAGTGTAACCAGTGTCCACTAAGAACCCGTATATCATCTATGATTTCAAACACCAATGGATATGGGATCATCCATCGCCCATCTTCATGGGTCGAGAAGTTATACGCTAGTCTACTCTGGTATATCGATGCCCCGTCTCGATACGCCCATGACTAGGGACATTAAAGGATGTACTCACAGACTACCTTTGTCCCAGTAGTATGATCTGCACCATAATCCAAGTAGTCAAGTACACATCCTAAGGGCTTTACCAACATGTAACAGAGAGACAAACAGTGTACATGTTAAGATAAAGAGTAACCAGATAGCATACTATCATGTTGAGCAAGAAAGTCTTCCCTATATATGTCCAAGCATCCACTATAATGTACTTCTCATGTACAGTATTGGCCTCTAGGGCATACATATAACTAACAATTTCCCACTTGCACTAGGGCTATCATATAGCAGTGGTTGTAGTATCGCATAGTCAACCGTCTCATAAAACTCTCTCCTAGGAAAAGGCCTTTGTGAGTGGATCTGCCGTGTTGTCTTATGAGTCTACTCTCCTAACCTCGATCCCCTGGAGATCAACCATCTCCATGATCAGGTGATACTTCCTTAGAATATGTCTGGATCACTAATGGGAAAGGCGTTCCTAGGAATAATCCACAACTCCATTGTCACACAATGGTCGGAACGAAGTTCATCTCATGAACTAATATACACCCAGAATTCCTCTTTGGTAGCATCTTTGGTAGCGATGTATCCAGTCTTTATCGTTTAGTTTGCCACGGTATATAGCTTGGAACTCTTCCAACATACCGTCCCTCTACTGAGGGTAAAGACAATTCCTATGACTGACATTCAGTCTACCTAACCATCCTGGAATCTATCTAGTGATTCTCCTCAAGATCGATTGATACCATCTCACTACACCTAGTGAGAACCCTAACATCCACATAGATCTATCTCATAGATTCAAAACCCAGGATTTTGGAGGTATCACCTTGATCCTATACGGAGAATCAATGTGATAAGAGGAGATTGACCGAGTGTAGCATAGGAAACTCCTTTCCTCTCAAGAGTATGTCATCTCCGTACAATACGAGGAAGACCACATTACTCTCTACTATCATTTTGTATATACAAGGTTCATCTACAATTTTGATGAAATCAAACACTATGACTACCACATCAAAACAGATGTTCCAACTCTGCGATGCCTGGTTTAACCCATAACGCAACTTGCACAAGTTTCCGCTGCACCCACTGTCTACGAAGCCCGTGAAAGGTTCCTAGGCACCCTAAAGTGGTCTCACAAGGCATCGAACATGCCAAATTAAAATTTTTAGTGCCGAGAAACCCTAGACTACGGATCTTTAACTAGATGTTTAGGCGAAAAGGATAACTAGTTAACAGTTAACTACTAAGATACGGATATACAACCTTTGTAGATCCGGATTTCCACCTCCACGGCTCCGCAACGTCATGTCCTCGCTGTCCATCATGAATCCTCGACTCGATCATCGGCTTCATCGGGAAAGCAAGCGGAATAGCTCGTCGGCTTTGTGTCAAAGACGATCTACGTCGAGGTTGCACAAACTCAAGCTCCGACTTCACAAACTTGTGAAACTTGTGAAGTAAACACCCAAAACAACTTGGCAAGAGGTAGAGGGTGAAGAAATAGAAGGTGGGTTCACTTTAGATTTGGATTTAACTCACTAGATCTCAACTTGCCATTTTTGTAGCAAGCTTGAAGAAGAAGAAGAAGATGAGCTCAAGAAAAGATTATGATAAGTGTTATATTGTAAATAAAAATAAATCAAATACTTATCATAACTTGAACTAGGGTTAAGTGTAGAGAATTAACCATGGTCACTTTGATGGGTTAGGGTTAAGCATGAAGATAAGGATGGTTAGCAAAGTCAAAGCTTCATGAAGCTTCAATATAAAACAAACTTAGCCACCATTCTTATCATAACTTATTTCAAATAAATAAATAAATAAATAAATAAATAAATGAAAATGCAAAACCCTAATTATCATATTAACCATGGATTAATTTTATACACTTAACTAAATGATCAAGTATCATCAAACATGATACATCAAAGTGCACGAAAGTATATCACATATACAATGTGCAATCCAAGTGAGAAAAATCCGTTTAAAGTGAACCAATACTAGTTAATGCAAAGTAATATATCAAATATATAATTATACATTAAATCATTAAATCAACACTTGATTCAATGATCCGGTCATGTCGCACATAACCTACTAGTATTCAATGCATCGATTTATCGAATCAATGATTCGATAACTAGGTCATATCGAATATAACCAATCGAAACATATATCGCGAGAATGAAATGCGGTATCATGTACACGCATCATTCTCGGTCCTGCACATATCTCATATGCGCTCCTATTTCGTTTCGCTTGAGCCAGGAAACCTCTGTGTAGGACTCTAAAGACTCGTCAATACGCCGGTAGCAGATGATGATCATATCAAGCACCCACAAGCCGCAAGCGGTCTGCTAAACGTAACGGCCACCCGGGTATTGAGCGATCAGAAGATCGACGAGCTAGCCCGCTCACACTCCTGCGAATCCGACCAGTAACACTTACCATACAGTCAAGTCTCTTCGTCTGATACGTCGCATATCAAGTCTAGGGGTGGTATACGTCAGACCCCAATAACCCGATAAGTCGTGCCGATGTGAGGCTCGTAACGGGTCGAGAAACTACTGGTAACACTTACCAGCAAATCTCTGATCAGCCCTGGCCAGGGACTTCCCTGTTACGGCCAATCGAGCACAGCGCAACATCAACCCCCAATACCGGGAGAGACGAAACCCCTCCTATCGCTCATTGCCTCCATGTGATTCGGGACTGTACCCAAAGACCACCGTTTTGCACGCCCTCATGGACGTGGTAAGGTGGAGATCAAAGCACAGTGGGAATCACACAAGACTCTATGACGATCTCGGGTGTACAGACTAACCTGTACAAGTGTCACCTGAGAACTGCCATCTGACGTGAGGTATAATACCATCTGGGAGTTCTCGGCGAGTCCGTCCAGTGTACCCAGTTTCCACTGAGCACCTGTATACCATCTCTGATGTCAAACAACAATGGATATGGGATTATCCATCGCCCATCACATGGGTCGAGAAGCGTATACGCTAGTCTACTCTGGTATATCGATGCCCCGTCTCGAGATACCCACGACTAGGGACCTTGAAGGATGTACTTATGGACTACCATGTTCCCACTAGTATGATCTGCATCATAGCCCAGGTAGTCAAGTACAAATCCTAAGGGCTTTACCAACATGTAACTATAAGACAGTATAAAGAGACTAGTGTACATGTTAAGATAAATGGCAACCAGATAGCATACTATAATGTCGAGCAAGAAAGTCATCTCTATATATGTCCAAGCATCCAATATAATATACATCATCTGTACAATACTGGCCTCTAGGGCATACATACAACTAACAATCTCCCACTTGCACTAGGGCCAGCTGCTGTAGTATCTCATACCGAGCATCCCGAAGAGTCTCTCAAACTGTATCTGGGGAATGGCCTTCGTGAGTGGATCCGCCGTGTTGTTCTTCGTGTCAACTCTCCTGACCTCGATCTCCTGGCGATCAACTATCTCCCGGATCAGGTGATACCGCCTCAGAATATGCCTGGACCGCTGATGGGACCTGGGTTCCTTGGCCAAAGCCACCGCTCCATTGTTATCGCAATACAAAGGTATTGGATGCTCAATGGATGGAACCACTCCAAGTTCAGAAATGAACTTCTTGACCCAGACAGCTTCTTTAGCAGCATCGTTGGCAGCGATGTATTCAGCCTCCATCGTCGAGTCTGCCACGGTTTCCTGCTTGGAACTCTTCCAGCTAACCGCCCCTCCGTAAAGGGTAAAGACAAAGCCCGACTGCGACTTTGAGTCGTCCTTATCACTCTGGAAGCTCGAATCGGTAAAGGACTCCACTTGGAGTTCTCTGTTACCATACACCAAGAACATATCTCTAGTCCTTCGCAAGTACTTGAGAATGCTCTTCACAGCTGTCCAGTGACTCTCTCCAGGATCAGCTTGATACCTGCTCACTACACTTAGTGAGTATGCTACATCGGGTCTGATACATAGCATCGCATACATGATAGAGCCTACTGCCGAAGCATAGGGTATCCCTTGCATGCGAGCTCTCTCCAAATCAGTCTTGGGAGACATCTCTTTGGAGAGAGTGACTCCAGAGATCGTGGGCATGTTCCCACGCTTGGACTCTTCCATACTAAATCTCTTTAGTATGGTGTCAATGTACCTGGATTGGGACAATCCCAAAATCCGTTTGGATCTATCTCTATAGATCCTGATTCCCAATATGCAGGAGGCATCACCAAGATCTTTCATTGAGAATCTTTGTGATAAGAATAGCTTGACCGATTGCAGCATAGGAATATCATTTCCTATCAAGAGTATGTCGTCCACGTACAATACGAGGAAGACAACCTTACTCTCTGCCATTTTCCTGTAGATACAAGGTTCATCTGGATTTTTGACGAAATCAAACTCTTTGATAACGACGTCAAAGCAGATGTTCCAACTCCGCGATGCTTGCTTTAATCCATAAATGGATTTAAGCAGCTTGCACACCTTCCCGCTGCTCCCACTGTCTATGAAACCCTCTGGCTGAGTCATGTACACGCACTCTTCTAAATCACCATTTAGAAAGGCGGTCTTAACATCCATTTGCCAGATTTCGTAGTCATGAAAGGCAGCAATGGCAAGCATGATTCGGATGGATTTAAGCATAGCCACTGGAGAAAAAGTCTCGTCATAGTCCACACCTGGTCTTTGACGAAAACCCTTTGCTACAAGTCTAGCTTTGAAAGTCTCCACTTTCCCATCTACACCAAGTTTCTTCTTAAAGATCCACTTGCTCCCAATGGGTTTTACCCCTTCAGGAGCAACTTCCAAAGTCCATACTTTGTTGGTGTACATGGATTCCATCTCGGACCGCATAGCATCCAGCCATTTCACTGAGTCCCTACTCGTGATGGCCTGCTCGAAGCTAGTTGGGTCATCATCCTCCATGATGCAATCCTCACTACCACCATCAATGAGAAAACCATAGTATCTCTCAGGTGGACGAGAAACCCTACTAGATCGGCGGAGAGGCTGGGGTTCGTTGAGTTCTACTGAATCCTCTGGTTCCACCAAGTCTTCTGTTACAGTTTGTGTTGCTGGAACTTCTTCCAGTTCTACCTCAATGCCACTAATCTGTTTCATAAGAAAACATTTTTCTAGGAAAGTGGCATGTCGAGAAACAAACACCTTTTGTTCCTCGGGGTGGTAGAAGATATACCCTTGTGAATTTTTGGGATATCCTACAAACTTACATAAGACAGATCTTGCCTCGAGTTTGTCCGGAATTTGTCTTTTGACATAGGCTGGACAACCCCATATCTTAACATACTTAAGAGATGGTCTCTTCCCTCTCCATATCTCATATGGAGTGGTAGGCACTGATTTGGTAGGAACCATATTCAATAGGTGTATGGCTGTCTCAAGCGCATACCCCCAGAAGGAAATAGGTAACTCAGCTGTGCTCATCATTGAACGCACCATATCTAATAGGGTGCGATTCCTTCGTTCCGATACACCGTTGTGCTGTGGTGTATAAGGTGGAGTAAGCTGAGAGAGAATCCCATTCTCTTTTAGATAATCTTGGAACTCATTGCTTAAGTATTCTCCTCCTCGATCAGATCGAAGGATCTTAATACTTTTGCCCGTTTGGTTCTCTACTTCGTGCTTATATTCTCTGAATTTCTCAAAAGCTTCAGACTTGTGTTTCAACAGGAACACATGCCCGTATCTAGAGAGATCGTCAGTGAATGTAATGAAGTAGGAAGAACCATCCCTGGCATGTGTAGACATAGGACCGCATACATCACTATGTATCAGTCCTAAGAGTTCATTAACTCTTTCTCCGTGTCCACTAAACGGAGTTTTGGTCATTTTTCCTTTGAGACATGAATGGCAAGTATCATAAGATGATAATTCGAACGGATTCAAATAACCATCCTTATGTAACTTAGCCAGTCGTGTCGCATTGATATGACCAAGTCTACAATGCCACAAGAAGGATTCGTTCATTTCTGAATTTTTCCTCTTGTGTGTGTTTTGTATATTGAGGACTGTATTTTGATTTAGAATGAACATGCCATTATGTAGCGAGCCTGATGCAATCAACTTTTGATCTAGGAATATGTTCATAACATTATCCTTTACTACAAAATTATATCCATCTTTACTTAATAAAGAAACTGATATAATGTTGCACATCATGTTCGGTATATAATAGCACTCATTCAGAATTAATGTATCACCACTTGGTAAAACTAGGTGATATTCGCCAACTGCTTTGGCTGCAACACTTGCACCGTTCCCTACTTGAACGGAATGATCACCTTTCCCCAGTTCTCTACCTTTTCGCAGCCCATGTAACATCTTACATATGTGGGATCCTGATCCGGTATCTAATACCCAGGACGTAGGGTGAACTGAGAAACAGTTCTCAATGACAAACATACCCGAAGATGATGCATCAACATGCATGTTCTCCGTTTGGGCGGTGTGAGAATCCAGATATTCTCCAGTTTCCTGTTCATTCTTATAACACTTATAAGATAGAACGGGTTCAACGTTCCCCTGCACAGTATAACATGCGGGTTCGGTCAATACATCCATTTTATTATCTTTATTAAGGCATGAAATGGTCGCTACCTGGAGAGAGAGAGAAGAAAACACTTTAGCGTAAGCTCGTGCAAGATCAGATTGGTTATTATCTTATCTAATCAGGATGGCTCCCACTGCTTTTTATCAAATCTTCCTCCAAACCCTAAAAGGAAAGACTAGCCGGGATTAATTACACACTACAAGTTCGCCAATCTTTCAGCCAGGCCAGTGTCGGTACTTTGAGGGAGGTCCCCCGTGCTTTCGCACGAACCTAATTACTGTAAACCTCGTTTTCCCAGAGGCGTAACCTCGTTAACACCTTTCTAGACACCTACTTGATCAGCTAATTGCAATGTGTAAAACTCTCCCAGGAGTAACTCTTACTCGCAGCGGGTATCGGGATCCAACTATCTCATAGAAGGTATGCAATCTCATTGCAAATTTCAACACTTGAAACTCCCGATAATATTTTGCCCCTAGTGTTCTATGACCTTGACGAATGCCAAACAACCCATAGTCCACTAGTCAAGTTCAACCCGTACATTTCTTGATTGAATTAAACCCACCCGCACGACCCTTGACGAATGCCAAACAACGCCGTACGAATACCCTAATCCAATCTGCATCATATGCATAAGCAGATAAATACTAGTTAGCTACCGTACACTACGCCTTGACGAATGCCAAACTACCGTAGCACGAATACTAATTAGTACTTATCTGAAATGACGGAGGGCTACGCAGGTTTTCATAAAACCATGAGCGTAATGAACTTGATATCGTTGTAGAATCAAATGAAGTTTTGAAATGGAGTGATTTTGAGGCTTTTCTAGTTTTGCTAAAGGAGTCACTCCCGGCGAAGGGATCTCGGTCCTTTTCTCGTCGAATGAGGTGCAGGATATATCATATATATCACTGTGCAAAGCAAAAACTCTTAAAAGCAATCAAAACCAAACCGAGTGTGTAGCATCTGCCAGTTATTGCTAAAGGAGTCACTCCCGGTGAAGGGATCTCGGTCCTTTCCTCATCGAATAAGGTGCAGGGTATATCATATATACCGCTATGCAAAGCAAGAACTGTAGCTACCTGTTTTATTTTAAAATCTGATTCTACAACATCATAGGTTTCTTTTCTTTCATTAATCACATTAATGAAGTCCCATCATTTAAATACCTAAACATCACAGATAGATATGACGTACACTTATGCCATCCGCATTCGCCTCGATGTCCCCTCGTGCACCGTTAGGTTAGGTAACTAACGACAGAGCAGGGCAGGGCTAGCGCGGGTGTAAAACATAAGTAACGTCTATATAATATATCATATATACTATATACTATATCCATCACAGAATCACATCACAGATATCACAGCAGAATAAACATATGAAATATTGGATATACTAGCACGTCCGTGTTTTCAATACGAGCCAGTATAAAACACGGATTCCACGGTCGTGATGAATAGCCAATCCCACACCCCTAGACCCCTACGAGAGCGGCAAGCAACCCTGCCAATTCTAGGGTTAGGAGACCCGGACTCGACTCCTCGAGTTGGTCTCCCACTGGACCCCAGAACCCGGTTACTTGTGCTCCCCTCCTTGGGTCTATCCTAATGCGGAAAAGTAAATAATATACAAAGGGTGACAGCTTCCGCTACCTGGAAGTGCCCCAAATAAAAGAATATTACATACAAGTTTTTACATGAATGAAAATGAAAAGCACTCATCTCACATAAAAACCCCCGGCTATTCGAACACGACGATCCAATATAACATATCCAGCAACACATAACATCACATGTCATCAACGTAAGTAAGTATGCATACCCCAATTGTCGTTGACGTATAGCAACGAAACCGGCGATATGAACATACTACACTTACGGTCACAGAAAAGAAAGTGTAGAACTACAACAATTGGAATCCGCAACTACTTTAGACATCGCATGCCTAACAGATATAAATCCCGCATTTTAGTCTCATTATTGAAAACTCTTTTCAATATCATATGGGACTAAACTGCTAGATTTATAACATTCATCCAGTTATCTCATAACTGTTTGTGAATTCCAATTATTGTATCCAATTCCGGATAAATAGAATATATCAAATTTTCCGATCGAACATTCGAACACCCAAGTTTTCCCGACACCGATCAACACATGAAATAGGCTCAAAAACATTCACTTCATGCCTCAGTACCAACGGTCCAGCCGTAGAAGGGTCAAGCCAACGCCTCACATGTGGCACGCCGTACTGCCCCAAACCCGAAGGTTCAAAGGGCAGTTCAAGACGGTCACATAATCGAGTTAAGGTTTGTGTCTTCTAGAGGGACCATTGCGTTACTTGCACTACTCAGAACGTCTTTTAACCACAGAAAAATCCAACACTTGGAATTATTCCGGCAGGGGAAAACCTGGGTATTTGTATACGGTCGAACTCTTTAACATATTCTACAGTTATCTGGAAAAACACTTAGACAAAGTTTGATATTCCGATCGAATTCATCGATTCCCAATATAACTCCAGAGCACTCAACCCTTAAATTAATTTAAAAATACCCAGAAAACTCACCAGAATTTATCAGGTATTACTGTGCAAAAATAATGGGATGATGTCACCATGTGGCCGCGGAAGGGCGGCAGAAGGCATGCTTCTGCCGCGCTTCCGCGGCAGAATGAACAGTTCAGGGAATCGTTTTACACAGTAATGCTTAGAATTCTATGCTGAATTTTTTAGACATTTTTAATATCAAAAATTCCCAGATTTATGAAAAAGTCCAGAGAGCTCTAAAGTATTTGGGTTTCGTGTTCGTTCGGACTTCAAACTGCGTCGGGACTTCGCCTAAAGCTCTAGCTAGGCTCTGATACCAGTGAAAGGTTCCTAGGCACCCTATAGTGGTCCCACAAGGCATCGAACATGCCAAATTAAAATTTTTAGTGCCGAGAAACCCTAGACTACGGATCTTTAACTAGATGTTTAGGCGAAAAGGATAACTAGTTAACAGTTAACTACTAAGATACGGATATACAACCTTTGTAGATCCGGATTTCCACCTCCATGGCTCCGCAACGTCATGTCCTCGCTGTCCATCATGAATCCTCGACTCGATCATCGGCTTCATCGGGAAAGCAAGCGGAATAGCTCGTCGGCTTTGTGTCAAAGACGATCTACGTCGAGGTTGCACAAACTCAAGCTCCGACTTCACAAACTTGTGAAACTTGTGAAGTAAACACCCAAAACAACTTGGCAAGAGGTAGAGGGTGAAGAAATAGAAGGTGGGTTCACTTTAGATTTGGATTTAACTCACTAGATCTCAACTTGCCATTTTTGTAGCAAGCTTGAAGAAGAAGAAGAAGATGAGCTCAAGAAAAGATTATGATAAGTGTTATATTGTAAATAAAAATAAATCAAATACTTATCATAACTTGAACTAGGGTTAAGTGTAGAGAATTAACCATGGTCACTTTGATGGGTTAGGGTTAAGCATGAAGATAAGGATGGTTAGCAAAGTCAAAGCTTCATGAAGCTTCAATATAAAACAAACTTAGCCACCATTCTTATCATAACTTATTTCAAATAAATAAATAAATAAATAAATGAAAATGCAAAACCCTAATTATCATATTAACCATGGATTAATTTTATACACTTAACTAAATGATCAAGTATCATCAAACATGATACATCAAAGTGCACGAAAGTATATCACATATACAATGTGCAATCCAAGTGAGAAAAATCCGTTTAAAGTGAACCAATACTAGTTAATGCAAAGTAATATATCAAATATATAATTATACATTAAATCATTAAATCAACACTTGATTCAATGATCCGGTCATGTCGCACATAACCTACTAGTATTCAATGCATCGATTTATCGAATCAATGATTCGATAATTAGGTCATATCGAATATAACCAATCGAAACATATATCGCGAGAATGAAATACGGTATCATATACACGCATCATTCTCGGTCCTGCACATATCTCATATGCGCTCCTATTTCGTTTCGCTTGAGCCAGGAAACCTCTGTGTAGGACTCTAAAGACTCGTCAATACGCCGGTAGCAGATGATGATCATATCAAGCACCCACAAGCCGCAAGCGGTCTGCTAAACGTAACGGCCACCCGGGTATTGAGCGATCAGAAGATCGACGAGCTAGCCCGCTCACACTCCTGCGAATCCGACCAGTAACACTTACCATACAGTCAAGTCTCTTCGTCTGATACGTCGCATATCAAGTCTAGGGGTGGTATACGTCAGACCCCAATAACCCGATAAGTCGTGCCGATGTGAGGCTCGTAACGGGTCGAGAAACTACTGGTAACACTTACCAGCAAATCTCTGATCAGCCCTGGCCAGGGACTTCCCTGTTACGGCCAATCGAGCACAGCGCAACATCAACCCCCAATACCGGGAGAGACGAAACCCCTCCTATCGCTCATTGCCTCCATGTGATTCGGGACTGTACCCAAAGACCACCGTTTTGCACGCCCTCATGGACGTGGTAAGGTGGAGATCAAAGCACAGTGGGAATCACACAAGACTCTATGACGATCTCGGGTCTACAGACTAACCTGTACAAGTGTCACCTGAGAACTGCCATCTGACGTGAGGTATAATACCATCTGGGAGTTCTCGGCGAGTCCGTCCAGTGTACCCAGTTTCCACTGAGCACCCGTATACCATCTCTGATGTCAAACACCAATGGATATGGGATCATCCATCGCCCATCACATGGGTCGAGAAGCGTATACGCTAGTCTACTCTGGTATATCGATGCCCCGTCTCGAGATACCCACGACTAGGGACCTTGAAGGATGTACTTATGGACTACCATGTTCCCACTAGTATGATCTGCATCATAGCCCAGGTAGTCAAGTACAAATCCTAAGGGCTTTACCAACATGTAACTATAAGACAGTATAAAGAGACTAGTGTACATGTTAAGATAAATGGCAACCAGATAGCATACTATCATGTCGAGCAAGAAAGTCATCTCTATATATGTCCAAGCATCCAATATAATATACATCATCTGTACAATACTGGCCTCTAGGGCATACATACAACTAACAGCCCTCTGGCAGTGTACTTATAAACGCTTCTCTTCTAAATCAGTATTTAGAAAAGCAGTCATGACACCCAACCGCCAGATATCATATTCATTGTATGTAGCAATGGCAAGTAGGATCTGCATGGACTTAAGCATAGCTACCGGAAAAAAGGTTTCATCATAAACCACACTTGGTCGATGACGAGAACCTTTTACAATAAGTCTAGCTTTGAAAGTATCAACTTTTCCATGTACACCAAGTAATCTTCTGAAGATATACTTGCTCTTGATAGGGATTTAACCCTTCAGATAAAGCAACTAAATTCCATAGTTTGTTGGTGTATATGGATTCATCTCAGATCGCTTTGCATCTAGCCATTCTTACAGAGTCACCACTCCTGATGGCCGGCTCGAAACTAGTTGGGTCATCATCTCATGATGCAATCCTCTCTCCACTGTCATTAAGAAAACAGAAGTATCTCTCAGGCGGATGAGGAACCCTACCAGATCGGCGGAGAGGCTGAGGTTCGTCGGGAACTATTGAATCCTCCGGTTCTACCAAATCGTTAGCTGGATTCAAGGAATGCTAACAGCAAGTAGTACAGTTAGAAAGGGCTGGAGATCTATCGATTAACTGATTTCCTAACTGCTACCGAATGCCGTAGTTTGTATAGATGGAACGCCTTCCAGTTCTACATCATGACCACAAATTTCTTTCAAAAATAAATTCCTTATCTAAAAAGTTGGCATGGAGAGAAATAAAACACTTTTTGTTCCTCAGTGCGGTAGAAGATATTCCCTTGCGAATGTTTGGGATATCCAATAAACTTCCACAGAACTGACCTTGCCTCGAGCTTGTCCGGATTTTGCTTTTGACATAGGCCGGGTAACCCCAAATCTTAACTCACTTAAGACATAGGCTCTTTCCATACCATATCACATATGGAGTGGTAGGCACCTGATTTGTTTGGAACCCAATTCAATAGATATGCAGCTTCATCAACTACATAACCCCAAAAGGAAATAGGCAACTCAGTAGTACTCATCATAGAGCGCACCATATCTAATAGGGTGCGATTGCTTCGCCTCGATACACCATTGTGCTGTGGTGTATACGGAGGAGTAATGCTGAGAGAGAATCTCATTCTCCATTTGAATAGCCCAGGAATTCCGCACTCAAGTATTCTCCTCTCCGATCACATCAAAGGACATAATACTTATACCCGTTTTGGTTTTCTACTTCTAAATTATATTCTTTGAATTTCTCAAAAGCTTCAGACTTGTGTTTCAATAGGAACATATGTCCGAATCTTGAGAGATCATCAGTGAATGTAATGAAGTACAAAGAACCAGTCCTGGCATATGTAGACAGGGGATCTACATACATCATAATGTATCAATCTCAAGAGTTCATTAACTCTTTCTCTGTTTCCATTAAACGGAGCTATGGTCATTTTGTCTTTGTGAAATGACTGACAAGTTTCACAAGATATAAATTCAAACTGATTTTAATATGAATCTTAATGTAACTTAGCTAGATGGGTCGCATTGATATGAACTAGTCTACAATGCCTCAAGAAGGATTCGTTCATTTCTGAACTCTTCCTCTTGTGTGTGTTTTGCACATTAAGAAATGTGGTTTGATTTAGAACGTATATGCTTTTAGATAACATGCCTGAACCGATCAACTTTTTATATAGGAAATGTTCAAAACATTATCAAACAATACAAAATTATATCCTTCTTTACTAAATAATGAGACTGATATAATGTTGTATATCAGGTTCGGTATCTAATAACATTCGTTTAGAAACAAATTATTTGTTAATACAGGATGATAATTGCCAACATCTTGGCTGCAACAATTGCACTGTTTCTAACTCTTAAAACTTTATCACCCATTCTCAGTTCTCTACATATCTGTAGTCCATATAACAGATTACATATATGGGGTCCTGATCCGGTATCTCATACACAGGACGTAGAGGATACTGAGAAAAAGTTCTCGGTAATGAACACACCCGAATAAGATGCATCATCATGCACTTTCTTTGTTGGGTGGCACGGGAATCCTGGTAATCCCTTATTTCCTGCTCAGTCTTATAACAATTATAAGTTGGAGCGGGACCAACGTTCCCCAGCTCCGTATAACAAGCGGGTTCAGTCAGTACATCCATAATATTACCTTGATTAAGACGTGACATGGTCGCTATCTGGAGAGAGAGAGAAGAAAACACTATAGCTTATGCTCTTCCAAGATCAGATTGCTTATTATTTTATCTAATCAGGATGGCTTCGACTATTTTTATCAAATCTTCCTTCAAACCCTAAAATGAAAAACTAGCCGGGATTAATTACACCATACAATTTCGCCAATCTTTCAGCCAGGCCAGTGTTGGTACTTTGAGGGAGGTTCCCCGTAGTTTCGCACGGACCTAATTAAAATAAACCTCGTTTTTCCAGAGGCATAACGCTGTAAACACCTTTCTAGACACCTACTTGATCGGCTAATTGTAAAGTGCAAGACTCTCCCAAGAGCAACTTTTAATCGCAGTAGGTATCGGGATCCAACAATCTCATAGAAGGTATGCAATCTCAATGCAAATTTCAATACTTGAAATTCCCGATAATATTTTGTCCCTAGCGTCCTATGACCTTGACGGAGGTCAACAAATCATAGGCTGCTAGTCAAATTCAACCCGACATTTCTTGATTGAATTAAACCCACCCGCACGACTCTTGACGGAGGTCAACAAGGTCGTACGGCTGCCCTAATCCAATATGCATCATATGCATAAGCAGATAAATACTAGTCAGCTACCGCACACTACACCTTGACGGAGGTCAATAAACGTAGCACGAATACTATGTAGGACTTATCTGAAATGACGGAGGGCTACGACAGGTTTTTGTGAAAACCTTTTGCGTAATGAACATGATATCGTTGTAGAATTGAGTGATTTTAAAAAGGAGTGTTTTTGAGGCTTTTACTAGTTTTGCTAAAGAGGTCACTCCCGGTGAAGGGATCTCGGCTCTTTCCATATCGAATAAGATTCATGATATTTCAGAAATACCGCTATGCAAATCAAGAACTATAGAAGCAATCAAAAAACAAAACCGAGTGTTTGTAGCATCTGCTAGTTTCGCTAAAGAGATCACTCCCGGTGAAGGGATCTCGGCTCTTTCCTTAACGAATAATGTGCTGGATATTCTACAAGGAATACCGCTATGCAAAGCAAAAACTAGAGCTACAATTTTTGAAAATTTGATTCTACAATATCTTTTAGGTTTCTTTCCTTTTATTAATCACATTAATGAAGTCCCATCATTTTAAGTAACCTAGACATCAACGATAAATACAACGTAAGCTTATGCTATCAGTATTCGCCTCGATGTCCCATCATGCACCGTTAGGTTAGGTAACTAACGGCAGAGGTGGGCAGGGCTAGCGCGGGTGTAAAACATAAGCAATGTCTATATAATATATCATATATACTATATACAGTATCTATCTCAACATATTAAATGATCACATCACATATATCGCAGCAGAAAACAACATATGAAATATTGGATATACTAGAATTTTCGGGTTTTATATTAAGCCTATATAAAACACGGATTCCACGGTCGTGATGAATAGCCAAACCCATATCCCTAGAGCCTTATGAGAGCGGCAAGCAACCCTACCAATTCCAGAGTTAGGAGACCCGGACTCGACGCCTCGAGATGGTCTCCCACTGGACTCTAGAACCCAGTTGCTTGAGCTCCCCTCCTTGGGTCTATCCTAACGCGGAAAAGTAAATAATATATATCAACGGTGACATCTTCCTCAACCCGGAAGTGCCCCAATAAAAGAATATTACATACAAGTTTTTACATTAATGAAAATGATAAACTCTCATCTCACATAAAAACCCCCGGCTATTCAAACACGATGATCCAGTATAACATATCCAGCAACATATAATATCACATGTCATCAACTTAAGTAAATATGGGTATCCCAATTGTCGTTGGCGTTTAGCAACGAAACCGGCGATACACCACATATTACACTTACGGTCGCAGAAAAAAAAGTGAAAAACTACAACAATTGGAATCCGCACTGCCCTTAGGCATAATAAATCCGGAATATCACATATTCTGTATTGCATGCCTAACAATGCAAATTTTACATTTAGGTCTCAATCATGAAAACACTTTTCAAAGGAAGTCGGGTAATTCAACAAGATTCCCGATTCCGTCCGAGGCCGAAATGTTAAACTTGCATGCAACTAGATAGATTCCAATTATTGTATCCCATCACATGATATCCAGACGACGTAAAACTTTTCGATCGATTCATCAAATTCCTACAATTTCCTGACAGCTCAACACTTGAGCACAGTTTTAATAATGCCTGGAACATGCCATAGTACCTATGGATTAACCGTAGAAGGGAAAATCCAAGCCTCACTAATGGCACCAGAGAACCGCCACAAACCCTAAGGTTCAAAGCGGTTTCGTGGTCATTATGTCGAGTTAGGGTTTCATTCTTCTAGAGGGTCCACAGAATTACTTGCATGTCTTTCCGAATACGTTAAATTTGGAAAAATGGGTTTTTGACATTCGATCGAACTTTTTAACTTCACCTAGATAATATGTGAAAACCTAAATCCAATGTTAAACTACGAATTCGAAATACTCCGAATTGTTTATAGTGTAAGATTACATCTCATGCAAAATTAGCAAAAACAAACATCACCTGAAACACCAAAACCAAGTCTCTGAAACACCCTGCAAATTTCAAGAAAAACCAAAAAAATTTAGCCGGCCACCGTACCCATGATCTCGGACAAAATCCGAGCTTACCCCTTGAAATTTGCATGGTGTTCATGTTGCATCCCATACAACACTCTACTCTTGTTTAAAACATTTTTTGAGGTCATTTAAAAATCGACAGAACTTAGTATTCGGTGTTTCAATTTTCGGAGTTGTTTCGGTTTCGTAATCTAACAAACACCGACTAATACTCTAACCCGGCTCTGATAACACTGATTGGATTCCTTAGCACCCTACTGGCTTTTCACAGCAACTACCATGCCAAATTCGAAAATTCTAAGATGCTAGTGAACCCTAAGCTAGGATCAAGATAGAGTAAATAGACGAAATGAACATGTAATCTACTAGTACACTAAGTGAATGAGGAATACAACCATTGTAGACAGGTCCATCACTTCTAAAGCACCGTGTAGCAGTCCCTTCGCTGCGAGTATCGTTCTCCCAAACTCTAGTATGGGTTCTCCCTGATAAATGAACAAGCTTGCTCGAAGTCTTCGAGGCCGAAGATGATCTACGTCAAGAAGACTCAAGTTCATGCTACCTCTTCACTAATTGTTAAATTAGTGAAGCAAACACCCTAAACTAAATGGCAAGTAGTAGAGGATGATGAAGTAGGAAGTGGGCTCTATTTAGATTTATTTTTCTCACAATATTTTCTCACCTTGAGGAAAGCTTGTGAGCTTTTCTCATGAGGAAGAAGAAGCTCAAGTGAAGAAGATGAGAGAGTGAACTCATGAGGTGAGAATGTGAACCATGGGTGAGTTAGTGTCATACACTAACCGATGTAGAGAATAAACTATGGCTAGTTAATAATAGTTTGGTTAATAAATATCTACAGATAAAACAAACTTATTGGACTTGGTCAATGGTTCCATAAGCTTCTATAAGCTTCAACTATGAGACTTAATCCCACTAATTTTGATTAACTTAGTTAAATATAAACCCATCACATTATTAAGCATGGTGCAAGTCTCATACACCCATGTCACAAGTGGCATCCAGTATGACACAAAAGTTGTACATTAATATATCACGCATATACACTAATGCACACAAGTGAGAAAAGAAATCATAAGTGAGCTAATATTAGCTAATGTAATCTAGTATATCTAATATACAATTATGCATTAAATTATTAAATCAACACTTGATTTAATAATCCGGCTACATCACATATAACTGACTAATATCAAATTCAACAACTTATCAAATAAACACTTGATCCGACAATCTGGCTATATCTCATATGACCGACTGATGTCACAAATCGCGAGAATAGAATGCGGTATCACATACGCGCATCAATCTCGGTCCCACACATATCACATATGTGCTCCTACTCCGTTTCGCATGAACCAGGAAACCTCTATGTAGGACTCTTACGACTCGTCAATACGCCGACAGTAGGTGATGATCATATCAAACACCGACAAGCTGCAAGCGTTCTACTAAACGTAACGGCCACCCGTGTATTGAGCGATCAGAAGACCAAAAAGCAAGCCTGCTCATACTCCTGTGAATTCAATCAGTGACACTACCGTACAGTCCGGTCTCTTCGTCTGATATGTCGCATATCTCGTCTAGGGGTGGTAAACGTCAGACCCCAGTACCTCGATAAGTCGTGCCAATATGAGGCTCATAACGGGTCGAGAAACTACTGGTAACACTTACCAGTAAATCTCTGAATCAGCCCTGGCCAAGGACTTCCTGTTATAGCCAATCGAGCACAGCGCAATATTAACCCCCAATACCGGGAGAGACAAATCCCCTCCTATCGCTCATTGCCTCCATGTGACTCGGGACTGTACCCAAAATTCACCGTTTTGCACGTTCTCAGGAACGTAGTAAGGTCGAAATAAAAGCACAGTAGGAATAACACAAGACACTATGATGATCTCGGTTCGACAGACTAACCTGTACCAGTGTCACCAGAGAACTGCTATCTGACGTGAGGTATAATACCATCTGGAAGTTCTCCGCGAGTCCGTCCAGTGTACCCAGTCTCTACTGAGCACCCATATATCATCTCTGATGTCAAACACCAATGGATATGGGATCATCCATTGCCCATCTTCATGGGTCGAGAAGCTATACGCTAGTCTACTCTGGTATATCGATGCCCCGTCTCGATACACCCATGACTAGGGATATTAAAGGATGTACTGACAGACTACCATTGTCCCACTAGTATGATCTGCATCATAATCCATGTAGTCAAGCACACATCCTAAGGGCTTTACTAACATGTAACAGAGAGACAATCAGTTTACACGTTAAGATAAAGAGTAACCATATAGCATACTATCATATCGAGCAAGAAAGTCCTCCCTATATATGTCCAAGCATCCACTACAATATACATCTCATGTACAGTAAGTGCCTCTAGGACATATATATATATATATATATATATATATATATATATTATATGACCAATGGCATGTTTTTCTATTTTATGGAAATAGAAAAATGATGTGTAAAAGTGGAGATATTTTGGGTATAGTTCAAGGCATGGTGTTTTTATTTGTTTACTCATTTTCATTGCACTATTGAAGCATGGTGCATTTTTTTATTGATTTATTCATTCATGCTTCAATAATGTGTGAAGAGATGAGTAGCGATTCATTCTTACTTCACTTGGTTCTTGAGTTCATGCCTTAGCCTTTTCTTGAGCTCTTGCTCTCTTGATCTTTACACTTTCTTCATCTCACCTCCAAGATCAAAACCCTCATATGTGATGTGAATTATTGAGCTTGTGAGATCTCTAGTGAACTTCCAAAACCCCTACTTCACCATCCTACACTTGACTAGCACTCAAGTGTAGTGTGTTGCCATCACCAAATAGTTTAGTGAAGAGATAGCTTTAACTAGTGAGCTTCGGGTGGATTAACTTCGGCACGAAGGTCATCGGAGCAAGCCCGATCTAACTTGAAGTGGAGCCTAGTAGAGCCGTGTGGACTACTACACGGAGCTAGAGAAGAGAAGGACTCGATCTATAGTTTATAACATCTTTTCGTTTCTACTAAATGTCGTAAATGATGATATTCCTTCTCTTTGTTTTTCGTGATATCAAACCTAAAAACTTAATAATCTTGTAAACGATCTAGGTTAGTGTTTGTTAGCACCCTAAAAAATTTAAAAATGGCATTCTTGATTCTTGTAAAACCCAGTGGGGTGCTATTGTAAACTTTCACAACTAGGTACTCGAGTTACCTCGGATATGAGGTTGGTGCTCGATACAAAGAATCTCAGGTGGATCATCTTCGATAGGGGGAGACCGGAGATCAAACTTGATCAAGGAAGCTTCGAGGAGCTTGGGATAAAGGAAAAAGACCGAAGGACACGGATAATTCGATATAAATTTCTAAATTCCTTTGTTAATTGCTAGATTACGGTTAATGGTCGATCCGTAGATATGGGTTCCGTTAGCGCCGGATTAGAAAAAAAATTTCCCGCATTTGGCCACGGTTTGATGGCCGGGCGTTGCCGCAACTTGGTCATATCAATGCGACAAGACTAGTGAAGTTGCATAAAAATGGATATTTGAATCCATTCGATTTCACATCTTATGAAACTTGTGAATCATGTCTCAAAGGCAAGATGACCAAAAATCCGTTTACGGGATACGGAGAAAGAGCTACTGAACTCTTGGGACTGATACATAGTGATGTATGTGGTCCTATGTCTACACATGAATGGTTCCTCATAATTCATTACAATCAACGATTATCTCTCAAGATTCGGACATTTGTTCCTGTTGAAACACAAATCTAAAGCTTTTGAGAAATTTAAGGAATATAAGAACGAAGTAGAGAACCAGACGGGTAAAAGTAGTAAAATCCTACGATCTGATCGGGGAGAAGAATACTTGAGCATGGAATTCTATGACTATTGATTGATCTCAAAAACTATCTATTACCGCAATCAAGAACGGCGTCGCTTTGCAGCTAGCCGGTGCTAGCCGGTGAGTACGGGTCGGTCCACAAGGATGTTGTGAATCTCCTAATCGCTCTTACGAGTTAATTCCAAACGGTGTGAATGGATTAATTAAATCTAAAAACTAAATTAATCTAGGGCAATTGAATTAAAGATCTAACTATCTAACTAGGGCAAGGAATTAAATTTAATCTAGGGCAGAGAATGAAAAATTAACTAGTGCAAGAATTGAAATCTAAACTAGGGCAATTAAATAAATCTACTTACTTTACAGATGGCTCTCTCCAAACATTTACACAGGGTTGTCAGATCTGAATAGATGATATGAAAAGAGGCATCAATACTCTCTAAAAGATTTCTAAATTTTATTCATAAAAAGAGGCATGAGGGAGGCATAGCCTTTACAATGATTTAGAGTTCCTATTTATAGAGGATAGGAAACCCTAGGTTACAATTGATTCGTACGTCTACATTTACCAAAATATCCTTAGGAAGTCCTAGTCAAAGTAGACTCCAATTTTTGGTAAAATTTTATGTCTCTGTCTCTTTAAAAGGAAGTATTGGGCCTTGAAATTTCCTTTGTTGGCTCTTCTATCTTTGGGCTTCCTTATTATTTGGTTCTTTTATTAAAATAGCTTCTATGTATCTTCCAGATCTCCAGTGAATAATTGCGGTGGACTTTTAACCGTTCACTTTGTAATCTTGGACCTTACATTGCCTTGTACTTTGTGAATTTTATCTTTGATGTAGGCTTGATCAAGAGTCTTCTGTTTGTTGGTCAAAGTCCACTTTTGCATCGGCTTTTCATCGTTTTCACTGTATTCTGTCCAAGAACCTGTAACCTGTAATTTGTGGCAGACATGGGTCAAAAGTACATGTTTTAGTGTAAAATGCATAAGAATTGGGACTGTAATAATGCAATAATATGATATGAACAAATACCCCCAAACTTATCTTTTGCTCGTCCTCGAGCAAACTTATTTTATTCTCTACAAAAAACCTAACCGCACTTTCGCAGGGAAACGCGATTGCACTAAGCACGTGCAACAAGCCGTTAAAACTCTAGGTGTCCGTAGTAGGAGGAGTGTTGTCTCCTAAGGGTTTTCAGCGGATACTACCCACAAAAACCTATCAATTTGGCTTTTCGATTTTAATTCTCCAATTAGGTTTTCTAACAAGGAATTCTATTATCGTCGACTCGTAAATTATCCACACATATTCTTCATACTTCCTCATCATTTAACTTAAGATTATATATGTTCTATAGACTTATTTAGCTTTCGGCATCTCTTAAGTTTTCCTTCTAGGGTTCCATCTCCACTTAGGAATTTTTATCAACTCTATTAAAGATACAAGTTCTATTCTTCATTCCTCTCTCTTATCTAAACCCCAATCACATATCCCCACGTGTGTGTATAAATCACCCCTACACTTGGAAATTCAAATCAAGCAATCGTATTCTTGTCCGTTGTCCAAAGCACTTACTAATTGGTGAATTTTTAAATGAATTTTGCTTACACATCCTTCATGCGATAGTTAATACTTCTTGAGGTACCAACGACCGATTACAAAATGCGTTTGCACTTTAAAGCGTAATTCTTAGTCTTGCGACACCTAAGGCTTTAGCAGTGACTTCCAAACCAGTTGGTCTAAGGCACTAGGTGGTGAAGCACCCTTGCTAAATATTTTTTTATTTTTGCAGCCTTAACTAATCACAAAAACCATTGTTTATTTTTTTTCTCTTTTCACTTGTATTTTTATTTTTTTTTATTTTTCTTCATACTAAGGACTTTAGACAAGAGCATTTCAAGGTCTCCTCTACTATTCCAAGTTTCAAGGTGCGTGTTTGTGCAAATTGTAGGGTATACATTTTCAGAATCTAGACTTAAGCTAGGAACTATTTTTCAAATTTATACTCTAATAAGAACATCAATACTTTTTCTTTGTTTCGACTTAGCCCAAGAAGTGAACCCAAAATTTGCCTATTTCTAAATAAACTACAAAGACATATACTTTCTACCGTTAAAGTTTAAGAAAGGTTATTTTTAGGATTTTTAATTTACTAAGTCTATGATCTAGTTGTTCCTAGCTAGTTAACATATTTGTCAAACTCAAGTCAAATACGGCCAAAATTGAATACATTAATTTTTATAATTTTTGAAAATTTTCAATTTTTATGGGTTTTAAAATAAGTATGCAAATGCAAAAATATACATATGAATGCGAAGGAAGAAGACGTACCGAGCATACCCCCAAACTCAAACTTGACAGTGTCCTCACTGTCATGCTACACCAAGAGGGTCAAAATGCCGGCACTCCCCTGTTTATTTATTTATAAATTTTTTTTTGAATGTTTTGGAAAAAAAAATTATTATTTTTTTTATTTATAGAGAAAGAAAACAAAAATATATATACATATATACAACAAGGTTCCCCCCAAACTAAATAAGGCCTTACACATGCCAAAGGTTAGCACCAACCATTCAAAAATTCTATCATGATAATGGTGGGGTTGGTGAAAGAATGGAGTGGAAAGAAAAGAAATAAGAAGCACATGAGACCGTGTGGAGATAGAAACGGTATACGGTCTCGGTAGAGGAGAAGAATGGCGGAAAAGAGAAAGAAGTGTAGTACGAACTTGAGAGTGTAAATCGAGCGAATAAATTAACGCAATTTGTGATGACCGATGTGTTAAAAGCGATTGTGCTAATCTATCAACCCGTCGAGAAATGGGGTCAAATTCCTCAAGATTCGCAAGAAAACATGGGTCCGTCGAACTTGGTATTGGAGATGAAAGCTTAACAGTCTCTTGCAAGGTCGGAATGATAGGAATGACGAAAGGGAGTGAATTAGGGATAGTCTCATTCTCACCGTAGTAAACTGTCTCGAACTTGAAAGATTCCATCAATGGTTCGAAACGACTGTATGCAACCGAGTCTGATGGTTCAACTAACACATCTGAAAATTCAAAGGACTCAAACTCGGGCGGTGAGATATCAACATCGTCCGAAAAAGTGAAACACTCGTAAGTGTTATCGGCTGTGAGGACTGTGTCAGATTCAAAGGGAAATTTTTCAAGCTCACAGTCATCAAGCGTGATCCTTTGCGTGGTCAGAACGATGGAAAGGAGGGAGGGTGATATAACAGTTAAAGGTTCAGGAGGATGAATTGGAAAATCAGACACATCAAACAAAAATGGTTCAACCTCAGTATTATCCTTAATACTCTCCTCAATACTATACTCATAATTCTCCTCAATATTTAGCTCATCCATGTCATTATCATCAAAATCAAGACGCATATGAAGTTCGGGAGAAACATTTAATGACTCGGGATGATGAATTAGACATAAAATTTCAATCAAATCGACAGGTTCATCATCCGAAATATTCCCGGCGTTTGTATCCTCAATCAAGTGAAAATCAATTTTTTCTGACACCTCATCAAAAGCATGGATATTGATCAATTCAGGTTCTAGAGTGGAGGTGTAAAGGTCAAACGGATTGGGTGCGGTTTCACTCAAAAGGCGTTCCTCATAATCTGGCAAATCAAGCACTACAAAGTCGCACAACTCATCATTTTGGACACATGTTTGAAAATTGGAGTTGTTGGATTCAATTGGGTATGGGTAGGTTTGATTTGGAAATCCTCTCAAATTCGTACTCTGTCGAACCGCCTCTTTATACATTAAAAAATTTGGAGCTAGCGGGAAACTAGCTACCGGTGCACTAGGTTGCATAAGGGCGGCCACAGACGCATCCACATTCCTAATCATTTTGTTTGTTGTTGCGATGTACGCCTCCAACGACTGTTCTAGACTAGACATGGGTTGTGGAGGGGTTTCGGTAAAAGATTCAAAACTGTTTGGATACGTGAAACTCCCAAAAGGCTGTGTAGAGGCAATATCTAGTGAAAGTGGGAAAGTCGGGTAGGACTGGTAGGAATTGGATGGTTGGACAAGAGTAGGATCAACAGTTGAATAAAAAGGTGAATGGACTTGTTGACCCCTAAAACTAGATGTGTGGAGAGGAGTGAAAGATCGGCTACGAGATTGAGCAATATGCTCAGCAATGGACATCGGCTTAGGAGTTACAACAGGACTCGAAAAAGTGGTATCAACGTACGAAGGTGGTAAAGGTGGACATGGTTGACACAAAGTGGGTTGTAAAGTCGAACTGTTTCTCCTAGACGCTTCTATTTGATCTTTCAAAGAAATTTTAGGCACGGAGGGATCTTCCTTAAATCGACCGAAACAATTGACGAACGAGGCAAAATTAGGTTCGGGATATGAAAGTTCGGAAAGTGATTTGTGATGTGGGGTACCCATGATGAGAAGAGAAATAAGGTGGGTGGTGCAAGGATTTCTTAGCGACAAAAGTTGCAAGTCTTTTTTTAAAAAAATTTCCTTTTTCCTTTTTCTCTTTATTTAGAACAGTTTGCAAAAAGATTTTTGAGAAAAGAGCTAAGACACACTTTTGATCAACCAAAAATGCACAATCAGGCCTAGATCTAGGGTCACCTAGGTCAGCTAGACAGTTCCTAACTGTTCCAAAGGGCTAGAAATAGGACCTCAAACCGCCTCTTCACCGCCAATTGCGGCCAGGTAAGTGGGAGGCTCCCCGCTACAAGTAGCGGTCCTAATTAAGTAACCACTTGCCTTAGACACACTTGCCTAGACACCGCAAAGTCAGGTTAGGATAAACGGTCGATGCCTATAACTCGTCCTCTGTCCTATTGAGCTCGAAGTCCTTAGGGCTGAGTCTAGTATTTTTTAATTAAGATATGGTCAATGCAAATGCTTTATGTGATTTCTGGGGTCCTGGGAAGGGTGATGAAATCCCCACCCAATCTGAATTGGTCAAAAGCCCCTTAAACTCCGATTAAAGATATGCAAAACAGTAAATCACTTGCAATCAAATCTTTTTTTATTTTATTTTATGCGCGGTGCAAAGAATCCTCCACAAGATTTGTTATTTGGAAGGGAAGATTTTTTTTTAAGCGCAAAGAATCCTGCAGAAGATTTGACAAAAGATATATGGGGATTGGCAGAAGAAGGAAAAGGGGAGCAAACAGTGCAAAACACGCGCGTTGACGTGGTAAATGGACCGTGGAACCTCGGCGGGAGCGCGCTTGCACGGCGGAAGGACGGCGGATTTGAAGCTTCAGGTCTCTGAAAAAACTGTGCTTCTCTGTTGTTCCAATCCCTTTATGTTCTGATCTACCTTTTTCTGTTTCGCGCTCTAGATTTTTCCAGATCCGTCGATCCTGCAAAGATTCACAAAAAATACCCTTTCCAAAAAATAACAGATGATATATTTTTATATTTTTTTTTTGATTTTTTAGTTTTTATGATTTTTAATTAAGATTAACCCGAAATTGCAAAAAGGAAATAACACGCCATCCCCAGCAACGGCGCCATCTGATTGATCTCAAAAACTATCTATTACCGCAATCAAGAACGGCGTCGCTTTGCGGCTAGCCTGTGAGTACGGGTCGGTCCACAGGGATGTTGTGAATCTTCTAATCGCTCTAACGAGTTAATTCCAAACGGTGTGAATGGATTAATTAAATCTAATAACTAAATTAATCTAGGGCAATTGAATTAAAGATCTAACTATCTAACTAGGGCAAGAAATTAAATTTAATCTAGGGCAGAGAATGAAAAATTAACAAAGGCAAGAATTGAAATCTAAACTAGGGCAATTAAATAAATCTACTTACTTTACCGATGGCTCTCTCTAAACATTTACACAGGGTTGTCAGATCTGAATAGATGATATGAAAAGAGGCATCGATGCTCTCCAAAAGATTTTTAAATTTTATTCATAAAAAGAGGCATGAGGGAGGCATAGCCTTTACAATGATTTAGAATTCCTATTTATAGAGGATAGGAAACCCTAGGTTACAATTGATTCGTACGTCTACATTTACCAAAATATCCTTAGGAAGATCTAGTCAAAGTAGACTCCAAGCTTTGGTAAAATTTTATGTCTCTGTCTCTTTAAAAGGAAGTATTGGGCCTTGAAATTTCCTTTGTTGGCTCTTCTGTCTTTGGGCTTCCTTATTATTTGGTTCTTTTATTAAAATAGCTTCTATGTTTCTTCCAGATCTCCAGTGAATAATTGCGGTGGACTTTTAACCGTTCGCTTTGTAATCTTGGACCTTATATTGCCTTTTACTTTGTGAATTTTATCTTTGATGTAGGCTTAATCAAGAGTCTTCTGTTTGTTGGTCAAAGTCCACTTTTGCATCGTCCTTTCATCGTTTTCACTGTTTTCTTTCCAAGAACCTGTAACTTGTAATATGTAGCAGACATGGGTCAAAAGTACCTGTTTTATTGTAAAATGCATAAGAATGGGGACTGTAATAATGCAATAATATGATATGAACAACTATTTAAAAGAGAATGGGATTCTCTCTCAGCTTAATCTTCCATATACACCACAGCACAACGGAGTATCGGACCGGAGGAATCACACCCAATTAGATATGGTGCACTCTATGATGAGTAATGCTGAGTTACCTATTTCCTTTTAGAGTTATGCACGTGTGACAGCTGCATAACTATTGAATCAGGTTCCATCAAAATCTGTGCCTAAAACACCATATAAGATATGGTGTGGAAAGAGACCAAATCATAAATGAGTTAAGATATGGGGTTGTCCGGCCTATGTTAAAAAACAAAATCCGGACAAACTCGAGGCACGATAAGTTCTTTGCAAGTTTGTGGGATATCCAAAGAATTCACAATGATATCTATTATACCATAGTGAGGAACAAAAAGTCTTTGTTGCTCAACATGCTACCTTTTTAGAAAAGGAATTTCTTGTGAAAGAAATTAGTGTTAATGAGGTAGAACTTGAAGAAATTATAGCTACACAAACTACAACTGATGATTTGATAGAACCAGAGAATTCAATAGTTTCCGAAGAACATCAACTACTCCGCAGATCTAATAGGGTTCCTCATCCACCTGAGAAATACTACGGTTTTCTCATAGACAGTGGGAGCGAGGGTTGCATCATGGAAGATGATGACCCAACTAGTTTCAAGCAAGCCATCACAAGTGGGGACTCTTTGAAATGCCTGGATGCTATGCGATCAGAGATGGAATTCATATACACCTACAAAGTATGGACTTTGGAAGTTGCTCCTGAAAGGGTAAAACCCATTAGGAGCAAGTGGATCTTCAAGAAGAAAATTGGAGTAGGAGGAAAGGTTGAGACCTTCAAAGCTAGACTTGTAGTAAAAGGTTTTCGTCAATGACCAGGTGTCGACTATGATGAAACTTTTTCTCCGGTGGCTATGCTTAAGTCCATCAGGATCCTACTTGCCATTGCTACATACCATGACTATGAAATATGGCAGATGGACATCAAGACCGCTTTTCTAAATGGTGATTTAGAACAGAGCTTGTATATGACACAGCCAGAGGGCTTCGTAAATAGTAGGAGTAGCGGAAAGGTGTGCAAGCTGCTTAAATTAATCTACGGATTAAAACAGGCATCATAGAGCTGGAACATCTAATTTGATGTGGCGGTCAAAGAGTTTGACTTCATCAAAAACGTAGATGAACCTTGTATGTACAAAAAGGTTGTATAGAGTAAGGTTATCTTCCTCGTATTGTACATGGATGACATACTCTTGATAGGAAATGATGTTCCTATGCAACACTCGATCAAGCTCTTCTTATCATACAAGTTCTCTATGAATGATCTAGGTGATGCCTCCTACATCCTGGGGATTATGATCTATAGAGATAGATCTAAAACGATGTTGGGATTGTTCCAATCCAGGTATATTGACACCATACTAAAGAGGTTTAGTATTGAAGATTCTAAGTGTGGTAATTTACCCGCTTGTTCAGAAATCACTCTTTCCAAAAAGATGTCTCCCAAGACGGATTTGGAAAGAGCTCGCATGCAAGCGATACCCTATGCATGAGCAGTTAGGTCTATCAAGTAAGTGATGTTATGCACCAGACCGGATGTAGCTTACACATTTAGTGTGGTAAGTTGGTATCAATCAGATCCTAAGGAGAAGCACTGGATAACTATGAAGAACATTCTTAAGTACATAAGAAGGACTAAAGAGATGTTCTTGGTGTATGGTAACAGTGAAGTCCAAGTTGAGTCCTTTAACAATTTGAGCTTCCAGAGTGATAAGGACAACAGTAAGTCGGTCTCGGGGTTTGTCTTTACCCTCAATAGAGGGGCGGTATGTTGGAAGAGTTCCAAGACAGATACCGTAGCAGACTCGACGATGGAGGCTGAATACATCGCTGCCAACGATGCTGCCAAAGAGGCTGTCTGGATGTAGAAGATCATTGTTGAACTTGGTGTGGTTCCATCCAATGAGCATCCAATACCCTTGTATTGTGATAACTATAGAGCTATGGCTTTGGCCAAGGAACCCAGGTCCCATCGGCGATCCAGACATATTCTGAGGCGGTATCACCTGATCCGGGAGATAGTTGATTGCCGGGATCTTGTGGTCAGGAGAGTTGACACGAAGGATAACACAGAGGATCCACTCACGAAGGCCCTCCCCCAAACGCATTTTGAGAGACTTTTTGTGATGTCGTGTATGAGTTACTACAACAACTGGCCTTAGTGCAAGTGGGAGATTCGTTAGGAATATGTATGCCCTATAGGCCATTATTGTTTGATATAATGGATGTTTGGACATATATATAGAGGAATTTCTTTCTCGACATTATAGTATGCTATCTAATTGCTCTTTTTCTTAACATGTACACTTGTATTATTATACTGTATCTCTAATACTTATTGATAAAGCCCTTAGAATATAGACTTAACTACCAGCACTATGATGCAGATCATACTAGTGGAGCCTGGATAGTCCACAAGCACATCATTTAACAATTCTTAGTCGAGGGAATATCGAGACAGGGTATCGATATTCCAGAGTAGACTAGTGTGTATGATTCTTCACCCTGTATGGGACGATGGTTGATGCTACAACCATTGGTGTTTGACATCAAAGATTGTACACAGGTGCTCATTACAGAATGGGTACACCGAAAAGGACTTGCCGAGAACTCTTGGATGGTACTATACCTATCATCAGATAGCAGTTCTCTGGTGACACTTGTAGAGGTTAGTCTGTAGACCCAAGATCGTCATAGTGACTTGTGTGCTTCCCACTGTACTTTGATTTCCTCAATACCACGGCTCAAAGGAATAGTGCAAACAGGTGGATTTTGGGTACAATCCCGAGTCATATGGAGGCAGTGAGCGATAGTAGGGTTTCTTCTCTCTCGGTATCGGGAGTTGATGTTGCGCTATGCCCGATTGGCTATAACAGCAAGTACTTAGCCAGGGCTGATGAGATTTGCTAGTAAGTGTTATCAATAGTTTCTTGAACCGTTAAGGGCCACTCATCGGCATGACTTATCAAGTTACTGGGGTCTGACGTTTCCCCCCTAGACTCGATATGCGACATATCAGACGAAGAGACCGGACTGTACAGTAAGTGTTACTTATAAACTTTATGGCAGTTTGGACAAGCTTGCTTGTTGATCTTTTAGTCGTTTAATACCTGGGTATCCGTTACGTCCAGCTAGTACCGCTGACGGCTTGTGGGTGACTGATGTGATCATTACCTAGTGCTGGCATATTAACGAGTCTTTAGAGTCCCACACAGAGGTTTCCTAGCTCAAGCGAAACGAAGTAGGGTACATATATGATATGTGCAGGAGCTTGATTAAATACGAATACTGTAAGTCGATGTCTCACAACACATGGGTTCACGGGGAGGCGGAATACGCAAAAATCATTTTTTACGGGCTTCGCAACACCGACTTGACTCCAGGATCGACCATAAACCCTAACTAAGTAAATTATATGAGGTTAACTACTTGGATAAGTAGTTATACCTCACGTTACTATGTCCTTCGGGTCTTCTTGTCGCTGTCCTCTTCCTTGTCATAAGCTCCAAGGATCATTTGGATCGATGCCACCACGTCGGCCTCCTTGAGTCAAAGACGATCTACCCGAGAGTCTATAGTCTGAGCTCAAACCTTAAATCCGAGGTAAATACGGCATCTAGTTCATTAAACTAGATGTCGTTGATGATGTAGAGAGTGTAGATAGATTAGTATCTCCCTAATAGCCCTTGGGTTGTCAACACATGAGAGATTTAGGGTTAGAGGAAGAAGAAGGAACTTTGTAGGAGAGAGAGTGTTCAAGTGATGAATGAAAGAAGATGGCTAAGTGTTGTGAATAATGAAACATACAATAATCCACAATGAAAATATCAACCATGCTTCAATAGTCACTAATGCATGAGTCACCCCATGAGTCACCAAGTAGCCATGCCTCTTCTTTTGTCAAATAACACTTCATCCTCCACCTCATTAGTCATTTAACAAAATAATATAATCCATAAATGATGTGTCTTCTTCTAGAAGAAATCTTGAGCAAATTACAAGAATGCCCCTCATCCGTTTATACATACCCGTATCCGTATTCCGAAAAATACGAATACAAAGAGACGAAAATAATCCAACGATATAATACTAGGATCCGGCTTAAGCCAAAGACAACTAGTATTATCCGGCCGAACATCATACATGTACAAGTACACGTATGTGATATAAGCCCTGCCATAAAACCATACGGCCTCTACATCTTCTGCCTGATGCAGGGAAACCTTCCGTGTGGGACTCAAAAGACTCAACACTACGATGGCAGTGGGTTTAACCACAAGCCGTCAGCGGTACTAGCTATACATAACAGCTACCCAGGTATCTGTCGATAAGAAGGCCGATGAGCAAACTCATCCGAACACCTACTGAGCCTATCTATGATAATTTCTTTACAGTCCGGTCTGTTCGTCGAAGAGTATCGCATATCAGGCCTTGGGGCGGTATATGTCAGACCCCTAATAACGCAATAAGTCATGTCGGAGTGTAGCCCAAAACACCATGAGAAACTGCTGGAGTACCAACCAGTAAATCTCGCTTGCCCTGGACAGGGACTTTTTGTAATGGGTTTCCGAACACAGCGCGATATCAACCCCAATAGCGGGAGAAACGAATCCTATCTAACCGCTACAGCCTCCAAGTGGATCGGGACTGCACCCAACTACTACCTGTTTGCACGACTCCTTTGATCCATGGTAGGGTTGTGATCTAAGAATAGTGGGAACACACTCGAGGTGGAGTAGCAGTGTCAAGTCGACGGAATAAGATATACTCATGTCACTAAGGAACTGCTACACGACGATAGGTATAATACCCACCAGCAGCTACCTATGAGTCCTGTCCAGTGCACTCATAGCCCTATGAGCAACTGCATACTATATCCATGTTAGTTATATGTATGCCCTAGAGGCCATTACTATACATAGGATGTATATTGTAGTGGATGCTTGGACATATATAGGGAGGACTTTCTTGCACGACATGATAGTATGCTATCTGGTTGCTCTTTACCTTAACGTGTACACTGATTGTCTCTCTGTTACATGTTGGTAAAGCCCTTAGGATGTGTACTTGACTACCTGGACTATGATGCGGATCATACTAGTGGGGATATGGTAGTCCATAAGTACATCCTTCAAGGTCCCTAGTCGTGGGTGTATCGAGACGGGGCATCGATATACCAGAGTAGACTAGCGTATACCTTCTCGACCCATACAGATGGGCGATGGATGATCCCATAACCATTGGTGTTTGACATCAGAGATGATATACGGGTGCTCATTGGAGACTGGGTACACTGGACGGACTCGCCGAGAACTCCCAGATGGTATTATACCTTACGTCAGATGGCAGTTCTCTGGTGACACTGGTACAGTTTAGTCTGTAGACCCGAGATCGTCATAGAGTCATGTGTGATTCCCACTGTGCTTTGATTTCCACCTTACCACGTCCAAGAGGGCGTGCAAAACGGTGGTTTTTGGGTACAGTCCCGAATCACATGGAGGCAATGAGCGATAGGAGGGGATTCGTCTCTCCCGGTATAGGGAGTTGATGTTGCGCTGTGTTCGATTGGCTATAACCGGAAATCCCTTGCCAGGGTTGCTGAAATTTACTAGTAAGTGTTACCAGTAGTTTCTCGAACTGTTATAGACCTCATATCGACACGACTTATCGAGCTGTTGGGGTCTGACGTTTACCACCCCTAGGCGAGATATGCGACATATCAGACGACGAGACCGGACTGTACGGTAAGCGTTACTGGTTGGATTCACAGGAGTCTGAGCGGGCTTGCTCGTTGATCTTCTGATCGCTCAATACCCGGATGGCCGTTACGTTTAGCAGAACGCTTGCGGCTTGTGGGTGTTTGATATGATCATCACCTGCTGCCGGCGTATTGACGAGTCTTTAGAGTCCTACACAGAGGTTTCCTGGCTCAAGCGAAACGAAATAGGAGCGCATATGAGATATGTGCGGGACCGAGAATAATGCATGTATGTGATACCGTATTCTATTCTCGCGATGAATGTATCGATTGGTTATATGCGATATAACCTACTTATCGGATCAAGGATTGATTCGATAAGTCGATACATTGGATATTAGTCGGTCATATGCTATATGACCGGATCGTTAAATCAAGTGTTGATTTAATGATTTAATGTATAATTATATATATTTGATATATTACTTTGCATTAACTAGTATTGGTTCACTTAAGATGGATTTTCTCACTTGATGTGCACATTGTATATATGATATATGTTTGTGCACTAGCTTGTATCATGTTTGATGATACATGCAAACTTGGGTTTGTGTTTATTTTAAACCATGTTTAGTTAATGGTTAGGGTTTCATTTGCCTTGTTTATTTATTTCATTTATTTATTTTTTTTGGCAAGAAACTAAAACAAAATGGTGGTGGCTTTTCTCACTTTGACTTGAAGCTTCATGAAGCTTCATAACACCTTTGACAAAGTCTAAGCCATTTGGTTTTATTCTTAACCTAACCATTTTAACTAAACCCTAGTTTATTCTCTACACTTAACCATGGTTGCAAAATGATAACTATCACTTGATTTTATTTTAATTCATTATTCTTTTTTCCTTCTTCTTCTTCTTCTTCAAGAGAGAGAAAAAGAAAACCTTTGCTTGAAAATGATCAAGTGATGATTCCAAGTGAGAAATCAAAATCCAAAGTGAACCCACTTCCTATTTCTTCATCCTCTACCACTTGCCATGTTGTATTAGGTGTTTTCTTCACAAGTTTCATGACTTGGTGAAGTTGGAGCTTGATCTTGAGTTGCCTCGACGTAGATCATCTTCGGCATCGAAGTCAACAACCTAGCCCGATCTTTTCTCCGATGAAACCACCGCGAGAGTCTAGGATCCGATGATCGCAGCGAAGGGACATCGTCATGGAGCTATGGAGGTGGAGGACCGGATCTACAAAGGTTTTATTTCCGTTCACTTATTGTAAATGTGATTTACTTTCATTTTGTTTCGCCTAAACTCTAGTTAACGATCTAGTTTAGGGTTTCTTGGCACCGGAAAATTTTAATTTGGCATGGTTGATGTCTTCTGGAACCACTTGAGTGTGCCTAGGAGCCCTACAGTGGTATCAGAGCCTAGCTAGAGCCTTAGGCGAAGTGTAGACGATGTTAGAAGTCCGATCGAACCCGAAACCCTAACCCTAAACCATTCTCTGTACATTTTTTGAAATTGGGGATTTTTGTAAATTAAAAATTTCCAGAAAATTCAGCAGGCTTTTTGAAGAATTACTGTGAAGCACGTGAGCGTAACTCGACCACATTGCCGCGGAACCGCGGCACGAGCATGGCATGTGAGGCGGTTCCGCAGCCATATCGGAGCTTCTTGTCATTTTCTTTGCACAGTAATTCCTATCTGTTAGTGCTGTATTTTCTGGGAATTTTTAAATTTTACTCAAGAGTTGAGTTTTCTGGGTTGTATTTGGAGTTCGTAGATTCGATCGGATTGTTAAACTTTGTCTATGTGTTTTTCCGGGTAATTTTAGAATATGTTAAAAAGTTCGACCGGATATAAATGCCCAATTTTTCCCCTGCCGGGAAATTTCCAATTGTTGGATTTTTCCGTAGTTTAATGACGTTCTGAGTAGTGCAAGTAACGCGATGGACCCTCTAGAAGACAACAAACCTTAACTCGATTATGTGACCGTCTTGAACTGCCCTTTGAACCTTAGGGTTTGGGGCAGTACGGCGTGCCACATGTGAGGCGTTGGCTTGACCCTTCTACGGCTGGACCGTTGGTACTGAGTTATGAAAAGGATGTTTTTGAACTTATTTCATGTGTTGAGCTGTTTCGGGAAAACTTGGTTGTTTGATTGTTCGATCGGAAAATTTAACATTTTCTATTTATCCGGAATGTGATACAATATTTGGAATCCACAAGAAGTTATGAGATAACTAAAATGAATGTTATAAACATAGCACTTTAGTCTCACTTGATCGGTTGCCATGGAATTTTGATGTGATCAAAAGTCCGTCGCAATCACGTAGCGTACGCGGATACTCTCCGGATAAACTTAATAGACAGCCACGCCATATAGCCCCGACCAAGTGACTGTAGGAGAACCCCGTCGCCGAAAGCATCTGTCCGGGTGCTCGCGGCAGCGGTGTTCCGCCTTAGTGCACTTCATCGACGGCATCCGGGGGTGCGGCCGTCTACTAAAGTTTGTGACGAGCATTCGTTCAGGATGTCGGGAATCTTGTTGAATTGCCCGACTTGATATTGAAAAGAGTTTTCGATAACGAGACTAAAATGCGGGCTTTATAATCGTTAGGCATGTGATGTCTAAGGAATTCATTTGATTAGGCATGCGATGTCTAAAGAGTTTGCGGATTCCAACTGTTGTAGTTTTACACTTTCTTTTCTGCGACCGTAAGTGTAATATGTGATATCGCCGGTTTCGTTGCTATATGTCAACGACAATTGGGATGCGCATATTTACTTACGTTGATGACATGTGATGTTATGTGTTGCTGAATATGTTATATTGGATCGTCGTGTTTGAATAGCCGGGGGTTTTATGTGAGATGAGTGTTTTTCATTTTCATTTATGTAAAACTTGTATGTAATATTCTTTTATTGGGGTACTTCCAGGTTGCGGAAGATGTCACCTTTTGTATATTATTTACTTTTCCGCACTAGGATAGACCCAAGGAGGAGGGCACAAGTAACCAGGTTCTAGGGTCCAGTGGGAGACCATCTCGAGGAGCCGAGTCCGGGTCTCCTAACCCTAGAATTGGTGGGGTTGCTTGCCGCTCTCATAGGGGACTAGGGGTGTGGGTTTGGCTATTCATCACGACCGTGGAATCCGTGTTTTGTACTGGCTCGTATTGAAAACACGGACGTCCTAGTATATCCAATGTTTCATATGATTCTTCTGCTGCGATATCTGTGATGTGATCATTTGATGTTCTGTGATAAATACTGTATATAGTATATATGATATATTATATAGACATTACTTATGTTTTACACCCGCGCTAGCCCTGCCCCGCTCTGCCGTTAGTTACCTAACCTAACGGTGCACGAGGAGACATAGAGGCGAATGCGGATGGCATAAGTGTACGTCATATTTATCTGTGATGTTTAGGTATCTTAAATGATGGGACTTCATTAATATGATTAATGAAAGCAAAAGAAACCTAAAGATGTTGTGGAATCGAATTTCAAAAATAAAACAGGTAGCTACAGTTCATGCTTTGCACAGCGGTATATATGATATATCCTGCACCTTATTCGATGAGGAAAGGGCCGACGATCCCTTTACCGGGAGTGACCCCTTTAGCAATAACTGGCAGATGCTACACACTCGATTTGTCTTTTGATAGCTTCTATAGTTTCTGCTTTGCACAGTGATATATATGATATATCCCGCACCTCATTCGACGAGGAAAGGGCCGACGATCCCTTCACCGGGAGTGAACCCTTTAGCAAAACTAGAAAAGCCTAAAAAACACTCCATTTTAAAATCATTTGATTCTACAACGATATCAAGTTCATTACGCAGTAGGTTTTCAGAAAAACCTGTCGTAACCATCCGTCATTTCAGATAAGTACTATTTAGTATTCGTGCTGCGGTAGTTTGGCATGCGTCAAGGCGTAGTGTACGGTAGCTAACTAGTGCTTATCTGCTAGCATACGATGCGATTGGATTAGGGTATTCGCACGGCATTGTTTGGCATGCATCAAGGGTTGTGCGGGTGGGTTTAATTCAATCAAGAAATGTACGGATTGAACTTGACTAGCGGACTATGGGTTGTTTGGCATGCGTCAAGGTCATAGCACGCTAGGGGCAAAATATTATCGGGAATTTCAAGTGTTGAATTTGCAATGAGATTGCATACCTTCTATGAGATAGTTGGATCCCGATACCCGCTGCGAGTAAGAGTTACTCCTGGGAGAGTTTTACACATTACAATTAGCCGATCAAGTAGGTGTCTAGAATGGTGTTAACGAGATTACGCCTCTGGGAAAACGAGGTTTACATTAATTAGGTTCGTGCGAAAGCACGGGGGACCTCATTCAAAGTACCGACACTGGCCTGGCTGAAAGATTGGCGAACTTGTAGTGTGTAATTAATCCCGGCTAGTCTTTCCTTTTAGGGTTTGAAGGAAGATTTGATAAAAAACAGTGGGAGCCATCCTGATTAGATAAAATAATAACCAATCTGATCTTGCAAGAGCATACGCTGAGTGTTTTCATCTCTCTCTCTCCAGGTAGCGACCAAATCACGCCATAATCAAGATAATAATACGGATATTGACCGAACCCGCTTGTTATACTGAGCTGGGGAACGTTGGTCCCGCTCCAACTTATAATTGTTATAAGACAGAGCAGGAAATAGGGGATTACCAGAATTCCCGTGCCGCCCAAACGAAGAAAGTGCATACTGATGCATCATCTTCGGGTGTGTTCATTACAGAGAACTGTTTCTCAGTATCCTTTACGTCCTGGGTATGTGATATCGAATCAGGATCCTGCACACGTAATCTGTTACATGGGCTATAGATAGGTAGAGAACTGAGGACGGGTGATAAGTTTCATGAGACAGAAAACGGTGCAAGTGTTGCAGCCAAGTCTGTTGGTCACTGTCACCCTGTATTCCAAATACATTGATTCTGAATGAATGTTATTAGATACCGAACCTGATATACAAAATCATATCAGTCTCTTTATTAGTAAAGAAATGATAAAATTTTGTATTGTTGGATAATGTTTTGAACATTTCCTATATCAAAAGTTGATCGGTTCTGGCACGTTATCTAAAAGCATTGATGTTCTAAATCAAACCACAGTTCTTAGTATACAGAACACACACAAGAGGAAGAGTTCAGAAATGAACGGATCTTTCTTGAGGTATTGTAGACTAGGTCATATCAATGCGACCCGACTAGCTTAAGTTACATTTAAGATGCATATTTAAATCAGTTTGAATTTACATCTTGTGAAACTTGCTGGTCATGTCACAGAGATAAAATGACCATAGCTCTGTTTAATGGAAACAGAGAAAGAGTTAGTGAACTCTTGGGATGATACATGTTGATGTATAAAGGTCCCCTGTCTACACATACCAGGACCGGTTCTTTGTACTTCATTACATTCTCTAATGATCTCTTTAGATTCAAACATATGTTCCTGTTGAAATACAAGTCCAAAACTTTTGAGATATTCACAGAATATAAGTTTGAAGTAGAGAACCAAAACGGGTATAAGTATTATGTCCTTTGATGTGATCAAGGAGGAGAATACTTGAGCACGGAAATCCTGGAATATTCTTAATGAGAATGAGATTCTTTCTCAGCATTACTCCTCCGTATACACCATAGCACGATGGTATATCGGGGCGGAGCAATAGCACCCTATGTGATATGGTGTGCTCTATGATGAGTACTATTGAGTTTCCTTTTTCCTTTTGGGAAGTTATGCACTTGAGAAGTTGCATACCTATTGAATAAGGTTTAAATCAAATCAGTTGCCTACCACTTCATATGTGATATGCGAAGGGAAGATCCCATTTCTCAAGTTGGTTAAGATTTGGAGTTGTCCGGCCTATATCTAAAAGCAAAATCCGGACAAGCTCGAGGCAAGGTCTGTTATGTAGAACTGGAAAGGTTCCAGCTATACAAACTACAACCGATGATTTGATAAAACCAAAGGATTCAATAGTTACCAACGAACCTCAGCCACTCCGCCGATCTAGTAGGGTTCCTCACCCTCCTGAGAGATACTTCGGTTTCTCTATGACAGTGGGAGCGAGGATTGCATCATGAGATGATGACCTAACTAGTTTCGAGCTGGCCATCAGGAGTAAGACTCTATAAGAATGGCTGGATGCTTAGTGATCTGAGATGGAATCCTTATACACCAACAAAGTATGGACTTTGGTTGCTTTATCTGAAGGGTTAAATCCCCATCAGGAGCAAGTATATCTTGAGAAGATTACTTGGTGTACATGGAAAAGTTGTGACTTTCAACGCTAGACTTGTTAAAGGTTTGCATCATTGACCAGGTATGGATTATGTTGAAACCTTTTCTAAGGATCTATGTTTAAGTCCATCCAGATCCTACTTGCCATGGCTACATACCATGACTACGATATCTGGTGGTTGGGTGTCATGACAGCTTTTCTAAATGATGTTTTAAAAGAGGGCGTCTATAAGTACACAGCCAGAGGGTTTCGTAGAAAGTGGGAGCAGCGGAAACGTGCACAAGTTGCTTTATAGGATAAAGCAGGCATCGCGGAGTTGGAACATCTGTTTTGATGAGATAGTCAAAGAGTTTGACATCATCAAAATGGTAGATGAACCTTGTATATACAAAAAGGTAGCAGGGAGTATGGTGGTGATCCTCGTAGAGTACGTGGATGACATACTCTTGATAGGGAAAGAGTTTCCTATGCTACGCTCAGTCAATCTCCGCTTATCACAAGGATTCTCCATATAGGATCAAAGTGATACCTCCTAAATCCTGAGTTTTGATCTATGAGATAGAAGTAATTGGATGTTAGGATTCTCACTAGTTGTAGTGAGATGGTATCAATCGATCCTGGGGAGAATCACTGGAAAGGTTCCAGTGTGATAAGGATGACTGAATGTCAGTCACAGGCATTGTCTTTACCCTCAGTAAAGGGACGGTATGTTGGAAGAGTCCCAAGCCAGATACCGTGGCATACTAGACGATAAAGGCTGGATACATCGTTACCAAAGATGCTACCAAAGAGGAAGTCTGGGTGTATATTAGTTCATGAGATGAACTTAGTTCTTCTCATTGTGTGACAATGGAGTTATGGCTTATGCCAAGGAACGTCCGTCCCATCAGTGACCCAGACGTATTCTGAGGCAGCATCACCTGATCATGGAGATAGTTGATCTCCAGGGTGATCGAGGTTAGGAGAGTAGACTCAGAGGACAACACGGCGGATCCACTCACAAAGGCCTTTTCCCAGAGAGAGACTTTTATGGGATGGTTGAGTATGAGATACTACAACCACTGCTATGAGATGGCCCTAGTGCAAGTGGGAGATTGTTAGTTATATGTATGCCCTAGAGACCATTACTATACATAGGATGTATATTGCAGTGGATGCTTGGACATATATAGGGAGGACTTTCTTGCTCGACATGATAGTATGCTATCTGGTTGCTCTTTACCTTAACGTGTACACTGATTGTCTCTCTGTTACATGTTGGTAAAGCCCTTAGGATGTGTACTTGACTACCTGGACTATGATGCGGATTATACTAGTGGGGACATGGTAGTCCATAAGTACATCCTTCAAGGTCCCTAGTCGTGGGTGTATCGAGACGGGGCATCGATATACCAGAGTAGACTAGCGTATACCTTCTCGACCCATACAGATGGGCGATGGATGATCCCATATCCATTGGTGTTTGACATCAGAGATGATATGCGGGTGCTCAGTGGAGACTGGGTACACTGGACGGACTCGCCGAGAACTCCCAGATGGTATTATACCTTACGTCAGATGGCAGTTCTCTGGTGACACAGGTACAGGTTAATCTGTAGACCCAAGATCGTCATAGAGTCTTGTGTGATTCCCACTGTTCTTTGATTTCCACTTTACCACGTCCAAGAGGGCGTGCAAAACGGTGGTTTTTGGGTACAGTCCCGAATCACATAGAGGCAATAAGCGATAGGAGGGGATTCGTCTCTCCCGGTATAGGGAGTTGATGTTGCGCTGTGTTCGATTGGCTATAATCGGAAATACCTGGCCAGGGTTGCTGAGATTTACTGGTAAGTGTTACCAGTAGTTTCTCGAACTGTTATAGACCTCATATCGACACGACTTATCGAGCTATTGGGGTCTGACGTTTACCACCCTGTCACGACCCAAAGTTTGGCCCATGACCGGCACTTAACCACGTAACGTCTACAGGCGTAACACGACTAAGTGAACCGAAAACCTAGAAATCAAACCAGTAAAAGTATAGAGTGTTATAAGTTTAAAATGAAGGCACTTACTACCATGTTAAGAAATCTAAGTAAACAACCACCAAGATAACAATATACGACGCCGTAGCGAAGATCGAGATCCATAAGTGGGAACATCACAGATAGAATAAACTGCAAGTACAGCCGGCTCACAACGAGCTCGACACCAGAATACAAATAATATACATCACCGTCCTCACACTGTCTCTAAGTCAAATACATACATGGTAGATGGAGATTACTAGATACAATAATGTACATAACTGAAAGATAAACAAATACCGCACAAAACCCACCTATCAGCAAAAGAGCTAGTACACCAACTATGGGGGTATCTGTGTCAAAAGATGCAAGTGCAGCCTGCTGCAACTACTCCGAAGGGCAACCTGAAAACACTGTGGCACAACGGGGGTGAGTTGCCAACTCGTGAATAGAGATAACATATAAAGGTAATTGCGAGCATGCACGTACTGCACTACTCTATCATATGCCAACAGATGATATCAATATGTGATAAGCAGTATGTGCAATAATCATGCAAGTGCTCTATCAGGTAATATAACTACAGAATGAGGTACAATAATAAATGCTGAGCATGGGAAATATAACATCTACACGGAATGTCAACGTGGAATATATAATCGGTGTCCATTAATGCACCCAGATCCCCCCCAAATAGCTCAGGCGCCGGCACTCTCATCGGCCCTCAAATCCTGTAAATCTCTGAGAATCCCGAGTGCCCAACATCGGCACCCAAATATCATAAATACTCGTGTCCAGCATCGACACGCAAATCCTCATCCATCGGGCCCCGTCAGTCCGGGTGAGCCCATGGGCTCCGTCTGCGGTATCGGCCCTCGGCCCCGGCAGTACGGATCACCCCGCATCCATCTATCGACTCTGATCAGTATCCTCCGGATAACTGTCAGGTCCAACTAATCACCGGTAGGTAGTAGTCCCTCTGCCAGGCTCACCGTCTACTACACAGCGAAACCGTTCTCGCCCCGGGGTACCATACCGGGTCCACCATGTACCCGTAATCGGTCTCAACCAGCTCCTCGATTCGGGTTCACATATATTACTTTAGCACCGAGGAAACACATGGTGGACGCACCGAAATATCATATCAAGGGAACCGGATTTTTAAATGATTAAATATTTGAAATAGCCACGGTTCCCAAATCCAGAAATCACATGTAATCCAAACCAATATGCAAGTCAATGATCCGATATGATATGTGCATCAAGTATGAATATCATGTCAAGTCACATAAAGATGAGCTACGACATAATGATCCGATGTGATATATGCATCAAGTATGAATATCATGTCAAGTCACATATAGATGAGCTACAATATAACGATCTGATATTTTATATGCATCAAGTATGAATATCGTGTCAAGTCACATATAGATGAGCTACAACATAACTATCCGATGTGATATGTGCATCAAGTATGAATATCGTGTCAAGTCACATAAAGATGAGCTACAACATAACGATCCGATATGTTATATGCATCAAGTATGAATATCGTGTCAAGTCACATAAAGATGAGCTACAACATAATGATCCGATGGAAATTCTACAGTGTGAGTGTCATGACAATTACTAACGGTGTGTGTGTAACATGCAGGGTAGTGCTCGTGCAATATGGACAGTTAGTAATGATGCGGTGTTCTATCAATTCTAGTTTATATCCATATAGCAGGGAATGCAGTATGCACTAAATAGTAACCATGAACAGTCAATGTATATAAATGTAGCTATTAGGTCCTATCAGCCCTGACGTAGAACGCCATGCGGGCGATATCCCCGTAGATGTTAAATCTACTCACTATCGTCTCTCGCTAGGTATAGCCGACGACTTGTTCCCCTCCTTCGCGGCGCCCGTCGCACTCGCCTGCGAATCCTAGAATTTCACAATATATCACTCATAAGCTCAAAACTGTACAAACATGACATTTAAAGCCAACTAGAAACCCGTGTCGCAAACCAAGCGCGCGTGTGTGCGATACGCTAAAACGTGTGATTACGCGCCTGAAGCCACTACGACGCGTCGCGATACGCAGAAACCCCAAACCCATACACACGTATCACGAGTGTCGCGAAAGATTAAAAATACGGGAAATAGGGTATTCTACTGCAGATTTTGATACAGAACATATATTATAAAAATATATATATCAAAATACTCCACATAGAAGCAGACTCCAGTGGACCAAACCCCAACCCCCATCTCACCCATCTGGCCGCAAATTGCAGCCAGAACGAATATTCCGACGGCCTCACTTGGGAATTGGGCTCCCAGGTTTGGTGTGTGCACTCTATAACCCCCATACATGCTACAGTAACAACTAGTTTCACTCTGAAATATCTCGGGTAGCAGCAGATCCAACAGAACCCTATTTCTAGTTAAAACCCCCACTTTTTCACTAAATTGAAACTTTAAGGTATTTTCCTAAAATCTGAAGCAAACCCAAGTCTAGAATCACACTAACAACTCATTACCAAGCTAATCAAGCCACAACAACATAAATTTTAACATATCATCACTAAATCCCTTCAATAGCACTAAAGTTGCACAAAAGGTGACATTTTGAAACTAAACATGCAAGTTATGGAGATAGGGTGCTAGGAGTGAGATTTATACCTTCAAAAGACCCTATGAAACACCAAAAATTCCAGCTCCTCCTTCAAGTATGCATATTTGCCTCCAATCTTCTCAAAAACTCATTTTTCCTAAGGTTTTGTGAAGGAAAAGAGTGGTTTTTGTGTAGGATTTTGTGTAGAGATCAAAGAGAAGTGAAAAGGAGAGGGAAAAGTGAAGAAAAGCTAGGGTTTTGCTGCTGAATTTCTGCTGGATTCAGAAATGAGGAAAAGAGAGAGAAGAGAGAAAGAAAAAGGGGTCAAAGTCATGTTCTCACCTAACCACCATGCCTCATTTTGTTTATTTGAATTTTAGAATTCAAAAAGGGTTTTTGTTTTGATTAAAGGGTGGGGAATTAACAAGGAAACATGCAAGGAAAGAATGGCTAACACTTTAACCTAGGTCAAGGAAAATCATGCTAAGTGTGCATGTGTGCACTAACACAAGAAAATTCCCAATTAGGGTAAACACGACTAATTTATAACTAATAATCCTATGAACACATATATAATAACACGTAAAATTACTAATTATCATGAAGAACATTCTAACGGAAATTCAAAGTGTTACACACCCCTAGACGAGATATGCGACATATCAGACGACGAGACCGGACTGTACGGTAAGTGTTACTGGTTGGATTCACAGGAGTGTGAGCGGGCTTGCTCGTTGGTCTTCTGATCGCTCAATACCTAGGTGGCCGTTACGTTTAGCAGACCGCTTGCAGCTTGTGGGTATTTGATATGATCATCACCTGCTGCCGGCGTATTGACGAGTCTTTAGAGTCCTACACAGAGGTTTCCTGGCTCAAGCGAAACGAAATAGGAGCGCATATGAGATATGTGCGGGACCGAGAATTATGCGTGTATGTGATACCGTATTCTATTCTCGCGATGAATGTATCGATTGGTTATATGCGATATAACCTAGTTATCGGATCGAGGATTGATTCGATAAGTCGATACATTGGATATTAGTCGGTCATATGCGATATGACCGAATCGTTAAATCAAGTGTTGATTTAATGATTTAATGTATAATTATATATATTTAATATATTACTTTGCATTAACTAGTATTGGTTCACTTAAGATGGATTTTCTCACTTGATGTGCACATTGTATATATGATATATGTTTGTGCACTAGTTTGTATCATGTTTGATGATACATGCAAACTTGGGTTTGTGTTTATTTTAAACCATGTTTAGTTAATGGTTAGGGTTTCATTTGCCTTGTTTATTTATTTCATTTATTTATTTTTGACAAGAAACTAAAACAAAATGGTGGTGCCTTTTCTCACTTTGACTTGAAGCTTCATGAAGCTTCATAACACATTTGACAAAGTCTAAGCAATTTGGTTTTATTCTTAACCTAACCATTTTAACTAAACCCTAGTTTATTCTCTACACTTAACCATGGTTGCAAAATGATAACCATCACTTGATTTTATTTTAATTCATTATTCTTTTTTCCTTCTTCTTCTTCTTCAAGAGAGAAAAAGAAAACCTTTGCTTGAAAATGATCAAGTGATGATTCCAAGTGAGAAATCAAAATCCAAAGTGTACCCACTTCCTATTTCTTCATCCTCTACCACTTGCCATGTTGTATTGGGTGTTTTCTTCACAAGTTTCATGACTTGGTGAAGTTGGAGCTTGATCTTGAGTTGCCTCGACGTAGATCATCTTCGGCATCGAAGTCAACGACCTAGCCCGATCATTTCTCCGATGAAACCACCGCGAGAGTCTAGGATCCGATGATCGCAATGAAGGGACATTGTCATAGAGCTATGGAGGTGGAGGACCGGATCTACAAAGGTTGTATTTCCATTCACTTAGTGTAAATGTGATTTACTTTCATTTTGTTTCGCCTAAACTCTAGTTAACGATCTAGTTTAGGGTTTCTTGGCACCGGAAAATTTTAATTTGGCATGGTTGATGCCTTGTGGAACCACTTGAGTGTGCCTAGGAGCCCTACACTCCAGTACGACGTACTAATGGCTATGGGACAGACCATCTTCCCTGCTGGGATGAGAAGCGTATACACTAGTCTACTCTAGAGTATCGATGCCTCGTCTCGATAATCTTACGACTAAGGACCTGTATAAGGATGTGCTTATAGACTACCCAGCCCACACTAGTTTGGCTGCCATCATAACGCTGGTAATCAAGCAAAGATCCTAAGGGCACTACCAATATGTATAAGCGATATGCCAAAAGAAACACATGCACATATGAGGTAGAAAAAAAACCAGGTAGCATACTAACATTTCGAGAAAGACTGTTACTATATCCGTGTATATCCCAAGCTTCTAATATGTAATATACAAACCAGTATGATGCAATAATGGCCTCTAACAATCTCCCACTTGCATTAAGGCCATGTATTGGGATATCGCAGACCGATCATCTCGAATAGCCTCTCGAACTGTGTCTGAGGGATGGCCTTTCTGAGTGGATCTGCTGTGTTGTTCTATGAATCAACTCTCCGCACCTTGATCTCCGTGCGATCAACAGTCTCCCTGATTAGGTGGTACCGCCTCAAGATATGTCGGGGATTCTGATGGGACCTGGGTTCCTTCGCTAAAGCTATAGCGTCGTTGTTGTCACAATACAGAGGTATTGGATCTATATTTGACAGAACCACCTGAAGTTCTGTTAGGAACTTCCTCATCCAGACTGCTTCTTTCACAGCGTCACAAGCAGCGCTATACTGCGCTTCCATCATCGAGTCAGCAGCAGTGTCCTGCTTGGAGCTTTTCCAACAGACCGCCCCTCCATTGAGGGTAAAGACATAACCCGATGATTGATACGATTTTGGCGTGTCGTATTTAAATTTCAAAAGTTAACCGCAATCAGGACAACGTCGCATGTTGCTTACCGCGATGAGTACGGGTCGTCTGCAGGGAGACGGTGCGTTTCACGTTCTTGTTATCACGAGTTAATGCGCGGGTCCGAATATTCGTTTCTAACCTAAGTGTATATACGCAAGTATAAGTTTGTTAAGAATAGCTACGTTAGTGTATGTTATGGATTTCCGTACTCAATCCTTTATGCCGAACTTGACTACTGAAGCTAGAGCAATTGGCAATAACGTGGATTTGGGTACTTAAGCACGGTATTAGTGAAATTCGGCTTATTGACCTTTATCCGTCCGTTCTTGTCGCTTGGCTTTCTTCTCCGGCCAAAATGAACACAACCGGTCGCGGTTAGGGATCACCGATACCTTGATACTGTAGGGTGCCTAACGGAGCACTTGCATAAGGATTGGGAGGAGTTCAATCAGAAAATATCGGGGAAATGAAATAAGAAATGAAAACCTTAACTTACACAACCAATCTTTTTCCTAACAACACCATATTCATAACCATCAAAACAACAACAAGAAAGAGCAAAACAAATGATACAAATAAGATTAAACAACATTGCAAGTAAGTAAATGACATGGAATTAAAAGAGCAAGTAAGTAAATGGCAAGAAAATAATAGCAAGTAAGTAAAAGAGAGAGAGACTAAGAACCCAAAAGTGCAAAATGAAAGCTTTATTATGTCCAAGTGATGATACAAATCTTGAGTTGAATAACCAAAACTTAAACTTGCAAGCTCAATGAAGAGGTTGCAAGATCAAGAGAAGGTAAGGAGCTCAAGGGGAACTAACTATGTACAAGAACAAAAAAAAACACAAGTGTATCTAGTGTAAAGAAAATGAGAAAATGTGAGACCTCCTTCCCTTTCTCACTTATCTGTATTTATAGGCTCAAAATAAAATTAAACAAGTAATAAAACTAGGATGATGTGACTGCAATGGAAGGGCAGAACAAAATTGGGGACAAATAGAGCTAATAAAACCGGCGCGGCCGGTATTTGTGGGGGTCCCACCGGGTCAATTTCGAGCTAGTGGGCTCGTGTTGGTGTGGTGCACTAGTGTTCTTTCCACAATCCCACGGGTGCTTCTTGATTTGTTTATTTGAATCTGGTTCCACTCAGTAAACTTGGAGGGAAACCTGATGCTTTTTAAATCACATCACATCTTTTTGCATTAAACACACATCACTTCCCATGTGCCCACTTGCACTAAGGCAACCGCCCTCACTAGGTCAATGTACGAACAAGCTAGTGTACACACTTGTATGTGTTGGACCATTTAGATAAAAAGTGTGTACATATGCTTGTTGAAAAAAGAAACTCTTGAAATATTGATCGGTTTGCAGTTCTGATTGCAGTATCGGCTCACCAATGTAAAATCCGTGCATTTGAATGTGTTTCCATTATTTTGTCACGGTTACCTGTAATCTGTATTTACTGAGCAGACACTGGTTAATAGTACCGATCTATAATAAAACAGATAATGAATGAGTGGTATTAAAATGCAGTTTCCTGTGATAAACAAATACCCCCAAACTTATCTATTGCTCATTCCGAGCAAAACAAAAAATCCTAACCTCACTTTCGCAGGGAACGCGATTGCATTGAGCTCGTGCAATAAGCCGTTAAACCTCTAGGTGTCCCTAGTAGGAGGAGTGTTGTCTTCTGAGGGTTTCAGTGGATACTACCCACAAAATCCCGTCAAGCTAGTTTCAAAAGTTAACGTCGATTTTACTCCTACAGTTTAGTATCTAGGTTAGAAATTCTATCATCCTAAATTAGAAATATCCAACCCTCATGTTTCACGCCTCCTATTTATTTAACCTCAGATCCTATATGTTTTTACAGTTCGAAAGAACTCGGTTTCTCCTGAGTTTTCCTTCTGAAGTGTGGTCTCCAATCAGGGAGTTTTATCGGTTTTACGGAAAACATAAGTCTTATCTTTATTCCTATCTTTCCTCCAAAAATAAATTGTATACCCCTACGTGTGTGTAAAATTTCACCCTTACACTTAAGAATTCAATTAAAGCTATAATACCCTTGCCGTAATACCTAATACTACTTCTTTTTATTAATGATGGACGGTTTTGCTCACACACCTTTCATGCGTTTATTAATGCATCTTGAGGCACTAACAGCCGAATACTGAATGTGTGAGCTTAAAGCGTGAATAGCAGTTTCCAGGTCTGGACTTTATTTTTTTTTCTTTTTCAAGACCGGATATATTTTTCAATGATGCTCTTTTGGTGGTTATCTTTAAATACCGTTTTTTCTTTCATACTAGGTTTTCAAGAAATAGTATTTCTAGGTATCCTCTACTACCCTAAGTTTCAAGGTGCGTGTATGTGCAGTTTGTAGGGTATATACTTTCTAAATTTAGACTCAAGAATAGAAACTATTTTTCATACTTATCTTTCAGTAAAGCTTCAATACTTTCCCTTCATCTCGACTTAACTCAAGAACTAAACTCATGATTACCTACTTCTATAAAAAAAACTGCAAGGACGAATAATTACATAGGTTAAACAGAATGAGGGTTATTTTTAGGGTTTTCAATTCCTAAGTTTAGGATTCAATTGTTTCAAACGTATCAACTAAACTTTCGGAACAAAAATCTAAGCTACCCTATTAGCTAACTTGACGACAAAGTCTTTATATTTTTGTTATTTTTTTTTATTTTTGTGGGTTTTTAATAAGTATGAAAATGCAAAAATATACACATGAATCCGAAGGAAGAAAGCTTACCGAGCACACCCCAAACTTAAACTTGACAGTACCCTCACTGTCAGGCTACACCAAGAGGATCAAAATTGTCGGTGCTCCTCTGAATTTATTTATTTTTTATACAAAACAAAAAGAAAACAAAAAATATATACACAAAATGATTCCCCCAAACTTAAGTGAAACAGTGTTTCCAATGCTAAGCGTGAAGTTCAGGATTAGGGGGAGAGAACAGTATCAATCTATATAAGGCCTTACGCAGGCCAAAAGTTAGCACTAACCATTCAAAAAATTTATCGGGATAAAGCCCAGGCTGGTGAAAGAATGCGGAGAGGAAAGATATGGAGAGTACGCGAGACCGTATATAGATGGAAGCGGGATACAGTCTCGGTGGATGATAAGAATGGATGAAGGGAAAAAGAAGTGTAATACGAACTTGAGGGCGAAAATGGAGTGAGTAAATTAGTACAATTTGTAATGATCGATGTGTAAAAAGTGATTGTACTAATTTATTAACCCGTTGAGAAATGGTATCAAAGCACTCATGATTCGTGAGAAAACATGGGTAGACTGAAGTTGGTAAACCAGACAAAGGAAGTGAAAGTAATACGGTGTCTTTCAAGTTCGGAACTATGGAATAGGTGGAGGGAAGTGATTGAGGAAGGGAATCAGTTAAAGGTTCAGGAGGGTTTACACAGTCAATGAAAGGGATAGGATGAATTAGAAAATCCGATTCATCAAGAAAAACAAGTTCATCCTCAAAATTCTCCTCAAAAATCAGCGCATCCATGAATTTATCATCAATATCAAGATGCATATGAAGTTCGGGAAAAACCGTTAATGACTCGGGATGATGTCCACACGGAAGTGAAAGGACATGACGAATTGGTGAGAAAAACTCATCCAAAGTTGTGGGTTCATCATCCAAAATATTCCCGGCGTCGATATCCTTAATCAAGTGAAAATCAAATTTCTCAGACACCTCATCAAAAGGATGGATTTTAATCAATTGTGGTTCTAAGAAGGAGGTGTAGAGGTAAAAGGGGTTTGATGTGGTTTCACTTGACAAGGTCCCTTCACAATCTGGTAAATCAAACACTACAAAGTCGCACAACTCATTAAACATTCTATCTTCAATTGGTGAATCATTTGGGATACTCGATAGACTTTAAAAACCGGAGTTGTGGAATTCAATTTGTAATGGGTAGGTTTTGTAAGTCGATGTCGCGTACCCCACGTGTTCGCGGGGAGGCGGAATTTGCAAAAAATGATTTTTACTGACTTTGCAACACCGATTAGAACCAAGGATCGTCCATAAACCGTAGCTAGCAAACAACTTGAGATTTAACTACTCGGAAAGAATGTTATACCTCATGATACTGCTGGCTATAGTGCCCTCATGTCAATTATTGGATCGCAGGCACGTGATTGCAATGATTGAAGGATGACCTATAACGGTAGAACAGTCTTACTCGAGATGATTGTATGTTATTTGTTTTGTCTTTATCATCGTGTACATGCTTCTGGTAGGATTACAGATCACTATTATATGTTGATAGAGCCCATAGGATTCTTGCTTGACTACCAGCAGTATGATGGTGATCATATACGTGAGAGTTGGGTAGTCTATATGCACATCCTTAAAGTGTCCCTAGTCGTGGGAGTTTCGAGACTGGGCATCGATACTCCGAGAGTAGACTAGTGTACACGGATCGAGACCTTAACTGTAAGTGCACGGCGGCGCCCCGGCCGTCTTTCCGAGGCCAAAATGCGGAAGCGATGCTTAACTTTAAACTTTGAACCGGCACCACCGCGCAGAAAAATCCCGGATCGGGCCATTAATCTAGTCCTAGCTAACAAGAGAAAGGGTAGAGAAATATACCGAGCGATCCGTGTCCTTCGGTCTTCTCGTCGTCGTCCCGATCTCCTGTGGAATGTCCGGTCTCTACCTCCTCGCCGGAAGGGCACCACGTCGCCGAGTTTTTTACGGGCTCCCGCCTCTGGACCGAGGCAACTCGGGCACGAAGTTGGCGAGCCGACGTGCCCAAGAATTGCTGTAGAATGTAGTGTAGTGCTATGTCTCATTTGGGGTTGTTAGAAGTTGCCCATTTAGTGGAGGAAAGGAGTTGTGGAATTTTTTGTGGAGCTATGGGATTTTTACAAACATGAGGAGAACAAAATCCCACCCAAAAAATATTGTGCAGCCCCTCCCCAATGTGGCCGGCCAATGCTTGAATGAATGAGAATTGGGAGTATGAAAATGAGGTAGCAACAAGAATAATGCAAGAGAGAGAAAAGGTCATGATAATAAGCAATGATCACAATCAAAGAACCTCACTCCAAAACCCAATCATGACCAACAAAGGTCAAGCCATCATGAAGTCATGGAGTCAAATGAAAGCACAATCATCATGAAGCAACAATATGCAAAGACCACCCTCCACAAATGCTAATTTGCACAAATACAAATAAGCCCTCCTCCACCAATCTTCGGCCAAAGAAAGATTCAAAGAAAATTGGCCGAAACGGAAAACAAACTGGAAACTTCAAAAAACTGATCCCGTAATAAATTACAGGAAAACCCCTCTACTGTATATACATACCCGCATTTGCATTCCGACCGAATACAAATACGCTAAGACAAATCTACACTGTAGAATACTAGGATCCGGCTTAAACCAAAGCCCGCTAGTATTAACCGTCCGATCATGATCCGTGCAATGCCGCACGTATCTGATCGAACCCTGCCATATCTCCATACGGCCTCTAAAGCGTTTCGCCCGAAACTTGAGAAAACGGTCTGTGAGGGACTCTAAAGACTCGTCAATACTTTGGCTGTGGATTTAACCACTAGCACGTCAGAGGTATTAGCCTATACGTAACGGGCTACCAGGTATTGAACAAAAGAGACGTCGATGAGTGAACTCATCCTGACACCCTACTGAGCCTGTTAGTGACAATATCCGTACAGTCCGGTCCGTTCGTCTATGAGCATCGCATGACGGGCCTAGGAGGTTGGTAAAAGTCAGACCCCTAAAAGCGGTACAAGTCGTGTCGCAGTGTAGCCCAGAACACCCTGAGATACTACTGGAAAACCTACCAGTAAATCTCCTGCCTTGGCCAAGGACTTCGTGTAATGGCTCTCCTAGGCACACCGCGACCTCACCACCAATACCGGGAGAGACGAACCCATGAAGATCCGCTTGCTGCCTCCATGTGGCTCGGGACTGTACCCAACTAAAACCTGTTTGCACATCTTCTTTGAGCGTGGTAGGGTAGTAATCAAAGTACAGTGGGAACTCACACGAGACAAATGATGATCCTCAGGTCGATGAACTAACCTGTACACATGTCACCAGGGAACTGCTATCTGACGTCAGGTATAAGACCAACTAGCATGTTCCCGGCGAGGCCTGTCCGGTGTACTCATAACCCAATAAGCACCTGTATAAATTTTAGGTGAACCAACTGACACCAGTGGCTTGTGAGACCGGCCACCGCCCCTCGTCGGGGTCTCGACTGTATACACTAGTCTACTCTGGAGTATCGATGCCCTGTCTCGAAACTCCCTCGACTAGGGACCTTTTAAGGATGTGCTTATAGACCCAAGCTCCCACGTATATGATCGCCCTCATACTGCTGGTAGTCAAGCAAGAATCCTAGGGGCTCTATCAACATGCAATAGTGATCAGTAAAATCACCTAAAGCAGTACACGATGATAAAGGTAAACCAGATAGCATACTATCATCTTGAGTAAGACTGTCCTACAAGAATAGGTCCTCCCTCAATCATTGCAATCACGTGCCTGTGATCCAATAATTGACTCTGAGGGCACTATCTCCAACAATCTCCCACTTGCACTCAAGGCTAATTATTGCGATGTCGCATACTCACAGCCCTTGTGATACCGAACACCCAACTCCCCTACTAGTCAGTCTCACAAAGCTGGTTTGCGAAACTATTGCGATCGAGGAATAGCCTCAGTGAGTGGATCCGCTGTGAAGTTTCTTTCTATGTCTCTCTATATCTCAAGTTCGCGGAGAAACCCATCTCTCGAAATGAGCAATACCTGTCTTAGAATGTGTCTGGATGTCTAATGGGACCTAGTTCATAAATGAACTCCAAATCCAAACTTCTTAGACTGTATCGTTAACTGAACTCAATCAGTATCCTGCGCCATCCTTCCCTCAGTATCCACCTGGACCATCTGTCCAAAATACTGCCCCTCGTCAGAAGGAAAACTATAACTCTGACAACCTCCCTGTCATCCAGGTCACCTTGGAAGCCTGGAATGATAACTGTCTTCCGAATGAGGCTGTTGTTATCATATCCATAGAACATCCACTCATGTTCTAGAACTGCTTTCGATTGTTTCTCCAGGATAGGTTCAATATCAACTTATTGCATTTACCGCAAAAACAACATCTGGTGTGGTACTTGACATCTCATGATTGACTCAATTGCCTAAGCAAGTGATCTGCCAATCATGCACATCCCTCTCCCCTTTAGTCTATAAGACACCTTTAGAGAGGGTGACTCCATCACCTGCAGGTACACTACCATGCCAGGAGTCGTCTATTCTAAAAACTCTTAGAATGCTGTTAAGTACCCTGATTGGGAAACCACCTAAATCTAGATCTATAGATCTAGTAACCAGAATGTCTTGATATTATATCCAAGTCCCATGTGGAGAAACCACTGTGTGACAACCAAAGTATAACCGATCGTAGTATAGGAATATCATTTCCTACTCTGTGTATGTCATCTAAATACCAGGACATCACACCCTACTACCTTCTTAACAGATCCATCCCCTATTCTGATGAAGTCAAACCTATGACTGTCGCATCAGAAATAGATGATCTATCTCCGCTATATCTGCTTCAGTCTATAAATAGACATAAGCCACATGTCCACCAATGCTTCCGCTGCTCCCACTGACTACGACAACCCTCTGGCAAAGTCATATAGACGTACACTTCTAAAGCTAGTTTAGAACGACGCTATAGTCTGTAGGGTTCCTAGGCACACTCAAGAGGTTCCACAAGGCATCAACCATGCCAAATTCAAAATTTTCCAGTGCCGAGAAACCCTAAACTAGATCGTTAACTAGAGATTAGGCGAAACTTCAATCAAGTTAACAACTTAACTACTAAGTGAATGGAAATACAACCTTTGTAGATCCGGTCCTCCAGTTCCTTGGCTCCATGATGACGTCCCTCCGCTGCAACCATCGGAATCTTGGACTCTCGCGGTGGTTTCATCGGAAAAAAGATCAGGCTAGGTCGTTGACTTCGATGCCGAAGATGATCTACGTCGAGGCGACTCTAACTCGAGCTCCATCTTCACCAAGTCATAAAACTTGTGAAGAAAACACCCTATACTACATGGCAAGTGGTAGAGGATGAAGAAATAGGAAGTGGGTTCACTTTGGATTTGGGTTTCTCACTTCGATTCATCATTTGAATCTTTTCTAGAAAACTTTTATTTTCTTCACATGAAGAAGAAGATGAAGAAGAAGAAAAATGAATAATCATTTCAAATAAAAATTCAAGTGAATACTTATCATGTTGCAACCATGGGTGAAGTTTACTCATGTAGAGACTAAACTAGGTTTAGGTGAATGGTTAGGTTAAGGAAAGAAACAAAGTGGTCAAAGCTTCATGAAGCTTCAAGGTAAAAACAAAAGAAGCCACCTTTTTGTTTCTTGCCCTAAATTACATAAATAAAATAAATAATTAAGAAAAGATAACAAAACCCTAACCATTCACTTAAACATGGTTTAAAGTAAACATACACCCAAGTTTACATGTATCATCAAACATGATACAATCTAGTGCACAAAAATATATCATATATACTACTTGTGCACATCAAGTGAGAAAATCCATCTTAAGTGAACAAATACTAGTTAATGTAAAGTAATATATCAAATATATAATTATACATCAAATCATTAAATCAGCACTTGATTTAATGATCCGGTCATATCGCATATAACCGACTAATATCAAGTGTATCAATGTATCGAATCAACACTTGATTCGGTAACCCGGCTATATCATATATAACCGTCCGATGTTACAAATCGCGAGAATAGAATCCAGTATCACATACTGGTATTATTCTCGGTCCCGCACATAACTCATATGCGCTCCTATTTCGTTTCGCTTGAGCCAGGAAACCTCTGTGTAGGAATCTAAAGACTCGTCAATACACCGGCAGCAGGTGATGATCATATCAAACACCCACAAGCCGCAAGCGGTCTGCTAAACGTAACGGCCACCCGGGTATTGAGCGATCAGAAGATCAACGAGCAAGCCCGCTCACACTCCTGTGAATCCAACCAGTAACACATACCGTACAGTCCGGTCTGTTCGTCTGATATGTCGCATATCTCGCCTAGGGGTGGTAAACGTCAGACCCCAGTAGCTCGATAAGTCGTGTCGATATGAGGTCTATAACAGTTCGAGAAACTACTGGTAACACTTACCAGTAAATCTCAGCAACCCTGGCCAGGGATTTCCGGTTATAGCCAATCGAACACAGCGCAACATCAACTCCCTATACCGGGAGAGACGAATCCCCTCCTATCGCTCATTGCCTCTATATGATTCGGGACTGTACCCAAAAACCACCGTTTTGCACTCCCTCTTGGATGTGGTAAGGTGGAAATCAAAGCACAGTGGGAATCACACAAGACTCTATGACGATCTCGGGTCTACAGACTAACATGTACCAGTGTCACCAGAGAACTGCCATCTGACGTAAGGTATAATACAATCTGGGAGTTCTCGGCGAGTCCGTCTAGTGTACCCAGTCTCCACTGAGCACCCGTATATCATCTCTGATGTCAAACACCAATGGATATAGGATCATCCATCGCCCATCAGTATGGGTCGAGAAGGTATACGCTAGTCTACTCTGGTATATCGATGCCCCGTCTCGATACACCCACGACTAGGGACCTTGAAGGATGTACTTATGGACTACCATGTCCCCACTAGTATGATCCGCATCATAGTCTAGGTAGTCAAGTACACATCCTAAGGGCTTTACCAACATGTAACAGAGAGACAATCAGCGTACAACATGTAACAGAGAGACAATCAGCGTACACGTTAAGGTAAAGAGCAACCAGATAGCACACTATCATGTCGAGCAAGAAAGTCCTCCCTATATATGTCCAAGCATCCACTACGATATACATCCTATGTATAGCAATGGCCTCTAGGGCATATATATAACTAACAATCTCCCACTTGCACTAGGGCCATCTGATAGCAGTGGTTGTAGTATCTCATACTCAACCATCCCATAAAAGTCTCTCTCTGGGAAAATTCCTTTGTGAGTGGATCCGCCGTGTTGTCCTCTGAGTCTACTCTCCTGACCTTGATCCCTTGGAGATCAACCATCTCTACGATCAGGTGACACTGCCTTAGAATATGTCTGGATTACTGATGGGACGGGCGTTCCTTGGCATAAGCCACAACTCCATTGTCTCACAATGGTAGGAACGAAGTTCATCTCATGAACCAATACACACCCAGACTTCCTCTTTGGTAGCATCTTTGGTAGCGATGTATCCATCCTTTATCGTCTAGTTTGCCACGGTATCTAGCTTGGAACTCTTCCAACATACCGTCCCTTTACTAAGGGTAAAGACAATGCCTGTGACTGACTTTCAGTCGTCCTTATCACCCTGGAACCCTTCCAGTGATTCTCCCCAGGATCGATTGATACCATCTCACTACAACTAGTGAGTATCCTAACATCCAATTAGATCTATCTCATAGATCCAAAATCCAGGATTTAGTAGGTATCACTTTGATCCTATATGGAGAATCTTTGTAATAAGCGGAGATTGACTGAGCGTAGCATAGGAAACTCCCTTCTTATCAAGAGTATGTCATCCACGTACTCTACGAGGATCACCACCATACTCCCTACTACCTTTTTGTATATACAAGCTTCATCTACCATTTTGATGAAGTCAAACTCTTTGACTACCAGATCAAAACAGACGTTCCAACTCCGCGATGCCTGCTTTATCACATAAAACATCTTGCATACGTTTCCGCTGCTCCCACTGTCTACGAAGCCCTCTGGCTGTGTACTTATAGACGCTCTCTTTCAAAAACATCATTTAGAAAAGCAGTCATGGCACCCAACCACCAGATATCGTAGTCATGGTATGTAGCCGTGGCAAGTAGGATCTGGATGGACTTAAGCATAGGCCCCAGAAAAGGTTTCATTATTAGCCACAACTGGTCTACGATGCAAACCTTTAACAAGTCTAGCTTTGAAAGTCTCAACCTTTCCATGTAAACCAAGTAATCTTCTCAAGATATACTTGCTCCTGATGGGGATTTAACCTTTCAGATAAAGCAACTAAAGTCCATACTTTGTTGGTGTATAAGGATTCCATCTCAGATCACTAAGCATCCAGCCATTCTTATAGATTCTTACTCCTGATGGCCAGCTCGAAACTAGTTGGGTCATCATCTCATGATGCAATCCTCACTCCCACTGTCCTAGAGAAACCGAAGTATCTCTCAGGTGGGTGAGGAACCCTAGTAGATCGGCGGAGAGGCTGAGGTTTGTTGCTAACTATTGAATCCTTTGGTTTTATCAAATCATCTGCTGTAGTTTGTATAGCTGGAACCTTTCCAGTTCTACGTTACAGACCTTGCCTTGAGCTTGTCCGGATTTTGCTTTCAGACATAGGCCGGTCAACCCCAAATCTTAACTAGCTTAAGACATGGGCTCTTCCCATACCATATCTCATATAGAGTGGTAGGCTGTGATCTGATTCGAACCTAATTTCAATAGGTATGCAGCTTCTCAAGTGCATAACCCCCAAAAGGAAACAGGTAACTCAGTAGTACTCATCATAGAGCGCACCATATCGAATAGGGTGCAATTGCTCTGCCCCGATATACCATTGCGCTATGGTGTATACGGAGGAGTAATGCTGAGAGAGAATCTCATTCTCCTTTAGAATAGTCCAGGAATTCTATGCACAAGTATTCTCCTCCTTGATCTCATCAAAGGACATAATACTTGTACCCGTATTGGTTCTCTACTTCTAACTTATATACTATGAATATCTCAAAATGTTCGGACTTGTGTTTCAACAGGAACATATGACTGAATCTTGAGAGATCATCAGAGAATTTAATGAAGTACAAAGAACCGGTCTTGGCATGTGTAGACGGAGGACCTTACTTACGTTAACATGTATCAATCCCAAGAGTTTACTAACTCTTTCTCTGTTTCCAATAAACAGAGCTGTGGCCATCTTATCTCTGTGACATGACTGGCAAGTTTCACAAGATGTAAATTCAAACTAATTTAAATATACATCTATATGTAACTTCAGCTAGTCGGGTCGCATTGATAACCTAGTCTACAATACCTCAAGAAGGATTCGTTCATATCTGAACACTTCCTCTTGTGTGTGTTCTGTATACTAAGAACTGTAGTTTGATTTAGAACATCAATGCTTTTAGATAACGTGCCTGAACCGATCAACTTTTGATATAGGAAATGTTCAAAACATTATCCAACAATACAAAATTTTATCATTTCTTTACTAATAAAGAGACTGATATGATTTTGTATATCAGGTTCGGTATCTAATAACATTCGTTCAAAATCAATTTATTTGGAATACAGGGTGACAGTGACCAACAGACTTGGCTGCAACACTTGCACCGTTTTCTGTCTCATGAAACTTATCACCCGTTCTTAGTTCTCTACCTTTCTGTAGCCCATGTAACAGATTACATATGCGGGATCCTGATTCGGTATCACATACTCAGGACGTAAAGGATACTGAGAAACAGTTCTTCATAACGAACACACCCGAAGAAGATGCATCAACATGCACTTTCTTCGTTTGGGCGGCATGGGAAATCTGGTATTCCCCAATTTCCTGCTCTGTCTTATAACAATTTATAAGTTGGAGCGGGACCAACGTTCCCCAGCTCAGTATAACAAGCTGGTTCGGTCAATACATCCGTATTATTATCTTGATTAAGGCGTGATATGGTCGCTACCTGGAGAGAGAGAGAAGAAAACACTCAGCGTATGCTCTTGCAAGATAAGATTGGTTATTATTTTATCTAATCAGGATGGCTCCCACTGTTTTTTATCAAATCTTCCTTCAAACCCTAAAAGGAAAGACTAGCCGGGATTAATTACACACTACAAGTTCGCCAATCTTTCAGCCAGGCCAGTGTCGGTACTTTAAGGGAGGTCCCCCGTGCTTTCGCACGAACCTAATTAATGTAAACCTCGTTTTCCCAGAGGCGTGACATCGTTAACACCTTTCTAGACACCTACTTGATCGGCTAATTGTAATGTGTAAAACTCTCCGAGGAGTAACAATTACTCGCAGTGGGTATCGGGATCCAACTATCTCATAGAAGGTATGCAATCTCATTGCAAATTTCAACACTTGAAATTCCCGATAATATTTTTCCCCTAACGTGCTATGACCTTGACGAAAGACAACAAACCATAGCCCGCTAGTCAAGTTCAACCCGTACATTTCTTCACTGAATTAAACCCACCCGCACGACCCTTGACGAAAGCCAACAAAGCCGTACGACTACCCTAATCCAATCGCATCGTATGCAGCAGATAAGCAATATATAGCTACCGCACACTACACCTTGACGAAAGCCAACAAATGTAGCACGAATACTATATACAACTTATCTGAAATGACGGAGGGCTACGACAGGTTTTTCTGAAAACCTATTGCGTAATGAACTTGATATCGTTGTAGAATCAAATGATTTTAAAATGGAGTGTTTTTGAGGCTTTTCTAGTTTTGCTAAAGGGGTCATCCCGGTGAATGGATCGTCGGCCCTTTCCTCATCGAATAAGGTGCAGGATATATCATATATACCGCTGTACAAAGCAGAAACTATAGAAGCTATCAAAAGACAAACCGAGTGTGTAGCATCTGCCAATTATTGCTAAAGGGGTCACTCCCGGTGAAGGGATCGTCGGCCCTTTCCTCATCGAATAAGGTGCAGGATATATCATATATACCGCTGTGCAAAGCAAGAACTGTAGCTACCTGTTTTATTTTTGAAATTCGATTCCACAACAGCTTTAGGTTTCTTTTACTTTCATTAATCATATTAATGAAGTCGCATCATTTAAGTCACCTAAACATCACAGATAAATACGACGTACACTTATGCCATCCGCATTCGCCTCGATGTCCCCTCGTGCACCGTTAGGTTAGGTAACTAACGGCAGAGCGGGGAAGGGCTAGCATCGGTGTAAAACATAAGTAACGTCTATATAATATATCATATATACTATATACAGTATCCATCACAGTATATCAAATGATCACATCACAGATATCGCAGCAGAATAAACATATGAAATATTGGATATACTAGGACGTCCGTGTTTTTAATACGAGCCAGTATAAAACACGGATTCCACGGTCGCGATGAATAGCCAAACCCACACCCCTAGACCCCTACGAGAGCGGCAAGCAACCCTACCAATTCTGGAGTTAGGAGACCCAGACTCGACTCCTCGAGTTGGTCTCCCACTGGACTCCAGAACCCGGTTACTTGTGCTCTCCTCCTTGGGTCTATCCTAGTGCGGAAAAGTAAATAATATACAAAAGGTGACATCTTCCGCAACCTGGATGTGCCCCAATAAAAGAATATTACATACAAGTTTTTACATGAATGAAAATGAAAAACACTCATCTCACATAAAAAAAACCCCGGCTATTCAAACACGACGATCCAATATAAACATGTCACTTTTCAATATATCCAGCAACACATAACATCACATGTCATCAACGTAAGTAAACATGTGTATCCCAATTGTCGTTGACATATAGCAACGAAACCGGCGATATCACATATTACACTTACGGTCGCAGAAAAGAAAGTGTAAAACTACAACAGTTGGAATCCGCAACCTCCTTAGATATCGCATGCCTAATCAAATGAATTCCTTAGACATCGCATGCCTAATCAAATGAATTCCTTAGACATCGCATGCCTAACAATTATAAACCCCGCATTTTAGTCTCATTATCAAAAACACTTTTCAATATCAAGTCGGGCAATTCAACAAGATTCCTGACATCCTGATCGAATGCTCGTCGCAAACTTTAGTAGGCGGCCGCACCCCCGACGCCGTCGACGAAGTGCACCAAGGTGGAACACCGCTGCCGCGAGCACCCGAATGGATGCTTTCGGCGACGGGGTTCTCCTACAGTCACTTGGTCGGGACTATGGGGTGAGGCTGTCTATTATGTTTACCCGGCGAGTATCCGCGTACGCTACGTGATTGAGATGGACTTTTGATCACATCAAAATTTCGTGGCAACCGATCAAGTGAGACTAAACTGCTATGTTTATAACATTCATTCAGTTATCTCATAACTACTTGTGGATTCCAAATATTGTACCACATTCCAGATAAATAGAAAATGTTAAACTTTCCGATCGAACAATGAAACACCCAAATTTTCCCGAAATAGCTCAACACATGAAATAAGTTTAAAAACATTCACTTCATGCCTCAGTACCAATGGTCCAGCCGTAGAAGGGTTAAGCCAACGCCTCACATGTGGCACGCCGTACCGCCCCAAACCCTAAGGTTTAAAGGGCAGTTCAAGACGGTCGCATAATCGAGTTAAGGTTTGTTGTCTTCTAGAGGGACCATCGCGTTACTTGCACTAATTAGAACGTCATTAAACTACGGAAAAATCCAACAATTGGAAATTTCCCGGCAGGGGAAAAAGTGGGTATTTATATCCGGTCGAACTTTTTAACATGTTCTAAAAATACCCGGAAAACAAAGTAAACAAAGTTAAATAATCCGATCGAATCATCGAGTCCCCAATACAACCCCAGAACACTCAACTCTTGAGTCAAAATAAAAATACCCATAAAATATAAATCACAGAAATAGGAATTATGGTGGAAAAAAGATGGCCTATATCCTCTGTACGGCCGCGGAACCGCGGCCCAAGCAGGCTATTGCCGCAGTTCCGCAGTGGAATGTACGCATTAAGCATTCGTTTTTCACCACAATTCTTATATTTTCCTGCTGAATTTTTCAGGTATTTTTAATTCAGAAAAATCCACAATATTCAAAAATGTACAGAGAAGGGTTATGGATTAGGGTTTCGGGTTCGATCGGATTTCTAACTTCGTCTACGCATCGTCTAAGGCTCTAGCTAGGCTCTGATACCACTGTAGGGTTCCTAGGCACACTCAAGAGGTTCCACAAGGCATCAACCATGCCAAATTCAAAATTTTCCGGTGCCGAGAAACCCTAAACAAGATCGTTAACTAGAGATTTGGCGAAACTTCAATCAAGTTAACAACGTAACTACTAAGTGAATGGAAATACAACCTTTGTATATCCGGTCCTCCACTTCCTTGGCTCCGTGATGACGTCCCTCCGCTGTAACCATCGGAATCCTGGACTCTCGTGGTGGTTTCATCGGAAAAAAGATCGGGCTAGGTCGTTGACTTCGATGCCGAAGATGATCTACGTCGAGGCGACTCTAACTCGAGCTCCGTCTTCACCAAGTCATGAAACTTGTAAAGAAAACACCCTATACTACATGGCAAGTGGTAGAGGATGAAGAAATAGGAAGTGGGTTCACTTTGGATTTGGGTTTCTCACTTGGATTCATCACTTGAATCTTTTCTAGAAAACTTTTCTTTTCTTCACTTGAAGAAGAAGATGAAGAAGAAGAAAAATGAATAATCATTTCAAACAAAAATTCAAGTGAATACTTATCATGTTGCAACCATGGGTGAAGTTTACTCATGTAGAGACTAAACTAGGGTTAGGTGAATGGTTAGGTTATGGAAAGAAACAAAGTGGTCAAAGCTTCATGAAGCTTCAAGGTAAAAACAAAAGAAGCCACCTTTTTGTTTCTTGCCCTAAAATACATAAATAAAATAAATCATTAAGAAAAGATAACAAAACCCTAACCATTCACTTAAACATGGTTTAAAGTAAACAAACACCCAAGTTTGCATGTATCATCAAACATGATACAATCTAGTGCACAAAAATATATCACATATACTACTTGTGCACATCAAGTGAGAAAATCCATCTTAAGTGAACAAATACTAGTTAATGTAAAGTAATATATCAAATATATAATTATACATCAAATCATTAAATCAACACTTGATTTAATGATCCGGTCATATCGCATATAACCGACTAATATAAAGTGTATCAATGTATTGAATCAACACTTGATTCGGTAACCCGGCTATATCATATATAACCGTCTGATGATACAAATCGCGAGAATAGAATCCAGTATCACATACTGGTATTATTCTCGGTCCCACACATATCTCATATGCGCTCCTATTTCGTTTCGCTTGAGCCAGGAAACCTCTGTGTAGGACTCTAAAGACTCGTCAATACGCCGGCAGCAGGTGATGATCATATCAAACACCCACAAGCCGCAAGCGGTCTGCTAAACGTAACGGCCACCCGGGTATTGAGCGATTAGAAGATCAACGAGCAAGCCCGCTCACACTCCTGTGAATCCAACCAGTAACACTTACCGTACAGTCTGGTCTGTTCGTCTGATATGTCGCATATCTCGCCTAGGGGTGGTAAGCGTCAGACCCCAGTAGTTCGATAAATCGTGTCGATATGAGGTCTATAACAGTTCGAGAAACTACTGGTAACACTTACCAGTAAATCTCAGCAACCCTGGCTAGGGATTTCCGGTTATGGCCAATCGAACACAGCGCAACATCAACTCCCTATACCGGGAGAGACGAATCCCCTCCTATTGCTCATTGCCTCCATGTGATTCGGGACTGTACCAAAAAGCCACCGTTTTGCATGCCCTCTTGGACGTGGTAAGGTGGAAATCAAAGCACAGTGGGAATCATACAAGACTCTATGACGATCTCGGGTCTACAGACTAACCTGTACCAGTGTCACCAGAGAACTGCCATCGGACATAAGGTATAATACCATCTAGGAGTTCTCGACGAGTCCGTCCAGTGTACCCAGTCTCCACTGAGCACCCGTATATCATCTCTGATGTCAAACACCAATGGATATGGGATCATCCATTGCCCATCAGTATGGGTCGAGAAGGTATACGCTAGTCTACTCTGGTATATCGATGCCCCGTCTCGATACTGTTAGTTATATGTATGCCCTAGAGGCCATTGCTATACATAGGATGTATATTGCAGTGGATGCTGGGACATATATAGGGAGGACTTTCTCGCTCGACATGATAGTATGCTATTTGGTTACTCTTTACCTTAACGTGTACACTGATTGTCTCTCTGTTACATGTTGGTAAAGCCCTTAGGATGTGTACTTGACTACCTGGACTATGATGCGGATCATACTAGTGGGGACATGGTAGTCCATAAGTACATCCTTCACAGTCCCTAGTCGTGGGTATATCGAGACGGGGCATCGATATACCAGAGTAGACTAGCGTATACCTTCTCGACCCATACAGATGGGCGATGGATGATCCCATATCCATTAGTGTTTGACATCAGAGATGATTTACGGGTGCTCAGTAGAGACTGGGTACACTGGACGGACTCGTCGAGAACTCCCAGATGGTATTATACCTCACGTCAGATGGCAGTTCTCTGGTGACACTGGTACAGAATAGTCTGTTGACCCGAGATCGTCATAGAGTCTTGTGTGGTTCCCACTGTACTTTGATTTCCACCTTACCACGTCCAAGAGGGCGTGCAAAACGTGGTGGTTTTTGGGTACAGTCCCGAGTCACATGGAGGCAATGAGCGATAGGAGGGGATTCGTCTCTCCCGGTATAGGGAGTTGATGTTGCGCTGTGTTCGATTGGCTATAACCGGAAATCCCTGGCCAGGGTTACTGAGATTTACTGGTAAGTGTTACCAGTAGTTTCTCGAACTGTTATAGACCTCATATCGACACGACTTATCAAGCTATTGGGGTCTGACGTTTACCACCCCTAGGCGAGATATGCGACGTATCAGACGATCAGACCGGACTATACGGTAGTGTTACTGGTTGGATTCACTGGAGTGTGAGCGGGCTTGCTCGTCGATCTTCAGATCGCTCAATACCCGGGTGGCCGTTACGTTTAGCAGACCGCTTGCGGCTTGTGGGTGTTTGATATGATCATCATCTGCTGCCGGCGTATTGACGAGTCTTTAGAGTCCTACACAGAGGTTTCCTGGTTCAAGCGAAACGAAATAGGAGCGCATATGAGATATGTGCGGGACCGAGAATAATACGTGTATGTGATACCGTATTCCATTCTCGCGATAAATGTGTCGAATGGTTGTATGCGATATAACCTAGTTATCGAATCAAGGATTGATTCGATAAACCGATACATTGGATATTAGTCGGTTGTATGCGATATGACCGGATCATTAAATCAAATGTTGATTTAATGATTTAATGCATAATTATATATATTTGATATATTACTTTGCATTAACTAGTATCGGTTCACTTAAGATGGATTTTCTCACTCGGATGTGCGCATTGCATATGCGATATGATTTTGTGCACTTGCTTGTATCATGTTTGATGATACATGCCTTTTGGTTAAATGTAAAGAATTAAACCTTGGTTAATGAAATGGTTAGTGTTTACTATTTCCTTATTCATTTTATTCATTTATTTATTCTTTTGGAAAAAGAAAAGCAAATGAGAAAATGGTGGCTTGTTTTGTTTTGTTCATGAAGCTTCATGAAGACTTTGACCAAGTGACCATTTTGTCTCATGCTTAACCCTAACCATTCCATTCAACCATGATTAACTCTCTACACATTACCATGGTTACATTATGATAAGTATTCTTATTTTTCCTTTTTGAGATATACTTATGATAATATTCATCTTCTTCTTCTTCATCTTCTACACTTGAAGAAGCAAGCTCCATCAATGGTGATTGATGGAAATGAGTGAGAAATCCAATTCTAAAGTCTACCCACTTCCTGTTTCTTCATCCTCTACCTCTTGCCAAGTAGTAGAGTGTGTTTCCTTCACAAGTTTTCATGGCTTGGTGAAGGTGGAGCATGATCTAGCGATGCCTCGACGTAGATCATCTTCGGCACGAAGCCGACGACCTTGCCCGCTCTTTCTCCGATGAAGCCGACGCTAGAGCCCGGATTTTGATTTGGACAGCGGAGATGACTTCATCACGGAGCCGTGGAGGTGGAGGACCGGATCTACAAAGGTTGTATTTCCATATTCTTATAGTTAAGTGTTAACTAGTTTGCTTTTCGTCTAGAAATCTATCCAACGATCCGTAGTTTAGGGTTTCTCGGCACCATAAAATTTTAAATTGGCATGGTTGATGCCTTGTGAGACCTCTTGAGAGTGCCAAGGAACCCTACAGTGGTATCACAGCCTAGCTAGAGCCTTAGGCGAAGTCTAGACGCAATTTGAAGTCCGATCGAACCGAAATTTAGAACCTAAAATAGCTCTCTGTCCTTTTTTCATAAACTGGGATTTTTCCAAATTAAAAATTGCTAAAAAATTCAGCAGGGAAATATAAGAATTACGGCGCAAAATTTTTCTCATGAACAGTCCAAACTGCGGCGGAACCGCGGCAGAAGCCTAGCTTCTGCGGCGGTTCCGCGGCTGATTGATGACGTCAGCTTCTTTTGTTTGCACAGTAATTCCTATTTTCTGGAGTTGGATTTTCTGGGAATTTTTAATATTTATTCAAGAGTTGAATTTTCTGAGATTTTTTGGGGATTCGAATGTTCGATCGGATTATCAGATTTTGTCTATGTGGCTTTTCGGATAAATTTTAGAATATGTTAAAAAGTTCGACCGGATATAAATACCCAATTTTTCCCCTGTCGGGAAATTTCCAAGTGTTGGATTTTTCCGTAGTTTAAAGACGTTCTAAGTAGTGCAAGTAACTCGATGGACCCTCTAGAAGACAACAAACCTTAACTCGATTATGTGACCGTCTTGAACTGCCCTTTGAACCTTCGGGTTTGGGGCAGTACGGCGTGCCACATGTGAGGCGTTGGCTTGACCCTTCTACGGCTGGACCGTTGGTACTGAGGCACGAACTGAATGTTGTTAGACTTATTTCATGTGTTGATCTGTATCGGGAAAACTTGGGTGTTCGATTGTTCGATCGGAAAGTTTGACATTTTCTATTTTATCCGGAATGGGATACAATAATTGGAATTCACAAACAGTTATGAGATAACTGAATGAATGTTGTAAATCTAGCAATTTAGTCTCACTTGATCGGTTGCCACGGAATTTTGATGTGATCAAAAGTCCGTCGCAATCACGTAGCGTACGCGGATACTCGCCGGGTAAACTTAATAGACAGCCTCACCCCATAGCCCCGACCAAGTGACTGTAGGAGAACCCCGTCGCCGAAAGCATCTGTTCGGGTGCTCCCGGTAGCGGTGTTCCGCCTTGGTGCACTTCGTCGACGGTATCGGGGGTGCGGCCGCCTACTAAAGTTTGCGACGAGCATTCGATCAAAATGTCGGAAATCCTGTTGAATTGCCCGACTTGGTATTGAAAAGTGTTTTCGATAAAGAGACTAAAATGCGGGGTTTATAATTGTTAGGCATGCGATGTCTAAGTAATTCATTTGGTCAGGCATGCGATGTCTGAGGAGGTTGCGGATTCCAACTGTTGTAGTTTTACACTTTCTTTTCTGTGACCGTAAGTGTAATATGTGATATCGCCGGTTTCGTTGCTATATGTCAACGACAATTGGGATGCGCATATTTACTTACGTTGATGACATGTGATGTTATGTGTTGCTGGATATGTTATATTGGATCGTCGTGTTTGAATAGCCGGGGGTTTTTATGTGAGATGAGTGTTTTTCATTTTCATTCATGTAAAAACTTGTATGTAATATTCTTTTATTGGGGCACTTCCAGGTTGCGGATGATGTCACCTTTTGTATATTATTTACTTTTCCGCACTAGGATAGACCCAAGGAGGGGAGCACAAGTAACCGGGTTCTGGAGTCGAGTCCAGTGGGAGACCAACTCGAGGAGTCGAGTCCGGGTCTCCTAACTCTAGAATTGGTAGGGTTGCTTGCCGCTCTCGTAGGGGTCTAGGGGTGTGGGTTTGGTTATTCATCACGACCGTGGAATCCGTGTTTTATACTGGCTCGTATTGAAAACACGGACGTCCTAGTATATCCAATATTTCATATGTTTCTTCTGCTGCGATATCTGTGATGTGATCATGTGATGTTCTGTGATAGATACAGTATATAGTATATATGATATATTATATAGGCTTTACTTATGTTTTACACCCGCGCTAGCCCTGCCCCGCTCTGCCGTTAGTTACCTAACCTAACGGTGCACGAGGGGACATCGAGGCGAATGCGGATGGCATAAGTGTACATCGTATTTATCTGTGATGTTTAGGTACTTAAATGATGGGACTTCATTAATATGATTAATGAAAGAAAAGAAACCTAAGATGTTGTAGAATCGAATTTCAAAATAAAACAGGTAGCTACAGTTCTTGCTTTGCACAGCGGTATATGTGATATATCCTGCACCTTATTCGATGAGGAAAGGACGGAGATCCCTTCACCGGGAGTGACTCCTTTAGCAATAACTGGCAGATGCTACACACTCGGTTTGTCTTTTGATTGCTTTTAAGAGTTTTTGCTTTGCACAGTGATATATATGATATATCCCGCACCTCATTCGACGAGGAAAGGACCGACGATCCCTTCACCGGGAGTGACTCCTTTAGCAAAACTAGAAAAGCCTCAAAAGCACTCCATTTCAAAATCATTTGATTCTACAACGATATCAAGTTCATTACGCAATAGGTTTTCAGAAAAACCTGTCGTAGCCCTCCGTCATTTCAGATAAGTAGTACTTAGTATTCGTGCTGCGTTTGTTGGCCTTTGTCAAGGCGCAGTGTGCGGTAGCTAACTGGTGCTTATCTGCTTATGCATATGATGCAGATTGAGTTAGGGTAGTCGTGCGACCTTGTTGGCCTTTGTCAAGGGCTGTGCGGGTGGGTTTAATTCAATCAGGAAATGACGGGTTGAACTTGACTAGCATCCTATGGTTTGTTGGCCTTTGTCAAGATCATAGGAGGTTAGGGGCAAAATATTATCGGGAATTTCAAGTGTTGAAATTTGCAATGAGATTGCATACCTTCTATGAGATAGTTGGATCCCGATACCCGCTGCGAGTAAGAGATACTCCTGGGAGAGTTTTATACATTACAATTAGCCGATCAAGTAGGTGTCTAGAAAGGTGTCAACGGGGTTACGCCTTTGGGAAAACGAGGTTTACATTAATTAGGTTCGTGCGGAAGCACGGGGGACCTCCCTCAAAGTACCGACACTGGCCTGGCTGAAAGATTGGCGAACTTGTAGTGTGTAATTAATCCCGGCTAGTCTTTCCTTTTAGGGTTTGAAGGAAGATTTGATAAATAGCAGTGGGAGCCATCCTGATTAGATAAAATAAAACCAATATATTCTTGCAAGAGCGCACGCTGAGTGTTTTCTTCTCTCTCTCTCCAGGTAGCGACCATATCACGCCTTAATCAAGATAATAATACGGATTATTGACCGAACCCGCTTGTTATACTGAGCTGGGGAACGTTGGTCCCGCTCCAACTTATAATTGTTATAAGACCGAGCAGGAAATTGGGGATTACCAGAATTCCCGTGCCGCCCAAACGAAGAGAGTGCATGCTGATGCATCATCTTCGGGTGTGTTCATTATGCAGAACTGTTTCTCAGTGTCCTTTACGTCCTGGGTATATGATACCGGATCAGGATCCCGCATATGTAATATGTTACATAGGGCTAAAGGAAGGTAGAGAACTGAGAACGGGTGATAAGTTTCATGAGGCAGAAAACGGGGCAAGTGTTGCAGCCAAATCTGTTGGTCACTGTCACCCTGTATTACGAATATATTGATTCTGAACGAATATTATTAGATACCGAACCTGATATACAAAATTATATCAGTCTCTTTATTAGTAAAGAAATGATAAAATTTTGTATTGTTGGATAATGTTTTGAACATTTCCTATATCAAAAGTTGATCGGTTCAGGCACGTTATCTAAAAGCATTTATGTTCTAAATCAAACTACAGTTCTTAGTATACGGAACACACACAAGAGGAAGAGTTCAGAAATGAACGAATCCTTCTTGAGATATTGTAGATTAGGTCATATCAATGCGACCCGACTAGCTGGAGTTACATTTAGATGCATATTTAAAGCAGTTTGAATTTACATCTTGTGAAACTCGCTAGTCATGTCACAAAGATAAGATGACCATAGCTCTGTTTATTGGAAACAGAGAAAGAGTTAGTGAACTCTTGGGATGATACATATTGATGTATAAAGGCCCCCTGTCTATACAAGCCAAGACCGGTTCTTTGTACTTCATTACATTCTCTGATGATCTCTCAAGATTCAGACATATGTTCCTGTTGAAACACAAGTCCGAACCTTTTGAGATATTCACAGAATATGATTTAGAAGTAGAGAACCAAAATACGGGTATAAGTATTATGTCCTTTGATGAGATCAGGGAGGAGAATACTTGTGCATGGAATTCCTGGACTATTCTAAAGGAGAATGAGATTCTCTCTCAGCATTACTCCTCCGTATACACCATTGCACGATGGTATGTCGGGGCGGAGCAGATACACCCTATTTGATATGGTGTGCTCTATGATGAGTACTACTGAGTTATCTTTTTCCTCAGGGGGTTATGCACTTGAGAAGTTGCATACCTATTGAATAGGGTTCCAATCAAATCAGTTGCCTACCGCTTCATATGTGATATGGAATGGGAAGAGCCCATGCCTTAAGTTAGTTAAGATTTGGGGTTGTCCGGCCTATGTCTAAAAGAAAAATCCGGACAAGCTCGAGGCAAGGTCTGTTATGTAGAACTGGAAAGGTTCCAGCTATACAAAACTGCAGCTGATGATTTGACAGAACCAAAGGATTCAATAGTTACCAACGAACCTCAGCCTCTCCGCCGATCTAGTAGGGTTCCTCACCCACCTGAGAGCTACTTCGGTTTCTCTATGACAGTGGGAGCGAGGATTGCATCATGAGATAATGAACCAACTAGTTTCGAGCTGGCCATCAGGAGTGTGACTCTGTAAGAATGGCTGGATGCTTAGCGATCTGAGATGGAATCCATGTACACCAACAAAGTATGGACTTTGGTTGCTATATCTGAAGGGTTAAATCCCCATCAGAAGCAAGTATATCTTGAGAAGATTACTTGGTGTAGATGGAAAAGTTGAGACTTTCAAAGCTAGACTTGTTAAAGGTTTTCGTCATCGACCAGGCGTGGATAATGATGAAACCTTTTTCCAGTGGCTATGCTTAAGTCCATCCGGATCCTACTTGCAACGGCTACATACCATGATTACTATATCTGGCGGTTGGGTGCCATGACTGCTTTTCTAAATGATGTTTTAGAAGAGAACGTCTATAAGTACACAGCCAGAGGGCTTCGTAGACAGTGGGAGCAGCGGAAACGTGTACAAGATGCTTTATAGGATAAAGCAGGTATCGCGGAGTTGGAACATCTGTTTTGATGTAGTAGTCAAAGAGTTTGACATCATCAAAATGGTAGATGAACCTTGTATAAACAAAAAGGTAGTAGGGAGTATGGTGACGATCCTCGTAGAGTATGTGGATGACATACTCTTGATGGGGAAGGAGTTTCCTATGCTACGCTCGGTCAATCTCCGCTTATCACCATAATTCTCCATATAGGATCAAAGTGATACCTCCTAAATCCTGGATTTTGGATCTATGAGATAGATCTAAATGGATGTTAGGATACTCACTAGCTGTAGTGAGATGGTATCAATCGACCCTGGGGAGAATCACTGGAATGGTTCCAGGGTGATAAAGACAGCTGAATGTCAGTCGCAGGCATTGTCTTTACCCTCAACAAAGGGGCGGTATGTTGGATGAGTTCCAAGCTAGATACCGTGGCATACTAGACGATAAAGGCTGGATATATCGCTACTTAAGATGCTACCAAAGAGGATGTTTGGGTGTATATTAGTTCATGAGATGAACTACGTTCCTACCATTGTGAGACAATGGAGTTATGGCTCATGCCGAGGAACGCCGGTCCCATCAGTGATCCAGACATATTCTAAGGCAGTGTCACCTGATCATGGAGATGGATGATCTCCAGGGTGATCGAGGTTTGGAGAGTAGACTCAGAGGACAACACAGTGGATCCACTCACAAAGGCCTGTTCCCAGAGAGAGATTTTTATGGGATGGTTGAGTATGAGATACTTCAACCACTGCTATCAGATGGCCCTAGTGCAAGTAGGAGATTGTTAGTTATATGTATGCCCTAGAGGCCATTGCTATACATAGGACGTATATTGCAGTGGATGCTGGGACATATATAGGGAGGACTTTCTCGCTCGATATGATAGTATGCTATCTGGTTACTCTTTACCTTAACGTGTACACTGATTGTCTCTCTGTTACATGTTGGTAAAGCCCTTAGGATGTGTACTTGACTACCTGGACTATGATGCTGATCATACTAGTGGGGACATGGTAGTCCATAAGTACATCCTTCACAGTCCCTAGTCGTGGGTATATCGAGACGTGGCATCGATATACCAGAGTAGACTAGCGTATACCTTCTCGACCCATACAGATGGGCGATGGATGATCCCATATCCATTGGTGTTTGACATCAGAGATGATATACGGGTGCTCAGTGGAGACTGGGTACACTGGACGGACTCGTCGAGAACTCCCAGATGGTATTATACCTCACGTCAGATGGCAGTTCTCTGGTGACACTGGTACAGAATAGTCTGTTGACCCGAGATCGTCATAGAGTCTTGTGTGGTTCCCACTGTACTTTGATTTCCACCTTACCACGTCCAAGAGGGCGTGCAAAACGGTGGTTTTTGGGTACAGTCCCGAGTCACATGGAGGCAATGAGCGATAGGAGGGGATTCGTCTCTCCCGGTATAGGGAGTTGATGTTGCGCTGTATTCGATTGGCTATAACCGGAAATCCCTGGCCAGGGTTGCTGAGATTTACTGGTAAGTGTTACCAGTAGTTTCTCGAACTGTTATAGACCTTATATCGACACGACTTATCAAGCTATTGGGGTCTGACGTTTACCACCCCTAGGCGAGATATGCGACGTATCAGACGATCAGACCGGACTGTACGGTATTGTTACTGGTTGGATTCACTGGAGTGTGAGCGGGCTTGCTCGTCGATCTTCAGATCGCTCAATACCCGGGTGGCCGTTACGTTTAGCAGACCACTTGCGGCTTGTGGGTGTTTGATATGATCATCATCTGCTGCCGGCGTATTGACGAGTCTTTAGAGTCCTACACAGAGGTTTCCTGGTTCAAGCGAAACGAAATAGGAGCGCATATGAGATATGTGCGGGACCGAGAATAATACGTGTATGTGATACCGTATTCCATTCTCGCGATGAATGTGTCGAATGGTTGTATGCGATATAACCTAGTTATCGAATCAAGGATTGATTCGATAAACCGATACATTGGATATTAGTCGGTTGTATGCGATATGACCGGATCATTAAATCAAATGTTGATTTAATGATTTAATGCATAATTATATATATTTGATATATTACTTTGCATTAACTAGTATCGGTTCACTTAAGATGGATTTTCTCACTCGGATGTGCGCATTGCATATGCGATATGATTTTGTGCACTTGCTTGTATCATGTTTGATGATACATGCCTTTTGGTTAAGTGTAAAGAATTAAACCTTGGTTAATGAAATGGTTAGGGTTTACTATTTCCTTATTCATTTTATTCATTTATTTATTCTTTTGGAAAAAGAAAAGCAAATGAGAAAATGGTGGCTTGTTTTGTTTTGTTCATGAAGCTTCATGAAGACTTTGACCAAGTGACCATTTTGTCTGATGCTTAACCCTAACCATTCCATTCAACCATGATTAACTCTCTACACATTACCATGGTTACATTATGATAAGTATTCTTATTTTTCCTTTTTGAGATATACTTATGATAATATTCATCTTCTTCTTCTTCATCTTCTACACTTGAAGAAGCAAGCTCCATCAATGGTGATTGATGGAAATGAGTGAGAAATCCAATTCTAAAGTCTACCCACTTCCTGTTTCTTCATCCTCTACCTCTTGCCAAGTAGTAGAGTGTGTTTCCTTCACAAGTTTTCATGGCTTGGTGAAGGTGGAGCATGATCTAGCGATGCCTCGACGTAGATCATCTTCGGCACGAAGCCGACGACCTTGCCCGCTCTTTCTCCGATGAAGCCGACGCTAGAGCCCGGATTTTGATTTGGACAGCGGAGATGACTTCATCACGGAGCCGTGGAGGTGGAGGACCGGATCTACAAAGGTTGTATTTCCATATTCTTATAGTTAAGTGTTAACTAGTTTGCTTTTCGCGGGCTCCAATGCGAGAGAAGGTGAAGATAAAAGACAACCGAATAAACCTTATTCCTATTTCTCCTGAACCAGAATCTATCCTCGAACTGGAACAAGTTCTTTTCGAGTTCGTATATAACCATACGATGGAATATCCAATAAACTGTGGATCTTCGTAGTGATTTGGAGTGTCCTGGAGAAATACAAAGGTGAAGTAGGAGTGGTAATGAAATACTTAGTTTGCTCGTGAATAGCAGTCGCAATTTACTTTGCCCTCTTACTAATCCCTTGATATGTCTTTACTTAATATCTTCTGCACACCATCGTTATGCTAATTGGTTTTCTTCAATCCTTACCGTTCGGCACCTGCCTAAGGTTTGGAAGAAGACTATCCAATTTGCGTAATAGGTGTACTATCTCCTAAACCAAGGAGTACTCGCAACCTGAGAGAAGGTAAAAGGAAAAGACAACTGAATAATTCTATTCGTTTTCTCCAGAATCGGAAACCATCCTCGAATAAATTCCTTCGAGTTCGTATATAACCATACGATGGTTTTGTCCAATGGAAGTGGACGTTCGTAGTAACACAGGGTGTCCTGGAGAAAAGGGTAAAAGTAGGAGTGGCAATGAGGTTTGCAACTCTGACAATCCAAAAGCCAGTGTTTAAGAAGGTTCGGTTAATTTGGTCACTGAGTCATAGTCAAGGGTCGGGTCAATGGTCGCTGCCAGAGAGAGAGAGAAAAGAAACACTCAGCGTGCACTCTAACCTAGATCAGAATGGTTACCAATTTATCTTATCTGAAAACCTTCAACTGTACCGTCAAATTCTCCTCCAAACCTGAAAGAAGAATTAGTCGGGATCACCCGAGGAGTAAATCAACTCATCAGTGGGAATCGGGATCCAATCATCATCGCATGATAATGTGATGGAATCCGCTCACGTTATCACACTCCAGAAGGTTTGCGCATATCTGGCAAGTTTCAGTTTCTTTAGAAACTCCCGATGTGATTTTTACCCCATGCTCTTATGGCCTTGACTTTGGCCAACATATCATAAGTCACATGTCAAGTTCTAACCGTCATTCTCCAGGTTAATTTGAGCCCACCTGTACATACCCTTGACTTTGGCCAAAATAGTAGTACGACTGCCCCAAACCAACGCATCTATCTATGCTGCATATGAATACCCAATAGCTACCAATCACTGTGCCTTGACTCTGGCCAACATACACAGCTTGAATACTATTGGCCACCCATATGAAACGACGGAGGGCTACGAATGGTTTATGGCGAAAACCTTTAACGTAATGAACTTGATATCGTTGAAGGAACGGATAGCTTTTTAGAAAAATATAGTAACGAAACCCTTTGCTAAAGAGGTCACTCCGGGTGAAGGGATCTCGGCTCTTTTCCCGTAGAATGAGGTGCAGGATATTCCAACTGAATACCACGATGCAAAGCAAAAGTAATCGGCTATAGTGAAGTTATTTCCCTGACGCAAACTTCTGGCCAAGGGGTCACTCCCGGTGAAGGGATCTCGGCCCTTGCCTCGTCGACTGAGGAGCAGGATATTCCATCTGAATACCACTGTGCTAAACAAAAGTGAACATCCTTGCAATAATAGCTTTTTGAAAAATGTTCCAACAACATCAGATTTGGTTTGTTTTTAATTTGCATTGATCCGAATCAATGCAGTCCCATCAATTGATCACACCAATAAAGAACGAAAATAATGACGTACGTATATACCATCCGCATTCGCCACTAGGTCCCGTCATTACCCGTTAGGTTAGTTAACTAACGACAGAGCGGGGACTGGACTAGCGCGGATGCAAAACATATACAACATCTACTAGTATATATATCAATATATAATATTTCGCTCAAGGCGTGATAAAATGCAACATCACATAAATGTACAGCATCACAGAACAATACAGATATCTGGGATCCCCGGGTTTCACAGAGCCGCTACTGAAACCCGACGTTCCCCTGGTCGTGTGGATAGCCTGTGCAATGAAATCTTAGACTCCTACGGGCGCGGCAAGTTACCCGCCAAAACCTGAAGCGAGGCAGCCCCCTTCAGCAACGTGAATGGACCACCCAGCACTTCACGGAATCCGGTAACTTGGGCACCCCTCCTGGGTCAACCTGTATCCCCTACGAGTGCGGCGAATAGCCTGCCAATTCTAGAGTGAATCCCCCTCCGTCTCAATGCCATGAGATGCGGGCTCGTTGCCCTCTAGAACCCGGCTATCCGTGCACCCCTCCGCGGGGCAATCCTAGTACAGAAAGTAAAATATACATACAACGGGTATATCGACCGCAACCTGGTCGTGCCCCAAAAGAATAATATATAAACAGGCAGTGACGGCAGTCCACATGTCGGACGCTCGCCCCGCAATATCAAATGTACATAATACAACAAAAACTGTACTAGCATTGCATCCAGGCTATCCCCCATGACCAATTCGCAACATCACAGCACAACACAGAACATCAACGTGAATGTCACGTTCGGAAATCCGTCTAACCGGGCTATAGCAGTTAGACAGGATTTACCGATCGAGTGACATTCACGGTCGCAGATATAATGTAAATACTGTGAACTAATGTGTTTAAAATTCTTGATCGATCAAATTTATCGAAGTGGGCCCCAAGCACTACTGTAGCACTTACAGAAATTCTGGGCCCAAGAAGAATGTTCCAAAACCCCTATTTTCAAGTCAGGAGCTTTCTGCAAAATTTTGGTACACTGAACAGTGCAAGTCGCGGCGGAACCGCGGCCCAAGCATGGGTTTGGCCGCGGTTCCGCGGTGATGTAGTGTGTTCACGAGACCAAAATTTCACAGAATTCTTAGAATTCCCTGCACATCATTCTGCAACAACCTGAAAAAATTTTGGAGCCAAAAAAAATTCGACAGAAACTGATGCACATGAAAACGCGGTTTTTGGAATTTTGTTCGATCGGAAATGTAAACACATTAGACAAAGCTAGACTAGGTTAATGGCGAGGCTCTGATACCAGTGTAAGTGCACGGCGGCGCCCCGGCCATCTTTCCGAGGCCAAAATGCGGAAGCGATGCTTAACTTTAAACTTTGAACTGTTGGTTGGTATTATACCTATCGTCAGTTATCAGTTCCCAGATGACATGAGTACAGCTTAGTCCGCTGACTTGACACTGTCACTTCGCCTTGAGTGTGTTCCCACTGCACTTTGATTACTACCCTACCACGGCTCAAAGGAGTCGTGCAAACAGGTAATTTTTGGGTGCAGTCCCGAAGCACTTGGAGGCAGTGACGGTTAGACAGGATTCGTCTCTCCCGGTATTGGGGGTTGACATCGCGCTGTGTCTAGGAGAGCCATTACACGAGTAGTCCCTGGCCAGGGCAAGCGAGATATACTGGTAGGTTTCCAGTGTTATCTCAGGGTGTTCTGGGCTACACTCCGACACGACTTGTACCGCTATTAGGGGACTGACGTTCACCGCCCCCTAGGCCCTCCATGCGATGTATCAGACGAACAGACCGGACTATACGGAGATTGTCACATACAGGCTCAGTAGGAGTTCAGATGGGGTTCACCTCGTCAGTCTTCTTATCGACATCTACCTGGGGACTGTTACGTACAGCTAGTGCCGCTTGCGGTCTGTGGTTAAACCCACTGCTAGCGTAGTGTCGAGTCTTTAGAGTCCCACACAGAGAGCTATTCGCCTTTAGGCAAAATGAGTAGAGGTCGCATGGTTTTGCGACAGGGTTCGTTCACATCCGTGCACTTGTGCACGTTTGCTGTCCGGACAGCTTATACTAGCGGGCTTTGGTTTAAGCCAGATCCTAGTGTAGATTTGGGATTGGTTTTTTCTCTTTGTATTCGTGTTCCTCGGATCACGAATACGGGTGCGTATGCACAGTTGCTTGAGACAGAGGGAGAGGACTTTGATTAGGGTTAATGACTATTGTCATTTTATTAACCCTAATGCTTATGTGTGTATTATGGTTAATTGATATTAGTTTAAATAATTGTGCATGGTTATGGTTCTTGACCATTTGACCTCCTTGACTTGTTGACCTAGGTTGACACTTTGACCATCATCATTTCATTTGGAAGATGCTCTTTGATCCTTGCAAATTGCATTAAAAATGAAATGATAATGGTCATGTCTTGATTAACCATGACAATTATATAGCTAATTATTTAATTACAATAATTCACACATATATGTGAGAATGGTTCATATTATTCTCATTCTATCATTTACTTTCTCTCTCTTGTTCTTCCTCTCCCTCAAGCTCTCCCCTCTCATGTGTTGAGAAACACTTGAGCTTGAGAAAAACCCTCTCTTGATAATCTCTACTCTCATCTAGGGTTCAAGGATTAGCACTTCTTGCACCCTAGTTACTTCTAGCTTGGAGTTGAAGCCAAAGGTCGAGGCTTTCGGGTGGATCTTTCTTCGACGTGAGAAGACGTCTAAGGTGACCTCCTTCCACCACTCCATGGAGCAAGGAGAGAAGGACATAAAGCCCAAGGTATAACCTTTCTAGCACTTAGCTAGTTTCTAGTTAGCTTTAGCTTGTTTTTGTTTAGCAAAGATCCTTCATAGTCTAGTTCATGTTGCCTAAGTTCCAAAAAATTCGATTTTTATTCCGTTTTCCGCCTTCCCGCAAGCACCGGGGTGGGCAACGTGGACTTACAGTGGTATCAGAGCCTAACTAAACATAAACTAGCTGGGTAGTAAAGTTTATGGAAGTTCGACCGAAAAAAATCGAAAAACCGAGTTTTAAAAACCCTAAGTTTCTGTTAAAATTTTTCCTGTTCGAAATAAAATTTGTCATACTCCAAAAATCATCTCAAGGTTTTCTTAAGAAGCACAGCAAACCCGGTCCAGTGAGTCGTCTAAACCGCCGCGGTTCAGCGGCAATAGCAAGCTATTGCCGCGGAACCGCTGCCGTTTTGACTCTTCACTGAGTCGAGTTTGGTGCAGTTTTCTTATGGCTTGGTTTTAGGATTTTTAAGATGGTTTATATGTTCCCAGGTTTTCCAGAATAGAAATTTGTTTTTGGGGGCCTATAAATCCGTATTTTTTATCGAACTTCAATACACTTTGACTAAAAGGTTATATCTGTGACGTTTACATGTATTGAACGTCGGCTAATCGCTATATGTCGATTAGTCGGGGTTATACATATCTGTGATCTGTGATTGATGATGGTATGTGTATATGAATGGGTTGGATTGTCGCGGATGAATAGCCGGGGTGGATGTGAGATGAGTGTTGCTTTTTCTTTCATTCATTGTAATATGTAAATTGATGTAATATTATTATTTGTTTGGCCGCACAATCGGGTCGGGGTTGTAGCCGTCATTGTATAATTCTTTTTACTATTTTTGCTCCTAGGATAGACCCATGGAGGGGTGCACAAACTACCGGGTATCTCGAAGTGCCGAGTGGCCTACTAACGGTGGTGAGGGAGGTTGCTTCGCTTCGGGTACTTGGCGGGTAGTTTGCTGCACCCGTAGGGGTCGTGGGTGGGGTATTTGGCTATTCACCGCGACCGTGTAATCTGCTTTTCGTTGCAGGCTCGAACGGATTGCGGATTCCTAGTATATCCAATGTATTCATCTGTGATCTGTAATGTCTATCATTGCTATATATTTATATATGATAACTATTTAGGCGTTGCTTATATTTTACAGCCGCGCTAGCCCAGCCCCCGCTCTGTCATTAGTTAAGTAACCTAACGGGTGATGACGGGGCCCCGTGGCGAATGCGAATGGCATAAGCGTACGTCATATTTTGGTTGTTTTCTGCAATGGTAGGATTAAATGATGGGACGCATTAAAAGAACTAATGCAAGAAAATAAACCAAGTAAAAGTCGATTGGAACACTTTGAAAACCACTCGGTTCTTTTCTAAACTAAACTTTTAAACGCGGAGCTTGAACCACTCCTTTTAAAAGCTATCTCGTTCCATCGATTATATCAAGTTCACTACGTTCACGGTTTCGCCAAAACCATCCATAGCCCTCCATCATTTCAGTTAAATATTCGGTAGTATTCAAGCTATGTATTTTGACCTCACGCCAAGGCATAGTGATTGGTAGCTGCCGGATATTTATCTATTGCATAGATAGAATGCGTTGGTTTGAGACAGCCGTACTGCCATTTTGGCCTACGTTAAGGGTAGGTACGGGTGGGTTCAAATTAACCAGGATAATGATGGGAAGAACTTGACATGTGACTTATGACATTTTGACCTCACGCCAAGGTCATAAGAGCATGGGGCAAAAATCCACATCGGAAGTTTCATAAGTACTGAAACTTGCTAGCGCTGCATACCATTTGGAGTGTGATGATTCTGGTAGGATTCCTTCGGTTTTATCACGTGATGATATTTGGATCCCGATCCTACAGTGAGTATATGCTACTCCTCGGGAAAACTCTCACTTAACGATCAATGCTATAAACTTAGTAGGTGTCTAGAAAGGTGTTAGCGGGGCTACGCCCACAGGGAAAAGAGGTTACTTAATTAAGGAACTTCGCGAAAGCGTGGGAAAACCTCCCTCGAAGTACCGACACTGGCCTGGCTGAACGGTTAAGCAAGTATTGTACGGTGAGATTGATCCTGACTAATCCTTTCTTTACGGTTTGAGAAGGGATTCGAGTGACAGTGGGAGCCATCCTGTTTAGACAAACTAAAAACCACTCTAAACTTGCAAGAGCATCATGCTAAAGTGTTTCTTTTCTCTCTCCTAATTGCAGCGACCATTCAACATGACCGGACTTAAGTTATTACTAGATAAAAACATATTGACAGGGCCAAACTACAAAGATTGGCTCAGGAATGTCAAGATGGCAATCACTTACGACAAGCTGGGGTATCTCCTTACCACCAAAGCTCCCCCTGTCCCAGGTCCCAAAACCAGTGTCGCGGATAGGGAAATCCGTAAGACATGGGAAATAGATTGCGCGAAGGCCAAATGCCTCGTACTTGCCTCGATGGACAACGAACATCAGAGGAGGCACGAGAATATGGACCTAGAGTCCATATTTCTTCATACAAAAGAACTGTATGGAGAGCAGTCTCGTATCGCCAGATACGAAGTGTCGAAGAAGTTGTTTTCGGCAAGGTTGGCCGTCGGATCATCGGTAGCGGAACACGTGCTTAAGATGATTGGCTACATTGAGGAGCTCGCGGACCTTGGGACCACGTTGGAGAATGAGCTCTATACGGACTTGATTCTCCAGTCCCTTCCTTCCACTTACGCCCAGTTCATCCTGAACTTCAACTTACAGGAAAAAGAAGTTGAACTTTCAGAGCTCCTCAACATGCTGAGGAGTGCAGAGGGCACCCTACAGAAAAGTAGGGAGACATCCACTTTGTTTATAGGAGGATCTTCCTCTTCTAGATCCAGGGCGAAAGCCAAGGGTAAGAAGAAGAAAGCCCCCGCCAAACCAAGAGGCGGTGTCAGTAAAGTGGATATGAAGGGAAAAGGAAAAGCAACAAAGATAGCGGGAAAGCTGGTGGGGAAGGAAGAATGCTTCTATTGTCACAAAAGTGGTCACTGGAAACAGGATTGCAAGGCTTGGAAGGCCAGAACACAGGATTTGAAGCGAGTTGCGGCTTCAGCTTCAGGTGTGTATGTTTTTGAAAGCTGTCTATCAATAAACTCTACATCATGGGTATTGGATACCGGATCAGGATCTCATATCTGTAATTCTTTGCAGGCGTTGAGAAAGCGTAGAGTTTTGAAGGCAGGTGACATGACCCTCAGAGTTGCAAACGGTGCTAGCATGGATGCTGAGGCCGTGGGGGACTATCACCTGGGATTGTCTGATGGACTATTTTTGGTTTTACGTAGTTGTTATTATGTACCAAATGCAACCTGTAATATCATTTCTGTATCTTTATTATCTAAAGAAGGTTATGAATTTGCATTTGTAAGTAATGTAGTGAACATTCACCTTAATCAAGTTTTGATTGGGTCAGGTACATTGAACAACGGTATATACGTGTTAAACAAACCACAGATTTTCAATGTCCAGAATACACACAAAAGAAAGTCTCCAGAAATCAATAAAACTTTCTTATGGCATTGTAGACTGGGTCACATCAATGAGAGAAGGTTGACTAAGTTACATACAGAAGGATATTTGTATCCGTTCGAATATCAATCGTATGCAACTTGTCAATCCTGTTTCAAGGGAAAGATGACAAAGACTCCGTTCACTGGACACGGAGTAAGAGCGAGCGAGCTCTTGGGACTCGTAGACAGCGACGTGTGCGGTCCAATATCTACACATGCGCGAAGCGGTTATTCTTACTTCATTACTTTCATGGATGATTTCTCAAGGTTCGGACATGTCTTCTTAATGAAGCATAAATCCGAAGCTTTTGATAAGTTCCAGGAATATAAGAATGAAGTAGAAAAACAAACAGGCAAAAGTATCAAGGCACTGAGATCTGATTGAGGTGGTGAATTCTTGAGTGCCGAGTTCCTGGGTTACTTAAAAGAGAATGGAATTCTCTCTCAGCTTACTCCTCCATACACTCCGCAACATAACGGTGTATCGGAGAGACGGAACCGAACCCTATTGGATATGGTACGGTCCATGATGAGAAACGCTGAGTTACCGCGATCGTTCTAGGGATATGCGCTAGAATCAGCTGCATACCTTTTGAACCGAGTTCCAACTAAGACTGTGCCTACCACACCATATGAGTTATGGAGTAGGAAGAAACCCTATCTTCAATACCTGAAGATTTGGGGATGTCCAGCTTATGTCAAAAAGCAGCATACGGACAAGCTCGAGGCACGCTCAGTACTGTGCAAGTTTGTGGGATACCCAAAGAACTCCAGGGGGTATCTTTTCTATTACGCAGAGGAACAAAAAGTCCTTGTTTCTCGTAATGCCTATTTTCTGGAACATCAGTTCTTAGAAAAAGAAATAAGTGGGAGCGCAATAGAACTGGAAGAAATTCCAGAACCACAAGCTATTACTGAAAGCTTAGTAGAACTAGAGGGTTCAAAAGATCAGGACATTCCCACGCCACTCCGCAGGAGTAGTAGGCAGTCTCATCCGCCCGAGAGATACTACGGTTTTCTCATTGACGGGGATAGAGAGGATTGCATCATAAATTGTGATGAGCCTACTAGCTTCCAGCAAGCCATTCAGAGCGTCGACTCGGTAAAATGGCTGGATGCAATGCGGACCGAAATGGAGTCCATGTACACCAACAAAGTATGGACGTTGGACATTGCTCCAGATGGGATAAAACCCGTAGGATGCAAGTGGATCTTCAAAAGGAAGATTGGTGTAGATGGACAGGTTGAGGCCTATAAAGCTAGACTGGTAGCAAAGGGTTTTCGTCAGCGACCTGGTTTGGACTATGACGAAACCTTTTCTCCAGTAGCTATGCTGAAATCCATTCGGATCCTTCTTGCCATTGCTGCCTTCCACGATTATGAGATTTGGCAGATGGACGTAAAGACAGCTTTTCTAAATGGACATTTAGAGGAGTGTGTCTATATGGATCAGCTAGAGGGTTTCATTCAGAGTGGGAGCAGCGGAAAGGTGTGCAAGTTGCTTAAGTCCATTTATGGACTAAAGCAGGCATCGCGGAGTTGGAACATCTGTTTTGATGAGACGGTCAAGGAATTTGGCTTTATCAAAAATCCAGATGAACCATGCATCTATTGTAGATTTGTAGCGAGAACTGTAGTATTCCTCGTTTTATACGTGGATGACATTCTCTTAATAGGAAATGACATTCCTATGTTACAATCTGTCAAGGGGTTCTTGTCACACAGGTTCTCCATGAAAGACCTGGGTGATGCCTCATACATTCTGGGTATCCGGATCTACCGTGACAGATCCAAGAGGATATTAGGACTTTCGCAGTCCAGGTACATCGACACCATACTGAAGAGATTCAGTATGGAAGATTCCAAGCGCGGTAATCTACCGGCTTGTCAAGGGATCACCCTCTCCAAAGAGATGTCTCCCAAGACTGATTTGGAGAGGGATCGCATGTATGTTATACCCTACGCTTCTGCGGTAGGCTCTATAATGTATGCGATGTTGTGTACCAGACCGGATGTGGCTTATGCACTGAGTGTGGTAAGCAGGTATCAGTCAAACCCTGGGGAGAAACATTGGATAGCAGTAAAGAACATTCTCAAGTACCTGAGAAGGACTAAGGAGATGTTCTTGGTGTATGGCGGAAAATACCTGCAGATTGAGGCCTTTGCTGACTCCAGCTTCCAGAGTGACAAGGATGATTCCAAGTCCATGTCGGGTTTTGTCTTTACCCTCAATGGAGGGGCGGTGTGTTGGAAGAGCTCCAAACAGGAAACCGTTGCTGACTCGACTATGGAAGCGGAATACATCGCTGCATCTGATGCCGTAAAAGAAGCTGTCTGGATGAGGAAGTTCTTGAGAGAACTTCAGGTGGTTCTGTCCATTGTTGACCCAATACCTCTGTATTGCGACAACAACGGGGCTATAGCTTTAGCGAAGGAACCCAGGTCCCATCAGAAATCCAGACACATCTTAAGGCGGTATCACCTGATCAGGGAGATCGTGGATCGCCAGGAGATCAAGGTTCGGAGGGTTGCTTCAGAAGATAACACAGCAGATCCATTCACCAAGGCCTTGCCCCAGACTAAGTTGGAGCGGCTGATCGAGATGATAGGTCTTCAATACGCCAGTACATGGCCTTAGTGCAAGTGGGAGATTGTTAGTGTATATGCCCTAGAGGCCATTACTGTATCATACTAATTTGTATATTACTTGATGGAAGCTTGGGATATTCACAGTTGTATATACAATCTTGCTCGAAATGGTAGTATGCTACTTGGTTTGTCTCTGCTTTAATATGTGCATGTGTTTCTTTTAGCATATCGCTGTTATACATATTAGTAGAGCCCTTAGGATCTTTGCTTGATTACCAGCATTGTGATGGCGCTCACACTCGTGGGAGCTGGGTGATCTATAAGCACATCCTTATACAGGTCCCTAGTCGTTGGACTATCGAGACAGGGCATCGATACTCCGGAGTAGACTAGCGTATGCGCTTCTCATCCCAGCGTAGGAAACGGTCTGTCCCACAGCCGTCAGTACGTCGTACTTGAGATAGTATGCGGGTGCTCGTTAGGTTACGAGTACACTGGACAGGACTCGTCAGGAACTGTTGGTTGGTATTATACCTATCGTCAGTTATCAGTTCCCAGGTAACATGTGTACAGCTTAGTCCGCTGACTTGACACTGTCACTTCGCCTCGAGTGTGTTCCCACTGCACTTTGATTACTACCCTACCACGGATCAAAGGAGTCGTGCAAACAGGTAGTTTTTAGGTGCAGTCCCGAAGCACTTGGAGGCAGTGACGGTTAGACAGGATTCGTCTCTCCCGGTATTGGGGGTTGACATCGCGCTGTGTCTAGGAGAGCCATTACACGAGTAGTCCCTGGCCAGGGCAAGCGAGATATACTGGTAGGTTTCCAGTGTTATCTCAGGGTGTTCTGGGCTACACTCCGACACGACTTGTACCGCTATTAGGGGACTGACGTTCACCGCCCCCTAGGCCCGCCATGCGATGTATCAGACGAACAGACCGGACTGTACGGAGATTGTCACATACAGGCTCAGTAGGAGTTCAAATGGGGTTCACCTCGTCAGTCTTCTTATCGACATCTACCTGGGGACCGTTACGTACAGCTAGTGCCGCTTGCGGTCTGTGGTTAAACCCACTGCCAGCGTAGTGTCGAGTCTTTAGAGTCCCACACAGAGAGCTATTCGCCTTTAGGCAAAATGAGTAGAGGTCGCATGGTTTTGCGACAGGGTTCGTTCACATCCGTGCACTTGTGCACGTTTGCTGTCCGGACAGCTTATACTAGCGGGCTTTGGTTTAAGCCAGATCCTAGTGTAGATTTGGGATTGGTTTTTTCTCTTTGTATTCGTGTTCCTCGGATCACGAATACGGGTGCGTATGCACAGTTGCTTGAGACAGAGGGAGAGGACTTTGATTAGGGTTAATGACTATTGTCATTTTATTAACCCTAATTCTTATGTGTGTATTATGGTTAATTGATATTAGTTTAAATAATTATGCATGGTTATAGTTGTTGACCATTTGACCTCCTTGACTTGTTGACCTAGGTTGACACTTTGACCATCATCATTTCATTTGGAAGATGCTCTTTGATCCTTGCAAATTGCATTAAAAATGAAATGATAATGGTCATGTCTTGATTAACCATGACAATTATCTAGCTAATTATTTAATTACAATAATTCACACATATATATGAGAATGGTTCATATTATTCTCATTCTATCATTTACTTTCTCTCTCTTGTTCTTCCTCTCCCTCAAGCTCTGCCCTTCATGTGTTGAGAAACACTTGAGCTTGAGAAAAACCCTCTCTTGATAATCTATACTCTCATCTACGGTTCAAGGATTAGCACTTCTTGCACCCTAGTTACTTCTAGCTTGGAGTTGAAGCCAAAGGTCGAGGCTTTCGGGTGGATCTTTCTTCGACGTGAGAAGACGACTATGGTGACCTCCTTCCACCACTCCAAGGAGCAAGGAGAGAAGGACATAAAGCCCAAGGTATAACCTTTCTAGCACTTAGCTAGTTTCTAGTTAGCTTTAGCTTGTTTTTGTTTAGCAAAGATCCTTCATAGTCTAGTCCATGTTGCCTAAGTTCAAAAAAATTCAATTTTTATTCCGTTTTCCGCCTCCCCGCAAGCACCGGGGTAGGCAACGTGGACTTACAGGGCAGCCCCTCCCTAATGTGGCCGGCCAATGCTAGAATGAATGAGAATTGGGAGTATGAAAATGAGGTAGCCACAAGAATAATGCAAGAGAGGGAAAAGGTCATGATAATAAGCAATGATCACAATCAAAGAACCTCACTCCAAAATCCAATCATGACCAAAAAAGGTCAAGCCATCATGAAGTCATGGAGTCAAATGAAAACACAATCATCATGAAGCAACAATATGCAAAGACCACCCTCCACAAATGCTAATTTGCACAAATGCAAATAAGCCCTCCTCCACCAATCTTCGGCCAATGAAAGATACAAAGAAAATTGGCCGAAACGGAAAACAACCTGGCAACTCCAAAAAACGGATCCCGTAATAAATTACAGCAAAACCCCGCTACTGTATATACATACCCGCATTTGTATTCCGACCGAATACAAATGCACTGAGACAAATCTACACTGTACAATCCTAGGATCCGGCTTAAACCAAAGCCCGCTAGTATCAACCGTCCGATCATGATCCGTTCAATGCCGCAGGAATCTGATCGAACCCTGCCATATCTCCATACGACCTCTACAGCGTTTCGCCCGAAACTTGAGAAAACGGTCTGTGGGGGACTCCAAAGACTCGTCAATACTTTGGCTATGGATTTAACCACTAGCACGTCAAAGGTATTAGCCTATACGTAACTGGCTACCAGGTATTGACCAAAAGGGACGTCGATGAGCGAACTCATCCTGACACCCAACTGAGCCTGTCAGTGACAATATCCGTACAGTCCAGTCCGTTCGTCTATGAGCATCTTATGGCGGGCCTAGGGGGTTGGTAAAAGTCAGACCCCCAAAAGCGGTACAAGTCATGTCGGAGTGTAGCCCAGAACACCCTGAGATACTACTGGAATACCTACCAGTAAATCTCCTTCCTTGGCCAAGGATTTCGTGTAATGGCTCTCCTAGACACAGCGCGACCTCACCCCCAATACCGGGAGAGACGAACCCCTGAAGATCCGCTCACTGCCTCCATGTGGCTCGGGACTGTACCCAACTAAAACCTGTTTGCACGTCTCCTTTGAGCGTGGTAGGGTAGTAATCAAAGTACAGTGGGAACTCACACGAGACAAATGACGATCCTCAGGTCGATGAACTAACCTGTACACATGTCACCAGGGAACTGCTATCTGACGTTAGGTATAAGACCAACTAGCATGTGTAGGGTTCCTAGGCACTCTAATGAAGTCTCACAAGGCATCAACCATGCCAATTTCAAAAATTATGGGTGCCGAGAACCCTAATACGGATCGTTGACTAGAAGTTTAGGCGAAAAGATAATCTAGTTAACTACATAACTAAAAGTTAGATGCTACAACCTTTGTAGATCCGGTTCTCCACTTCCTTAGCTCCACGTGGGTGTCCTCTCACTGTCCATCATGAATCCCAAACTCATTCGTCGGCTTCATCGGAGAAACGGGCGAGCTAGGTCGTCGGCTTCGTGTCAAAGACGATCTACGTCGAGGCATCACAAGTTCAAGCTCCGACTTCACAAAGTTGTGAAACTTGTGAAGAAAACACCCAAAACAACTTGGCAAGAGGTAGAGGGTGAAGAAATAGGAGGTGGGTTCACTTTAGAATTGGATTTCTCTCACTAGAACTCAAGTTGCCATTGATGGCATCAAGGTTTCTATCTTGAAGAAGAAGGAGAAGATGAAGCTAGTATTATGATAAGTGTTTTTAAAATGAAAAGAAAAGTCATACTTATCATAATCTAACAAGGGTTAAGTGTAGAGAATAACCAATGGTAAGTGGATGGGTTAGGGTTAAGCATGAAGACAAAATGGTCTCTTTGGTCAAAGCTTCATGAAGCTTCAACAAGCTTCATGACAAAAACAAACCATTTTATTTTCATTTATCCAATAAAATAAATAAAGAAAGGAATAAATAAATGATAAGGCAAAACCCTAATTATCATTTAACCATGGTTTAATTCTTCACACTTAACCAAATGATCAAGTATCATCAAACATGATACATATATGTGCACAAAAGTATATCACATATACATCTTGCACATCAAGTGAGAAAATCCGTATAAAGTGAACCAATACTAGTTAATGCAAAGTGATATATCAAATATATAATTATACATTAAATCATTAAATCAACATTTGATTCAATGATCCGGTCATGTCGCACATAACCGACTAGTATTCAATGTATCGATTTATCGAATCAATGATTCGATAACTAGGTCATATCGAATATAACCAATCGAAACATTTATCGCGAGAATGAAATGCGGTATCACATACACGCATTATTCTCGCTCCCGCACATATCTCATATGCGCTCCTATTTCGTTTCGCTTGAGCCAGGAAACCTCTGTGTAGGACTCTAAAGACTCGTCAATACGCCGGTAGCAGATGATGATCATATCAAGCACCCACAAGCCGCAAGCGGTCTGCTAAACGTAATGGCCATCCGGGTATTGAGCGATCAGAAGATCGACGAGCTAGCCCGCTCACACTCCTGTGAATCCAACCAGTAACACTTACCGTACAGTCCGGTCTGTTCGTCTGATATGTCGCATATCAAGTCTAGGGGTGGCATACGTCAGACCCCAATAACCGATAAGTCGTGCCGATGTGAGGCTCATAACGGGTCGAGAAACTACTGGTAACACTTACCAGCAAATCTCTGATCAGCCCTGGCCAGGGACTTCCCTGTTACGGCCAATAGAGCACAGCGCAACATCAACCCCCAATACCGGGAGAGACGAAACCCCTCCTATCGCTCATTGCCTCCATGTGACTCGGGACTTTACCCAAAGACCACCGTTTTGCACGCACTCATGGACGTGGTAAGGTGGAGATCAAAGCACAGTGGGAATCACACAAGACTCTATGACGATCTCGGGTCTACAGACTAACCTGTACAAGTGTCACCTAAGAACTGCCATCTGACGTGAGGTATAATACCATCTGGGAGTTCTCGGCGAGTCCGTCCAGTGTACCCAGTCTCCACCGAGCACCCGTATACCATCTCTGATGTCAAACACCAATAGATATGGGATCATCCATCGCCCATCTCATGGGCTGAGAAGCGTATACGCTAGTCTACTCTGGTATATCGATGCCCCGTCTCGATATACCCATGACTAAGGACCTTAAAGGATGTACCTATAGACTACCATGTCCCCACTAGTATGATCTGCATCATAGTCCAGGTAGTCAAGTATACATCCTAAGGGCTTTATCAACATATAACTATAAGACAGTTTAAAGAGACAAGTGTACACGTTAAGATAAAGAGTAACCAGATAGCATACTATCATATCGAGCAAGAAAGTCATCTCTATATATGTCCAAGCATCCAATATAATATACATCATCTGTACAATACTGGCCTCTAGGGCATACATACAACTAACAATCTCCCACTTGCACTAGGGCCAACTGCTGTAGTATCGCATACCGAGCATCCCGAAGAGTCTCTCAAACTGTATCTGGGGAATGGCCTTCGTGAGTGGATCCACCGTGTTGTTCTTCATGTCAACTCTCCTGACCTCGATCTCCCGGCGATCAACTATCTCCCGGATCAGGTGATACCGCCTCAGAATATGCCTGGATCGCTGATGGGACCTGGGTTCCTTGGCCAAAGCCACCGCTCCATTGTTATCGCAATACAAAGTTATTGGATGCTCAATGGATGGAACCACTCCAAGTTCAGTAATGAACTTCTTGACCCAGACAGCCTCTTTGGCAGCATCATTGGCAGCGATGTATTCAGCCTCCATCGTCGAGTCTGCCACGGTTTCCTGCTTGGAACTCTTCCAGCTAACCGCCCCTCCGTAAAGGGTACAGACAAAGCCCGACTGCGACTTCGAGTCGTCCTTATCACTCTGGAAGCTCGAATCGGTAAAGGACTCCACTTGGAGTTCTCCGTTACCATACACCAAGAGCATCTCTTTAGTCCTTCGCAAGTACTTAAGAATGCTCTTCACAGCTGTCCAGTGACTCTCTCCAGGATCAGCTTGATACCTGCTGACTACACTTAGTGAGTATGCTACATCGGGTCTGGTACATAGCATCGCATACATGATAGAGCCTACAGCCGAAGCATAGGGTATCCCTTGCATGCGAGCTCTCTCCAAATCAGTCTTGGGAGACATCTCTTTGGAGAGAGTGAGTCCAGAGATCGTGGGCAAGTTCCCACGCTTGGATTCTTCCATACTAAACCTCTTTAGTATGGTGTCAATGTACCTGGATTGGGACAATCCCAATATCCGTTTGGATCTATCTCTATAGATCCTGATTCCCAATATGCAGGAGGCATCACCAAGATCTTTCATCGAGAATCTTTGTGATAAGAAGAGCTTGACCGATTGCAGCATAGGAATATCATTTCCTATCAAGAGTATGTTGTTCACGTACAATACGAGGAAGACAACCTTACTCCCTGCCACCTTCTTGTAAATACAAGGTTCATCTGGGTTTTTGACGAAATCAAACTCTTTGATAACGACGTCAAAGCAGATGTTCCAACTCCGCGATGCTTGCTTTAATCCATAAATGGATTTAAGCAGCTTGCACACCTTCCCGCTGCTCCCACTGTCTACGAAGCCCTCTGGCTGAGTCATGTACACGCACTCTTCTAAATCACCATTTAGAAAGGCGGTCTTAACATCCATTTGCCAGATTTCGTAGTCATGATACGCAGCGATGGCAAGCATGATCCGGATGGATTTAAGCATAGCCACTGGAGAAAAGGTCTCGTCATAGTCCACACCTGGTCTTTGACGAAAACCCTTTGCTACAAGTCTAGCTTTGAAAGTCTCCACTTTCCCATCTACACCAAGTTTTTTCTTGAAGATCCACTTGCTCCCAATGGGTTTTACCCCTTCAGGAGCAACTTCCAAAGTCCATACTTTGTTGGTGTACATGGATTCCATCTCGGACCGCATAGCATCCAGCCATTTCACTGAGTCCCTACTCGTGATGGCCTGCTCGAAGCTAGTTGGGTCATCATCCTCCATGATGCAATCCTCGCTCCCACCATCCATGAGAAAACCGTAGTATCTCTCAGGTTGGCGAGGAACCCTACTAGATCGGCGGAGTGGCTGGGGTTCATCGGGAACTACGGAATCCTCTGGTTCAACCAAATCTTCTGTTGTAGTCTGTGTCGCTGGAACCTCTTCCAGTTCTACCTCAATGCCACTTGTCTGTTTCATAAGAAAACTCTTTTCTAAGAAAGTGGCATGTCGAGAAACAAACACCTTTTGTTCCTCGGGGTGGTAGAAGATATACCCTTGTGAATTTTTGGGATATCCTACAAACTTACATAAGACAGATCTTGCCTCGAGTTTGTCCGGATTTTGTCTTTTGACATAGGCTGGACAACCCCATATCTTAATATAATTAAGATGTGGTCTCTTCCCTTTCCATATCTCATATGGAGTGGTAGGCACTGATTTGGTAGGAACTCTATTCAATAGGTCCATGGCTGTCTCAAGCGCATATCCCCAGAAGGAAATAGGTAACTCAGCTGTACTCATCATAGAGCGCACCATATCCAATAGGATGCGGTTCCTCCGTTCTGATACACCGTTGTGCTGTGGAGTATATGGAGGAGTCAGCTGAGAGAGAATCCCATTCTCTTTTAGGAAGTCCAGGAATTCATTGCTTAAGTATTCTCCTCCTCGATCAGATCGAAGGATTTTAATACTTTTTCTGGTTTGGTTCTCGACTTCTTGTTTATATTCTCTAAATTTCTCAAAAGCTTCTGATTTGTGTTTCATCAGGAACACATATCCGAATCTAGAGAGATCGTCAGTGAATGTAATGAAGTATAAAGAACCATCCCTGGCATGTGTAGACATAGGACCGCATACATCACTATGTATCAGTCCTAAGAGTTCAGTAACTCTTTCTCCGTGTCCCGTAAACGGAGTTTTGGTCATCTTTCCTTTGAGACATGACTGGCAAGTGTCATAAGATGAAAATTCAAACGGATTTAAATATCCATCCTTATGCAACTTCGCCAGTCGTGTCACATTGATGTGACCCAGTCTACAATGCCACAAGATGGATTCGTTCAGTTCTGAACTCTTCCTCTTGTGTGTGTTTGTTATGCTTAGAACTGTTGATTGGTTTAGAACATAAATGCCATTGCACAACGTGCCTGATCCAACCAACTTTTGGTTACGGAAAATGTTCATAACATTATCCTGTAATACAAAATTATATCCCTCTTTACTCAATAAAGAAACCGATATAATATTGCATATCAGGTTCGGCATGTAATAGCATTCGTTCAGAACCAATGTATTACCAGTTGGTAATTCAAGGTGATATTCCCCGACAGTCTTAGCTGCAACAATTGCACAATTTCCAACTCTAATGTCTTTATCACCTTCTCCAAGTTTTCTACCTTTCCTAAGCCCATGTAACTGATTACATATATGGGATCCTGATCCGGTATCTAATACCCAGGACGTAAGGCAAATGGAGAAACAGTTCTCTGTAACGAACACACCCGAAGAAAATGCATCAACATGTACTTTCTTCATTCGGGTGGCATGGGAATCCTGGTATTCCCCTATATCCTGTTCAGTCCTATAACTCTTATAGGAAAGAACGGAACCAACGTTCCCCAGCACAGTATAACATGCGGGTTCGGTCAATACATCCATATTATTATCTTTATTAGGGCATGAAATGGTCGCTACCTGGGGAGAGAGAGAAGAAAACACTTTAGCGTATGCTCGTGCAAGATCAGATTGGTTATTATCTTATCTAATCAGGATGGCTCCCACTGCTTTTTATCAAATCTTCCTTCAAACCCTAAAAGGAAAGACTAGCTGGGATTAATTACACACTACAAGTTCGCTAATCTTTCAGCCAGGCCAGTGTCGGTACTTTGAGGGAGGTCCCCCGTGCTTTCGCACGAACCTAATTAATGTAAACCTCGTTTTCCCAGAGGCGTAACCTCGTTGATACCTTTCTAGACACCTACTTGATCAGCTAATTGCAATGTGTAAAACTCTCCCAGGAGTAACTCTTACTCGCAGTGGGTATCGGGATCCAACTATCTCATAGAAGGTATGCAATCTCATTGCAAATTTCAACTCTTGAAATTCCCGATAATATTTTGCCCCTAGCGTGCTATGACCTTGACGCATGCCAAACAACCCATAGTCCGCTAGTCAAGTTCAACCCGTACATTTCTTGATTGAATTAAACCCACCCGCACGACCCTTGACGCATGCCAAACAACGCCGTGCGAATACTCTAATCCAATCGCATCGTATGCTAGCAGATAAGCACTAGTTAGCTACCGTACACTACGCCTTGACGCATGCCAAACAACCGCAGCACGAATACTAACTAGTACTTATCTGAAATGACGGAGGGCTACGACAGGTTTTTCTGAAAACCTATTGCGTAATGAACTTGATATCGTTGTAGAATCAAATGAAGTTTTGAAATGGAGTGATTTTGAGGCTTTTCTAGTTTTGCTAAAGGGGTCACTCCCGGTGAAGGGATCGTCGGCCCTTTCCTCGTCGAATGAGGTGCAGGATATATCATATATATCGTTGTGCAAAGCAGAAACTATAGAAGCTATCAAAAATAAACCGAGTGTGTAGCATCTGCCAGTTATTGCTAAAGGAGTCACTCCCGGTGAAGGGATCTCGGTCCTTTCCTCGTCGAATAAGGTGCAGGATATATCATATATATCGCTATGCAAAGAAAGAACTGTAGCTACCTGTTTTATTTAAAATTTGATTCTGCAACATCTTAGGTTTCTTTCTTTCATTAATCACATTAATGAAGTCCCATCATTTAAGTACCTAAACATCACAGATAAATACGACGTACACTTATGCCATCCGCATTCGCCTCGATGTCCCCTCGTGCACCGTTAGGTTAGGTAACTAACGACAGAGCGGGGCAGGGCTAGCGCGGGTGCAAAACATAAGTAACGTCTATATAATATATCATATATACTATATACTGTATCCATCACAGAACATCACATGATCACATCACAGATATCGCAGCAGAAGAAACATATGAAATATTGGATATACTAGGACATCCGTGTTTTCAATACGAGCCAGTATAAAACACGGATTCCACGGTCGTGATGAATAGCCAATCCCACACCCCTAGACCCCTACGAGAGCGGCAAGCAACCCTGCCAATTCTAGGGTTAGGAGACCCGGACTCGACTCCTCGAGTTGGTCTCCCACTGGACCCCAGAACCCGGTTACTTATGCTCCCCTCCTTGGGTCTATCCTAGTGCAGAAAAGTAAATAATATACAAAAGGTAACAGCTTCCGCAACCTGGAAGTGCCCCAAATAAAAGAATATTACATACAAGTTTTTACATGAATGAAAATGAAAAACACTCATCTCACATAAAAAACCCCGGCTATTCAAACACGACGATCCAATATAATATATCCAGCAACACATAACATCACATGTCATCAACGTAAGTAAGTATGCATACCCCAATTGTCGTTGACGTATAGCAACGAAACCGGCGATATGAACATACTACACTTACGGTCACAGAAAAAAAAGTGTAAAACTACAACAGTTGGAATCCGCAAGCTCTTTAGACATCACATGCCTAATCTCATGAAATACTTAGACATCACATGCCTAACAGATATAAATCCCGCATTTTAGTCTCATTATCGAAAACTCTTTTCAATATCATGTGGGACTAAACTGCTAGATTTATAACATTCATTTAGTTATCTCATAACTGTTTGTGAATTCCAATTATTGTATCCAATTCCGGATAAATAGAATATATCAAACTTTCCGATCGAACATTCGAACACCCAAGTTTTCCCGACACTGATCAACACATGAAATAAGTTCAAAGACATTCACTTCATGCCTCAGTACCAACGGTCCAGCCGTAGAAGGGTCAAGCCAACGCCTCACATGTGGCACGCCGTACTGCCCCAAACCCGAAGGTTCAAAGGGCAGTTCAAGACGGTCACAAAATCGAGTTAAGGTTTGTTGTCTTCTAGAGGGACCATCGCGTTACTTGCACTACTCAGAACGTCTTTAAACCACAGAAAAATCCAACACTTGGAATTTTTCCGGCAGGGGAAGACTTGGGTATTTATATCCGGTCAGACTTTTTTAACATATTCAAAAATTATCCGAAAAAACACTTAGACAAGGATTGATAATCCGATCGAAACATCGTTTCCCAATTTAACCCCAGAACACTCAAATTAAGAGCCAATTTAAAAATTCCCAGAAAACTCAGAATAATTAATCAGGAATTACTGTGCAAACACTTAGGGCTGACGTCACCAAAGAGCCGCGGAACCGCCGCAGAAGCTAGGCTTCTGCCGCGGTTCCGCCGCACAAAGTACTGTTCATGGGAAACTTTTTGCACCGTAATTCTTAGATTTCATTGCTGAATTTTTTAAGCATTTTTAATTGACAAAAAACCACAAATTTGGAAAAAGTCCAGAGAGCATTATCGGGTTAGGGTTTCGGGTTCGTTCGGACTTCAAACTCCGTCTAGACTTCGCCTAAGGCTCTAGCTAGGCTCTGATACCACTGTAGGGTTCCTAGGCACTCTAATGAAGTCTCACAAGGCATCAACCATGCCAATTTCAAAAATTATGGGTGCCGAGAAACCCTAATACGGATCGTTGACTAGAAGTTTAGGCGAAAAGATAATCTAGTTAACTACTTAACTAAAAGTTAGATGCTACAACCTTTGTAGATCAGGTTCTCCACTTCCTTAGCTCCATGTGTGTGTCCTCTCGCTGTCCATCATGAATCCCGAACTCATTCGTCGGCTTCATCGGAGAAACGGGCGAGCTAGGTCGTCGACTTCGTGTCAAAGACGATCTACGTCGAGGCATCACAAGTTCAAGCTCCGACTTCACAAAGTTGTGAAACTTGTGAAGAAAACACCCAAAACAACTTGGCAAGAGGTAGAGGGTGAAGAAATAGGAGGTGGGTTCACTTTAGAATTGGATTTCTCTCACTAGAACTCAAGTTGCCATTGATGGCATCAAGGTTTCTATCTTGAAGAAGAAGGAGAAGATGAAGCTAGTATTATGATAAGTGTTTTTAAAATGAAAAGAAAATTCATACTTATCATAATCTAACAAGGGTTAAGTGTAGAGAATAAACCATGGTAAGTGGATGGGTTAGGGTTAAGCATGAAGACAAAATGGTCTCTTTGGTCAAAGCTTCATGAAGCTTCAACAAGCTTCATGACAAAAACAAACCATTTTATTTTCATTTATCCAATAAAATAAATAAAGAAAGGAATAAATAAATGATAAGGCAAAACCCTAATTATCATTTAACCATGGTTTAATTCTTCACACTTAACCAAATGATCAAGTATCATCAAACATGATACATATATGTGCACAAAAGTATATCACATATACATCTTGCACATCAAGTAAGAAAATCCGTATAAAGTGAACCAATACTAGTTAATGCAAAGTGATATATCAAATATATAATTATACATTAAATCATTAAATCAACATTTGATTCAATGATCCGGTCATGTCGCACATAACCGACTAGTATTCAATGTATCGATTTATCAAATCAATGATTCGATAACTAGGTCATATCAAATATAACCAATCGAAACATTTATCGCGAGAATGAAATGCGGTATCACATACACGCATTATTCTCGCTCCCGCACATATCTCATATGCGCTCCTATTTCGTTTCGCTTGAGCCAGGAAACCTCTGTGTAGGACTCTAAAGACTCGTCAATACGCCGGTAGCAGATGATGATCATATCAAGCACCCACAAGCCGCAAGCGGTCTGCTAAACGTAACGGCCATCCGGGTATTGAGCGATCAGAAGATCGACGAGCTAGCCCGCTCACACTCCTGTGAATCCAACCAGTAACACTTACCGTACAGTCCGGTCTGTTCGTCTGATATGTCGCATATCAAGTCTAGGGGTGGCATACGTCAGACCCCAATAACCGATAAGTCGTGCCGATGTGAGGCTCATAACGGGTCGAGAAACTACTGGTAACACTTACCAGCAAATCTCTGATCAGCCCTGGCCAGGGACTTCCCTGTTACGGCCAATCGAGCACAGCGCAACATCAACCCCCAATACCGGGAGAGACGAAACCCCTCCTATCGCTCATTGCCTCCATGTGACTCGGGACTGTACCCAAAGACCACCGTTTTGCACGCCCTCATGGATGTGGTAAGGTGGAGATCAAAGCACAGTGGGAATCACACAAGACTCTATGACGATCTCGGGTCTACAGACTAACCTGTACAAGTGTCACCTGAGAACTGCCATCTGACGTGAGGTATAATACCATCTGGGAGTTCTCGGCGAGTCCGTCCAGTGTACCCAGTCTCCACTGAGCACCCGTATACCATCTCTGATGTCAAACACCAATAGATATGGGATCATCCATCGCCCATCTCATGGGTCGAGAAGCGTATACGCTAGTCTACTCTGGTATATCGATGCCCCGTCTCGATATACCCACGACTAGGGACCTTAAAGGATGTACCTATGGACTACCATGTCCCCACTAGTATGATCTGCATCATAGTCCAGGTAGTCAAGTACACATCCTAAGGGCTTTATCAACATGTAACTATAAGACAGTTTAAAGAGACAAGTGTACACGTTAAGATAAAGAGTAACCAGATAGCATACTATCATATCGAGCAAGAAAGTCATCTCTATATATGTCCAAGCATCCAATATAATATACATCATCTGTACAATACTGGCCTCTAGGGCATACATACAACTAACAGCATGTTCCCGGCGAGTCCTATCCGGTGTACTCATAACCCAATGAGCACCTGTATACATCTTAGGTGAACCAACTGACACCAGTGGCTTGTAAGACCGGCCACCGCCCCTCGTCGTGGTCTCGTCTGTGTACACTAGTTTACTCTGGAGTATCGATGCCCTGTCTCGAAACTCCTTCGACTAGGGACCTTTTAAGGATGTGCTTATAGACCCCAGCTCCCACGTATATGATCGCCCTCATACTGCTGGTAGTCAAGCAAGAATCCTAGGGGCTCTATCAACGTGCAATAGTGATCAGTAAAGTCACCAAAGCAGTACACGATGATAAAGGTAAACCAGATAGCATACTATCATCTTGAGTAAGACTGTCCTACCGGAATAGGTCCTCCCTCAATCATTGCAATCGTGTGCCTGTGATCCAATAATTGACTCTGAGGGCACTATCTCCAACATTAACGAGGGGCGGTGGCCAGTCTCACAAGCCATTGGTGTCAATTGGTTCACCTAAGATAGTATACAGGTGATCATTGGATTATGAGTACAACAGACGAACTCGCCGGGTGTTGGAGATAGTTCCCTCAAAGTCAATTATTGGATCGCTGGTACGTGATTGAAATGATTGAGGCAGGACATATACCAATATAACAGTCTTGCTCGAGATGATAGTATGCTATCTGGTTTGTCTTCATCATCATATACATGCTTTAGTTCACTATTGCATGATGATAGAGCTCATAGGATTCTTGCTTGACTACCAGCAGTATGATGGCGATCATATACGTGGGAGCTGGGGTCTGTATGCACATCCTTAAAGTGTCCCTAGTCGTGGGAGTTTCGAGACAGGGCATCGATACTCCAGAGTAGACTAGTGTATACAGTCGAGACCCCGACGAGGGGCGATAGCCGGTCTCACAAGCCATCGGTGCCAGTAGGATCACCTAAGATGTATACAGGTGCTCATTAGGTTATGAGTACACCGGGCAGGACTCGCCGGGAACATGCTAGTTGGTATTATACATATCGTCAGATAGCAGTTCCCTGGTGACATGTGTACAGGTTAGTTCATCGACCTGAGATCGTCATTTGTCTCGTGTGAGTTCCCACTGTGCTTAGATTACTACCCTACCACGCTCAAAGGAGTTATGCAAACAGGTTTTAGTTAGGTACAGTCCCGAGCCACATGGAGGCAAGTGAGCGGATCGGCAGGGGATTCGTCTCTCCAGGTATTGGGGGTGAGATCGCGCTGTGTCTAGGAGAGCCATTACACAAAGCCCTCGGCCGAGGTAGGAGATTTACAGGTAGGTACTCCAGTAGTATCTCAGGGTGTTCCGGGCCACTCTCTGACACGACTTATACTGCTATTGGGGGTCTGACGTTACCAGCCCCTAGGCCGATATGCGATACTCATAGACGAACGGACCAGACTGTATGTATATTGTCACTGTTAGGCTCAGTAGGGATTATGGATGAGTTCGCTCGTCAGCATCCCTTCCAATCAATACATAGGCAACCGTTACGCACAGCTTGTACCTCTGACGTGCTAGAGGTTATACCCAGTGCCAGTGTGTTGATAAGTCATTAGAGTTCCCCACAGACACTTTCCCAAGTTCGGGTGAAACGTTGTAGAGGCCGTATGGTAATATGGAAGGGTTCGGAAAATGCACGTGCGTTTTCGCACGTGTTATATTTCGGGCAGATAATACCGGTCGGCTTTGGTTTAAGCCGGATCCGAGTATTATACAGTGTAGATATAATATCTTTGTCTCAGATTCATTTGTATTCGGTCGTAATCGAAATGCGGGTATGTTTATACCATTACGGGGTTATCCTGAAATTCGTTTCAGGATCACTTTTGGAAGTTGCCATTTTCCAGTTTTCTATCAGCCGTATTTAACATTCAGTTAAATGCGGATTTATCTTTTCTTCTTAATGGTGAGTCATGAGGTGAGTCATGCTTCTAGAAGCTTCTAGATGGTGACTAGGATGATGTGGTGTTGTTAATTCATTGGTTGAATTAATTGTTCATTTAATGATAGCATCACTAGGTTAGATGATTCATTAGTGCATTAATGATATGTGCAAGGTGTCTTGTGACTCATTTCTCATTATGGTCACCATTCTTCCTCCTACACTCACCTCCCCTATCCTTTATATTGGCCGGCCCCTTGATAGAATGATCATGGTTGTTAATTTGGGAAAAGCTTATGATAGATATTTGGTTCATGGAAATTAGATAGAAAAGTTTCTCATTTCATATTGATCCAAAAGGCAACTTCATTAACCGTTCGTCCATAGCCTTGGACGTAACGAGACAAAGTGTTCTACTCATTCTCTACAATATCTTGGTCGTCTCTTTTAGCAAACTTGACGACCGAGTTGCCTCGGTTCAGAGGCGAGAGCCCGTTTAAAGATCCGTCGACGTGGTGCCACCTGGACGACGAGACTGGAGATTCAGGAGATCGAAGCAGCCGCAAAAAGCGTGGGATGATGGTTGAAGACCGAAGGACTCGGATCGTTCGGTATAACTCTTCTATTCACTTTGTAGTTTGTTAGTTTAGCTTTAATGGCAGATCCGGGTTATAGTCCGCGATAGGGCCAGTTGTAAAAAGTTTTTGTTCCGCATTTGGCGTCTGTTAGACGGCCGGAGCGCTACCGTGGACTTATAGTGGTATCAGAGTCTCACCATTAAGCTATACTAACTAGTGCTAACGCGTTTAAAAGATCGATCGAACGGAATTTCCGAAATCACAATTTTTAGCACACAAGTTTCTGTCGATTTTTTTAAGGGCCTAAAAATAACTTTGCATATCACAGAAAAGCATGCAGGGTTTTCTAAGCGCACTGGGAAAATTTGGGCACGTGATCCTACAAGACCACCGCGGATCCGCGGTCAAACCTAGGGTTTGACCGCGGAACCGTGGCGCTTTAATGGGAACAGTGCACCAACATTTTCCAGAGAGCTTCTTTATGGAAATTTTGCGTTTTGGAATAGTTCTTTTGGGCCCAGATTTTGTAACTGTACTGCAGATGTACGTGGGGCCCACTTCGGGAAATTTAGTCGATCGAAATTTTAAACTTGTTGGTATGCAGTATTTACATTATATCTCCGACCGGGAATGTCATTTGATCGGTAAACCGCGTCTGATTGCTATAGTTCTTTTAGATGGGTTTGCGAACGTGACATTCGCGTTGATGTTCTGTGTTGTGCTGTGATGTTGCGGATATGTCGTGGTGGATAGCGGTGTGCAATAATAGTGCAGTTTGGATTTTTTTATACATTTGATATTGCGGGGCGAGCGTCCAACATGTGGACTGCCGTTACTGCCTGTTTGTATAATATTCTTTTGGGGCACGACCGGGTTGAGGTCGATGTACCCGTTGTATATATTTTTCATTTCTGTACTAGGTTTATCCCGCGAAGGAGTGCACGGATAACCGGGTTCTGGAGGGCAACGGGTCCGTATCTCATGTCTTTGAGAGGCAGAGGAACCTCACTCTAGAATTGGCAGACTATTCGCCGCACTCGTAGGGGGTACAGGTTGACCCAAGAAGGGGTGCTCAATTTACCGGATTCCGTGAAGTGCCGGGTGTTCCATTCACTTTGCAGTGGGGACTACCTCGCTTCAGGTTTTGGCGGGTAACTTGCCACACCCATAGGGGTCTAGGTTTCATTGCACAGGCTATCCACACGACGAGGGGAACGTCGGTTTTCAGTAGCGGCTCTGTGAAACCCGGGGATCCCAGTTTATCTGTATTGTTCTGTGATGTTTATTACTTTTCTGTAATGTTGCATATTATCACGCCTGGAGCGATTATTGTATATTGGTATATATAATATTAGATGTTGTATATGTTTTACACCTGCGCTAGTCTAGCCCCCGCTCTGTCGTTAGTTAAGTAACCTAACGGTTGATGACGGGACCCAGTGACGAATGCGGATGGCATATACGTACATTTTATTTTCGTTCTTTTCTGGTGTGATTGATTGATGGGACTGCATTGATTCTTATCAATGCAAGGATAAAACAAACCTATATTTGATGTTGTTGGAACAAATTTTAAAAGTGTTATTACAAAGATGTTTCCTTTTGTTTTGCATAGTGATATTCAATTTAGAATATATCCTGCACCTCATTCCACGAGGCAAGGGCCGAGATCCCTTCACCGGGAGTGAACCCTTGGGCAGAAGTTTACGTCAGGGTAGTAACTTCAATATAGTCGGTTACAAGTTGCTTTGCATAGCGGTATTCAGTTGGAATATCCTGCACCTCATTCCACGATGAAAGAGCCGAGATCCCTTCACCGGGAGTGACCTCTTTAGCAAAACGTTTTCGCCACTATATTTTTATAAAAAGCTATCGGGTTCCTTCAACGAGATCAAGTTCATTACGTTAAAGGTTTTTCGCCAAAAACCAGCCGTAGCCCTCCGTCATTTCTTTTGGTTATTCAGTAGTATTCAAGCTATGTATTTTGACCTTCACCAAGGTATAGTGTTTTGTAGCTGTTGGGTATTCATTTGTGTAAGTGCACGGCGGCGCCCCGGCCTCCATCCCGAGGCCAAATGCGGAAGCGATGGTTAACTTTAATTTTTCTTGAACCGGCACCACCGCGCACTAAAACCCGGATCGAACCATTAACTAGTCCTAGCTAACTACAAGATGGGGAAGAGAGATATACCGACTGATCCGTGTCCTCCGGTCTTCTCATCGTCGTCCCGATCTCCGGCGGAAGCTCCGGTCTCCAACTCATCGCCGGAAGAGCACCACGTCGCCGGCTTCTTTTACGGGCTCCCACCTCTATACCGAGGCAACTCGGGTACGAAGCTGGCGAGTCGACGTGCCCAAGGTTTGCTGCAGAATGGTGTAGAACCATGTCTCATTTGGGGTTATGGAGTTTGCCATTTGGTGGAGGAATGAACTATACTTTGGAGGTGGAACTATGGGATTTTTGTGAAGCTAAAAGACCAAAAATCCCCTTGCACAAAATTAGGACAGCCCCTTTGGAGCTTGGCCGGCCATGGCAATGGGAGAGGAGAGAAATGAGAGAGAGTGAGTATCAAAGGAATGAGTGTGAGCCAATAAACAAGAGAGAGAAAAAGGGTTATCTTGAAAAAGAAAATGATCACCCACTAAAACTCACACTCCATCAACCAATCATCAACAACCATGATTGCACCAAAACCAACACTCCAACAAGCTAATCATCAACAACCATGATGACTCAAAAGTCAAGCCATGATGAGAAGAAGAAGAAGTCAAATGGTGGAGGAATTATCATGATACAAGAATATGCAAATAACACCCTCCACTAATGCTTATTTGCACAAATGCAAATAAGCCCTCCTCCACCAAACTTCGGCCAATGAACGATACAAATGAAAATGGCCGAAACGGAAAGCAAACTGGCAACTCCGGAAAACTGGTCCCGTAATAAATTACAGGAAAACCCCGCTACTGTGCATACACACCCGCATCTGTATTCCGACCGAAATACAAATGCAATGAGACAAAATCTACACTGTACTATACTAGGATCCGGCTTAAACCAAAGCCGGCTAGTAATATCCGTTCGATCCTGATCCGTGCAATACCGCACGTATCTGATCGAACCCTGCCATATCTCTATACGGCCTCTACAGCTTTTCGCCCGAAAACTTGAGCAACTGAATGTGGGGGACTCTAAAGACTCGTCAACACCTTGGTTGTGGATTTAACCACTAGCACGTCAGAGGTATAAGCCAATACGTAACGGGCCACCAGCTATTGACCAAAAGGGACGTCGATGAGCGAACTCATCCTGACACCCTACTGAGCCTGTCAGTGACAATATCCGTACAGTCCGGTCTGTTCGTCTATGAGCATCGCATGGCGGGCCTAGGGGGTTGGTAAAGTCAGACCCCCAAAAGCGGTACAAGTCGTGTCGGAGTGTAGCCCAGAACACCCTGAGATACTACTGGAATACCTACCAGTAAATCTCCTGCCTCGGCCGAGGGCTTTGTGTAATGGCTCTCCTAGACACAGCGCGACCTCACCCCCAATACCGGGAGAGACGAACCCCTGAAGATCCGCTCACTGCCTCCATGTGGCTCGGGACTGTACCCAACTAAAACCTGTTTGCACGTCTCCTTTGAGCATGGTAGGGTAGTAATCAAAGTACAGTTGGAACTCACACGAGACAAATGACGATCATCAGGTCGATGAACTAACCTGTACACATGTCACCTGGGAACTGCTATCTGACGTTTGGTATAAGACCAACTAGCATGTTCCCGGCGAGTCCTGTCCGGTGTACTCATAACCAAATGAGCACCTGTATACATCTTAAGTGAACCAACTAACACCAGTGGCTTGTGAGACCGGCCACCGCCCTTCGTCGGGGTCTCGACTGTATACACTAGTCTACTCTGGAGTATCGATGCCCTGTCTCGAAACTCCCACGACTAGGGACCTTTTAAGGATGTGCTTATAGACTACCAGCTCCCACTCATATGATCGCCCTCATACTGCTGGTGGTCAAGCAAGAATCCTAGGGGCTCTATCAACGTGTAATAGCGACATGTCAGGTCACCTAAAGCAGTACACGATGATAAAGATAAACCAGATGGCATACTATCATCTCGAGTAAGACTGTCCTACCGGGATAGGTCCTCCCTCAATCATTGCAATCGCGTGCCTGTGATCCAATAATTGACTCTGAGGGCACCATCTCCAACAATTTGTTGCATAGATAGATGAGTTAGTTTGGGACATTCGTTATGCCATTTTGACCTTCGCCAAGGGCATGTGCGGGTGGGTTCAAATTGACCTGGATAGCGACGGGTAGAACTTGGCATATGACTTATGACATTTTGACCTTCGCCAAGGTCATAAGAGCATGGGGCAAAAATCACATCGGGGGTTTCTAAAGAAACTGAAACTTGCCAAGTATGCGCATATCTTCTGGAGTGTGATAACTTGAGTGGCTTCCATCAAGTTATCATGCGATGATAGTTGGATCCCGATTCTCACTGATGAGTTGGTTTACTCTTCGGGTGATCCCGATTGATTCTTCTTTCAGGTTTGGAGGATAATTTGACGGTACAGTGGGAGGTTTCCTGACTAGATAAATTTATAATCATTCTGATCTAGGTTAGAGTGCATGCAGAGTGTTTCTTTTCTCTCTCTCTCACTTTGGCAGAGACCTTTGACCGACCCTAGACTATGACTCAGTGACCAAGTTGACTGAACCTTCTTAAAATACTGGCTTTTGGATTGTCTAAAGTTGCATAAGTCATTGCTGCTCCTTCTTTTACTCTTTGCATTTCTCTGAACACCCCGTATTACTATGGATATCCACTTCCATTGGATAGATCCATCGTATGGTTATATACGAACTCGAAGGGACTTCTTCGAGGATGGATCCAGGTTCAGGAGAAATAGAATTGGTTTATTCAGTTTTCCTTCATTATCACCTTCTCTCAGGTTCCGAGGGCTCCTTGGTTTAGGAGAGTACAACTATTATGCTTATTGGATAGTCTTATTCCAAACCATAGGCAGGTACCGAAAGGTAGGGATTGAAGAAAACAAATTAGCCTAAGTAGGGTGTACAGAAGGTAATAACTAAAGACAAAATAAAGGGATTAGAAAGAGGGCAAAGTAAATTGTGACTGTTATCATTCACGACCAAACCGCGTACTTCATCGCCACTCCTATTTCACCTTTGCTTTTTCCCCAGTTCGGGAGAAATAGAATAAGGTTTTATTCAGTAGTCTTTTATCATCACCTTCTCTCAACTTGCAAGTACTCCTAGAATTAGGAGAGTACACCTATTATGCTTACTAGATATTCTTCTTCCAAACCATAGGCTGGTGTCGAACGGTAGGGAAGGAAGAAAACCATTTAGCCTAACGAAGGTATACAGAAGGTAATGACTAAAGACAAATAACGGGAGTTGGAGAGATGGAAAAAAAATATACGGTTATAGTCATGAATTGAATTATAGAAGAGACATTACTGATAATACCAGGATACCCCTACGAAACATTTTTCAGTTTCACTGTGCATTGTTAGAGGAAAACTGATTTCCCGATTAGATACTTACTCCAGGGTATGTATTTACCAGGTTTTGTTCTCATAACTGTATGGTTTTACAGGTGGTGAGTGGGAGTAAGTTATTGGGAATTAGGTGATCATCCTCATTATATCGGAATTCGTTGTAATTGGTGATATTTGAGGAAATCGCCTGTGTACAGTTTTCAACCTACGATGCACAGGTTTTGAGTTATTTAACTCAGAGGATTTATACAGAGTATTGTATGTTGTCCAGAGTCCGTCAGGACAAAGGGGTTGGTCCTCGTACTATATTCTGTTTACTTGTAACTTCTCTAGTTTTTCGACAAGTGTTTCGTAGAAATACAATGTCTATGTTTTGAGAAGTTGTGGGTAAAAGAATAAAGTGGAGAACCAGGTATCGCAAGTATCGGGATTCTTCAAAGAGAACAAAGATGTAGATTCTTGTGATTGGTATTCAGTTGATAGTAATGGTTTTGAGAAACTTGTTTCTCATTCAGGCTACTCATAATTGGATGGATTCCTAAGTTGAGTAATGCTGATTAGCCGTTCTCCATTAAGTTGATATGCACTGGAGACAGCTGCATGTTTTGAATCTGGTTCCAATTAAATAAGTGCCAAAGTTTCTATATTGGATATAGAATGGTTCATATTTTAACGATGTTAAGATACAGGGAGTTGTCCAGCTTATGCTTAAAACCAGACACTGGATAACTCAAGGCACGTTTCTGTAATGGCAGTTTGTGGGTTGACCCGGGCTATGTCGAGGGCTGATTTTCTACCATCTGGAAGATCAATAGTGATATTGTTCTTGACTCGCCACAGTTTTTGTAAAATGGATTTTTTCAGAAAACAGTAGTGGGAGTACGGTAGAACTGTAAGTGATTTCAGAACCGCAAACGATTACGGAAAATTTAATAGGACCAATATATTCAATCAGGTTTGACATTCCATTAGCCACTCCGCAGACATGGTGGGTAACCTCAGACACCTGAGAGATACTCCGGTAGCCTCAAGAACGGTGACAGGGAGGTTCTTGTTTACCCAGACTTGACACTACTGTTGTTCCAAACTATGAGACCCGGCAGGAGGATATGTATAGCGTCGTTCTAAACTAGCTTTAGAAGTATACGTAGATATTATTCTGCCAGAGGGTTGTCGTAGTCAGTGGGAGCAGCGGAAGCATAGTGGGCAAGTAGCTTATGTCTATTTATAGACTTAAGCAGATATAGCGGAGATAAGATCGTCTAATTTTGATGTGACAGTCATAGGTATGACTTCATCAGAATAGGGGATGGATCTGGTGAGAAGGTTGTAAGGTGTGATGTCCTGGTATTTGGATGACATACACAGAGTAGGAAGTAAAATTCCTATACTACGATCGGTTGTACTGTGGTCGTCACACAATTGTTTCTCCAGACAGGATATGGATATAATACCAGATATTCTGGTTACTAGATCTATGGTATTAAATCTAGATTTGGGTAGTTTCCAATGTGGGTACTTTGACAATATTCTAATAGTATTTTAGAATAGATGACTCCTTGCATGGTGGTGTACCTGCAGGTGATGGATTCACCCTCTCTAAAGGTGTCTTAGAGACTAAAGGAGAGAGGGATGTGCATGATTGGCAGATCACTTGCTTAGGCAATTGAGTCAATCATGAGAAGTCAAGTACCACACCAGATGTTGTTTTTGCACCAGATGCAATAAGTTTATATTAATCCAATCCTGAAGAAATATAAGGAAGCAGATTTAGAACATAAGTGCATGTTCTACGGACTTGATGACGGCAGCCTCCTTCAGGAGACGGTTATCATTCCAGGCTTCAGACGTGACATGGTTGACAGAGTGATTGTCAGAGTTATAGTTTTCCCTATGATAAGGGACAGTATTATGGACAGGTTGTCCAAGAGGGTACTGTGGGAGGAATGGTGCTGGATACTGATTAGGTTCAGTGATCGATACAGTCTAAGAAGTTTGGATTTGGAGTTCATTTATGAACCAGGTCCCATCAGATATTCAGACATATTCTAAGACAAGTATTACTCGAATCGGGAGATGGCTTTCTCCGCGAACTTGAGATTAAGAGAGACATAGAAAGAAACATCAGGGCGGATCTACTCACTGAGGCTATTTCTCGAACACAAGAGTTTTACAAACTAGCTTTGTGAAACTGATTAGTAGAGGAGTTGGATGTTCGGTATCACACGTGCTGTGAGTATGCGACATCGCAATAATTAGCCTTAAGTGCAAGTGGGAAATTGTTGGAGATAGTGCCCTCAAATTCAATTATTGGATCGCAGGTACGTGATTGCAATGATTGAGGTAGGACCTATACCAATATAACAGTCTTGCTCAAGATTATAGTATGCTATATGGTTTTTCTTTATCATCGTATACATGCTTTAGTTCACTATTGCATGATGATAGAGCCCGTAGGATTCTTGCTGACTACCAGCAGTATGATGGCGATCATATACGTGGGAGCTGGGGTCTGTATGCACATCCTTAAAGTGTCCCTAGTCGTGGGAGTTTCGAGACAGGGCATCAATACTCCAGAGTAGACTAGTTTATACAGTCGAGACCCCGACGAGGGGCGATGGCCGGTCTCACAAGCCATTGGTGTCAGTAGGATCACCTAAGTTGTATACAGGTGCTTATTAGGTTATGAGTACACCGGACAGGACTCGCCGGGAACATGCTAGTTGGTATTATACATATCGTCAGATAGCAGTTCCCTGGTGACATGTGTACAGGTTAGTTCATCGACCTGAGATCATCATTTGTCTCGTGTGAGTTCCCACTTTGCTTAGATTACTACCTTACCACGCACAAAGGAGTTGTGCAAACAGGTTTTAGTTGCGTACAGTCCCGAGCCACATGGAGGCAAGTGAGCGGATCGGCAGGGGATTTGTCTCTCCCGGTATTGAGGGTGAGATCGCGCTTTGTCTAGGAGAGCCATTACACAAAGCCCTCGGCCGAGGCAGGAGATTTACTGGTAGGTACTCCAGTAGTATCTTAGGGTGTTCTGGGCCACTCTCTGACACGACTTATACTGCTATTGGGGGTCTGACGTTACCAGCCCCTAGGCCGATATGCGATACTCATAGACGAACGGACCGGACTGTATGTATATTATCACTGTTAGGCTCAGTAGGGTTTATGGATGAGTTCGCTCGTCAGCTTCCCTTCAAATCAATACATAGGCAACCGTTACGTACAGCTTGTACCTCTGACGTGCTAGAGGTTATACCCAGTGCCAGTGTGTTGATGAGTCATTAATGTCCCCCACAGACACTTTCCTAAGTTCGGACGAAACGTTGTAGAGGCCGTATGGTAATATTGTAAGTCCATGCTACCCTTCCCCGGTACTTACGGGGTTGCGGAATTGGTGAAAAACGATTTTCAAGAGGGTGGTAACATGGACCACCAATACGGATCTTTGTTAAACTACTAACTAACAACCTAACAAGAGTTTACCTACTCGGTTAGGGGGCTATACCTTTCTTGAACTCCTTCATTTTTGACTCCTCCCGGTGTACGGATCGGCCTCACCCCGTCGTCTCCTTGCGCCGAAGATGGATCCACCCGAAAGCTTCTACCTTTGGCTTCTTCTTCGAACTTTGAAGAAACTAGATCACTTGGCTTGCCAGGCCTTATGAACTAGAATGAGTAGAGGAATGTTTTGGTGTCTTTTTATCTCTAAGGCAATGAGTCTCAACACATGAGAATGGTTTGCCTTGAGGTAGAGAGAGCAAGAGGAAGAGGGAGAGCTTGAGAATGAGAGAGCTCAAGAGAGAGAAAGCAAATGATAGAATGAACCATACTCTTCTGATTCTCACCTCTCATAATCCAAAAGCCATCATAACAAAAATAGTAATCAAGTATTGTGTAAATGGTTTAAGTCAAAATGGCTATATCATTTCATGCACTCATTTTGCATAAATAAACAAGCAAGCAAAAGTCTTTGCCATGGAATGATAGCCATTGTCATGATGATGGTCAACTAGTCCAACCTAGTCAACCGGTCAACAAAGTCAACAAGTCAACAAAGTCAACCCCTCAACAACCATGTCACTATAATACTTAATTAATATTAATGTTAATCATATATCTTATTCTCATTAGGGTTAAGCAAAAGTCAATGGTCAACAGTCAACAGTCAACAACCCCAATGAGAATACTCTGCCTTTGTCTCTCTGTCAACTGTGCATACACACCCGCATCCGCATTCCGAGGTACACGAATACAAATGAGATAAAACCAATCCCAAAACGTACACTAGGATCTGGCTTAAACCAAAGCCCGCTAGTGTTAACTGTCCGGACACTGTACGTGCACAAGTGCACGGATGTGCCCGAACCCTGTCGCAAAACCATGCGACCTCTACTCTTTTGCCTAAAGGCGAATAGCTTTCTGTGTGGGACTCTAAAGAATCGACACTACGCTGGCAGTGGGTTTAACCACAGACCGCAAGCGGCACTAGCTGTGCATAACGGTCCCCAGGTAGATGCCGACAAGAAGACTGACGAGGTGAAACCCATCTGAACTCCTACTGAGTCTGACTGTGACAGTCTCCGTACAGTCCGGTCTGTTCGTCTGATACATCGCATGGCGGGCCTAGGGGGCGGTAAACGTCAGTCCCCTAATAGCGGTACAAGTCGTGTCGGAGTGAAGCCGAAAACACCCTGAGATAACACTGGAAGCCTACCAGTATATCTCGCTTGCCATGGCAAGGGACTACTCGTGTAATGGCTCTCCTAGACACAGCGCGATGTCAACCCCCAATACCGGGAGAGACGAATCCTGTCTAACCGTCACTGCCTCCAAGTGCTTCGGGACTGCACCCAACTACTACCTGTTTGCACGACTCCTTTGAGCCATGGTAGGGTAGTAATCAAAGTACAGTGGGAACACACTCGAGGCGAAGTGACACTGTCAAGTCAGCGGACTAAGCTGTATTCATGTCACCTTAGAACTGATAACTGACGATAGGTATAATACCAACCAATCAGTTCCCGACGAGTCCTGTCCAGTGTACTCGTAACCCAACGAGCACCCGCATACTATCTCAAGTACGACGTACTGACGGCTGTGGGACAGACCGTCTCCCCTGCTGGAATGAGAAGCGCATACGCTAGTCTACTCCGGAGTATCGATGCCCTGTCTCGATAGTCCTGCGACTAGGGACCTGCATAAGGATGTGCTTATAGATTACCCAGTCCCCACTAGTGTGACTGCCATCACAACGCTGGTAATCAAGTAAAAATCCTAGAGGCTCCACTAATGCGTATAGGTGATATAATAAAATAAACACATGTACACATTGAAGTAGAAACAAACCAAGTAGCATACTACTATTTTGAGCAAGACTGTATATACAAGGTGAATATCCCAAGCTTCCATTAAGTAATATACAAACTAGTATGATACAGTAATGGCCTCTAGGGCATATACACTAACAATCTCCCACTTGCACTAAGGCCATGTACTGGCGTATCGAAGACCTATCATCTCGATCAGCCGCTCGAACTGAGTCTGGGGCAAGGCCTTGGTGAATGGATCTACAGTGTTATCTTCTGAAGCAACCCTCCGAACCTCGATCTCCTGGCAATCCACGATCTCCCTGATCAGGTGATACCGCCTCAAGATGTGTCTGGATTTTTGATGGGACCTGGGTTCCTTCGCTAAAGCTATAGCCCCGTTGTTATCGCAATACAGTGGTATTGGATCAACAATGGACGGAACCACCTGAAGTTCTTTCAAGAACTTCCTCATCCAGACGGCTTCTTTTGCGGCATCAGATGCAGCGATGTATTCCGCTTCCATCGTCGAGTCTGCAACGGTTTCCTGTTTGGAACTCTTCCAACACACCGCCTCTCCATTGAGGGTAAAGACAAAACCCGACATGGACTTGGAATCATCCTTGTCACTCTGGAAGCTGGAGTCAGCAAAGGCCTCGATCTGGAGGTCTTTTCCGCCATACACCAAGAACATCTTCTTAGTCCTTCTCAGGTACTTGAGAATGTTCTTTACCGCTATCCAGTGTTTCTCCCCAGGGTTTGACTGATACCGGCTTACTACACTAAGTGCATAAGCTACATCCGGTCTGGTACACAACATCGCATACATTATAGAGCCTACCGCAGAAGCGTAGGGTATAATAGACATGCGATCCCTCTCCAAATCATTCTTGGGAGACATCTCTTTGGAAAGGGTGATCCCGTGACAAGCCGGTAGATTACCGCGCTTGGAATCTTCCATACTGAATCTTTTCAGTATGGTGTCGATGTACCTGGACTGTGAAAGCCCTAATATTCTCTTGGATCTATCATGATGGATCCGGATCCCCAGGATGTATGAGGCATCACCCAGGTCTTTCATGGAGAACCTGTGTGACAAGAACCCCTTGACAGATTGTAGCATAAGAATGTCATTTCCTATTAAGAGAATGTCATCCATGTATGAAACGAGGAATACTACAGTTCTCGCTACAAATCTACTATAGATGCATGGTTCATCTGGATTTTTGATAAAGCCAAATTCTTTGACCGTCTCATCAAAGAAGATGTTCCAACTCCGCGATGCCTGCTTTAGTCCATAGATGGACTTAAGCAACTTGCACACCTTTCTGCTGCTCCCACTCTGAATGAAACCCTCTGGCTGGTCCATATAGACACACTCCTCTAAATTTCCATTTAGAAAAGCGGTCTTTACGTCCATCTGCCAAATCTCATAATCGTGGAAGGCAGCAATGGCAAGAAGGATCCGAATGGATTTCAGCATAGCCACTGGAGAAAAGGTTTCGTCATAGTCCAAACCAGGTCTTTGACGAAAACCCTTTGCAAAAAGTCTAGCTTTATAGGTCTCAACCTGTCCATCTACACCAATCTTCCTTTTGAAGATCCACTTGCATCCTACGGGTTTTAACCCGTCTGGAGCAATGTCCAACGTCCATACTTTGTTGGTGTACATGGACTCCATTTCGGTCCGCATTGCATCCAGCCATTTTATCGAGTCAACGCTCTGAACGGCCTGCTGGAAGCTAGTAGGCTCATCATAATCTAGGATGCAATCCTCTCTATCCCCGTCAATGAGAAAACCGTAGTATCTCTCGGGCGGATGAGACTGCCTACTTCTCCCGCGGAGCGGCATAGGAATGTCCTGTTCTTTTGAACCCTCTGGTTCTACTAAGCTTTCAGTAATAGTCTGTGGTTCTGGAATTTCTTCCAGTTCTACTGCGCTCCCACTAATTTCCTTTTCCAAGAACTGGTGTTCTAGAAAGTGGGCATTACGAGAAACAAGGACTTTTTGTTCCTCTGCGTGGTAGAAAAGATACCCCCTGGTGTTCTTTGGGTATCCCACAAACTTGCACAGTACTGAGCGTGCCTCGAGTTTGTCCGCATGCTGCTTTTTGACAAAACCTGGACATCCCCAGATCTTTAGATATTGAAGATAGGGTTTCTTCCCACTCCATAACTCATATGGTGTGGTAGGCACAGTCTTAGTGGGAACTCGGTTCAAAAGGTATGCGGCTAATTCTAGCGCATATCCCCAGAATGATCGCGGTAACTCAGCGTTACTCATCATGGACCGTACCATATCCAATAGGGTTCGGTTCCGTCTCTCCGATACACCGTTATGTTGCGGAGTGTATGGAGGAGTAAGCTGAGAGAGAATTCCGTTCTCTTTTAAATAGTCCAGGAACTCGGCACTCAAGTATTCACCACCTCGATCCGATCTTAGAATCTTGATACTTTTGCCGGTTTGTTTTTCTACTTCATTCTTATATTCCTGGAACTTTTCAAAGTCTTCGGATTTATGTTTCATTAAGAAGACATGTCCGAACCTTGAAAAATCATCCGTAAAAGTAATGAAGTAAGAAAAACCGCTTCGCGCATGTGTAGACATTGGACCGCACACGTCGCTGTGTACGAGTCCCAAGAGCTCGCTCGCTCTTACTCCGTGTCCAGTGAATGGAGTCTTTGTCATCTTTCCTTTGAGACAGGATTGACAAGTGGCATATGATTGATATTCGAACGAATTCAAATATCCTTCTGTATGTAACTTCGTCAACATTCTCTCATTGATGTGACCCAGTCTACAATGCCATAAGAAAGTCTGATTTATTTCCGGAGACTTTCTTTTGTGTGTATTCTGGACATTGAAAATCTGTGGTTGGTTTAATACGTATATACCATTGCTTAATGTACCTGACCCAATCAGAACTTGATTAAGGTGAATGTTTACAACATTACTTACAAACGCAAATTCATAACCTTCTTTAGAAGTCAAAGATACAGAAATGATATTACAAGTTGCGTTGGGTACAAAATAGCAATTACGCAAAACCAAAACGATTCCATCTGACAACCCCAGGTGATAGTCCCCCACGGCCTTAGCATCCATGCTAGCTCCGTTTGCAACTTTGAGGGTCATGTCACCTGCCTTCAAAACCCTACGGTTTCGCAACGCCTGCAAAGAATTACAGATATGAGATCCTGATCCGGTATCCAATACCCAGGAAGTAGAGTTTATTGAAAGACAGTTTTCAATAACATACACACCTGAAGCTGAAGCCGCAACCTGCTTCAGATCCTGTGTTCTGGCCTTCCAAGCCCTGCAATCTTTCTTCCAGTGTCCACTCTTATGACAATAGAACCATTCTTCTTTATCCACAAGCTTCCCCACTTTCTTAGTTGCTTTTGCCTTTCCCTTCGTATCCACTTTACTAACACCGCCCCTTGGTTTGGCGGGGGCTTTCTTCTTCTTTCCCTTGGCTTTCGCCTTGGACCTAGAAGAAGAAGATCCTCCCACAAACAAAGTGGATGTTTCCCTACCTTTCTGTAGGGTGCCCTCTGCGCTCCTCAGCATGTTGAGGAGTTCTGAAAGTTCAACTTCCTTTTCTTGTAAGTTGAAGTTCAGTATAAACTGGGCATAAGTGGAAGGAAGGAACTGGAGAATTAAGTCCGTATAGAGCTCATTCTCCAACGTGGTGCCAAGGTCCGCGAGCTCCTCAATGTAGCCAATCATCCTAAGCACGTCTTCCACTACCGATGATCCGACGGCAAATCTGTAGGGTTCCTAGGCACTCTTGTGAAGGTTCAAAAGGCATCAAACATGCCCGGATAAAAATTTAGACGTGCCGAACAACCCAAAGCCGGGATCTTTGCTAGATTATTAGGGTTTAATATGCAAGATGATAACTTTTATCTAAGTGTGAGGGATTACAACCTTTGTAGTCCGCTCCTTCACTTCACAACCTCCGAGTAGAAGTCCCTTTGCCGCGATCCACGATCTCCCGGACTCATGAGAGGCTCCACGACTCGAACGATCCATTCTAGCTTGTCGTATTCCAAATCTCCGATGATCTACCTTGAAGTTGCTACGACTCAAGCTTTCTCACTCAAAAGAGAAGAACACACTAATCCCATGGGCTAGATGAGATGAGGATGAGAGAGTAGTTATTTTACTTTCTTTTAATATCATTTTCTCATATTTTTCTCATCACTTAAGGATTTTCTAGTAAGCTTTCAAGAGAGAAAGAAGATGATCATGGAAAAAGAATAATTAGATAAATCCTTTTGTGATGAATAGAATATAAACCATATGATTGAATTGTAAACCATGGTCAAGGATGAGTGGATAAGAATGTGTAGAGAAACAACTAGGGTTAGGGTTTGGTTAGGTTAAAAGAATGTGTCATTCTAAATATCTTAAGAATGACAAAAGAAGAAAGCTTCTAGAAGGAACTTGAAGCATCCAACCCTAATCAAACCTTAACCTCAATTAATCATCCTTAAACATGTTTAACAATTAATCATATCATGTCACAATAATATATATCACATATATATTATATATTTGCAACAAAAGAAAATAATACAATTAACATATATCGCATATATATCAATGTATCATCCACTGAGAAAATGAAATAATAAAGCGAGCCAATATTAGATAATGTAATACAATATATCATATATATTATAATACATTAAATCATCGAATCAACACTTGATTCGACGATCCGGCTATATCGAATATTACCGACTAATATATCATGTACCGATTCATCGAATCAACACTTGATCCGATGACCCGGTTCATAACCATATATCGCGAGAATATAATACGGTATCCCATATCGCATTATTCACGCTCCTGCGCATATCACATATGCGCCACTACTCCGTTTCGCCTGAGCCAAGAAACCTCTGTGTAGGACTCTAAAGAATCGTCAATACGCCGGTAGCAGGTGATGATCATATCAAACACCCACAAGCTGCAAGCGGTCAGCTAAACGTAACAGCCACCCAGGTATTGAGCGATCAGAAGATCAACAAGCTAGCCTATGCGTTCTCCTGTGAATCCAACCAGTAACACTCCCGTACAGTCCGGTCTGTTCCTCTGATATGTCGCATATCAAGTCTAGGGGTGGTATACGTCAGACCCCAGTAACCGATAAGTCGTGTCGATGTGTGGCTTATAACGGGTCGAGAAACTACTAGTAACACTTACCAGTAAATCTCTATATCAGCCCTGGCTAGGGACTTCCAGTTATAGCCAATCGAACACAGCACAACATCAACTCCCTATACCGGGAGAGACGAATCCCCTCCTATCGCTCATTGCCTCCATGTGATTCGGGACCGTACCCAAAAGCCACCGTTTTGCATGCCCTCTTGGACGTAGTAAGGTGGAAATCAAAGCACAGTGGGAATCACACAAGACTCTATGACGATCTCGGGTCTTCAGACTACCCTGTACCTGTGTCACCGGAGAACTGCCATCTGACGTGTGGTATATCACCATCTGGGAGTTCTCGGCGAGTCCGTTCAGTGTACCAAGTCTCCACTGAGCACCCGTACACCATCTCTGATGTCTAACACCGATGGATATGGGATCATCCATCGCCCATCATATGGGTCAAGATGCGTATACGCTAGTCTACTCTGGTGTATCGATGCCCTGTCTCGATATACCCTCGACTAGGAACAGTTATAGGATGTACTCATCGACTACCGCGGCCCCACTAGTATGATCTCATCATAGTCCCAGTAGTCGAGTACAAGTCCTAAGGGCTTTATCAACATGTGAGAGTAAAACAATAAACCAATACAAGTCAACATGTTAAGATAAAGTGAAACCAAATAGCATACTATCATGACGAGCAAGAAAGTCATCTCTATATATAACCAAGCATCCATTATAATATACATCATATGTACAACAATGGCCTCTAGGGCATATACATAACTAACAATCTCCCACTTGCACTAAGGCCAGCTGCTGTAGTATCTCATACCTAGCATCCCGAATAATCTCTCAAACTGTATCTGGGGAATAGCCTTCGTGAATGGATCCACAGTGTTGTCCTTCGTATCTACTCTCCTGACCTCGATCTCCCGGCGATCAACTATCTCCCTGATCAGGTGATACCGCCTCAGAATATGTCTGGACTTTTGATGGGATCTGGGTTCCTTGGCCAAAGCCACAGCTCCATTGTTATCGCAATACAAAGGTATTGGATGCTCAATGGATGGAACCACACCAAGTTCACTAATGAACTTCTTTATCCAGACAGCCTCTTTGGCAGCATCGTTGGCAGCGATGTATTCAGCCTCCATCGTTGAGTCTGCAACGGTATCCTGTTTGGAACTCTTCCAACATACCGCCCCTCTATTGAGGGTAAAGACAAAACCCGAATGCGACTTAGAGTCGTCCTTATCACTTTGGAAGCTGGAATCGGTAAAGGACTCGACCTGGAGTTCTCCGTTACCATACACCAAGAACATCTCCTTAGTCCTTCGGAAGTACTTGAGAATGTTCTTTACTGCTGTCCAATGACTCTCTCCTGGATCCGCTTGATACCGACTCACTACACTTAGTGAGTATGCTACATCGGGTCTGGTACATAGCATCGCATACATGATAGAGCCTACTGCCGAAGTATAGGGTATCCCTTGCATGCGAGCTCTCTCCAAATCAGTCTTGGGAGACATCTCTTTGGAGAGAGTGAGTCCAGAGATCGTGGGTTGGTTCCCACGCTTGGATTCTTCTATACTAAACCTCTTTAGTATGGTGTCAATGTACCTGGATTGGGACAATCCCAGTATCCGTTTAGATCTATCTCTATAGATCATGATTCCCAATATGCAGGAGGTATCACCTAGATCTTTCATTGAGAATCTCTGTGATAAGAAGAGCTTGACTGATTGCAGCATAGGAATATCATTCCCTATCAAGAGTATGTCATTCACGTACAATACGAGGAAGACAACCTTACCCTCTGCTACCTTCTTATAGATACAAGGTTCATCTATATTTTTGATGAAGTCAAACTCTTTGACTACAACATCAAAGCAGATGTTCCAACTCCGCGATGCTTGCTTTAACCCATAAATGGATTTAAGCAGCTTGCACACCTTTCCGCTGCTCCCACTATCTACGAAGCCCTCTGGCTGAGTCATGTACACGCACTCTTCTAAATCACCGTTTAGAAAGGCGGTCTTAACATCCATTTGCCAGATTTCGTAGTCATGGTATGCAGCAATGGCAAGTAAGATCCGGATGGATTTAACCATAGCCACTGGAGAAAAGATTTCGTCATAATCCACACGTGGTCGTTGACGAAAACCTTTTGCTACAAGTCTAGCTTTGAAAGTCTCAACTTTTCCATCTACACCAAATTTCCTTTTAAAAATCCACTTGCTCCCAATGGGTTTTACCCCTTCAGGAGCATTTTCCAAAATCCATACTTTATTGGTGTACATGGATTCCATCTCAGATCGCATTGCATCCAGCCATTTCACGGAGTCACCACTCGTGATGGCCTGCTCGAAACTAGTCGGGTCATCATCATCCATGATGCAATCCTCGCTTCCACCATCAATGAGAAAACCGTAGTATCTCTCAGGTGGATGAGAAACCCTACTAGATCGGCGGAGAGGCTGGGGTTCGTCGGGTACCACTGAATCCTCTGGTTCCACTAAATCTTCAGTTGCAGTTTGTGTTGCTGGAACTTCTTCCAGTTCTACCTCTTCGCCACTAATTTCTTTAGTTAGAAATTCATTTTCCAAAAAGGTGGCATGTCGAGAAACAAACACCTTTTGTTCCTCGCGATGGTAGAAAAGATATCCATGTGAATGTTTGGGATATCCCACAAACTTGCATAGAACTGACCGTGCCTCGAGTTTGTCTGGATTTTGCCTTTTGACATAGGCCAGACAACCCCATATCTTAACTCGTTTAAGACATGGTCTCTTCCCACTCCATATCTCATATGGTGTCGTAGGTACAGATTTAGTTGGAACTTGATTCAATAGGTATGCTGCTGTCTCCAGTGCATGCCCCCAGAAGGAAATAGGTAACTCAGCTGTACTCATCATAGAGCGCACCATATCTAATAGGGTGCGATTCCTTCGTTCCGATACACCGTTGTGCTGTGGTGTATAAGGAGGAGTAAGCTGAGAGAGAATCCCATTCTCATTTAGATAATCTAGGAACTCACTGCTTAAGTATTCACCTCCTCGATCAGATCGAAGAATCTTAATACTTTTGCCCGTTTGATTCTCTACTTCGTGCTTATATTCTCTGAATTTCTCAAAAGCTTCAGACTTGTGTTTCATCAGGAACACATATCCCAATCTTGAGAGATCGTCAGTGAATGTAATGAAGTAGGAAGAACCGTTCCTGGCATGCGTAGACATGGGACCGCATACATCACTATGTACCAGTCCTAAGAGTTCGGTAACTCTTTCTCCGTGTCCACTAAACGGAGCTTTGGTCATTTTTCCTTTGATACATGAATGGCAAGTATCATAAGATGATAATTCGAACGGATTCAAATAACCATCCTTATGTAACTTAGCCAGTCGTGTTGCATTGATATGACCAAGTCTACAATGCCACAAGTAGGATTCGTTCATATCTGAACTTTTCCTCTTGTGCGTGTTTTGTATATTCAGGACTGTATTCTGATTTAGAATGAATATGCCATTATGTAACGAGCCTGATGCAATCAACTTTTGATCTAGGAATATGTTCATAACATTATCCTGTACTACAAAATTATATCCCTCTTTACTCAATAAAGAAACTGATATAATGTTGCACATCATGTTCGGTATATAATAACACTCATTCAGAATCAGTGTATTACGACTTGGTAATACAAGGTGATATTCGCCAACTGCTTTGGCTACAATACTTGCACCGTTCCCTACTTGAACGGAATGATCACCTTTTCCCAGTTCTCTACCTTTACGTAGCCCATGTAACAATTTACATATGTGGGATCCTGATCCGGTATCTAATACCCAGGACGTAGGGTGAACTGAGAAACAGTTCTCAATAACTAACACACCCGAAGAAGATGCATCAACATGCATGTTCTTTTGGGCGGCGTGAGAATCCAGATATTCTCCTGTTTCCTGTTCAGTCTTATAACTCTTATAAGAAAGAACGGGTCCAACTTTCCCTAGCTCAGTACAATAATTGGGTTCAGTCAATACATCCATATTATTATCTTGATTATGGCATGACATGGTCGCTACCTGGAGAGAGAGAGAAGAAAACACTTTAGCGTATGCTCTTGCAAGATTAGATTGGTTATTATCTTATCTAATCAGGATGTCTCCCACTGTTTTTATCAAATCTACCTTAAAACCCTAAAAGGTAAGATTAGCCGGGATAAATTACACCCTACAATTTCGTCAATCTTTCAGCCAGATCAGTGTCGGTACTTTGAGGGAGGTTCCCCGTGCTCCCGCACGGACCTAATTAATGTAAACCTCATTTTCCCAGAGGCGTAACCTCGTTAACACTTTTCTAGACACCTACTTGAATGACTAATTGTCCTGTGTAAAACTCTCCCAGGAGTAACACTTACTCGCAGTGGGTATCGGGACCAAACTATCTCATAGGAGGTATGCAATCTCATTGCAAATTTCAACACTTGAAATTCCCGATAATGCTTTTGCCCCTAACCCCTATGACCTTGACAAAGGCCAACAAACCATAGGAAGCTAGTCAAGTTCAACCCGTCATTTCTTGATTGAAATTAAACCCACCCGCACGACCCTTGACAAAGGCCAACAAGGTCGTACGAATACCCTAATCCAATCACATCATATGTTTAAACAGATAAGTACCAGTTAGCTACCGCACACTACGCCTTGACAAAGGCCAACAAACGCAGCACGAATACTAAATAGTCTTTATCTGAAATGACGGAGGGCTACGCAGGTTTTTCAGAAAACCCTGAGCGTAATGAACTTGATATCGTTGTAGAATCGAGTGAAGTTTTGAAAAGGAGTGTTTTTGAGGCTTTTCTTAGTTTCGCTAAAGGGGTCACTCCCGGTGAAGGGATCGTCGGCCCTTTCCTCATCGAATAAGGTGCAGGATATATCATATATACCGTTGTGTAAAGCAAAACACTAAAAGCAATCAAAAGACAAACCGCGTTTTGTAGCATCTGCCAGTTTTGCTAAAGGAGTCACTCCCGGTGAAGGGATCTCGGTCCTTTCCTCATCGAATAAGGTGCAGGATATATCGTATATATCACTGTGCAAAGCAAAACTGTAGCTACCCCTTTTATAAAGTTTTGATTCTACAACATCTTTAGGTTTCTTTTCTTTTATTAATCTCATTAATAAAAATCCCATCAGCTTATGCTTCCTAAGCATCACAGAAGAAACGAAAGCAGTAATATTTATATATCAGCATATATATATAATAGGCATTCGTCTCAGGCAGTAATATGATCTCATCACAGAACATTGCAGCAGAAGAACATATATGAAATATTGGATATACTAGGACGTCCGTGTTTTCAATACGAGCCTGTATAAAACACGGATTCCACGGTCGCGACGAATAGCCAAACCCACATCCTAAGACCCCTACGAGAGCGGCAAGTAACACTGCCAATTCTAGGGTTAGGAGACCCGGTCTCGACTCCTCGAGATGGCCTCCCACTGGACCCTAGAACCCGGTTACTTATGCTCCCCTCCTTGGGTCTACCTAATGCGGAAAAGTAAATAATATACACTGGTGACAGCAACCGCAACCTGGAAGTGTCCCAAATAAAAGAATATTACATTACAAATGAATTTTACATGAATGAAAATAAAAACCCTCATCTCACATAAAACCCCCGGCTATTCAGAACGCGACGATCCAATATAACATATCACAGCAACACATAATATCTCATATCATCAACGTAAGTAAATATGCGCATCCCAATTGTCGTTGACATATAGCAACGAAACCGGCGATATCACATATTACACTTACGGTCACAGAAGAGAAAGTGTAAAACTACAATATTTGGAATCCACAATCTCTTTAGACATCGTAAATGCGAAATATCACATATTTCGTATTTCATGCCTAACTTTATGAATTCCACATATTGTATCACATTCCAGATAAATAAACAGTATTAAACTTTTCAAACAGATAATCAAACACCCAAAATTTCATAAACTGCTCAACACTTGAGCGGGGTTCAAATGATCCCAGAATATGTCATAGTACCGGTGATCCAGCCGTAGAAGGGTCAAGCCAACGCCTCACATGTGGCATGCCGTACTGCCCCAAGCCCGAAGGTTCAAAAGGCAGTTCAAAACGGTCACATAATCGAGTTAAGGTTTGTTGTCTTCTAGAGGGTCCACCGCTTAACTTGTACAATTTTCCGAAAGATTTAAACCCGAATAAATTTCAACACTTGAAAATTTGCCGTACCGGGAAACAGTAAGTTAATGATATCCGTTCAAATAGTTTAACAGTTTCTAAATATCCGGAAATAAATACGAATTTAAATATTCCGATCGAGTCTACTATTACAAAACAAACCCCAGAATTTTAAACACCTGAAACAGATTAAAAATACCCAGAATAGTCAGCAAGTACCTACGGTCTATACCATGAAGCCACGTGTCCCAATCCTACAATTCAGCCGCGGAATCGCCGCGAGAACCATGTTCCTGCCGTGGTTCCGCGCTCAGTTGGTGGAATTGTGGGCACGTGTTTCATGGTAAATCTTAGAATTCCCTGCTGATTTTTTTACATATTTTTAATTCAGAAAAATCCTAAAATTTAAAAAATTTCCAGAGAGGGGTCAAGTTTCGTCGTTTCGGGTTCGATCGGAGTTTTAACTTCGTAAACACATCGCCTAATGCTCTAGCTAGGCTCTGATACCACTGTAGGGTTCCTAGGCACTCTTGTGAAGGTTCAAAAGGCATCAAACATGCCCGGATAAAAATTTAGACGTGCCGAACAACCCAAAGCCGAGATCTTTGCTAGATTATTAGGGTTTAATATGCAAGATGATAACTTTTATCTAAGTGTGAGGGATTACAACCTTTGTAGTCCGCTCCTTCACTTCACAAGCTCCGAGTAGAAGTCCCTTTGCCGCGATCCACGATCTCCCGGACTCATGAGAGGCTCCACGACTCGAACGATCCATTCTAGCTTGTCGTATTCCAAATCTCCGATGATCTACCTTGAAGTTGCTACGACTCAAGCTTTCTCACTCAAAAGAGAAGAACACACTAATCCCATGGGCTAGATGAGATGAGGATGAGAGAGTAGTTATTTTGCTTTCTTTTAATATCATTTTCTCATATTTTTCTCATCACTTAAGGATTTTCTAGTAAGCTTTCAAGAGAGAAAGAAGATGATCATGGAAAAAGAATAATTAGATAAATCCTTTTGTGATGAATAGAATATAAACCATATGATTGAATTGTAAACCATGGTCAAGGATGAGTGGATAAGAATGTGTAGAGAAACAACTAGGGTTAGGGTTTGGTTAGGTTAAAAGAATGTGTCATTCTAAATATCTTAAGAATGACAAAAGAAGAAAGCTTCTAGAAGGAACTTGAAGCATCCAACCCTAATCAAACCTTAACCTCAATTAATCATCCTTAAACATGTTTAACAATTAATCATATCATGTCACAATAATATATATCACATATATATTATATATTTGCAACAAAAGAAAATAATACAATTAACATATATCGCATATATATCAATGTATCATCCATTGAGAAAATGAAATAATAAAGCGAGCCAATATTAGATAATGTAATACAATATATCATATATATTATAATACATTAAATCATCGAATCAACACTTGATTCGACGATCCGGCTATATCGAATATTACCGACTAATATATCATGTACCGATTCATCGAATCAACACTTGATCCGATGACCCGGTTCATAACCATATATCGCGAGAATATAATACGGTATCCCATATCGCATTATTCATGCTCCTGCGCATATCACATATGCGCCACTACTCCGTTTCGCCTGAGCCAAGAAACCTCTGTGTAGGACTCTAAAGAATCGTCAATACGCCGGTAGCAGGTGATGATCATATCAAACACCCACAAGCTGCAAGCGGTCAGCTAAACGTAACAGCCACCCAGGTATTGAGCGATCAGAAGATCAACAAGCTAGCCTGTGCGTTCTCCTGTGAATCCAACCAGTAACACTCCCGTACAGTCCGGTCTGTTCGTCTGATATGTCGCATATCAAGTCTAGGGGTGGTATACGTCAGACCCCAGTAACCGATAAGTCGTGTCGATGTGTGGCTCATAACGGGTCGAGAAACTACTAGTAACACTTACCAGTAAATCTCTATATCAGCCCTGGCCAGGGACTTCCAGTTATAGCCAATCGAACACAGCACAACATCAACTCCCTATACCGGGAGAGACGAATCCCCTCCTATCGCTCATTGCCTCCATGTGATTCGGGACTGTACCCAAAAGCCACCGTTTTGCACGCCCTCTTGGACGTGGTAAGGTGGAAATCAAAGCACAGTGGGAATCACACAAGACTCTATGACGATCTCGGGTCTTCAGACTACCCTGTACCTGTGTCACCGGAGAACTGCCATCTGACGTGTGGTATATCACCATCTGGGAGTTCTCGGCGAGTCTGTTCAGTGTACCCAGTCTCCACTGAGCACCCGTACACCATCTCTGATGTCTAACACCGATGGATATGGGATCATCCATCGCCCATCATATGGGTCAAGATGCGTATACGCTAGTCTACTCTGGTGTATCGATGCCCTGTCTCGATATACCCTCGACTAGGAACAGTTATAGGATGTACTCATCGACTACCGCGGCCCCACTAGTATGATCTCATCATAGTCCCATTAGTCGAGTACAAGTCCTAAGGGCTTTATCAACATGTGAGAGTAAAACAATAAACCAATACAAGTCAACATGTTAAGATAAAGTGAAACCAAATAGCATACTATCATGACGAGCAAGAAAGTCATCTCTATATATAACCAAGCATCCATTATAATATACATCATATGTACAACAATGGCCTCTAGGGCATATACATAACTAACAATATCTTGCCGAAAATAACTTCTTCGACACTTCGTATCTTGCGATACGAGATTGCTCTCCATACAGTTCTTTTGTATGGAGAAATATGGATTCGAGGTCCATATTCTCGTGCCTCCTCTGATGTTCGTTGTCCATAGAGGCAAGAACAAGGCACTTGGCCTTCGCGCAGTCTAGTTCCCAGGTCTTACGGATTTCCTTATCCGCGACGCTGGTTTTAGGACCTGGGACAGGGGGAGCTATGGTGGTAAGAAGATACCCCAGCTTGTCGTAAGTGATTGCCATCTTGACATTCCTGAGCCAATCTTTATAGTTTGGCCCTGTCAGTATGTTTTTATCTAGAAGTAACTTAAGTCCAGTCATGTCGATTGGTCGCTGCAATTAGGAGAGAGAGAAGAAACACTCAGCATGATGCTCTTGCAAGTTTAGAGTGGTTTTTAGTTTATCTAAACAGGATGGCTCCCACTGTCTCTCGAATCCCTCCTCAAACCAAAAAGGAAGAATTAGTCAGGATCAATTTCACCGTACAATTCTTGCTTAACCGTTCGGCCAGGCTTGTGTCGGTACTTCAAAGGAGGTTTTCCAACGCTTTCGCGTAGTTCCTTAATTAAATAACCTCTTTTCCCTGTGGGCGTAGCCCCGCTAACACCTTTCTAGACACCTACTTGGTTTATAGCATTGATCGTTAAGTGAGAAATTTCCCGAGGAGTAGCATATACTCACAGTAGGATCGGGACCCAAATATCATCGCGTGACAAAACTGAAGGAATCCTACCAGAATCATCACACTCCAAATGGTATGCAGTGCTAGCAAGTTTCAGTACTTATGAAACTCCCGATGTGGATTTTTGCCCCATGCTCTTATGACCTTGGCGTGAGGTCAAAATGTCATAAGTCACATGTCAAGTTCTTCCCATCATTATCCAGGTTAATTTGAACCCACCCGTACCTACCCTTGACGTAGGCCAAAATGGCAGTACGACTGTCTCAAACCAACGCATTCTATCTATGCAACAGATAAATATCCGGCAGCTACCAATCACTATGCCTTGGCGTGAGGTCAAAATACATAGCTTGAATACTACCGAATATTTAACTGAAATGATGGAGGGCTACGGATGGTTTTGGCGAAACCGTGAACGTAGTGAACTTGATATAATCGATGGAACGAGATAGCTTTTAAAAGGAGTGGCTCAAGCTCCGCATTTAAAAGTTGGTTTTGAAAAGAACCGAGTGGGTTTTCGAAAGTGTTCCAACGACTTTTACTTGGTTTATTTTCTTGCATTAGTTCTTTTAATGCATATTTTTCTTGCATTAGTTCTTTTAATGCGTCCCATCATTTAATCCTACCATTGCAGAAAACAACCAAAATATGACGTACGCTTATGCCATTCGCATTCGCCACGGGGCCCCGTCATTACCCGTTAGGTTACTTAACTAACGACAGAGCGGCGGCTGGGCTAGCGCGGCTGTAAAACATAAGCAACGCCTAAATAATATCATATATAGATATATTGCAATGATAGCCATTTCAGATCATAGATGAATACATTGGATATACTAGGAATCCGCAATTCGTACGAGCCTGTAACGAAAAACAGATTACATGGTCACGGTGAATAGCCAATACCCCACCCAAGACCCCTACGGGTGCGGCAAACTACCCGCCAAGTACCCGAAGCGAAGCAACCTTCCTCAACTCCGTGAGTAGGCCACTCGGCACTTCGGGATACCCGGTAGTTTGTGCACCCCCTCCATGGGTCTATCCTAGAAGCAAAAACAGTAAAAATAAATTATACAATGACGGCTACAACCCCGTCCTGGTTGTGCGGCCATATAAATAATTATTACATCAATTTACAAATTTACATGAATTGAAAGAAAAGAAAATTCTCGTCTCACAACCCCCGGCTATTCACCCGCGACAATCCAATGAATTCATATACACATTCCAGCAACATTACAGATCACAGATTTGTATAACACCCACTAATCGACATATAGCGATTAGCAGACGTTCAATACAAATATCACATCACAGAAATACCCGTCAGCTTAAGTCTTTAGAAACTCGATCAAAATACGGTTTTTAAAGCCCCAAAAATAAATTTTTCTTTCTGGAAAATCTGGGCTGAAAAAACATATACCAAAAATCCCAAAATACCCCATAGAACAAACTGCAGTGAAGACGATCCAGAGAGGAGCTTAATCGGCCGCAGAACCGCGGCAATAGCAAGCTATTGCCGCGTTTCCACGGTGGTTTGGTGGGATCTCTGGACCGTTTTTCTACAGTAGACTATAAAAACCCTGAGTCGATTTTTGAAGCATGATTTATAATTTTTACAGAACTTTAAAAATCGACAGCAAACATGAATTTCGGGTTCATTTCGGGACTTTTTCTCCGATCGAATTTCTAGCTACTATGCTAACATGTTAGATAGAGTTTAACTAGGCTCTGATACCACTGTAAGTCCATGCTACCCTTCCCCGGTACTTACGGGGTTGCGGAATTGGTGAAAAACGATTTTCAAGAGGGTGGTAACATGGACTACCAATACGGATCTTTGTTAAACTACTAACTAACAACCTAACAATAGTTTACCTACTCGGTTAGGGGGCTATACCTTTCTTGAACTCCTTCGTTTTCGACTCCACCCGGTGTACGGATCGGCCTCACCCCGTCGTCTCCTTGCGCCGAAGATGGATCCACCCGAAAGCTTCTACCTTTGGCTTCTTCTTCGAACTTTGAAGAAACTAGATCACTTGGCTTGCCAGGCCTTATGAACTAGAATGAGTAGAGGAATGTTTTGGTGTCCTTTTATCTCTAAGGCAATGAGTCTCAACACATGAGAATGGTTTGCCTTGAGGTAGAGAGAGCAAGAGGAAGAGGGAGAGCTCAAGAGAGAGAAAGCAAATGATAGAATGAACCATACTCTTCTCATTCTCACCTCTCATAATCCAAAAGCCATCATAACAAAAATAGTAATCAAGTATTGTGTAAATGGTTTAAGTCAAAATGGCTATATCATTTCATGCACTCATTTTGCATAAATAAACAAGCAAGCAAAAGTCTTTGCCATGGAATGATAGCCATTGTCATGATGATGGTCAACTAGTCCAACCTAGTCAACCGGTCAACAAAGTCAACAAGTCAACAAAGTCAACTCCTCAACAACCATGTCACTATAATACTTAATTAATATTAATGTTAATCATATATCTTATTCTCATTAGGGTTAAGCAAAAGTCAATGGTCAACAGTCAACAGTCAACAGTCAACAGTCAACAACCCCAATGAGAATACTCTGCCTCTGTCTCTCTGTCAACTGTGCATACACACCCGCATCCGTGTTCCGAGGAATACGAATACAAACGAGATAAAACCAATCCCAAAACATACACTAGGATCTGGCTTAAACCAAAGCCCGCTAGTGTTAACTGTCCGGACACTGTACGTGCACAAGTGCACGGATGTGACCGAACCCTGTCGCAAAACCATGCGATATCTACTCTTTTGCCTAAAGGCGAATAGCTTTCTGTGTGGGACTCTAAAGACTCGACACTATGCTGGCAGTGGGTTTAACCATAGACCGCAAGCGGCACTAGCTGTGCGTAACGGTCCCCAGGTAGATGCCGACAAGAAGACTGACGAGGTGAAACCCATCTGAACTCCTACTGAGTCTGACTGTGACAGTCTCCGTACAGTCCGGTCTGTTCGTCTGATACATCGCATGGCGGGCCTAGGGGGCGGTAAACGTCAGTCCCCTAATAGCGGTACAAGTTGTGTCGGAGTGAAGCCCAAAACACCCTGAGATAACACTAGAAGCCTACCAGTATATCTCGCTTGCCCTGGCCAGGGACTACTCGTGTAATGGCTCTCCTAGACACAGCGCGATGTCAACCCCCAATACCGGGAGAGACGAATCCTGTCTAACCGTCACTGCCTCCAAGTGCTTCGGAACTGCACCCAACTACTACCTGTTTGCACGACTCCTTTGAGCCGTGGTAGGGTAGTAATCAAAGTACAGTGGGAACACACTCGAGGCGAAGTGACAGTGTCAAGTCAGCGGACTAAGCTGTACTCATGTCACCTGGGAACTGATAACTGGCGATAGGTATAATACCAACCAATCAGTTCCCGACGAGTCTTGTCCAGTGTACTCGTAACCCAACGAGCACCCGCATACTATCTCAAGTACGACGTACTGACGGCTGTGGGACAGACCGTCTCCCCTGCTGGGATGAGAAGCGCATACGCTAGTCTACTCCGGAGTATCGATGCCCTGTCATGATAGTCCTACGACTAGGGACCTGCATAAGGATGTGCTTATAGATTACCCAGCCCCCACTAGTGTGACTGCCATCACAACGCCGGTAATCAAGCAAAAATCCTAAGGGCTCCTCTAATGCATATAGGTGATATAATAAAATAAACACATGTACACATTGAAGTAGAAACAAACCAAGTAGCATACTACTATTTTGAGCAAGATTGTATATACAAGGTGAATATCCCAAGCTTCCATTAAGTAATATACAAACTAGTATGATACAGTAATGGCCTCTAGGGCTTATACACTAACAAATATGGCAGGGTTCGGAAAATGCACATGCGTTTTCACACGTGTCTTATTTCGGGCAGATAATACCGGTCTGCTTTGGTTTAAGCCGGATCCGAGTATTATACTGTGTATGTAAGTGCACGGCGGCGCCCCGGCCTCCATCCCGAGGCCAAATGCGGAAGCGAAAAACTTTAATTTTGCAAACTTGCAAACCGGCACCACCACGCACTAAACACCCGGATCGAAACATTAACTAGTCCTAGCTAAGTACAAGATGGGGAATAGAGATATACCGACTGATCCGAGTCCTCCGGTCTTCTCGTCGTCGTCCTGATCTCCCGCGGAATGTCCTGTCTCCACCTCGTCGCCGGAAGTGCACCACATCGCCTACATCTTTTACGGGCTCCCACCTCAATACCGAAGCAACTCGGGCACGAAGCTGGCTAGTCGACGTGCCCAAGGTTTGCTGTAGAATATAGTGAAGATCTATATGTCTCATTTGGGGTTTGTGGAGATGCCATTGGTGGAGGATAATAAGATAAGCTTTTGGAGATGGAGTTGTAGGGATTTTACAACATGAAATGAACCAAACCCCCCCCCCCCACCAAAATGTTTGGACAGCCCCCCCATGAGAAGTGGCCGGCCAAGCTCATTAGGGAATGAGAGAGTGAGGGAAAAAAAAGGAGAGTGGGGGTGAGTGAATAATGCAAGAGAGAGGGAAAAAGAAATCAAGTGTAGAAATGATCACCAATCAAAAACAACACTCTTCCAACCTCATCATAACCCATCACCATCAACAATCATGACCTTTAAAAGTCAAGCAATGATGGAACAATCAAGTCAATGTATGGTGCACCCATCATGACACACCAATAAGCAAAGACCCCCTTCCACAAATACTTATTTTCACAAATGCAAATAAGCCCTCCTCCACCAATCTTCGGCCAATGAAGGATACAAAGAAATATGGCCGAAACGGAAAGCAAACTGGCAACTCCTGAAAACTGGTCCCGTAATAAATCAGAGGAAAACCCCGCTATTGTGCATACACACCCGCATTTGTATTCCGACCGAAATACAAATGCAATGAGACAAAGTCTACACTGTACTATACTAGGATCCGGCTTACACCAAAGCCGGCTAGTAATATCCGTCCGATCCTGATTCGTGCAATACCGCACGTATTTGATCGAACCCTGCCATATATCCATACGGCCTCTAGTACGAACTGTCCGATCCTGATCTGTGCAATACCGCACGTATCTGATCGGACCTTGCCATATCTCCATACGGCCTCTACAGCTTTTCACCCGAAAGCTTGAGTAACTGAATGTGGCGGACTCTAAAGACTCAACAACACCTTGGTTGTGGATTTAACCACTAGCATGTCAGAGGTATAAGCCAATACGTAACGGGCTACCAGGTATTGACCAAAAGGGACATCTGTGAGCGAACTCAGCCTGACACCCTACTGAGCCTGTTAGTGACAATATCCGTACAGTCCGGTCCGTTCGTCTATGAGCATCGCATGGCGGGCCTAAGGGGTTGGTAAAAGTCAGACCCCCAAAAGCGGTATAAGTCGTGTCGGAGTGTAGCCCAGAACACCCTGAGATACTACTGGAATACCTACCAGTAAATCTCCTGCCTTGGCCGAGGGCTTTGTGTAATGGCTCTCCTAGACACAGCGCGACCTCACCCCCAATACCGGGAGAGACGAACCCCTAAGGATACGCTCACTGCCTCCATGTGGCTCGGGACTGTACCCAACTAAAACCTGTTTGCACGGCTCCTTTGAGCGTGGTAGGGTAGTAATCAAAGTACAGTGGGAACTTACACGAGTCAAATGACAATCCTCAGGTCGATGAACTAACTTGTACACATGTCACCAGGGAACTGCTATCTGACGTCAGGTATAAGACCAACTAGCATGTTCCCGGCGAGTCCTGTCCGGTGTACTCATAACCCAATGAGCACCTGTATACATCTTAGGTGATCCAACTGACACCAATGGCTTGTGAGACCGGCCACCGCCCCTCGTCGGGGTCTCGACTGTATACAATAGTCTACTTTGGAGTATCGATGCCCTGTCTCGAAACTCGCACGACTAGGGACCTTTTAAGGATGTGCTTATAGACCCCCAGCTCCCAATTATATGATCGCCCTCATACTGCTGGTGGTCAAGCAAGAATCCTAGGGGCTCTATCAACGTGTAATAGTGACCTGTCAGGTCACCTAAAGCAGTAAACGGTGATAAAGGTAAACCAGATAGCATACTATCATCATGAGTAAGACTGTCCTACTGGGACAGGTCCTCCCTCAATCATTGCAATCACGTGCCTGTGATCCAATAATTGACTCTGAGGGCACTATCTCCAACAATCTCCCACTTGCACTCAAGGCTAATTATTGCGATGTCGCATACTCACAGCCCGTGTGATACCGAACACCCAACTCCTCTACTAGTCAGTCTCACAAAACTCGTTTGCGAAACTATTGCGTTCGAGGAATAGCCTCAGTGAGTGGACCCGGCTTGATGTTTCTTTCTATGTCTCTCTATATCTCATGTTCGCGGAGAAAGCCATCTCCCGAAATGAGCAATACCTGTCTTAGAATATGTCTGGATGTTTGATGGGACCTAGCTCATAAATGAACTCCAAATCCAAACTTCTTAGACTGTATCGTCAACTGAACTTAATCAGTATCCTGCGCCATGCCTCCCTCAGTATTGCCTTGGACCACCTGTCCAAAATACTGCCCCTCGTCAGAAGGAAAACTATAACTCTGACAACCTCCCTGTCGTCCAAGTCACCTTGGAAGCCTGGAATGATAACTGTTTCCCGAATGAGGCTGTCGTTATCATATCCCTAGAACATCCACTTAGGTTCTAAAACTGCTTCCGACTGTTTCTCCAGGATTGGATCAATGTCAACTTATTACATGTAGTGCAAGAACAACATCTGGTGTGGTACTAGACATCTCATGACTGACTCAATTGCCTAAGCAAGTGATCTGCCAATCATGCACATCTCTCTCTACTTTAGTCTATAAGACACCTTTAGAGAGGGTGACTCCATTACCTGCAGGTATACTACCGTGCCAGGAGTCGTCCATTCTAAATACTCTTAGAATGCTGTCTTAGTACCCTTGATTGGGAAACCACCCAAATCTAGATCTAAAACCATAGATCTAGTAACCAGTATGTCTGATACAAAATCCATTTCCTTTGTGGAGAAACCACTGTGTGACGACCAAAGTATAGCCGATCGTAGTATTGGAATATCCCTTCCTACTCTGTGTATGTCATCCAAATACCATGACATCACACCCTACTACCTTCTCAACAGATCCATCCCCTATTCCGATGAAGTCAAGCTTATGACTGTCACATCAGAAATTGATGATCTATCTCCGCTATATCTGCTTTAGTCTATAAATAGACATAAGCTGCCTGTCCACCAATGCTTCCGCTGCTCCCACTGACTACGACAACCCTCTGGTAGAGTCATATAGACGTACACTTCTAAAGCCAGTTTAGAACGACGCTATACTCATCCTCCTGCCGGGTCTCGCAGCCTGGAACAACAGCAATGGCAAGTGTGGGTAAACAAGAACCTCCCTGTCACCGTCCTTGAGGCTACCGAAGTACCTCTCGGGTGCCTGAGGTTACCCACCGTATCTGCGGAGTGGCCAATGGAATGTCAATCCAGATTGAATCTTTAGGTTCCTGTCAAATCTTCAGTAATCGTTTGTGGTTCTGGAATCACTTCCAGTTCTACCATACTCCCACTACTGTTATCTGAAAAAAAACCATTTTTATTAAAACTGTGGCGAGTTTAGAACAATATCACTATTGATCTTCCAGATGGTAGAAAGTCAACCCTCGTCATAGCCTGGGTTAACCCACAAACAGCCATTACAGAAACGTGCCTTGAGTTATCCAGAGTCTGGTTTTAATCATAAGCCAGACAACTCCCCGTACCTTAACAACGTTAAGATATGAACTGTTCTATATCCAATATAGAACCAGAGGCACTGATTTAATTGAACTAGATTCAAATCATGCAGCTATCTCCAGTGCATGTCAACTTAATGGAAGGAAGCCTATCAGCGTTACTCAACTTAGGAATGCTTCCAATTATGAGTAACCTGAAAGAGTAGAAAGTTCTCTTAATCATTACTATCACCTGAATACCGTACAAAAGTATCTACATCTTCGATCTCCTTGAAGAATCCCGATACTTGCAACACCTGGTTCTCTACTTTATTCATATACCTATAACTTCTCGAAATTCGGACCCTGTGTTTCCACGAAACACCTGTCTAAAAACTAGAGAAGTCATAAGTAAACCGAATATAGTACGAGGACCAACCCCTCTGTCCTGATGGACCATGGACAACATACAATACTCTGTATAAGTCCATTGAGTCTGATAACTCATTCACTGTGTGTCGTAGGTTGAAAACTGTACTTATGGTTAAGAAGAATTACACCGCTGTTTAATGCTCCTTACCTAACCATCCACTGATAAAGGTAAATGTCGTAGACATAATTTCAAAAAGGCATATCTCACTCTATGAAAATAGACGTACAGATATATCAATTTGAAATTGGTGCATGACAGCGGATATTCAAAACCAAATATTTGCCGACCGACAAACAGTCCAGGTGACTTCCTAAAATATCACCGATTACAACGAATCCCGATATAATGAGGATGATCACCCAATTCCCAATAACTTACTCCCACTCATCATCTGTAAAACCATACAGATGTGAGAATCGTACCTGGTAAATACATACCCTGGAGTAAGGACTAATTGGGAAATCAGTTTTCCTTTAACAGTACACGGTGAAACTGAAACATCGAAATGTTTCGATGGGGTATCCCGGTATTCCTAGTAATGCCTCTTCCAGATTCACAACTGTAACCGTGTAATTCTTTTCCACCTCTCTAAATCCATTTATATGTCTTTAGTCATTACCTTCTGCACACCTCTTAGGCCAAATGGTTTGCTTCCTTCCCTACCGTTCGGCGCCAGCTTATGGTTTGGAAGAAGACTATCCAATAAGCATAATGGGTGTATTGTCCTAATCCTAGGAGCACTCGCAATGCGAGAGAAGGTGAAGACAAAAGATACCTGAATAAACCTTATTCCTATTTCTCCTGAACCAGAATCCATCCCCGAACTGGAACAAGTTCCTTTCGAGTTCGTATATAACCATACGATGGAGTATCCAATAAACTGTGGATCTTCGTAGTGATACGGAGTGTCCTGGAGAAATACAAAGGTGAAGTGGGAGTGGTAATGAAATACTTGGTTTGGTTGTGAATATCAGTCGCAATTTACTTTGCCCTCCTTCCAATCCCTTTCTTTGTCTTTACATAATACCTTCTGTACACCGTTTAGGCTAATTGGTTTTCCTCATTCCCTACCGTTCGGCACCAGCCTACGGTTCGGAAGAAGACTATCCAATTTGCGTAATAGGTGTACTATCCCCTAATCTAAGGGGTACTCACAACCTGAGAGAAGGTAAAAGGAAAAGACAACTGAATAGTCCTATCCGTTTCCTCCAGAACCTGAAACCATCCTCGAATTCCTTCGAGTTCGTATATAACCATACGATGGTTTTGTCCAATGGAAATGGACGTTCGTAGTAATACGGGGTGTCCTGGAGAAATAGGTAAAAGTAGGAGTGGCAATGAGGTTCGCAACTCTGACAATCCAAAAACCAGTGTTTAAGAAGGTTCGGTCAATTTTGGTCTCTGAGTCATAGTCTTAGGGTCGGGTCAATGGTCGCTGCCAAAGAGAGAGAGAAAAGAAACACTCAGCGTGCACTCTAACCTAGATCAGAATGGTTACCAATTTATCTAATCTGGAAACCTCCCACTGTACCGTCAAACTCTCCTCCAAACCTAAAAAAAGAATTAGTCGGGGTCACCCGAGGAGTAAACCAACTCATCAGTGGGAATCGGGATCCTACTATCACCGCATGATAACGTGACGGAATCCGCTCACGGTATCACACTCTAGAAGGTATGCACATATCTGGCAAGTTTCAGTTCTTTTGAAACTCCCGATGTGATTTTTACCCCATGCTCTTATGACCTTGACTAAGGCCAACAAATCATAAGTCGCATGTCAAGTTCTACCCGTCATTGTCCAGGTTGATTTGAACCCACCCGTACAAGCCCTTAACTAGGGCCAACAAGGCTATACGACTGTCCCAAACCAACACATCTATCTATGCAACATATGAACACCCAATAGCTACCAAACACTGTGCCTTGACTATGGCCAACAAACACAGCTTGAATACTATTGACTATCCATATGAAACGACGGAGGGCTACGAATGGTTTCTGGCGAAAACCTTTAACGTAATGAACTTGATATCGTTGAAGGAACGGTAGCTTTTAAAAATATAGTGATGAAAACCATTGCTAAAGAGGTCACTCCCGGTGAAGGGATCTCGGCTCTTTCCCCGTAGAATGAGGTGCAGGATATTCCAACTGAATACCACGATGCAAAGCAAAAGTAATCGGCTATTGTGAAGTTATTTCCCTGACGCAAACTTCTGTCCAAGGGGTCACTCCCGGTGAAGGGATCTCGGCCCTTGCCTCGTCGACTGAGGAGCAGGATATTCCAACTGAATACCACGATGCAAAACAAAAGTGAACGTCCTTGCAATAACAGCTTTTTGAAAAAGTTCCAACAACATCAGATTAGGTTTGTTTTTAACTTGCATTGATCCGAATCAATGCAGTCCCATCAATTGATCACACCACAAAGAACGAAAATATACTGATGTACGTATATGCCATCCGCATTCGCCACTGGGTCCCGTCATTACCCGTTAGGTTAGCTAACTAACGACAGAGCGGGGACTAGACTAGCGCGGATGCAAAACATATACAACATCTACTAATATATATACCAATATATAATATTCGCTCAAGGCGTGATAAAATGCAACATCACAGAAATGTACAGCATCACAGAAACAATACAGATATCTGGGATCCCCGGGTTTCACAGAGCCACTACTGAAACCCGACGTTCCCCTGGTCGTGTGGATAGCCTATGCAATGAAATCCTAGACCCCTACAGGCGCGGTAAGTTACCCGCCAAAACCTGAAGCGAGGCAGCCCCCTTCAGCACTGTGAATGGACCACCCAGCACTTCACGGAATCCGGTAACTTGGGCACCCCTCCTGGGTCAACCTGTACCCCCTACGAGTGCGGCGAATAGCCCGCCAATCCTAGAGTGAAGCCCCCTCCGTCTCAATGCCATGAGATGCGGGCTTGTTGCCCTCTAGAACCCGGCTATCCGTGCACCCCTCCGCGGGGCAATCCTAGTACAGAAAGTAAAATATACATACAACGGGTACGTCGACCGCAACCTGGTCGTGCCCCAAAATAATAATACAAACAGGCAGTGACGGCAGTCCACATGTCGGACGCTCGCCCCGCAATATCAAATGTACATAATACAACAAAAACTGTACTAGCATTGCATCCAGGCTATCCCTACGACCGATCCGCAACATCACAGCAAAATCACAAAACATCAACGTGAAAGTCACGTTCGCAAATCCGTCTAACCGGGCTATAGCAGTTAGACAGGATTTACCGATCAAGTGACATTCACGGTCGTAGATATAATGTAAACACTGTGAACTAATGTATTTAAAATGTCCGATCGATCAAAAATTACCAAGTGGGCCCCCAAGTACTACTGTAGCACATCAAGAAATTCTGGGCCCAAAAATAATATTCCAGAAACCCTATTTTCAACCCAGAAAGCAACTGTAGAAATTTGACACAGCGATCTCAACATTGTGCGGCGGAACCGCGGCCCAAAGGGGTGTTTGGCCGCGGTTCCGCGCTCCCATAGTCGAGTTAGTGTATCGAATTTTTACAGAACTCTTAGAATTTCCAGTACATCACTTTTCTACAACCTGAAAAAAATTTCGAGCAAGAAAAAATTCAACAGAAAACTGATGTATGTGAAAACGTGGGTTTTTGGAATTTTGGTCGATCGGAAATGTAAACACATTAAACAAAGCTAGACTATGTTAATGGCGAGGCTCTGATACCACTGTAAGTGCACGGCGGCGCTCCGGCCTCCATTCCGAAGCCAAATGCGGAAGCGAAAAACTTTAATTTTGCAAACTAGCAAACCGGCACCACCGCGCACTAAACACCCGGATCGAACCATTAACTAGTCCTAGCTAACTACAAGATGGGGAAAAGAGATATACCGACTGATCCGAGTCCTCCGGTCTTCTCGTCGTCGTCCCGATCTCCCGCGGAATGTCCTGTCTCCACCTCGTCGCCGGAAGTGCACCACATCGCCTACATCTTTTACGGGCTCCCACCTCAATACCGAGGCAACTCGGGCACGAAGCTGGCTAGTCGACGTGCCCAAGGTTTGCTGTAGAATATAGTGAAGATCTATATGTCTCATTTGGGGTTTGTGGAGATGCCATTGGTGGAGGATAATAAGATAAGCTTTTGGAGATGGAGTTGTAGGGATTTTACAACATGAAAAGAACCAAACCGCCCCCTCCCCCCACCAAAATGTTTGGACAGCGCCCCCCTATGAGAAGTGGCCGGCCAAGCTCATTAGGGAATGAGAGAGTGAGGGAAAAAAAGGAGAGTGGGGGTGAGTGAATAATGCAAGAGAGAGGGAAAAAGAAATCAAGTGTAGAAATGATCACCAATCAAAAACAACACTCTTCCAACCTCATCATAACCCATCACCATCAACAATCATGACCTTTAAAAGTCAAGCCATGATGGAACAATCAAGTCAATGTATGGTGCACCCATCATGACACACCAATAAGCAAAGACCCCCCTCCACAAATACTTATTTACACAAATGCAAATAAGCCCTCCTCCACCAATCTTCGGCCAATGAAGGATACAAAGAAATATGGCCGAAACGGAAAGCAAACTGGCAACTCCTGAAAACTGGTCCCGTAATAAATCAGAGGAAAACCCCGCTATTGTGCATACACACCCGCATTTGTATTCCGACCGAAATACAAATGCAATGAGCAAAGTCTACACTGTACTATACTAGGATCCGGCTTAAACCAAAGCCGGCTAGTAATATCCGTCCGATCCTGACCGTGCAATACCGCACGTATCTGATCGAACCCTGCCATATATCCATACGGCCTCTAGTACGAACTGTCCGATCCTGATCCGTGCAATACCGCACGTATCTGATCGGACCTTGCCATATCTCCATACGGCCTCTACAGCTTTTCGCCCGAAAGCTTGAGTAACTGAATGTGGGGGACTCTAAAGACTCGTCAACACCTTGGTTGTGGATTTAACCACTAGCACATCAGAGGTATAAGCCAATACGTAACGGGCTACCAGGTATTGACCAAAAGGGACGTCTGTGAGCGAACTCAGCCGACACCCTACTGAGCCTGTCAGTGACAATATCCGTACAGTCCGGTCCGTTCGTCTATGAGCATCGCATGGCGGGCCTAGAGGGTTGGTAAAAGTCAGACCCCCAAAAGCGGTACAAGTCGTGTCGGAGTGTAGCCCAGAACACCCTGAGATACTACTGGAATACCTACCAGTAAATCTCCTGCCTCGGCCGAGGGCTTTGTGTAATGGCTCTCCTAGACACAGCGTGACCTCACCCCCATTACCGGGAGAGACGAACCCCTGAAGATACGCTCATTGCCTCCATGTGGCTCGGGACTGTACCCAACTAAAACCTGTTTGCACGTCTCCTTTGAGCGTGGTAGGGTAGTAATCAAAGTACAGTGGGGACTCACACGAGACAAATGACAATCCTCAGGTCGATGAACTAACCTGTACATATGTCACCAGGGAACTGCTATCTGACGTCAGGTATAAGAACAACTAGCATGTTCCCGGCGAGTCCTGTCCGGTGTACTCATAACCCAATGAGCACCTGTATACATCTTAGGTGATCCAACTGACACCAATGGCTTGTGAGACCGGCCACCGCCCCTCGTCGGGGTCTCGACTGTATACACTAGTCTACTCTGGAGTATCGATGCCCTGTCTCGAAACTCGCACGACTAGGGACCTTTTAAGGATGTGCTTATAGACCCCCAGCTCCCACTTATATGATCGCCCTCATACTGCTGGTGGTCAAGCAAGAATCCTAGGGGCTCTATCAACGTGTAATAGTGACCTGTCAGGTCACCTAAAGCAGTACACGGTGATAAAGGTAAACCAGATAGCATACTATCATCACGAGTAAGACTGTCCTACTGGGACAGGACCTCCCTCAATCATTGCAATCACGTGCCTGTGATCCAATAATTGACTCTGAGGGCACTATCTCCAACAGTGTAGATATAATATCTTTGTCTCAAATGCATTTATATTCGGTCGTAATACAAATGCGGGTATGTTTATACCATTACGGGGTTATCCTGAAATTCATTTCAGGATCACTTTTGGATGTTGCCAGTTTCCAGTTTTCTATCAGCCGTATTTAATATTCGGTTAAATGCGGATTTATCTTTTCTTCTTGAGGGTGGTCATGATGTGAGTCATGCTCCTAGAAGCTTCTAGATGGTGACTAGGATGGTGTGGTGTTGTTAATTCATTGGTTGCATTAATTGTTCATTTAATGATAGCATGACTAGGTTAGATGATTCATTAGTGCATTAATGATATGTGCAAGGTGTCTTGTGACTCATTTCTCATTATGGTCACCATTCTTCCTCCTACACTCACCTCCGCTCTCCTTTATATTGGCAGGCCCCTTGATAGAATGATCATGGTTGTTAATTTGGGAAAAGCTTATGATAGATATTTGGTTCATGGAAATTAGATAGAAAAGTTTCTCATTTCATATCGATCCAAAAGGCAACTTCATTAACCGTTCGTCCATAGCCTTGGACGTAACGAGACAAACTGTTCTACTCATTCTCTACAACATCTTGGTCGTCTCTTTTAGCAAACTTGACGACCGAGTTGCCTCGGTTCAGAGGCGGGAGCCCGTTTAAAGATCCGTCGTCGTGGTGCCACCTGGACGACGAGAGTGGAGATTCAGGAGATCGGAGCAGCCGCAAAAAGCGTGGGATGATGGTTGAAGACCGAAGGATTCGGATCGTTCGGTATAACTCATCTTCCCACTTTGTAGTTTGTTAGTTTAGCTTTAATGGCAGATCCGGGTTATAGTCCGCGATAGCGCCAGTTGTAAAAAGTTTTTGTTCCGCATTTGGCGTCTGTTAGACGGCCGGGGCGCTACTGTGGACTTACACCGGGAATATGCCAGTTGGTATTATACCTATTGTCAGATAGCAGTTCCCAGGTGACATGTGTACAGGTTAGTCTATCGACCTGAGATCGTCATTTGTCTTGTGTGAGTTCCTACTGGGCATTGATTGCTACCCTAACACGGCTCAAAGGAGTCATGCAAACAGGTTTTAGTTAGGCACAATCCTGAGCTACATGGAGGCAGTGAGCGGATCGTCAGGGGATTCGTCTCTCCCGGTATTCGGGGTAGAGCTTGTGGTGTGCACGGGTGGCCATCATCAGAAATCCTTGGCCAAGGTAGTCGAGAATTACTGATTCGGATCAGTAGTTTCTCAGATGGTGATAGGCTTCATACTGACATTAAATATTGCGTTATTAGGGGTCTGACTTTATCCAACCCCTAGACACGATATGCGATAATCATAGACGAACGGACCGGACTGTACGGATATTATCACTGTCAGGTTCAGTAGGGTTTCAGGATGAGTATGCCCGTCGGCCTCCCTTTCGCTCAATACCTGGGTAGCTGTTACGTATAGCTAGTGCCACTGACGTAGTTATGGTTAAACCCACTGCTAGAGTATTGACGAGTCTTTAGAGACCTGCCAAGAGGTTTTCCCTGGTTCGGGTGAAACGTTGTAGAGGCCGTATGGTTTTATGGCAGGGTTCGATCATATGCGTACACTTGTGCATGGATCATGATCGGACGGGTAATACTTGCGGGCTTTGGTTTAAGCCGGATCGTAGTATTATATTGTTGGATTATTTTTGACTCAATGTATTTGTTGGATATAGTGCCCTCAGAGTCAATTATTGGATCACAGGTGTAAGTCCATGCTACCTCTCCCGGTACTTTCGGGCATGCGGAATTTAGTGAAAAACAATTTTCTTGAGGCGGTAACATGGACTCAAAACCGGATCTTTGTTAAACATCTAACTAACAACCTAACTAGGAGTTGTTAACTACCCGGTTAGGGGGTTATACCTTTCTTACTTGAACTCCTTCGTCTTCAAACCTCGATGGTTGTCCGGATCGGCTTCACCCCGTCGTCTCCTTTCGCCGAATATCGATCCACCTGAAAGCTTCTACCTTTGGCTTCTTCTTCGTACTTTGAAGAAACTAGTTCACTCGGTTTGCTAAACCTTGTGAACTAGAGTGAGTAGAGGAGAGTGTGTTGGGATTTTCTCTATGGTTCTTGGTTCTCAACACATGAGACAAGTGAACTATAGACTAAAGAGAGGGAGAGCAAGAGGAAGGAGATGAGAGCTCAAGAACACAAGAGAGAGAATCAAAATCATGGAATGAGCAAGACTTTTCTCACTTGGCTCTCATAATCCAAAACCATCATCACAAAAATAGTAATCAAGTATTGTGTAAATGGTTTAAGTCAAAATGGCTATATCATTTCATGCACTCATATTGCACAAGAGAACAAGCAAGTAAAAAGTCTTTTCCATGAAATGATAGCCATTGCCATCATGATGGTCAACTAGTCCAACCTAGTTAACCGGTCAACAAAGTCAACAAGTCAACAAAGTCAACCCCTCAACAACCATGTCACCACAATACTTAATTAATATCATTGTTAATTACATATCATATTCTCATTAGGGTTGAGCAAAAAGTCAATAGTCAAAGTCAACGGTCAACAACCCTAATGAGAATCCTCTGCCTCTGTCTCTCCGTCAACTGTGCATACACACCCGCATTCGCGTTCCGAGGAACACGAATACAAACTGGATAAAACCAATCCCAATACGTACACTAGGATCTGGCTTAAACCAAAACCCGCTAGTGTAAACTGTCCGAACACTAAACGTACACAAGTGCATGGATGTGACTGAACCCTGTCGCAAAACCATGTGACCTGTCGCAAAACCATGCGACAGCTACTCTTTTGCCAAAAGGCGAATAGCGTTCTATGTGGGACTCTAAAGACTCGACACTACACTGGCAGTCGGTTTAACCACAGACCGCAAGCGGCACTAGCTGTGCGTAACGGTCCCCAGGTAGATGCTGACAAGAAGACTGACGAGGTGAAACCCATCTGAACTCCTACTGAGCCTGAATGTGACAATCTCCGTACAGTCCGGTCTGTTCGTCTGATACATCGCATGGCGGGCCTAGGGGGGCGGTAAACGTCATTCCCCTAATAGCAGTACAAGTCGTGTCGGAGTGAAGCCCAATACACCCTGAGATAACACTGGAAGCCTACCAGTATATCCCGCTTGCCCTGGCCAGGGACTACTCGTGTAATGGCTCTCCTAGACACAGCGCGATGTCAACCCCCAATACCGGGAGAGACGAATCCTGTCTAACCGTCATTGCCTCCAAGTGCTTCGGGACTGCACCCAACTACTACCTGTTTGCATGACTCCTTTGAGCCGTGGTAGGGTAGTAATCAAAGTACAGTGGGAACACACTCGAGGCGAATTGACAGTGTCAAGTCAGCGGACTAAGCTGTACTCATGTCACCTGGGAACTGATAACTGACGATAGGTATAATACCAACCGGTCAGTTCCCGACGAGTCCAGTCCAGTGTACTCGTAACCTAACGAGCACCCGCATACTATCTCCAGTACGACGTACTAACGGCTGTTGGACAGACCGTCTCCCACACTGGGATGAGAAGCGCATGCGCTAGTCTACTCCGGAGTATCGATGCCCTGTCTCGATAGTCCGGCGACTAGGGACCTGCATAAGGATTTGCTTATATATTACCCAGCCCCCACTAGTGTGACTGCCATCACAACTCTGGTAATCAAGCAAAGATCCTAAGGGCTCCACTAATGTGTATAGGTGATATACTAAAATAAACACAAGTACACATTGAAGTAGAAACAAACCAAGTAGCATACTACTATTTTGAGCAAGATTGTATATACAAGGTGAATATCCCAAGCTTCCATTAAGTAATATACAAACTAGTATGATACAGTAATGGCCTCTAGGGCATATACACTAACAATCTCCCACTTGCACTAAGGCCATGTACTGGCGTATCGAAGACCTATCATCTCGATCAGCCGCTCGAACTGAGTCTGGGGCAAGGCCTTGGTGAATGGATCTGCTGTGTTATCTTCTGAAGCAACCCTCCGAACCTCTATCTCCTGGCGATCCACGATCTCCCTGATCAGGTGATACCGCCTCAAGATGTGTCTGAATCTCTGATGGGACCTGGGTTCCTTCGCTAAAGCTATAGCCCCGTTGTTGTCGCAATACAGAGGTATTGGATCAACAATGGACGGAACCACCTGAAGTTCTTTCAAGAACTTCCTCATCCAGACAGCTTCTTTTGCGGCATCAGATGCAGCGATGTATTCCGCTTCCATCGTCGAGTCTGCAACGGTTTCCTGTTTGGAACTCTTCCAACACACCGTCCCTCCATTGAGGGTAAAGACAAAACCCGACATGGACTTGGAATCATCCTTGTCACTCTGGAAGCTGGAGTCAGCAAAGGCCTCGATCTGGAGGTCTTTTCCGCCATACACCAAGAACATCTCCTTAGTCCTTCTCAGGTACTTGAGAATGTTCTTTACCGCTATCCAGTGTTTCTCCCCAGGGTTTGACTGATACCGGCTTACCACACTCAGTGCATAAGCTACATCCGGTCTGGTACACAACATCGCATACATTATAGAGCCTACCGCAGAAGCGTAGGGTATAATAGACATGCGATCCCACTCCAAATCAGTCTTGGGAGACATCTCTTTAGAGAGGGTGATCCCGTGACAAGCCGGTAGGTTACCGCGCTTGGAATCTTCCATACTGAATCTCTTCAGTATGGTGTCGATGTACCTGGACTGTGAAAGTCCTAATATCCTCTTGGATCTATCACGATGGATCCGGATCCCCAGGATGTATGAGGCATCACCCAGGTCTTTCATGGAGAACCTGTGTGACAAGAACCCCTTGACAGATTGTAGCATAGGAATGTCATTTCCTATTAAGAGAATGTCATCCACGTATAAAACGAGGAATACTACAGTTCTCGCTACAAATCTACCGTAGATGCATGATTCATCTGGATTTTTGATAAAGCCAAATTCCTTGACCGTCTCATCAAAACAGATGTTCCAACTCCGCGATGCCTGCTTTAGTCCATAGATGGACTTAAGCAACTTGCACACCTTTCCGCTGCTCCCACTCTGAATGAAACCCTCTGGTTGGTCCATATAGACACACTCCTCTAAATTTCCATTTAGAAAAGCGGTCTTTACGTCCATTTGCCAGATCTCATAATCGTGGAAGGCAGCAATGGCAAGAAAGATCCGAATGGATTTCAGCATAGCTACTGGAGAAAAGGTTTCGTCATAGTCCAAACCAGGTTTTTGACGAAAACCCTTTGCAACCAGTCTAGCTTTATAGGTCTCAACCTGTCCATCTACACCAATCTTCCTTTTGAATATCCACTTGCATCCTACTGGTTTTACCCCGTCTGGAGCAATGTCCAACGTCCATACCTTGTTGGTGTACATGGACTCCATTTCGGTCCGCATTGCATCCAGCCATTTTACCGAGTCAACGCTCTGAACGGCCTGCTGGAAGCTAGTAGGCTCATCATAATCTATGATGCAATCCTCTCTATCCCCGTCAATGAGAAAACCGTAGTATCTCTCGGGCGGATGAGACTGCCTACTACTCCTGCGGAGCGGCGTAGGAATGTCCTGTTCTTTTGAACTCTCTGGTTCCACTAAGCTTTCAGTAATAGCTCGTGGTTCTAGAATTTCTTCCAGTTCTACTGTGCTCCCACTTATCTGGGTTTCCAAAAACTCAGTTTCCGAGAAGTAGGCATGACGAGAAACAAAAACCTTTTGTTCCTCTTCGCAGTAGAAGAAATATCCCTGGGAGTTCTTTGGATATCCCACGAACTTGCACTGTACTGAGCGTGCCTCGAGCTTGTCCGCATGCGTCTTTTTGACAAAAGCTGGACATCCCCATATCTTAATGTGATTAAGATAGGGTCTCTTCCCACACCACATCTCATATGGTGTAGTAGGCACAGTCTTAGTGGGAACTCGGTTCAAAAGGTATGCAGCTGATTCTAGCGCATACCCCCAGAATGATCGCGGTAACTCAACGTTACTCATCATGGACCGTACCATATCCAATAGGGTTCGGTTCCGTCTCTCCGATACACCGTTATGTTGCGAAGTGTATGGAGGAGTAAGCTGAGAGAGAATTCCGTTCTCTTTTAAATAGTCCAGGAACTCGGCACTTAAGTATTCACCACCTCGATCCGATCTTAGGATCTTGATACTTTTGCCGGTTTGTTTTTCTACTTCATTCTTATATTCCTGGAATTTTCCAAAGGCTTCGGACTTATGTTTCATTAAGAAGACATAACCGTACCTTGAAAAGCCATCCGTAAAAGTAATGAAGTAAGAATAACCGCTTCGCGCATGTGTAGACATTGGACCGCACACGTCGCTGTGTACGTGTCCCAAGAGCTCGCTCGCCCTTACTCCGTGTCCAGTAAACGGAGTCTTTGTCATCTTTCCTTTGAGACAGGATTGACAAGTGGCATACGATTGATATTCGAACGGATTCAAATATCCTTCTGTATGTAACTTCGTCAACCTTCTCTCATTGATGTGACCCAGTCTACAATGCCATAAGAAAGTCTGATTGATTTCCGGAGACTTTCTTTTGTGTGTATTCTGGACATTGAAAATCTGTGGTTGGTTTAATACGTATATACCATTGCTCAATGTACCTGACCCAATCAGAACTTGATTAAGGTGAATGTTTACAACATTGCTTACAAACGCAAATTCATAACCTTCTTTAGAAACCAAAGATACAGAAATGATATTACAAGTTGCGTTGGGTACAAAAAAGCAATTACGCAAAACCAAAACATGTCCATCTGACATTCCCAGGTGATAGTCCCCCACGGCCTTAGCATCCATGCTAGCTCCGTTTGCAACTTTGAGGGTCATGTCACCTGCCTTCAAAACCCTACGGTTTCTCAACGCCTGCAAAGAATTACAGATATGAGATCCTGATCCGGTATCCAATACCCAGGAAGTAGAGTTTATTGAAAGACAGTTTTCAATAACATACACACCTGAAGCTGAAGCCGCAACCTGCTTCAGATCCTGTGTTCTGGCTTTCCAAGCCCTGCAATCATTCTTCCAGTGTCCCTTCTTATGACAATAGAAGCATTCTTCCTTATCCACAAGCTTTCCCACTTTCTTTGTTGCTTTTGTCTTTCCCTTCGTATCCACTTTACTAACACCGCCCCTTGGTTTGGCGGGGGCTTTCTTCTTCTTTCCCTTGGCTTTCTCCTTGGACCTAGAAGAAGAAGATCCTCCTACAAACAAAGTGGATGTTTCCCTACCTTTCTGTAGGGTGCCCTCTGCGCTCCTCAGCATGTTGAGGAGTTCTGAAAGTTCAACTTCCTTTTCTTGTAAGTTGAAGTTCAGTATGAACTGGGCATAAGTGGAAGGAAGGGACTGGAGAATCAAGTCCGTATAGAGCTCATTCTCCAACGTGGTCCCAAGGTCCGCGAGATCCTCAATGTAGCCAATCATCTTAAGCACGTGTTCCGCTACCGATGATCCGACGGCCAATCTTGCCGAAAATAACTTCTTCGACACTTCGTATCTTGCGATACGAGATTGCTCTCCATACAGTTCTTTTGTATGAAGAAATATGGATTTCAGGTCCATATTCTCGTGCCTCCTCTGATGTTCATTGTCCATAGAGGCAAGCACGAGGCACTTGGCCTTCGCGCAGTCTAGTTCCCAGGTCTTACGGATTTCCTTATCCGCGACGCTGGTTTTGGGACCTGGGACAGGGGGAGCTTTGGTGGTAAGAAGATACCCCAGCTTGTCGTAAGTGATTGCCATCTTGACATTCCTGAGCCAATCTTTGTAGTTTGGTCCTGTCAGTATGTTTTTATCTAGGAGTAACTTAAGTCCAGTCATGTCGATTGGTCGCTGCAATTAGGAGAGAGAAGAAACACTCAGCATGATGCTCTTGCAAGTTTAGAATGGTTTTTAATTTGTCTAAACAGGATGGCTCCCACTGTTTCTCGAATCCCTCCTCAAACCAAAAAGGAAGAATTAGTCAGGATCAATCTCACCGTACAATACTTGCTTAACCGTTCAGCCAAGCCAGTGTTGGTACTTCGAGGGAGGTTTTCCAACGCTTTCGCGAAGTTCCTTAATTAAATAAGCTCTTTTCCCTGGGGGCGTAGCCCCGCTAACACCTTTCTAGACACCTACTTGGTGTATAGCATTGATCGTTAAGTGAGAAATTTCCCGAGGAGCAGCATATACTCACAGTAGGATCGGGATCCAAATATCATTGCGTGACGAAACTGAAGGAATCCTACCAGAATCATCACACTCCAAATGGTATGCAACACTAGCAAGTTTCAGTTCTTTTGAAACTCCCGATGTGGATTTTTGCCCCATGCTCTTATGACCTTGACTTTGGCCAACAAATCATAAGTCACATGTCAAGTTCTACCCGTCGTTCTCCAGGTTAATTTGAATCCACCCGCACCTACCCTTGACTTTGGCCAACAAGGCAGTACGACTGTTCCAAACTAACGCATCTATCTATGCTGCACATGAATACCCAATAGCTACCAATCACTATGCCTTGACTTTGGCCAACAAACATAGCTTGAATACTATTGACCATCCATGTGAAACGACGGAGGGCTACGAATGGTTTTGGCTAAACCGTGAACGTAGTGAACTTGATATAATCGATGGAACGAGATAGCTTTTAAAAGGAATGGCTCAAGCTCCGCATTTAAAAGTTAGTTTTGAAAAGAACCGAGTGGTTTTTCGAAAGTGTTCCAACGACTTTTACTTGGTTTATTTTTCTTGCATTAGTTCTTTTAATGCGTGATATTCTTGCATTAGTTCTTTTAATGCGTCCCATCATTTAATCCTACCATTGCAGAAAACAACCAAAATATGACGTACGCTTATGCCATTCGCATTCGCCACGGGGCCCCGTCATTACCCGTTAGGTTACTTAACTAACGACAGAGCGGGGGCTGGGCTAGCGCGGCTGCAAAACATAAGCAACGCCTAAATAATATCATATATAGATATATTGCAATGATAGCCATTTCAGATCACAGATGAACACATTGGATATACTAGGAACCCGCAATTCGTACGAGCCTGTAACGAAAAGCAGATTACACGGTCGCGGTGAATAGCCAATACCCCACCCAAGACCCCTACGGGTGCGGCAAACTACCCGCTAAGTACCCGAAGCGAAGCAACCTCCCTCAACTCCGTGAGTAGGCCACTCGGCACTTCGGCATACCCGGTAGTTTGTGCACCCCCTCCATAGGTCTATCCTAGGAGCAAAAACAGTAAAAAGAAATTATACAATGACGGCTACAACCCCGACCCGGTTGTGCGGCCATACAAATAATTATTACATCAATTTACAAATTTACATGAATTGAAAGAAAAGAGAACTCTCGTCTCACAACCCCCGGCTATTCACCCGCGACAATCCAATGAATTCATATACACATTCCATTAACATTACAGATCACAGATTTGTATAACCCCCACTAATCGACATATAGCGATTAGCAGACGTTCAATATAAATATCACATCACAGAAAAACGCGTCAGCTTAAGTCTTTTAGAAGTTCGATCAAAAATACGGATTTTCAGGCCCCAAACACAAAATTTTCGTTCTGGAAAATCTGGGCAGAAAATACATATTCCAAAATTCCCAAAATACCCCACTGAACAAACTGCAACCAAAATTTCCCACTGCCGAGTCAACTCGGCTGCGGAACCGCGGCGGGAGCACGCTCCCGTTGCGTTTCCGCGGCGCTTTGATCGGTTCAGTGGATAAAATTTTTGCAGTTTGCTATAAAAACCCTGAGTCGATTTTTGAAGTATGATTTATTAATTTTTCATTACTTTGAAAATCGACAGCAAGCATGAATTTTTGGTGTATTTCGTGACTTTTTGTTTGATCGATCTTCTAGTTACTTTGCTAACATGTTAGATAGAGTTTAACTAGGCTCTGATACCACTGTAAGTCCATGCTACCTCTCCCGGTACTTTCGGGCATGCGGAATTTGGTGAAAAACAATTTTCTAGAGACGGTAACATGGACTCAAAACCGGATCTTTGTTAAACATCTAACTAACAACCTAACTAGGAGTTGTTAACTACTCGGTTAGGGGGTTATACCTTTCTTACTTGAACTCCTTCGTCTTCAAACCTCGATGGTTGTCCAGATCGGCTTCACCCCGTCGTCTCCTTTCGCCGAAGATCGATCCACCTGAAAGCTTCTACCTTTGGCATCTTCTTCGTACTTTGAAGAAACTAGTTCACTCGGTTTGCTAAACCTTGTGAACTAGAGTGAGTAGAGGAGAGTGTGTTGGGATTTTCTTTATGGTTCTTGGTTCTCAACACATGAGATAAGTGAACCATAGACTAAAGAGAGGGAGAGCAAGAGGAAGGAGATGAGAGCTCAAGAACACAAGAGAGTGAATCAAAATCATGGAATGAGCAAGACTTTTCTCACTTGGCTCTCATAATCCAAAACCATCATCACAAAAATAGTAATCAAGTATTGTGTAAATGGTTTAAGTCAAAATGGCTATATCATTTCATGCACTCATATTGCACAAGAGAACAAGCAAGTAAAAAGTCTTTGCCATGAAATGATAGCCATTGCCATCATGATGGTCAACTAGTCCAACCTAGTCAACCGGTCAACAAAGTCAACAAGTCAACAAAGTCAACCCCTCAACAACCATGTCACCATAATACTTAATTAATATTATTTTTAATTACATATCATATTCTCATTAGGGTTGAGCAAAAAGTCAATAGTCAACAGTCAACGGTCAACAACCCTAATGAGAATCCTCTGCCTCTGTCTCTCCGTCAACTGTGCATACACACCCGCATTCGCGTTACGAGGAACACGAATACAAACTGGATAAAACCAATCCCAATACGTACACTAGGATCTGGCTTAAACCAAAACCCGCCAGTGTAAACTGTCCGGACACTAAACGTACACAAGTGCACGGATGTGACTGAACCCTGTCGCAAAACCATGTGACCTGTCGCAAAACCATGCGACAGCTACTCTTTTGCCAAAACGCGAATAGCGTTCTATGTGCGACTCTAAAGACTCGACACTACACTGGCAGTGGGTTTAACCACAGACCGCAAGCGGCACTAGCTGTGCGTAACGGTCCCCAGGTAGATGCCGACAAGAAGACTGACGAGGTGAAACCCATCTGAACTCCTACTGAGCCTGAATGTGACAATCTCCGTACAGTCCGGTCTATTCGTCTGATACATCGCATGGCGGGCCTAGGGGGGCGGTAAACGTCATTCCCCTAATAGCGGTACAAGTCATGTCGGAGTGAAGCCCAATACACCCTGAGATAACACTGGAAGCCTACCAGTATATCCCGCTTGCCCTGGCCAGGGACTACTCGTGTAATGGCTCTCCTAGACACAGCGTGATGTCAACCCCCAATACCGGGAGAGACGAATCCTGTCTAACCGTCATTGCCTCCAAGTGCTTCGGGACTGCACCCAACTACTACCTGTTTGCATGACTCCTTTGAGCCGTGGTAGGGTAGTAATCAAAGTACAGTGGGAACACACTCGAGGCGAATTGACAGTGTCAAGTCAGCGGACTAAGCTGTACTCATGTCACCTGGGAACTGATAACTGACGATAGGTATAATACCAACCGGTCAGTTCCCGACGAGTCCAGTCCAGTGTACTCGTAACCTAACGAGCACCCGCATACTATCTCCAGTACGACGTACTAACGGCTGTTGGACAGACCGTCTCCCACACTGGGATGAGAAGCGCATGCGCTAGTCTACTCCGGAGTATCGATGCCCTGTCTCGATAGTCCGGCGACTAGGGACCTGCATAAGGATTTGCTTATATATTACCCAGCCCCCACTAGTGTGACTGCCATCACAACTCTGGTAATCAAGCAAAGATCCTAAGGGCTCCACTAATGTGTATAGGTGATATACTAAAATAAACACAAGTACACATTGAAGTAGAAACAAACCAAGTAGCATACTACTATTTTGAGAAAGATTGTATATACAAGGTGAATATCCCAAGCTTCCATTAAGTAATATACAAACTAGTATGATACAGTAATGGCCTCTAGGGCATATACACTAACAACAGGCACGTGATTGCAATGATTGAGGGAGGACCTATACCGGTAGGACAGTCTTACTCGAGATGATAGTATGCTATCTGGTTTATCTTTATCATCGTGTAATGCTTTAAGTGACCTTATAGGTCGCTATTACACATTAATAGAGCCCTTAGGATTCTTGCTTGACAACCAGCAGTATGATGGCGATCATATACGTGGAAGCTAGGGTCTATAAGCACATCCTTAGAAGGTCCCTAGTCGTGGGAGTTTCGAGACTGGGCATCAATACTCCATTAGTAGACTAGTGTATACAGTCGAGACCCCGACGAGGGGCTGTGGCCAGTCTCACAAGCCATTGGTGTCAGTTGGTTCACCTAAGATGTATACACGTACTCATTGGGTTATGAGTACACCGGACAGGACTCGCCGGGAACATGCTAGTTGGTATTATACCTGATGTCAGATAGCAGTTCACTGGTAACATGTGTACAGGTTAGTTCATCGACCTGAGATCGTCATTTGTCTCATGTGAGTTCCCACTTTGCTTTGATTACTACCCTACCACCACTCAAAGGAGTCGTGCAAACAGGTTTTAGTTGGGTACAGTCCTGAGCTACATGGAGGCAGTGAGCGGATCGGCAGGGGTTTCGTCTCTCCCGGTATTGGGGGTGAGATCGCGCTGTGTCTAGGAGAGCCATTACACGAAGTCCTTGTCCAAGGCAGGAGATTTACTGGTAGGTATTCCAGTAGTATCCCAGGGTGTTCTGGGCTACACTCGGACACGACTTGTACCGCTTTTGAGGGTCTGACTTTTACCAACCCCCTAGGCCCGCCATGCGATGCTCATAGACGAACGGACGGGACTGTACGGATATTGTCACTGATAGGCTCAGTAGGGTGTCAGAATGAGTTCGCTCATCGACCTCCCTTTTGGTCAATACCTAGTAGCCCGTTACGTACAGCTAGTACCTCTGACGTGCTAGTGGTTAAATCCACAGCCAAAATATTGACGAGTCTTTAGAGTCCCCCACAGACAGTTTTCAAGTTTCAGGCGAAACGTTGTAGAGGCCGTATGATATATGGCAGGGTTCGATCATATACGTGCGGTAGTGCACGGATCATGATCGGACGGATCATACTAGTGGGCTTTGGTTTAAGCCGGATCCTAATATTAGATTTGTTGAATTACTTTAGTCTCATCGCATTCGCATTCAGTCAGAATGCGGATGCTGGTATGTATATACAGGTGAGGGGTATCCTTGTGATCCGTCACGAGTTTACTTTAGATATTGCCGTATCTTTTTGTTGTTGCAAACATTTGGATTAATGTTTGCAAATGGAAATTGTGAGCTTATTTCATCATTTTTGTGCATTAAATGACACATGTACTTCATAGATGACTCATGGTATCATTTCTTGTGCAAATGTCACCTTTTGTGATGGATTTGTAAGTTGAAATGAGTGGAAGAGAGAGAAGGGCAGCCATGGTATAGAGTTGGGTCTTGTATTTTTCCATGCTCACTCTCATTTTTGATAGCATAACAAAAAGAAAAAAGAAAAATGGCTCCTCTTCTTCTTCCTCTTGCTTCTTGAGCTCAGCATTCTCCATTAATGGCATCATCTCTAACCTCCATCCACACAATGGATGTAAGAGACAAAGTGATCACTAACATTCTCTACTTCACCTTGAACACGTCGGCTAGCGAACTTCGTGCCCGAGTTGCTTCAGATGAAGCGGGAGCCCGTAAAAAGACTCGAAGATGTGGTGCCCTTTCCGATGAGGAGATCGAAACCGGAGATGTCGCGAGGTGCTTGGGATGGTGGCCAAGACCGAAGGACATGGATCGATCGGTATATCTTTTCCAACCCTTCTCTTGTTAGCTAGTTGTAGGTTAATGGTTCAATCCGGATTTAAAGTATACGATAGCGTAGGTTTCTAGTTTAAGAAAAGTTTTCGTTTCCGCATTTTGGCCTCGGATGGACGGCCGGAGCGCTACCGTACACTTACATGGTATCAGAGACACGCCATTAACCATTACTACCTTGCTCTAACGTGTTCAGAACTTCGATCGGACGAAATTTCCAAAAAATGCATTTCCAATAATGAAGTTTCTGTCGAATTTTTTTCATCGTCGAAAAATTATTTTGAGCATTGCAGAAATTCAGGCAGGGTTTTCTAAGAACACTGCAGAATATTGGTTGCATGATATCGCTGTAGCGCGGTGGAACCGCGTCCGTACCCACGTTTTGGCCGCGGATCCGTCGCAGTACTGTAGCCACAGTGCACGAAATTTTCTGAGGTGGTCTCTGACTTGGAAATATGGTTTCTGTTTTTTTTTTGTTTGGGCCCAGATTTGTCTGGGTACTGGGTATTGTACTTGGGGCCCACTTCGGAAAATTTTGTCAATCGAAAATTTTAAACATGTTAGTTCAAAGTGTTTACATTATATCTGCGACCGTGAATATCATTTGATCGGTAAATCCTCTCTAATTGCTATAGTTCTTTTAGACAGATTTGCGAACGTGACATTCACGTTGATGTTCTGTGTTGTGCTGTGATGTTGCGATTTTTTCGTGGTGGATAGCCTGGATTCAATGGTCATACAGTTTGGTTGTATTTGTACATTTAATATTGCGGGGCGAGCGTCCGACATGTGGACTGCCGTCACCGCATATTTGTATATTATTCTTTTGGGGCACGATCGGAATGAGGTCGATGTACCCGTTGTATATTTTACTTTCTCTACTAGGATTACCCCGCAGAGGGGTGCACGGGTAGCCGGGTTCTAGAGGGCAAAGAGCCCGCATCTCATGGCTTTGAGACGTAAAGGGCTTCACTCTAGAATTGGCGGGCTATTCGCCGCACTCGTAGGGGGTACAGGTTGACCCATGGATGGGTGCTTAAGTTACCGGATTCCGTGAAGTGCTGGGCGGTCCATTCACTTTGTTGAAGGGGGCTGCCTCGCTTCAGGTTTTGGCGGGTAACTTGCCGCGCTCGTAGAGGTCTAGGATTTCATTTCACAGGCTATCCAAACGACCAAGGGAACGTCGGGTTTCAGTAGCGGCTCTATGAAACCCGGGGATCCCAGATTATCTGTATTGTTCTGTAATGCTTATTACATTTCTGTGATGTTGCATTTTATCACGCCTTGAGTGAATATTATATATTGATATATATACTAGTAGTTGTTGTATATGTTTTACACCCGCGCTAGTCCAGTTCCCGCTCGGTCGTTAGTTAAGTAACCTAACGGGTGATGACGGGACCCAGAGGAGAATGCGGATAGCATATACGTACATCATATTTTTTTTCTTTTGTGGTGTGATTAATTGATGGGACTGCATTGATTCGGATCAATGCAAGCTAAACAAACCTATTTTGATGTTGTTGGAACATTTTTCAAAAAGTTGTTATTGCAAGGACGTTCTCTTTTGTTTTGCACAGCGGTATTTGGTTATGAATATCCAGCACCTCAGTCGACGAGGCAAGGGCCGAGATCCCTTCACCGGGAGTCATCCCTTGGACAGAAGTTTGCGTCAGGGTAATAACTTCACTATAGCAAATTACTTTTTGCTTTAAATCGCGGTATTCAGTAGGAATATCCTGCACCTCATTCTACGGGGAAAGAGCCGAGATCCCTTCACCGGGAGTGACCACTTTAGCAAAGCTTTTCGCCACTATATTTATAAAAAGATATCCGATTCCTTCAACGATATCAAGTTCATTACGTTATCGTTTTTTAGCCAAAAACCTGCCGTAGCCCTCCGTCATTTCAGATTAGTATTGCTTAGTATTCGTGCTACGTTTGTCGTGCATTGTCGAGGCGTAGTGTTCGGTAGCTCTGTATTGCTTTTCTGTCGTATGGATATGCGGATTGGTTAGGACGGTCGTACGATTTTGTTGATTATTCGTCAAGGATCGTGCGGGTGGGTTTAACGCAATAAAGATGATGATAGGTTGAACTTGACTAGGACCTTTTGATTTGTTGATTATTCGTCAAGGTCACTTGGGTCCTAGGGGTAAAAATCATATCGAGAGTTTCTAAAGAAACTGAAACTTTCCAGCCATGCGCATACCTTCTGGAGTGTGATAATGTGAGTGGATTGCATCACATTATCATGCGATGATAGTTGGATCCCGATTCCTACTGATGACTTGGTTTACTCCTCGGGTGATCCCGACTAATTCTTCTTTCAGGTTTGGAGGAGAATTCAAGGTTACAGTGGGAGGTTTCCTGATTAGATAAATTGATAACCATTCTAATTTAGGTTAGATTGCACGCAGAGTGTTTCTTTTCTCTCTCTCCTTGGTAGCGACCATGATCCGACCCTTGACTATGACTCAGTGACCAAGTTAACCGAACTTTCTTAAAACACTGGCTTTTGGATTGTCAGAGTTGCATACCTCATTGCCACTCCTACTTTTACCCTTTTCTTCAGAACACCCCGTATTACTATGAACATCCACTTCCATTGGATAAAACCATCATATGGTTATATACGAACTCGAAGGAACTTGTTCCAGATTCGAGGATGGTTTCTGGTTCTGGAGAAAATGAATATGACTATTCAGTTGTCTTTTCCTTTTACCTTCTCTCTGGTTGCGAGTGCTCCTTGGATTAGGACAGCACACTTATTATGCTTATTGGATAGTCTTTTCCAAACCATAGGGAGGTGCCGAACGGTAGGGAATGAAGAAAACCAATTAGCCTAACGAAGGTGTACAGAAGGTATTAAGTAAAGACAAATAAAGGGATTAGTAAGAGGGCAAAGTAAACTGCGACTGCTAATCACGACCAAACCAAGTATTTCTTCGCCAATCTTACATCACCTTTGTATTTCTCTAGAACATTCCATACACTACGAAGATCCACAGTTTATTTGATACTCCATCGTATGGTTATATACGAACTCGAAGGGACTTGTTCCAGTTCGGAGATGGATTCTGGTTCAGGAGAAATAGGAATAAGGTTTATTCAGTTGTCTTTTATCTTTACCTTCTCTCGTGTTACGAGTGCTCCTAGGATTAGGACAGTACACCTATTATGCTTATTGGATAGTCTTCTTCCAAACCATAGGCTGGTGCCGAACGGTATGGAAGGAAGAAAACCATTTGGCCTAAAGGGGTGTGCAGAAGGTAATGACTAAAGACATATAAAGGGATTTGGAGAGATGGCAAAGAAATATACGGTTGCAGTTGTGAATCTGATAATGGAAGAGGCATTACTAATAATACCCGGATACCCCTTCTAAACATTTACATGTTTCAGTTTCACAGTGTATTGTTAAAAGAAAACCGATTTCCTAATTAGCCCTTACTCCAGGGTATGTATTTACCAGGTTTGATTCTCACATCTGTATATTTTTACAGATGATGAGTGCGAGTAAGTTATTGGGAATTGGGTGATTATCCTCATTATATCGGGATTCGTTGTAATTAGTGATATTTGAGGAAATCACCTGGGTTGTTTGCCGGATGGCAAATATTTGGTTTTGAATATCCTTTGTTATGCACCAATTTCAAATTGATATATCTGTACGTTTATTTTTATAAAGTGAGATATAAATTTTTGAAATTATGTCTATGACATTTACCTATATCAGTGGATGGTTAGGTAAGGAGCATTAAAAAGTGGTGTAATTCTTCTTAACCATAAGCACAGTTGTCAACCTACGACATACGGGGAATGAGTTATTAGACTTAGGGGACTTATACAGAGTATTTTATGTTGTCTAGTGTTCATAAGGACAGAGGGGTTGGTACTCGTACTATATTCTTCTTACTTATGACTTCTCTAGTTCTTAGACATGTGTTTCATAGAAATGCAAGGTCTAAGTTTTGAGAAGTTATAGGCATAAGAATAAAGTAGAGAATCAGGCGTTGCAAGTATCGGGATTCTTTAAGCTGATCGAAGATGTAGATACTTGTGTATGGTATTCAGCTGATAGTAATGATTATGAGAACTTGCTTCTCTTTCAGGTTACTCATATCTGGATGTATTCCTAAGTTGAGTAATGTTGATCGGCCACTCTCCATTTAGTTGACATGCACTGGAGACAGCTGCATGATTTGAATCTAGTTCCAATTAAATCAATGTCTCTGTTTCTATATTGGATATAGAATAGTTCATATCTTAACAATGTTAAGGTACGGGGAGTCGTCCGGCTTATGCTTAAAACCAGACTCTGGATAACTCAAGGCACGTTTTTGTAATGGCTGTTTGTAGGTTGACCCGGGCTATGACGAGGGTTGACTTTCTACCATCTGGAAGATCAATAGTGATATTGTTCTTCACTCGCCACAGTTTTAATAAAAATTGATTTTTACAGAAAACAGTAGTGGGAGTATGGTAGAACTGGAAGTGATTCAAGAACCACAAACGATTACTGAAAATTTGATAAGAACCTAAAGATTCAATCTGGATTGACATTCCATTGGCCACTCCGCAGATATGGTGGATAACCTCAGGCACCCGAGAGGTACTCCGGTAGCGTCATGGACGGTGACAGGGAGGTTCTTGTTTGCCCAGATTTGACACTACTGTTATTCCAGGCTATGAGACCCGGCAGGAGGATGAGTATAGCGTCGTTCTAAACTAGCTTTAGAAGTGCACGAGTGTATGACTCTGCCAGAGGGTTATCGTAGTCAGTGGGAGCAGCGGAAGCATAGTGGACAAGTAGCTTATGTCTATTTATAGACTAAAGCAGATATAGCGGAGATAGATCATCTATTTCTGATGTGACAGTCATAGGCTTGACTTCATCAGAATAAGGGATGGATCTGTTAAGAAAGTAGTAAGGTGTGATGTCCTGGTATTTGATGACATACACAGAGTAGGAAGTGAAATTCCTATACTACGATCGGTTATACTTTGGTTGTCACACGGTGGTTTCTCCACATAGGATATGGATGTTATATCAGATATTCTAGTTACTAGATCTATGGTTTTAGATCTAGATTTGGGTAGTTTCCCAATCTGGGTACTTAGACAGCATTCTAAAGGTGTTTTAGAATGGACGACTCCTGGCACGGTAGTGTACCTGCGGGTGATGGAGTCACCCTCTCTAAAGGTGTCTTACAGAATAATGGGGAGAGGGATGCGCATGATTGGCAGATCACTTGCCTAGGTAATTAAGTTGATCATGAGATGTCAAGTACCACACCAGATGTTGTTTTTGTAGTAGATGCAATAAGTTGATATTGATCCTATCCTGGAGAAACATTCGGAAGCAGTTTTAGAACATAAGTGGTTGTTCTAGAGATATGATAACGACAGCCTCTTTCGGGGGACGGTTATCATTCCAGGCTTCCAAGGTGACCTGGATGACAGAGTGACTGTCAGAGTTATAGTTTTCCCTCTGACGAGGAGCAGTATTTTGGACAGGTGGTCCAAACGGATACTGAGGGAGGCATGGCACAGGATACTGATTAATTTCAGTTGACGATATAGTCTAAGAAGTTTGGATTTGGAGTTCATTTATGAACTAGGTCCCATCAGATATCCAGACATATTCTAAGACAAGTATTGCTCATTTCGGGAGATGGCTTTCTCCGCGATCTTGAGATAAAGAGAGACATAGAAAGAAACATCAGAGCGGATCCACTCACTGAGGCTATTCCTCGAACGCAATAGTTTCGCAAATGGGCTTTGTGAGACTGATTAGTAGAAGAGTTGGGTGTTCGGTATCACACGGGTTATCAGTATGCGACATCGCAATAATTAGCCTTGAGTACAAATGGGAGATTGTTGGATATAGTACCCTCAGAGTCAATTATTGGATCGCAGGCATGTGATTGCAATGATTGTGGGAAGACCTATACCGGTAGGACAGTCTTACTCGAGGTGATAGTATGCTATCTGGTTTATCTTTATCATCGTGTACTGCTTTAGGTGACCTTATAGGTCGCTATTACACATTGATAGAGCCCTTAGAATTCTTGCTTGACTACCAGCAGTATGATGGCGATCATATACGTGGGAGCTGGGGTCTATAAGCACATCCTTAAAAGGTCCCTAGTCGTAGGAGTTTCGAGACTGGGCATCGATACTCCATTAGTAGACTAGTGTATACAGTCGAGACCCCGATAAGGGGCGGTGGCCGGTCTTACAAGCCATTGGTGTCAGTTGGTTCACCTAAGATGTATACAGGTGCTCATTGGGTTATGAGTACACCGGACAAGACTCGCCGGGAACATGCTAGTTGGTATTATACCTGATGTCAGATAGCAGTTCCCTGGTGACATGTGTACAGGTTAGTTCATCGACCTGAGATCGTCATTTGCCTCGTGTGAGTTCCCACTGTTCATTGATTACTACCCTACCATGGCTCAAAGGAGTCATGCAAATAGGTTTTAGTTGGGTACAGTCCCGAGCCACATGGAGGCAGTGAGCAGATCGGCAGGGGTTTCGTCTCACCCGGTATTGGAGGTGATATCGCGCTGTGTCTAAGAGAGCCATTACATGAAGTCCTTGACCAAGGCAGGAGATTTACTGGTAAGTATTCCAGTAGTATCCCTGGGTGTTCTGGGCTACACTCCGACATGACTTGTGCCGCTTTCGGGGGTCTGACTTTTACCAACCCCCTAGGCCCGCCATGCGATGCTCATAGACGAACGGACCGGACTGTACGGATATTGTCACTGACATGCTCAGTAGGGTGTCAGGATGAGTTCGCTCATCGACCTCCCTTTTGGTCAATATCTGGTAGCCCGTTACGTACAGCTAGTACCTCTGACGTCCTAGTGTTTAAATCCATAGCCAAAGTATTGACGAGTCTTTAGAGTCCCCCACGGACAGTTTTCAAGTTTCGGACGAAACGTTGTAGAGGCCGTATAATATATAGCAGCGTTCGATCATATACGTGCGGTAGTGCACGGATCATGATCGAACGGATCATAGTAGTGGGCTTTGGTTTATGCCGGATCCTAGTATTAGATTTGTTGGATTACTTTAGTCTCATCGCATTCGCATTAAGTCGGAATGCGGATGCAGGTATGTATATACAGGTGAGTGGTATCCTTATGATCCGTCACGAGTTTACTTTAGATGTTGCCGTATCTTTTTGTTGTTGCAAACATTTGGATTAATGTTTGCAAATGGAAATTGTCAGCTTATTTCATCATTTTTCTGCATTAAATGACACATGTACTTCATAGATGATGCAAGGTATCATTTCTTGTGCAAATGTAACCTTTTGTAATGGATTTATAAGTTGAAATGAGAGGAAGAGAAAGAACGGCAGCCATGGTATAGAGTTGGGTTTTGTATTTTTCCATGCTCACTCTCATTTTTTATAGCATAACAAAAGAAAAGAAAAATAGCTCCTCTTCTTCTTCTTCCTCTTGCTTCTTGAGCTCACCATTCTCCATTAATGGCATCATCTCTAACCTCCATCCATACGATGGATGCAAGAGACAAAGTGATCACAAACATTCTCTACTTCACCTTGGACACGTCGGCTAGCGAACTTCGTGCTCGGGCTGCTTCGGATGAAGCGGGAGCCCATAAAAAGACACGAAGATGTGGTGCCTTTTCCGACGTGGAGATCGAGACCGGAGATGCCATGAGGAGCTTGGGATATTGGACAAGACCGAAGGACACGGATCGATCGGTATAGCTTTTCTAACCCTTCTCTTGTTAGCTAGTTGTCGGTTAATGGTTCGATCCGGATTTAAACTATACGATAGCGCCGGTTTCTAGTTTAAGAAAAGTTTTCGTTTCCGCATTTTGTCCTCGGACAGACGGCCGGGGCGCTACCGTAGACTTACAGTATTCGTATTCAGTTGGAATACGGATACAGGTACGTATATACGGATGAGGGGTATTCTTATAATTCGTTACGAGTTTGCATTAGAAGATGCCATTCCTTTTTTGTTTAAACATTTGGTTTAATGTTTAATTGTGATGGAAATTATGAGCATAAGTTTTGGCCTTGGGCAATCATGGTGCATGTGCTCACTTGGTGACTCATGGTGTTGGGTCTTGTGTGCATTGATGGTGGTATGTGCTCACTTGGTGACTCATGGTCTTGGGTTTGGTGTGAGATATTTTGTGCTGGGATTTTACTTTACCTCATCACAATATCTCATAACACACACACACACATAAGAGGGCAGCCATCTCTTTTTCCCTCTTCTTGGCTTGCTCACTTGCATTTTCTTTGAGCTTCACATTTTCCATCCATGGGAATATTCTGTAGGGTTCCTAGGCACCCTAATGAGGTCTCACAAGGCATCGAACATACCATATTAAAATTTTAACGGTGCCGAGAAACCCGACTACGGATCGTCGGCTAGAAGTTTAGGCAAAAAACAAACTAGTTAACACTTAACTATGAGAATACGGAAATACAACCTTTGTAGATCCGGTGCTCCACCTCCATAGCTCCGCAACGAAGTCCTCTCCGCTGTCCAAAAAGAATCCGGGCTCTAGCGTCGACTTCATCGGAGAATAAGCGAGCTAGGTTGTCGATGTCCATGCCGAAGATGATCTACGTCGAAGCATCGCAAGATCAAGCTCTCACTTCACTAAGTCAAGAAACTTGTGAAGGAAACACACTCTACTACTTGGCAAGAGGTAGAGGATGAAGAAATAGGAAGTGGGTAGACTTTAGTTTTGGATTTCTCACTCAAATTCATCACTTGCCATTGATGGAGGCAAGCTTTCTTCACTTGAAGCAAGGAAGAAGAAGAAGAATAATATGATTAGATTAATTAGAAAAGAAAAGAAAAAACCAATCCTTATCATATATTGAACCATGGTTAGATGTAGAGAGTTAACTAAGGTTTAAGTGAGTGGTTAGGGTTAAGCATGAGACAAAATGGTCATTTGGTCAAAGTCTTCATGAAGGTTCATGAATGAACAAAAGAAAGCAACCATTTTCCTCATTTTGCCTTTTCTTTTTCCAAAAAGATAAATGAATAAAATGAAATCAAAAACCCTAATCACCCACTTAACTATAGTTTAATTCTTAACACTTAACCATAAGGCATGTATCATCAAACATGATACAAGCAAGTGCACAAAACTATATCGAATATACAATGTGCACACCCGAGCGAGAAAATCCATTTAAAGTGAACCGATACTAGTTAATGCAAAGTAATATATCAAATATATTATTATGCATTAAATCATTAAATCAACACTTGATTTAACGATCCGGTCATATCGCATATAACCGACTAGTATCATTAGTAACAACTTATCGAATCAACACTTGATCCGATAACCCGGCTATATCGCATATAACCGATCAATGTCACATCGCGAGAATCGAATACAGTATCACATACTGGTATTATTCTCGGTCCCGCACATATCTCATATGCGCTCCTATTTCGTTTCGCTTGAGCCAGGAAACTTCTGTGTAGGACTCTAAAGACTCATCAATACGCCGGCAGCGGATGATGATCATATCAAACATCCACAAGCCGCAAGCGGTCTGCTAAATGTAACGGCCACCCGGGTATTGAGCGATCAGAAGATCGACGAGCAAGCCCGCTCACACTCCTGTGAATCTAACCAGTAACACTACCGTACAGTCCGGTCTGATCGTCTGATATGTCGCATATCCCGCCTAGGGGTGGTAAACGTCAGACCCCAATAGCTCGATAAGTCGTGTCGATATGAGGTCTATAACTGTTCGAGAAACTACTGGTAACACTTACCAGTAAATCTCTACAACCCTGGCCAGGGATTTCCTGTTATAGCCAATCGAACACAGCGCAACATCAACTCCCTATACCGGGAGAGACGAATCCCCTCCTATCGCTCATTGCCTCCATGTGACTCGGGACTGTACCCAAAAACCACCGTTTTGCACGCCCTCTTGGACGTGGTAAGATGGAAATCAATGCACAGTAGGAACCACACAAGACTCTATGACGATCTCGGGTCAACAGACTACTCTGTACCAGTGTCACCAGAGAACTGCCATCTGACGTGAGGTATAATACCATCTGGGAGTTCTCGGCGAGTCCGTCCAGTGTACCCAGTCTCTACTGAGCACCCGTATATCATCTCTGATGTCAAACACCAATGGATATGGGATCATCCATCGCCCATCTGTATGGGTCGAGAAGGTATACGCTAGTCTACTCTGGTATATCGATGCCCCGTCTCGATACACCCACGACTAGGGACTTTGAAGGATGTACTTATGGACTACCATGTCCCCACTAGTATGATCCGCATCATAGTCTAGGTAGTCAAGTACAGATCCTAAGGGCTTTACCAACATGTAACAGAGAGACAATCAGTATACACGTTAAGGTAAAGATCAACCAGATAGCATACTATCATGTCGAGCAAGAAAGTCCTCCCTATATATGTCCCAGCATCCACTACAATATACATCCTATGTATAGTAATGGCCTCTAGGGCATACATATAACTAACAATTTCCCACTTGCACTAGGGCCATCTGTAGCAGCGGTTGTAGTATCTCATACTCAACCATCCCATAAAAGTCTCTCTCTGGGAACAGGCCTTTGTGAGTGGATCCGCTGTGTTGTCCTCTGAGCCTACTCTCCTAACCTCGATCTCCCTGGAGATCAACCATCTCCATGATCAAGTGATACTGCCTTAGAATATGTATGGATCACTGATGGGACCGGCGTTCCTTGGCATAAGCCACAACTCCATTGTCACACAATGGGAGGAACATAGTTCATCTCATGAACCTATATACACCCAAACAGCCTCTTTGGTAGCATCTTAAGTAGCGATGTATCCTGCCTTTATCTTCTAGTATGCCACGGTATCTAGCTTGGAACTCTTCCAACATACCGTCCCTTTACTGAGGGTAAAGACAATGCCTGTGACTGACTTTCAGTCATTCTTATCACCCTGGAACCCTTCCAGTGATTCTCCCCAGGATCGATTGATACCATCTCACTACAACTAGTGAGTATCCTAACATCCAATTAGATCTATCTCATAGATGCAAATCCAGGATTTAGGAGGTATCACTTTGATCCTATATGGAGAATCATTGTGATAAGCGGAGATTGATCGAGCGTAGCATAGGAAACTCCTTCCCTATCAAGAGTATGTCATCCACGTACTCTACGAGGATCGTCACCATACTCCCTACTACCCTTTTTGTTTATACAAGGTTCATCTACCATTTTGATGATGTCAACTTCTTTGACAAACACATCAAAATAGACGTTCCATCTCCGCGATGCCTGCTTTACCCTATAAAGCATCTTGCACACGTTTCCGCTGCTCCCACTGTCTACGAGGCCCTCTGGCTGTGTACTTATAGACGCATTCTTCTAAAATATCATTTAGAAAAGCAGTTATGACACCCAACCGCCAGATATCGTAGTCATGGTATGTAGCCGTGGCAAGTAGTATCTGGATGGACTTAAGCATAGGTACTGGAAAAGGTTTCATCATTATCCACGCCTGGTCGATGACGAAAACCCTTAACAAGTCTAGCTTTGAAAGTCTCAACTTTTCCATGTACACCAAGTAATCTTCTCAAGATATACTTGCTCCTGATGGGGATTTAACCCTTCAGATATTGCAACCAAAGTCCATACTTTGTTGGTGTATAAGGATTCCATCTCAGTTCACTAAGCATCCAGCCATTCTTACAGAGTCTTACTCCTGATAGCCAGCTCGAAACTAGTTGGGTCATCATCTCATGATGCAATCCTCGCTCCCACTGTCATAGAGAAACCGAAGTATCTCTCAGGTGGGTGAGGAACCCTACTAGATCGGCGGAGAGGCTGAGGTTCGTTGGAATCTACTGAATCCTTTGGTTCTATCAAATCATCAGCTGCAGTTTGTATAGCTGGAACCTTTTCAGTTCTACAATACAGACTTTGCCTCGAGCTTGTCCAGATTTTGCTTTCAGACATAGGCCGGTCAACCCCAAATCTTAACTAACTTAAGACATGGGCCCTTCCCATTCCATATCACATATGAAATGGTAGGCAATTTGATTTGATTGGAACCCTATTCAGTAGGTATGCAACTTCTCAAGTGCATAACACCCAAAAGGAAATAGGTAGCTCAGTATTACTCATCATAGAGCACACCTTATCACATAGGGTGTAATTGCTCCACCCCGATATACCATCGTGCTATGGTGTATGCGGAGGAGTAATGCTGAGAGAGAATCTCATTCTCCTTTAGAAAAGTCCAGGATTTCCGTGCTCAAGTATTCTCCTCCTTGATCTCATCATAGGATATAATACTTATACCCGTATTCTGGTTCTCTACTTCTCGCTTATATTCTGTGAATATCTCAAAAGGTTCGGACTTGTGTTTCAACAGGAACATAGGTCTGAATCTAAAGAGATCATCAGAGAACGTAATGAAGTATAAAGAACCAGTCTTGGCATGTATAGACAGGGGACCTACATACATCAACATGTATCATCCCAAGAGTTTACTAACTCTTTCTCTGTTACCAGTAAACGGAGCTATGGTCATCTTATCTTTGTGACATAACTGGCGAGTTTCACAAGATGTAAATTCAAACTGATTTAAATATGCATCTATATGTAACTCTAGCTAGTCGGGTCACATTGATATGACCTAGTCTACAATGCCTCAAGAAGAATTCATTCATTTCTGAACTCTTCCTCTTGTGTGTGTTCCATATACTAAGAACTGTAGTTTGATTTAGAACATCAACGCTTTTAGATAACGTGCCTGATACGATCAACTTTTGATATAGGAAATGTTCAAAACATTATCCAACAATACAGAATTTTATCATTTCTTTACTAATAAAGAGACTGATATGATTTTGTATATCAGGTTCGGTATCTAATAACATTCGTTCAGAATCAATGTATTGGTAATACAGGGTGACAGTGACCAACAGACTTGGCTGCAACACTTGCCCCATTTTCTGCCTCATGAAACTTATCACCCGTTCTCAGTTCTCTACCTTTCTGCAGCCCTATGTAACAGATTACATATCTGGGATCCTGATCTGGTATCACATACCCAGGATGTAAAGGACACTGAGAAACAGTTCTTTGTAATGAACACACCCGAAGATGATGCATCAGCATGCACTCTCTTCGTTTGGGCGGCACGGGAATTCTGGTAATCCCCAATTTCCTGCTCTGTCTTATAACAATTATAAGTTGGAGAGAGACCAACGTTCCCCAGCTCAGTATAACAAGCGGGTTCGGTCAATATTCCGTATTATTATCTTGATTAAGGCGTGATATGGTCGCTACCTGGAGAGAGAGAAGAAAACACTCAGCGTGCGCTCTTTCAAGAATAGATTGGTTATTATTTTATCTAATCAGGATGGCTCCCACTGCTTTTTATCAAATCTTCCTTCAAACCCTAAAAGGAAAGACTAGCCGGGATTAATTACACACTACAAGTTCGCCAATCTTTCAGCCAGGCCAGTGTCGGTACTTTGAGGGAGGTCCCCCGTGCTTTCGTACGAACCTAATTAATGTAAACCTCGTTTTCCAGAGGCGTAACCCCGTTAACACCTTTCTAGACACCTACTTGATCGGCTAATTGTAATGAATAAAACTCTCCCAGGAGTAACTCTTACTCGCAGCGGGTATCGGGATCCAACTATCTCATAGAAGGTATGCAATCTCATTGCAAATTTCAACACTTGAAATTCCCGATAATATTTTGCCCCAAGCGATCTATGACCTTGACTGAGTCAACAAATCATAGACCACAAGTAAAGTTCAACCCGTCATTTCTCGATTGAATTAAACGCACCCGCACGACCCTTGACTGAGTCAACAAGGCCGCACGACTACCCTAATCCAATCGCATCATATGCTTTGCAGATAAGCACTAATCAGCTACCGCACACTACGCCTTGACTGAGTCAACAAACGCAGCACGAATACTAACTAGGACTTATCTGAAATGACGGAGGGCTACGTCAGGTTTTTAAGAAAACCTTTTGCGTAATGAACTTTATATCGTTGTAGAATCAAATGATTTTAAAATGGAGTGCTTTTGAGGCTTTTCTAGTTTTGCTAAAGGAGTCACTCCCGGTGAAGGGATCGTCGGTCCTTTCCTCGTCGAATGAGGTGCGGGATATATCACATATATCACTGTGCAAAGCAGAAACTATAGAAGCTATCAAAAGACAAACCGAGTGTGTAGCATCTGCCAGTTATTGCTAAAGGAGTCACTCCCGGTGAAGGGATCTCGGTCCTTTCCTCATCGAATAAGGTGCAGGATATATCATATATACCGCTATGCAAAGCAAGAACTGTAGCTACCTGTTTTATTTTGAAATTCGATTCTACAACATCTTAGGTTTCTTTTATTTCATTAATCACATTAATGAAGTCCCATCATTTATGTACCTAAACATCACAGATAAATACGACGTACACTTATGCCATCCGCATTCGCCTCGATGTCCCCTCGTGCACCGTTAGGTTAGGTAACTAACGGCAGAGCAGGGCAGGGCTAGCGCGGGTGTAAAACATAAGTAACGCCTATATAATATATCATATATACTATATACTGTATCTATCACAGAACATCACATGATCACATCACAGATATCGCAGCAGAAGAAACATATGAAATATTGGATATACTAGGACGTCCGTGTTTTCAATACGAGCCAGTATAAAACACGGATTCCACGGTCGTGATGAATAGCCAAACCCACACCCCTAGACCCCTACGAGAGCGGCAAGCAACCCTACCAATTCTAGAGTTAGGAGACCCGGACTCGACTCCTCGAGTTGGTCTCCCACTGGACTCCAGAACCCGGTTACTTGTGCTCCCCTCCTTGGGTCAATCCTAGTGCGGAAAAGTAAATAATATACAAACGGTGACATCTTCCGCAACCTGGAAGTGCCCCAATAAAAGAATATTACATACAAGTTTTTACATGAATGAAAATGAAAAACACTCATCTCACATAAAAACCCCCGGCTATTCAAACACGACGATCCAATATAACATATCCAGCAACACATAACATCACATGTCATCAACGTAAGTAAATATGCGCATCCCAATTGTCGTTGACATATAGCAACGAAACCGGCGATATCACATATTACACTTACAGTCACAGAAAAGAAAGTGTAAAACTACAACAGTTGGAATCCGCAACCACCTCAGACATCACATGCCTGACCAAATGAATTCCTTAGACATCGCATGCCTAACAATTATAAACCCCGCATTTTAGTCTCATTATCGAAAACACTTTTCAATATCAAGTCGGGCAATTCAACAGGATTCCCGACATCCTGATCGAATGCTCGTCGCAAACTTTAGTAGACGGCCGCACCCCCGATACCGTCGACGAAGTGCACCAAGGCGGAACACCGCTGCCGCGAGCACCCGAACGGATGCTTTCGGCGACGGGGTTCTCCTACAATCACTTGGTCGGGGCTATGGAGCGAGGCTGTCTATTAAGTTTATCGGCGAGTATCCGCGTACGCTACGTGATTGCGACGGACTTTTGATCACATCAAAATTCCATGGCAACCGATCAAGTGAGACTAAACTGCTATGTTTATAACATTCATTTAGTTATCTCATAACTCATTGTGAATTCCAATTATTGTATCCCATTCCGGATAAATAGAAAATGTTAAACTTTCTGATCGAACAATTGAACACCCAAGTTTTCCCGATACAGATCAACACATGAAACAAGTCTAACAACATTCCGTTCGTGCCTCAGTACCAACGGTCCAGCCGTAGAAGGGTCAAGCCAACGCCTCACATGTGGCACGCCGTACTGCCCAAAACCCGAAGGTTCAAAGGGCAGTTCAAGACGGTCACATAATCGAGTTAAGGTTTGTTGTCTTCTAGAGGGTCCATCGCGTTACTTGCACTATTTAGAACGTCGTTAAACTACGGAAAGATCCAACACTTGGAAATTTCCCGACAGGGGAAAAGTTGGGTATTTATATCCGGTCGAACTTTTTAACATATTCTAAAATTTATCCGGAAAGACACACAGACAAAATTTGATAGTCCGACCGAACATTCGAATCCCTAAAACAACTCAGAAAATAACACTCTGGAAAAAAAATTAAAAATTCCCAGGAAAACCAGAACTGAAAACTAAGAATTAAGGTGCAAATTTCGAAGCACAAAACGACAAATGGGCCGCGGATCCGCCGCGTGAGCCTCTTGTAAGGCCGCGGATCCGCGCCCCCTTTGAGGAATCACGCGCTCGAAATTTGCAGTTAACCTTATATCTTCCTGCTGATATTTCTGAATATTTTTAATCTGGAAAAAATCACGATTTTGAAAATTGTCCAGAGAGCTATTTTGAGTTGGGTTTCGGATTCGTTCGGGTTTCAAATTCCGTCTAGACTTCGCCTAAGGCTCTAGCTAGGCTCTGATACCACTGTAGGTCAGGCAGCCACCCCATCCAATGGGGTCGCCGTGGCACCAACGGGTCCCTCAGCCGCTACTTTTTACGCATGCCCCCTCGCGAGGACTACAACCCGCCGGAACACCTTCCGGTCTCGGGACACCCTGGGGGTAAGAGCCTATGCTTCGCCACACTGTCACACAGTGAGAACCCCCCATAGGTCGACATCCAATGCCTAGTAGCTCTGATACCACTGTAGGGTTCCTAGGCACCCTAATGAGGTCTCACAAGGCATCGAACATGCCATATTAAAATTTTAACGGTGCCGAGAAACCCGACTACGAATCGTCGGCTAGAAGTTTAGGCGAAAAACAAACTAGTTAACACTTAACTATGAGAATACGGAAATACAACCTTTGTAGATCCGGTGCTCCACCTCCATAGCTCCGCAACGAAGTCCTCTCCGCTGTCCAAAAAGAATCCGGGCTCTAGCGTCGACTTCATTGGAGAATAAGCGAGCTAGGTTGTCGATGTCCATGCCGAAGATGATCTACGTCGAAGCATCGCAAGATCAAGCTCTCACTTCACCAAGTCAAGAAACTTGTGAAGGAAACACACTCTACTACTTGGCAAGAGGTAGAGGATGAAGAAATAGGAAGTGGGTAGACTTTAGTTTTGGATTTCTCACTCAAATTCATCACTTGCCATTGATGGAGGCAAGCTTTCTTCACTTGAAGCAAGGAAGAAGAAGAAGAATAATATGATAAGATTAATTAGAAAAGAAAAGAAAAAACCAATCCTTATCATATATTGAACCATGGTTAGATGTAGAGAGTTAACTAAGGTTTAAGTGAGTGGTTAGGGTTAAGCATGAGACAAAATGGTCATTTGGTCAAAGTCTTCATGAAGGTTCATGAATGAACAAAAGAAAGCAACCATTTTCCTCATTTTGCCTTTTCTTTTTCCAAAAAGATAAATGAATAAAATGAAATCAAAAACCCTAATCACCCACTTAACTATAGTTTAATTCTTAACACTTAACCATAAGGCATGTATCATCAAACATGATACAAGCAAGTGCACAAAACTATATCGAATATACAATGTGCACACCCGAGCGAGAAAATCCATTTAAAGTGAACCGATACTAGTTAATGCAAAGTAATATATCAAATATATTATTATGCATTAAATCATTAAATCAACACTTGATTTAACGATCCGGTCATATCGCATATAACCGACTAGTATCATTAGTAACAACTTATCGAATCAACACTTGATCCGATAACCCGGCTATATCGCATATAACCGATCAATGTCACATCGCGAGAATCGAATACAGTATCACATACTGGTATTATTCTCGGTCCCGCACATATCTCATATGCGCTCCTATTTCGTTTCGCTTGAGCCAGGAAACTTCTGTGTAGGACTCTAAAGACTCGTCAATACGCCGGCAGCGGATGATGATCATATCAAGCATCCACAAGCCGCAAGCGGTCTGCTAAACGTAACGGCCACCCGGGTATTGATCGATCAGAAGATCGACGAGCAAGCCCGCTCACACTCCTGTGAATCCAACCAGTAACACTACCGTACAGTCCGGTCTGATCGTCTGATATGTCGCATATCCCGTCTAGGGGTGGTAAACGTCAGACCCCAATAGCTCGATAAGTCGTGTCGATATGAGGTCTATAACTGTTCGAGAAACTACTGGTAACACTTACCAGTAAATCTCTGCAACCCTGGCCAGGGATTTCCTGTTATAGCCAATCGAACACAGCGCAACATCAACTCCCTATACCGGGAGAGACGAATCCCCTCCTATCGCTCATTGCCTCCATGTGACTCGGGACTGTACCCAAAAACCACCGTTTTGCACGCCCTCTTGGACGTGGTAAGATGGAAATCAAAGCACAGTGGGAACCACACAAGACTCTATGACGATCTCGGGTCAACAGACTACTCTGTACCAGTGTCACCAGAGAACTGCCATCTGACGTGAGGTATAATACCATCTGGGAGTTCTCGGCGAGTCCGTCCAGTGTACCCAGTCTCTTCTGAGCACCCGTATATCATCTCTGATGTCAAACACCAATGGATATGGGATCATCCATCGCCCATCTGTTTGGGTCGAGAAGGTATACGCTAGTCTACTCTGGTATATCGATGCCCCGTCTCGATACACCCACGACTAGGGACTTTGAAGGATGTACTTATGGACTACCATGTCCCCACTAGTATGATCCGCATCATAGTCCAGGTAGTCAAGTACAGATCCTAAGGGCTTTACCAACATGTAACAGAGAGACAATCAGTATACACGTTAAGGTAAAGATCAACCAGATAGATACTATCATGTCGAGCAAGAAAGTCCTCCCTATATATGTCCCAGCATCTACTACAATATACATCCTATGTATAGTAATGGCCTCTAGGGCATACATATAACTAACATATTCTTCTACCTCCACCCATCCCTCTCATGAGTTGAGAATCCATCGGTGTTTTGAGACAAAGTATTCACACACTATCTCTACGTCATCTTAGATATCTAGGCTTGCAAAATTGATGTCCGAGTTGCTTCCGTTTAGAAGCGGGAGCCCATATGAAGAATTCTCGATGTGGATCCTCTTCCACGGGAGAGACCGAAGAGCGAACGGGGCAGCCGCGAGGAGCTTGGGCAGAGGTTGAAGACCAAAGGATACGCATCGATTGGTATAACCTATCTAACTCCTCTTTGCATGTATGCTAGTATAGGGTATTTGGTTCGATCTTGTGCGGGTTTTGTTTGGGCCAAAGTTTTAAAAGTTTTTGTTCCGCATTTGGCTACGGATTGATGGCCGGGGCGCCGTCAAAACTCAACAGATAAAAGACCTTCGGGTCTTCTCCGTTGTCCTCCTCATTATCGTAGGCTCCAAGGATCGATCCGGATCGTAGTAATCTCGACGGCCTCTTCGAGTCAAACACGATCCACCCGAGAGTTTATAGTCCGAGTTCCAACCTTAAAACCGAGATAACTAGTGCAACAAGCTTGCTAAACTTGATGGCCTAGGTTATGTAGAGAATGAAGATGGATTTATTTGTCTTTTGAAACCCTAGTATACTCAATTCATGAGACCTTAAGGGTTTTTGATGTGAGGAAGAAGAAGAGAACTAACATAATGAAAGAGAAATGATTTTTGATAATGATCATGATAAAAAATGAGATGGCTACCTTGACTTGACTACAAACATGGCATGAAAATATCTCATCCAAAATATCTAGTGCCACAAAATATCTCACAAGAAATATCTAGTCAATGAGTCAAGCCAAGTCAAGTGGTCAAACCAAGTCAAATGGTCAAACCAAGTCAAGTAGTCAAAATAAGTAGCCATGCCTCAATTATCATTTACAAAAATAACAAATATTTTCCTCCACCTCATAATTGTTTTAATCAAGTCAATGGTCAAAACCCTAATGAGGTGTCTTCTTCTATGCCCCTCTCATCCGTATATACATACCCGCATTCGTGTTCCGAGAAACAAAAATACAAAGAGACGAAACTGATCCATCAATATAATACTAGGATCCGGCTTAAACCAAAGCCCACTAGTATTATCCGCCCAAATATCATACGCGCACATGTTCATGTACGTGATCGAAGCCCTGCCGTAAAACCATACGGCCTCTACATCTTTCGCCCGATGCAGGGAAACTCTCTGTGTGGGACTCTAAAGACTCGACAACACGCTGGTAGTGTGTTTAACTATAAGCCGCAAGAGGTACAAGCTGCACGTAATGGCTACCCAGGTATCTGTCGATAAAAAGGCCAATGAGGAAACCCATCCGAATTCCTACTGAGCCTGAATGTGACAATCTCTGTACAGTCCGGTCTGTTCGTCTAAGAGTATCATATATCTGGCCTAGGGGGTGGTAATCGTCAAACCCCTAATAGCGCAATAAGTCATGTCGGAGATTAGCCCAATACACACTGTGAAACTTCTAGAATACCTACCAGTAAATCTCCCTTGCTTTGGCCATGGACTTTGTGTAACGGCCTTCGGAACACAGCGCGATATCAACCCCCAATACCGGGAGTGACGAATCCTATCTAACCGCCACTGCCTCCAAGTGCTATGGGACTGCACCCAACTACTACGTGTTTGCACGACTCCTTTGAGCCATGGTAGGGTAGTAATTAAAGTACAGTAGGAAGACACATGAGGCGAAGCAGCAGTGTCAAGTCGACGGACTAAGCTTTACTCATGTCACCTGGGAACTGCTACCCGACGACCGGTATAATACCCACTAACAGTTCTCGGCTTGTCATGTCCAGTGTACACATAACCTAATGAGCACCTGCATAATATCTCCAGTACGACGTACTAATGGCTGTGGGACAGACCATCTCCCCTGCTGGGATGAGAAGCGTATACACTAGTCTACTGTAGGGTATCGATGTCCTGTTTCGATAATCCTATGACTAGGGACCTGTATATGATGTGCTTATAGATTATCCAGTCCCCACTAGTGTGACTGCCATCACAACGCTGGTAATCAAGCAAAGATCCTAAGGACTCTACCAATATGTATAAACGATATGCTAAAAAAAAACATGCACAAATTGAGGTAGAAACAAACTAGATAGCATACTACCATTTTGAGCAAGACTGTTACTATATCCATGTATATCAAAAGCTCCCATTAAGTAATATACAATACAGTATGATATAATAATAGCCTCTAGGGCATATATCACTAACAGGTTTGATTTGGATGGGTGTACCGCTCACTCTCACGACTCAAATCCTAAATCTGTCCAATCGCCACATCATACATTGGAAAATTTGGAGCTAGTTGGAAACTAGCACCCGGTTCATTAGGTTGTATGAGGACGGCCATGGACGCATTCAAATCCATCATCTGTTGGTACGATGCTACCCGAAAGTCTTCCAATAACTGTTCCAGACTAGACATGGGTTGTGGAGGGGTTTCAGTAAAATATTCAAAGTAGTTTGGATACGTGAAACTCCCAAATGGCTATTCAGAAGCAATGTCTAGGGAAAGTGTACAAGTCGGATATGATTGATAGGAATTGAATGGTTGGACAGGAGTAGGATCAACATTTGGATAAGAAGGTGATTGGAATTGTTGATCAAAAGAATTTGCAGAGGTGAAAGGAGTGAAAGATCGGTTACGGGATTGTTCAATTCTGTCGGCAATGGACATGGGTCGACTTGCAAAAAGGGTATCAACATAAGAGGGTGGGGGAGGTTGAAACGGTTGCTACAATGTGGATTGCGGAATCCAAGTGTTTGTCCTAGACGCATCTATCCGATCTTTCAATGAAATTTTGGGCATGGATGGATCGTTCGAAGTTCGGCCAAAGCAAGAACCGTAAGAAGTAATGTTTGGCTGTGGTTACCAAAGTTCGGCAAGAGTTTTTCTAGGTGGGGTACCCATGATATGAAGAGAGAAAGAAAAGAAAAGGATAGGAAAAAGAATGTGATTATTTTTGTTTTGTTAGTTATCAACAAAACAATGAAATATACACACAAAAAGACCAAAAACAATGATAACATAATACCACACACCCAATCAGTCTAAGGTTCACCTAGGTCAACTAGACCTGCTCAAGAACTTGATTGTTGATGTAAAACTGTGTCGAGAAACGGGCTCATGATATACTGATCACGAGCCCAGGTAAGTGCAGAGATAAGTGGAGCTTTTCCAACGCTTTCGCGAAGGTCCTTAATTAGATAACCCTTTCCCTTTTGGCGGTTTCACCGTGAACACTTTCCTAGACATCCCATGAACGATATACCGTTAAGCGGTGTTCAAAACACAATTAACTTCTCCTAATGAGCGCAAAGTCCTTAAAGGCTTAAAGTCTAGTTTCTTTTAAAATTTGTGCGGGTTAACGTTATGCTCAATTCGTGATTTGTGGGCCACGGAAAAGGTGATGAAATCATTTACCGTATGTTGTGGAGTTCGCTTGCCCTTAAGTCCGTATTAATGGATGCAATGAACAAATCAATGAAAAGGTTTTTAAAAACCTAAAAAAATTGATTTTTATGTTTAAGCAAGGCACTGCAACAAATACGGGTTAGTCAATTTTAGCGTTTGACAGTGAACTTGCAAAGAATCCTGCAAAGATAGTATATTGGATGCGTTGGATTTGAGAAGAAGGTGTTAATAAAGTACGTACCGATAAGTTTTCGGGTTAAGAAAACCCCGTTCAAGTGAATCCGGCTAGCTTGAAAAGTTCGCTTCCACGGGTCAAACTACATGGATTTTTGGCACTGTACTTCGCAATCACCTTAACCTTGAATGTACACTTTGCTCCACACGATCGCAGTTCGCAAATCCGTAAAAATCTGAAAATGTCGGAATAACGGATTATTAGTGCGAAAAAGCGATATGAATGCCCAAACACCTATACACTAAAAATTATAAAAAACAAACAATAAAATTGGGACAAAAGTAGAACACTGGAGCACAGAAGAAATTTTGGGAGGAAAATGAGGAGAAGAGGCCGGCGGCGCCGGATATTGTAGGGATGTCGCCGGGCTAAATGTGGAAGTTTGGCTCCAAATTTCTTCAGGTGCCTTAGTGTTCTACTAGTGTCTCAATGGTATTATTTATCTTTTCTGTTTAGTTCTAGAGTGGAAGCAGGTCAAAAATCCAGAGATCAAAAATGTTAGAATGTTAATTTTTGTTTGTTTTGAATATTTAATTATTTTGATTTTAGAACAGGGTTAGATGTATAAACAGAGATTAACCTGAAATAATAAGAATTAAAACGTTATCTTCTTCCTGGAAACGGCGCCATTTGATTGATACATTATTGGCGTGTCATATTTAAATTTCTAAAGTTAACCGCAATCAGGACTGCGTTGCGTGTAGCTAGCCGCGATGAGTACGGGTCGTCCGCAAGGGGACGGCGCGTTTCACGTTCTTGTTATCACGAGTTAATGTGCAGGTCGAAATGTTCGTTTCTAACCTAAGTGTATATATGCAAGTATAAGTTTGTTAGGAATAGCTAGGTTAGTGTATGTTATGGATTTCCGTACACAATCCTTTGTACCGAACTTGACTATTGAAGCTAGAGCAATTGACAACAACGTGGATTAGGGTACTTAAGCACGGTATTAGTGAAATCCGGCTTATTGACCCTTGTCTGTCCGTTCTTGTCGCTTGGCTTTCGCCTCCGGCCAAACTGAACACAACCGGTCGCGGTTAGAGATCACCGATAACTTGGTAGGGTAGGGTGCCTAACGGAGCGCTTGCGTATGGTTTGGGCGGAGTTCAATTTGAAAATATCGGGCAAATGAATTGAGAAACGAAAACCTTAACTTACACTACGAATCTTTTTCCTAACAACACCATATTCACAACCATCAAAATAACAACAAGAAAGAGCAAAAGAAATGATACAAACAAGATTAAACAAGTTTGTAAGTAAGAAAATGGCATGGAATTAAAAGTGCAAGTAAGTAAATGGCAAGAAAATAATAGCAAGTAAGTAAAAGAGAGAGAGACTAAGAACCCAAAAGTGCAAAATGAAAGCTTTATTATGTCCAAGTGATGATACAAACCTTGAGTTCAATAACCAAAACTTAAAATTGCAGGCTCAATGAAGAGGTTGCAAGATCAAGAGAAGGAAAGGAGCTCAAGGAGAACTAGCTTTGTACAAGAACAAAACGAAAACAAATGTGTATCTAGTGTAAAGAAAATATGAGATAATGCGAGACCTTCTTCCCTTGCTCACTTATCTGTATTTATTGTTAGTGTATATGCCCTAGAGGCTATTACTGTATCATACTAGTTTGTATATTACTTGATGGAAGCTTGGGATATTCACAGTTGTATATATACAATCTTGCTCGAAATGGTAGTATGCTACTTGGTTTGTCTCTGCTTTAATATGTGCATGTGTTTCTTTTAGCATATCGCTTATATACATATTAGTAGAGCCCTTAGGATCTTTGCTTGATTACCAGCGTTGTGATGGCGCTCACACTCGTGGGGGCTGGGTAATCCATAAGCACATCCTTATACTGGTCCCTGGTCGTTGGACTATCGAGACAGGGCATCGATACTCCGGAGTAGACTAGCGTATATGCTTCTCATCCCAGCGTGGGAGACGGTCTGTCCCACAGCCGTCAGTACGTCGTACTTGAGATAGTATGCGGGTGCTCGTTAGGTTACGAGTACACTAGACAGGACTCGTCGGGGACTGTTGGTTGGTATTATACCTATCGTCAGTTATCAGTTCCCAGATGACATGAGTACAGCTTAGTCCGCTGACTTGACACTGTCACTTCACCTCGAGTGTGTTCCCACTGCACTTTGATTACTACCCTACTATGGCTCAAAGGAGTCGTGCAAACAGGTAGTTTTTGGGTGCAGTCCCGAAGCACTTGGAGGCAGTGACGGTTAGTCTGGATTCGTCTCTCTCGGTATTGGGGGTTGACATCGCGCTGTGTCTAGGAGAGCCATTACACGAGTAGTCCCTGGCCAGGGCAAGCAAGATATACTGGTAGGTTTCCAGTGTTATCTCAGGGTGTTGTGGGCTACACTCCGACACGACTTGTACAGCTATTAGGGGACTGACGTTCACTACCCCCTAGGCCCGCCATGCGATGTATCAGACGAACAGACCGGACTGTACGGAGACTGTCACATACAGGTTCAGTAGGAGTTCAGATGGGGTTCACCTCGTCAGTCTTCTTATCTACATCTACCTGGGGACCGTTACATACAGCTAGTGCCGCTTGCGGTCTGGTTAAACCCACTGCCAGCGTAGTGTCGAGTCTTTAGAGTCCCACACAGAGAGCTATTCGCCTTTAGGCAAAATGAGTAGAGGTCGCATGGTTTTGCGACAGGGTTCGTTCACATCCGCGCACTTGTGCACGTTTGCTGACCGGACAGCTTATACTAGCGGGCTTTGGTTTAAGCCGGATCCTAGTATATGATTTGGGATTGGTTTTATCTCATTGTATTCGTGTTCCTCGGATCACGAATACGGGTGCGTATGCACAGTTGCTTGAGACAGAGGGAGAGGACTTTGATTAGGGTTAATGACCATTGTCATTTTATTAACCCTAATGCTTATGTGTGTATTATGGTTAATTGATATTAGTTTAATATAATTGTGCATGGTTATGGTTGTTGACCATTTGACATTCTTGACTTGTTGACCTAGGTTGACACTTTGACCATCATCATTTCATTTGGAAGATGCTCTTTGATCCTTGCAATTTGCATTAAAAATGAAATGATAATGGTCATGTCTTGATTAACCATGACAATTATCTAGCTAATTATCAATTTATAATAATTCACACATATATGTGAGAATGGTTGTTTTATTCTCTCATTCTATCATTTACTTTCTCTCTCTTGTTCTTCCTCTCCCTCAAGCTCTCCCCTCTCATGTGTTGAGAAACACTTGAGCATGAGAAAAACCTCTTCTTGATAATCTCTACTCTCATCTAGGGTTCTAGGATTAGCACTTCTAGCACCCTAGTTACTTCTAGCTTAGAGTTGAAGCCAAAGGTTGAGGCTTTCGGGTGGATCTTTCTTCGACGTGAGAAGACGACAAAGGTGACCTCTTTCTACCACTCCAAGGAGCAAGGAGAGAAGGACATAAAGCCCTAGGTATAACCATTCTACCCTTAGCTAGTTTCTAGTTAGCTTTAGCTTGTTTTTGTTTAGCAAAGATCCTTCTTTGTCTAGTCCATGTTGCCTAAAGTGATAAAAATTAGATTTTTATTCCGTTTTCCGCCTCCCCGCAAGCACCGGGGTGGGCAACGTGGACTTACAGTAGTATCAGAGCCTAAATAAACATAAACTAGCTAGGTAGTAAAGTGTATAGAAGTTCGATCGGAAAAATCGCAAAACTACGACATGCAAAACCCAAGTTTCTGTTAAAAATTTTTCTGCTCTAAAAATAAAAAGTCATACTCCAAAAATCATCTCAGGGTTTTGTGAAGAAAGCCACCAAAAACGATCCAGTGAATCGTTCAAAGCACCGCGGTTCCGCGGCAATAGCAAGCTATTGCCGCGCAACAGCGGCCGAGTTGACTCGGTTCAGGGTCGTGTTTGGTGCAGTGTTCTTCTGACATGGTTTTGGGATTTTTAAGATGGTTTATTTATGCCCAGGTTTTCCAGAAAAGAAATTTGTTTTTGGGGGCCTATAAATCCGTATTTTTGATCGAACTTCAATACACTTTGACTAAAGGGTTATATCTGTGATGTTTATATGTATTGAACGTCGGCTAATCGCTATATGTCGATTAGTGGGGGTTATACATATCTGTGATCTGTGTTTGATGATGGTATGTGTATATGAATGCGTTGGATTGTCGCGGGTGAATAGCCGGGGTGGATGTGAGATGAGTGTGTCTTTTTCTTTCATTCATTGTAATATGTAAATTGATGTAATATTATTTGTATGACCGCGCAACGGGGTCGGGGTTGTAGCCGTCATTGTATAATTCTTTTTACTGATTTTGCTCCTAGGATAGACCCATGGAGGGGGTGCACAAACTACCGGGTATCTCGAAGTGCCGAGTGGCCTACTCACGGTGGTGAGGGAGGTTGCTTCGCTTCGGATACTTGGCGGGTAGTTTGCCGCACCCGTAGGGGTCTTGGATGGGGTATTGGCTATTCACCGCGACCGTGTAATCCGCTTTTCGTTGCAGGATCGAACGGATCGCGGATTCCTAGTATATCCAATGTATTCATCTGTGATCTGTAATGTCTATCATTGCTATATATTTATATATTATAACTATTTAGGCGTTGCTTATGTTTTACAGCCGCGCTAGCCCAGCCCCCGCTCTGTCGTTAGTTAAGTAACCTAACGGGTGATGACGGGGCCCCGTGGCGAATGCGAATGGCATAAGCGTACGTCATATTTTGGTTGTTTTCTGCAATGGTAGGATTAATTGATGGGACGCATTAAAAGAACTAATGCAAGAAAATAAACCAAGTAAAAGTCGATTGGAACACTTTGAAAACCACTCGGTTCTTTTCAAAACTAAACATTTAAACGCGGAGCTTGAACCACTCCTTTTTAAAGCTGTCTCGTTCCATCGATTATATCAAGTTCACTACGTTCACGGTTTCGCCAAAACCATTCGTAGCCCTCCATCATTTCAGTTAAATATTCGGTAGTATTCAAGCTATGTATTTTGACCTCACGCCAAGGCATAGTGATTGGTAGCTGCCGGATATTTATCTGTTGCATAGATAGAATGCGTTGGTTTGAGACAGTCGTACTGCCATTTTGGCCTACGTCAAGGGTAGGTACGGGTGGGTTCAAATTAACCGGGATAATGATGGAAAGAACTTGACATGTGACTTATGACATTTTGACCTCACGCCAAGGTCATAAGAGCATGGGGCAAAAATCCACATCGGGAGTTTCATAAGTACTGAAACTTGCTAGCACTGCATACCATTTGAAGTGTGATGATTCTGGTAGGATTCCTTCGGTATTATCACGCGATGATATTTGGATCCCGATCCTACTGTGAGTATATGCTACTCCTCGGGAAAACTCTCACTTAACGATCAATGCTATAAACTTAGTAGGTGTCTAGAAAGGTGTTAGCGGGGCTACGCCCACAGGGAAAAGAGGTTACTTAATTAAGGAACTTTGCGAAAGCGTTGGAAAACCTCCCTCGAAGTACCGGCACTGGCCTGGCTGAACGGTTAAGCAAGTATTGTACGGTGAGATTGATCCTGACTAATCCTTTCTTTACTGTTTGAGAAGGGATTCGAGAGACAGTGGGAGCCATCCTGTTTAGACAAACTAAAAACCACTCTAAACTTGCAAGAGCATCATGCTGACGTGTTTCTTTTCTCTCTCCTAATTGCAGCGACCATTCAACATGACCGGACTTAAGTTATTACTAGATAAAAACATACTGACAGGACCGAACTACAAAGATTGGCTCAGGAATGTCAAGATGGCAATCACTTACAACAAGCTGGGGTATCTCCTTACCACCAAAGCTCCCCTGTCCCAGGTCCCAAAACCAGTGTCGCGGATAGGGAAATCCGTAAGACATGAGAAATAGATTGCGCGAAGGCCAAATGCCTCGTACTTGCCTCGATGGACAACGAACATCAGAGGAGGCACGAGAATATGGACCTAGAGTCCATATTTCTTCATACAAAAGAACTGTATGGAGAGCAGTCTCGTATCGCCAGATACGAAGTGTCAAAAAAGTTGTTTTCGGCAAGGTTGGCCGTCGGATCATCGGTAGTGGAACACGTGCTTAAGATGATTGGCTACATAGAGGAGCTCGCAGAACTTGGGACCACGTTGGAGAATGAGCTCTATACGGACTTGATTCTCCAGTCCCTTCCTTCCACTTACGCCCAGTTCATCCTGAACTTCAACTTACAGGAAAAGGAAGTTGAACTTTCAGAGCTCCTCAACATGTTGAGGAGTGCAGAGGGCACCCTACAGAAAAGTAGGGAGACATCCACATTGTTTGTAGGAGGATCTTCCTCTTCTAAGTCCATGGCGAAAGCCAAGGGCAAGAAGAAGAAAGCCCCCGCCAAACCAAGAGGCGGTGTCAGTAAAGTGGATACGAAGGGAAAAGGAAAAGCAACAAAGGTAGCAGGAAAGCTGGTGGGGAAGGAAGAATGCTTCTACTGTCATAAAAGTGGTCACTGGAAACAGGATTGCAAGGCTTGGAAGGCCAGAACACAGGATTTGAAGCGAGTTGCGGCTTCAGCTTCAGGTGTGTATGTTATTGAAAACTGTCTGTCAATAAACTCTACATCCTGGGTATTGGATACCGGATCAGGATCTCATATCTGTAATTCTTTGCAGGCGTTGAGAAAGCGTAGAGTTTTGAAGGCAGGTGACATGACCCTCAGAGTTGCAAACGGTGCTAGCATGGATGCTGAGGCCGTGGGGGACTATCACCTGGGACTGTCAGATGGACACTTTTTGGTTTTGCGTAGTTGTTATTATGTACCAAATGCAACCTGTAATATCATTTCTGTATCTTTATTATCTAAAGAAGGTTATGAATTTGCATTTGTAAGTAATGTAGTGAACATTCACCTTAATCAAGTTTTGATTGGGTCAGGTACATTGAACAACGGTATATACGTATTAAACCAACCACAGATTTTCAATGTCCAGAATACACACAAAAGAAAGTCTCCAGAAATCAATAAAACTTTCTTATGGCATTGTAGACTGGGTCACATCAATGAGAGAAGGTTGACTAAGTTACATGCAGAAGGATATTTGGATCCGTTCGAATATCAATCGTATGCAACTTGTCAATCCTGTCTCGAAGGAAAGATGACAAAGACTCCGTTTACTGGACACGGAGCAAGAGCGAGCGAGCTCTTGGGACTCGTACACAGCGACGTGTGCGGTCCAATGTCTACACATGCACGAAGCGGTTATTCTTACTTCATTACTTTTACGGATGAATTTTCAAGGTACGGTTATGTCTTCTTAATGAAACATAAATCCGAGGCTTTCGAAAAATTCCAGGAATACAAGAATGAAGTAGAAAAACAAACAGGCAAAAGTATCAAGGCACTGAGATCTGATCGAGGTGGTGAATACTTGAGTGCCGAGTTCCCGAGTTACTTAAAAGAGAATGGAATTCTCTCTCAACTTACTCCTCCATACACTCCGCAACATAACGGTGTATCGGAGAGACGGAACCGAACCCTATTGGATATGGTAAGGTCCATGATGAGTAACGCTGAGTTGCCGCGATCGTTTTGGGGATATGCGCTAGAATCAGCTGCATACCTTTTGAACCGAGTTCCAACTAAGACTGTGCCTACCACACCATATGAGTTATGGAGTGGGAAGAAACCCTATCTTCAATACTTAAAGATTTGGGGATGTCCAGCTTATGTCAAAAAGCAGCATGCGGACAAACTAGAGGCACGCTCAGTACGGTGCAAGTTTGTGGGATACCCAAAGAACTCCAGGGTGTATCTTTTCTATTACGCAGAGGAACAAAAAGTCCTTGTTTCTCGTAATGCCCATTTTCTGGAACATCAGTTCTTAGAAAAAGAAACAAGTGGGAGCGCAATAGAACTGGAAGAAATTCCAGAAGCACAAGATATTACTGAAAGCTTAGTAGAACCAGAGGGTTCGAAAGATCAGGACATTCCCACGCCACTCCGCAGGAGTAGTAGGCAGTCTCATCCGCCCGAGAGATACTACGGTTTTCTCATTGACGGGGATAGAGAGGATTGCATCATAGATTGTGATGAGCCTACTAGCTTCCAGCAAGCCATTCAGAGCGTCGACTCGGTAAAATGGCTGGATGCAATGCGGACCGAAATGGAGTCCATGTACACCAACAAAGTATGGACGTTGGACATTGCTCCAGATGGGGTAAAACCCGTAGGATGCAAGTGGATCTTCAAAAGGAAGATTGGTGTAGATGGACAGGTTGAGACCTATAAAGCTAGACTGGTAGCAAAGGGTTTTCATCAGCGACCTGGTTTGGACTATGACGAAACCTTTTCTCCAGTAGCTGTGCTGAAATCCATTCGGATCCTTCTTGCCATTGCTGCCTTCCACGATTATGAGATTTGGCAGATGGACGTAAAGACAGCTTTTCTAAATGGACATTTAGAGGAGTGTGTCTATATGGAACAGCCACAGGGTTTCATTCAGAGTGGGAGCAGCGGAAAGGTGTGCAAGTTGCTTAAGTCCATTTATGGACTGAAGCAGGCATCGCGGAGTTGGAACATCTGTTTTGATGAGACGGTCAAGGAATTTGGCTTTATCAAAAATCCAGATGAACCATGCATCTATTGTAGATTTCTAGCGAGAACTGTAGTATTCCTCGTTTTATACGTGGATGACATTCTCTTAATAGGAAATGACATTCCTATGCTACAATCTGTCAAGGGGTTCTTGTCACACAGGTTCTCCATGAAAGACCTGGGTGATGCCTCATACATTCTGGGTATCCGGATCTACCGTGACAGATCCAAGAGGATATTAGGACTTTCACAGTTCAGGTACATCGACACCATACTGAAGAGATTCAGTATGGAAGATTCCAAGCGCGGTAATCTACCGGCTTGTCACGGGATCACCCTCTCCAAAGAGATGTCTCCCAAGACTGATTTGGAGAGGGATCGCATGTCTATTATACCCTACGCTTCTGCGGTAGGCTCTATAATGTATGCGATGTTGTGTACCAGACCGGTTGTGGCTTATGCACTGAGTGTGGTAAGAAGGTATCCGTCAAACCCTGGGGAGAAACATTGGATAGCAGTAAAGAACATTCTCAAGTACCTGAGAAGGACTAAGGAGATGTTCTTGGTGTATGGCGGAAAAGACCTCCAGATTGAGGCCTTTGCTGACTCCAGCTTCCAGAGTGAGAAGGATGATTCCAAGTCCATGTCGGGTTTTGTCTTCACCCTCAATGGAGGGGCGGTGTGTTGGAAGAGCTCCAAACAGGAAACCGTTGCCGACTCGACTATGGAAGCGGAATACATCGCTGCATCTGATGCCGCAAAAGAAGTTGTCTGGATTAGGAAGTTCTTGAAAGAACTTCAGGTGGTTCCGTCCATTGTTGACCCAATACCTCTGTATTGCGACAACAACGGGGCTATAGCTTTAGCGAAGGAACCTAGGTCCTATCAGAAATCCAGACACATCTTAAGGCGGTATCACCTGATCAGGGAGATCGTGGATCGCCAGGAGATCGAGGTTCGGAGGGTTGCTTCAGAAGATAACACAGCAGATCCATTCACCAAGGCCTTGCCCCAGACTCAGTTCGAACGGCTGATCGAGATGATAGGTCTTCGATGCGCCAGTACATGGCCTTAGTGCAAGTGGGAGATTGTTAGTGTATATGCCCTAGAGGCCATTACTGTATCATACTAGTTTGTATATTACTTGATGGAAGCTTGGGATATTCACAGTTGTATATATACAATCTTGCTCGAAATGGTAGTATGCTACTTGGTTTGTCTCTGCTTTAATATGTGCATGTGTTTCTTTTAGCATATCGCTTATATACATATTAGTAGAGCCCTTAGGATCTTTGCTTGATTACCAGCGTTGTGATGGCGCTCACACTCGTGGGGGCTGGGTAATCCATAAGCACATCCTTATACTGGTCCCTGGTCGTTGGACTATCGAGACAGGGCATCGATACTCCGGAGTAGACTAGCGTATGCGCTTCTCATCCCAGCGTGGGAGACGGTCTGTCCCACAGCCGTCAGTACGTCGTACTTGAGATAGTATGCGGGTGCTCGTTAGGTTACGAGTACACTGGACAGGACTCGTCGGGGACTGTTGGTTGGTATTATACCTATCGTCGGTTATCAGTTCCCAGGTGACATGAGTACAGCTTAGTCCGCTGACTTGACACTGTCACTTCGCCTCGAGTGTGTTCCCACTGCACTTTGATTACTACCCTACCACGGCTCAAAGGAGTCGTGCAAACAGGTAGTTTTTGGGTGCAGTCCCGAAGCACTTGGAGGCAGTGACGGTTAGACAGGATTCGTCTCTCCCGGTATTGGGGGTTGACATCGCGCTGTGTCTAGGAGAGCCATTACACGAGTAGTCCCTGGCCAGGGCAAGCAAGATATACTGGTAGGTTTCCAGTGTTATCTCATGGTGTTCTGGGCTACACTCCGACACGACTTGTACCGCTATTAGGGGACTGACGTTCACCGCCCCCTAGGCCCGCCATGCGATGTATCAGACAAACAGACCAGACTGTACGGAGACTGTCATATACAGGCTCAGTAGGAGTTCAGATGGGGTTCACCTCGTCAGTCTTCTTATCGACATCTACCTGGGGACCGTTACGTACAGCTAGTGCCGCTTGCGGTCTGTGATTAAAACCACTGCCAGCATAGTGTCGAGTCTTTAGAGTCCCACACAGAGAGCTATTCGCCTTTAGGCAAAATGAATAGAGGTCGCATGGCTTTGCGACAGGGTTCGTTCACATCCGCGCACTTGTGCACGTTTGCTGACCGGACAGCTTATACTAGCGGGCTTTGGTTTAAGCCGGATCCTAGTATATGATTTGGGATTGGTTTTATCTCATTGTATTCGTGTTCCTCGGATCACGAATACGGGTGCATATGCACAGTTGCTTGAGACAGAGGGAGAGGACTTTATTAGGGTTAATGACCATTGTCATTTTATTAACCCTAATGCTTATGTGTGTATTATGGTTAATTGATATTAGTTTAATATAATTATGCATGGTTATGGTTGTTGACCATTTGACATTCTTGACTTGTTGACCTAGGTTGACACTTTGACCATCATCATTTCATTTGGAAGATGCTCTTTGATCCTTGCAATTTGCATTAAAAATGAAATGATAATGGTCATGTCTTGATTAACCATGAAAATTATCTAGCTAATTATCAATTTATAATAATTCACACAAATATGTGAGAATGGTTGTTTTATTCTCTCATTCTATCATTTACTTTCTCTCTGTTGTTCTTCCTCTCCCTCAAGCTCCCCCCTCTCATGTGTTGAAAAACACTTGAGCTTGAGAAAAACCTCTTCTTGATAATCTCTACTCTCATCTAGGGTTCTAGGATTAGCACTTCTAGCACCCTAGTTACTTCTAGCTTGGAGTTGAAGCCAAAGGTTGAGGCTTTCGGGTGGATCTTTCTTCGACGTGAGAAGACGACAAAGGTGACCACTTTCTACCACTCCAAGGAGCAAGGAGAGAAGGACATAAAGCCCTAGGTATAACCATTCTACCCTTAGCTAGTTTCTAGTTAGCTTTAGCTTGTTTTTTTTAGCAAAGATCCTTCTTTGTCTAGTCCATGTTTGCTAAAGTGATAAAAATTTGATTTTTATTCCGTTTTCCGCCTCCCCGCATGCACCGGGGTGGGCAACGTGGACTTACATTTATAGGCTCAAAATAAAATTAAGCAAGTAATAAAACTAGGATGATGTGACTGCAATGGAAGGGCAAAACAAAATTGGGGACAAATGGAGTTAATAAAACCGGTGGGGCCGGTTTTTGTAGGGTCTCTGCGGGTCAATTCCGAGCAAGTGGGCTCGTGTTGGTGTGGTGCACTTGTGTTCTCTCCACAATCCCACTGGTGCTGCTTGATTTGTTTATATGAACCTGGTTCTACTTAGTAGATTTGGAGGGAAACTTGATGCGTTTTGAATCACATCACATCTTTTTGCATTAAACACACATCACTTCCCATATGCCCACTTGCACCAAGGCAGCCCCCCTCACTAGGTCCATGTACCAACAAGCTCGTGTACACACTTGTATCTGTTGGACCATTTAGATAAAAAGTGTGTACACATGCATGTTGCAAAAAGAAACTCTTGAATAATTGATCGGTTTGCAGTTTTGATTGCAGTGTTGGCTCACCAATGTAATATCCTCGCATTTGAATGTGTTTCCAGTATTTTGTCACGGACACCTGTACTCTGTATTTACTGAGCAGACACTGGTTAATAGTACCGATTTATAACAAAACAGATAATGAATGAGTGGTATTAAAATGCAGTTTCCTGTGATAAACACCCGACATTGACTTGGAGTCATCCTTGTCACTCTAGAAGCTGGAGTCAGCAAAGGCCTTGATCTGTAGGTCTTTTCCGCCATACACCAAGAACATCTCCTTAGTCCTTCTCAGATACTTAAGGATATTCTTTACTGCAATCCAGTGGTTCTCCCCTAAGTTTGACTGATACCAGCTTACCACGCTAAGTGCTTAAGCAACATCTGATCTAGTACACAACATTGCATACATTATAGAGCCTACCGCAGAAGTGTAGGGTATAATCGACAAGTGAGCCCTTTCCAAATCAGTCTTGGGAGACAACTTTTTGGAGAGGGCGATTCCGTGTCAAGTCGGCAGATTACCGCGCTTTGAATCTTCTATACTAAATCTCTTTAGTAGGGTGTCGATGTACCTGGACTGCGAAAGTCCCAACATCCTCTTAGATCTATCACGATAGATCTAGATCCCCAGAATATAGGAGGCATCACCCAGGTCTTTCTTGGAGAACCTTTGTGACAAGAATCCTTTGACCGATTGTAGCATAAGAATGTCATTTCCAATCAAGAGAATGTTATCCACGTACAAGACGAGGAATACCACAGTTCTCGCTACAATCTTACTATAGATGCATGGCTCATCTGGATTTTTAATAAACGCAAATTCTTTGACCATCACATCTAAACAGATGTTCCAACTCTGCGATACCCGCTTTAATCCATAAATGGACTTAAAAAACTTGCATACTTTCCCGCTGGTCCCATTCTGAATGAAACCCTCTCGCTCATCCATATAGATGCACTCTTCCGAATGTCCATTCAGAAAAGCGGTATTTACGTCAATCTTCCAAATTTCATAATCGTAGAAGGCAGCAATGGCAAGAAGGATCCGAATGGATTTGAGCATAGCCACTGGAGAAAAAGGTTTCATCATAGTCTAAACCAGATCTTTGACGAAAACCTTTTGCAACAAGTCTAGCCTTATAAGTTTCAACCTGTCCATCTACACCAATCTACTTTCTGAAAATCCATTTTCATCCTACGGGTTTTACCCCTTCTGGAGCAATGTCCAAAGTCCATACTTTGTTTGTGTATATGGACTCCATCTCGGTCCGCATTGCATCCGGCCATTTTACCGAGTCACCGCTTTGAATGGCTTGCTGGATGCTAGTTGGCTCGTCATTTTCAATGATGCAATCCTCTCTATCCCCGTCTATGAGAAAATCGTAGTATCTCTCAAGCGGATGAGATTGCCTACTAGTCCTGTGGAGTGGCGTTGGGATGTCCTGTTCTTTTGAAACCTCTGGTTCTACCATGCTTTCAGTAATAGCTTGTGGTTCTGGAATTTCATCCAGTTCTATTGCACTCCCACTAGTTTCTTTTTCCCAAAATTGATTTTCCAAAAAGTGGGCATGACGAGAAATAAAAACCTTTTGTTCCTCTAGCTAATAGAAAAGATACCCCCTGGAGTTCTTTGGGTATCCCACAAACTTACACTGTATTAAGCGTGCCTTGAGCTTGTCAGCATGCAACTTTTTTACAAAAGCTGGACATCTCCATATCTTCAGACACTGAAGATAGGGTTTCTTTCCTCTCCACATCTGATATGATGTGGTAGGCACAGTCTTGGTAGGAACCTTTTTCAAAAGATATGTAGCTGATTCTAGTACATATCCCAGAAGGATCGTGGTAACTCAGCGTTACTCATCATGGAACGTTCCATATCCAATAGGGATCTATTCCGCCTTCCGATACACCATTGTGTTGAGGTGTGTATGGAGGAGTAAGCTGAAAGAGAATTCTATTCTCTTTTAAGTAACTTAGGAACTCGGCACTAAAGTATTCACCACCTCGATAAGATCTAAGTGTCTTGATACTTTTGCCGGTTTATTTTTCCACTTCATTCTTATATTCTCGGAATTTCTCAATGGCCTTGGATTTATGTTTCATCTAGAAGTCATGTCCATACCTAGAGAAATCATCCATAAAAGTATTGAAATAGGAATAACCACTTCGTGAATGTGTAAACATTGGACTACACACATCGCTGTGTATGAGTCCTAAGAGCTTGCTCGCTCTTACTCCGTGTCCAATGAACGGAGTCTTCGTCATCTTTCCTTCGAGACATGATTGATAAGTTACATAAGACTGATATTCTAACGGATCCAAATATCCCTCTCTATGTAACTTTGTTAACCGTGTTTCATTGATATGACCCAGTCTACAATGCCACAAGAAAGCCTTTTTTAATTCTGGAGACTTTTTTTAAGTGTGTTCTGGACGTTGAAAACCTGAGCTTGATTTAATACCTATAAACCATTATCTAGTGTACCTGACCCAATCAAAGCTTGATTTAGGTAGATGTGGACCACATAGCTTACAAATATAAAATCATATCCTTCTTTAGAAAGTAGAGATACAGATATGATATTACAAGCTAGACTAGGTACACAGAAACTGTTACGTAAAATCAATATCTGTCCACTTGTCAATCCTAGGTGATATTCCCCTACGGATACAGCGTCAATGCTCATTCCGTAAGCAACCATGTGAGTGATATCACCAGCCCTGATAACTTTACGGTTTCTTAAATCCTGTAATGAATTACAGATATGAGATCCTGATCCGTTATCTAGTACCCAGGAAGTAGAGTTAATTGACAGATAGTTTTCAATCACAAACACACCCGAACCTGAAGCCACAACGTGCTTCGAATCCTAGATTTTGGCTTTCCAAGCCCTGCATTCCTTCTGCCACTGCCCTTTCTCGTGACAATAGGAACAATCCTCCTTCCCTACTATTAGCCCTCAAACTTTTGCCATGCCCTTTCTTTCTACCTTAGTAACACCGCCTATCAGCTTGGTGGAGGCCTTCTTTTTCTCTACCTTGGATCTAGAAGAGGAAGATTCCCCAATAAGCAGAGTGGGTGTCTCCCTGGTTTCCTTCAGGGTATAAGTAGAAGGTATGTAATGTAGAATCAAGTTAGTACATAACTCGTTCTCCAACGTGGTCTCCAGGTCCATGAGTTCTTCAATATAGCTAATCATTGTAGGAACGTGGTCCCCTACAGATGACTCGACAGCCAAACTCACTTGAAGCAATTCCTTCGAGATCTCATATCTTGCAATACGAGATTGCTCTCCATACAAATCTTTGTTATGGAGGAAGATAGAAGCTAAATCCATCTTCTCGTGCTGCCTCTGGTTTTCACTATCCATTGAAGCCAACACGAGGCACTTGGCATTCACACAGTCTTTTTCCCTTGTCTTACGGATATCAACATCCGCGACGGTGGAAACTGGACCTGGGAAAGTGGGGGCTTTAGTAGTAAGGAGGTGACCCAGCTTGTCATAGGTAATGGACATCTGGACAAACCTTTGCCAATCAATATAGTCTGGCTCAGTCAATTTATTATCTAGCTGTAACCTAAGTCTACTCACCTTGTCGCTGCAATTAAGAGAGAGATAACACTTAGCATGATTCTCTTGCAAGTTTAGATTGGTTATTAGTTTATCTAAACAGGATGGCTCCCACTGTATCTCGAATCTTTCCTCAAACCATAAAAGAAGAATTAGTCAGGATTAATCTCACTCTTACAATACTTTCTTAGCCTTTCGGCCGGGCTGGTGTTGGTACTTCGAGGGAGGTTTTCCAACGCTTTCGCGAAATTCCTTAATTACATAGCCTCTTTTCCCTGGAGGCATAGCCCCGCTAACACCGTTCTAGACACCTACTTGGTTTATAGCATTAATTGTTTTAGTGAAAAAAATCTCCTGAGGAGTAGCGGATCATCACAGTAAGTTCGGGATCCAAATATCATTGTGTCATAATCCTGAAGGAATCCTACCAAAATTATCACACTCCAAATGGTATGCAACACTAGAAAGTTTCAGTTTCTTTAGAAACACCCGATGTGGATTTTTGCCCCAAGCTCTTATGACCTTGACAAAGGCCAACATATCATAAGTCGTAGGTCAAGTTCTACCCGTCATTATCCAGGTTAGTTTTAACCCACCCGTACATACCATTGAAGAAGGCCAAAATAGTAGTACGACTTGCCCAAATCATTGCATATATCTATGCTACAAATGAATATTCAGCAGCTACCAATCACTATGCCTTGGCGAAGGTCAAAATAGATAGGTTGAATACTACTGAATAACCAACTGAAATGACGGAGGGCTACGAATGGTTTTGGCGAAACCGTGAACGTAATGAACTTGATATAATCGAAGGAACCATGATAGCTTTTAAAGGAGTGGTTTAAGCTCCGCATTTAAAAGTTAGCTTTTTGAAAATAAAGCCGAGTGGTTTTAAAATTATTCCAACGATTTAGCTTTGGATTGTTTGCTTTGCACTGATCATATAATGCAGTCCCATCATTTACACCTACCATTGCAGAAAGAAACGAAAATACCACGTACGCTTATGCCATCCATATTATCCACTGGGCCCCATCTAACACCGTTTGGTTACTTAACAAACACCAGAGCGAGGTCTGGACTAGCACGGGTGCAAAACATAAGCAAAGCCTATTATATAACATATATAATATATCCATTCGTCTCACACAATAATAGGCATTCCAGATCACAGATAAATATATTGAATATACTAGGAATTCCGCTTTTCGTTTAAGCCTGTAACGAAAGACGGATTCCACGGTCGTGATGAATAGCCAAACCCCACCCAAGGCCCCTACGGGTGCAGAAAACTACCCACCAAATTCCCAAAGTGAAATAGCCTCCCTCAGTAAAATTAGTAGGCCATTTGGCACTTCAAGAACCCGGTAGTTTGTGCTCCCCACATTGGGTCTATCCTAGGAGCAAAAACAGTAAAAGAAATAATACAATGGTGGCTAAAACCCAACTCGGATGTGCCCCGTAAAAATAATATTACATCATTTTAAGAATTTACATCGAATGAAAGAAAAGAAAACACTATTCTCACATCCCCCGGCTATTCATCCACGACGATCCATTACTCCATATTCACAAACCATCACAATACAAATATGTGCAACCCCCAACTAATCGATGTATAGCAATTAGCGGAGGTTTATGAATACATATACACATCACAAAGATTGTAAAGTAACCCACGATGTTATAAAATCCGCGCACAATTAGCGAACAAAACTAATTTTTCAAGACCATGAAAAACTGTCCACTAAAGTCACCAAAATATTCGTTTTAAGCCAATCCGGGAGTCGAAACGAACTCGAAACCCGTCTGAACCTTCACGGAGATGAGGGGGGAAAAATTAACTGTTGATCTTAGGGATTCGGGCGGTACCCACCCCCGGGGGCTACTATGAGGTGGCCCCCATGAGTATGCAGACCCAAGAGCACCATTTTGTGGTGCTTTCGGGTCACCACCCACCAAGGCTACCTTCTGGTAGTCTTGGGGGTGGGCCTGGCCTTTGGTCTAACCCAAAGGTATCCCCGGGGTCCCCACGCTCTACCATGCGGCTTCTCGATTCAAACCGTGAGCCCACGGGATGTGCGAACATCTTAAAACAACTTTTTCGGTACTGTTATTGTCGACAGTCCGTGCGTGACAAAAACGGCTGATTTTAAACGTCGCTACAAGCTATCTAAGGCTTATGGAGATTCTCTGATACCACCATAAGTCGATGTCGCGCACCCTGTGGGTTCGCAGGGAGGTGGAATACGCAAATAACGATTTTTACGGGCTTCGCAACACCGACTTGACTTCAGGATCGACCATAAACCCTAGCTAGCTAAACTGTATGAGGTTAACTACTCGGATAGAAAGTTATACCTCATGTTACCATGTCCTTCGGCTCTTCTTGTCATTTTCCTCCTCCTCTTCATAAGCTCCATGGATCATTTGGATTGATGCTTCCTCGTCGGCCTCCTCAAGTGAAAGAGTCTATAGTCCGAGCTCCAACCTCAAATCTGAGTTAACTACGGCATCTAGTTCGCTAAACTAGATGTCCTAGATGATGTAGAGAGTGTCGATAGATTAGTATGTCTCTAATAGCCTTAGTATTCTCAACACATGAGAGATTTAGGGTTAGGGGAAAAAGAAGGAGCTTTGGAGGAGAGAGAGTGTTCAAGTGATGAATGAAAGAAGATGGCTAAGTGTTGTGAATAATGAAACATACAATAATTCACAATGAAAATATCAAGTATGCTTCAATAGTCACTAAAGCATGAGTCACCCCATGAATCACTAAGTAGCCATGCCTCTACTTTTGTCATATAACACCTCATCCTCCACCTCATTAATCATTTAACAAAATGAGACAATCCATAAATGAGGTGTCTTCTTCTAGAAGCAATCTTGAGCTAATTAAAAGAATGCCCCTCATCCGTATATACATACCCGTATCCGTATTCAGAAAAATACAAATACAAAGAAAAGAAAATAATCTATCAATATAATACTAGGATACGACTTAAACAAAAGCCTACTAGTATTATCCGCCCGAACATCATAAATGCACAAGTACACGTATGTGATCGAAGCCCTGCCGTAAAACCATACGGCCTCTACATCTTTTGCCCGATGAAAGGAAACCCTCTGTGTGGGACTCTAAAGACTCGACACTACGCTGGCAGTGGGTTTAACAACAATCCATCAGCAGTACTAGCTGCACATAATGACTACCCAGATATCTTTCGATAAGAAGGCCGATGAGCAAACTCATCCGAACTCCTACTGAGCCTATCTGTGACAATCTCCGTACAGTCCGGTCTGTTCGTTTAAGAGTATCTCACATCGGGCCTAAGGGGACGGTAGCCGTCAGACCCCTAATAGCGCAATAAGTCATGTCGGAGTGTAGCCCAAAACACACTGAGAAACTACTGGAGTATCTACCAGTAATTCTCGCTTTCCCTGGCCGGAGACTTTGTGTAATTGCTTTCTGAACACAACGCGATATCAACCCCGAATACCAGGAGAGACGAATCATATCTAACCACCACTGGCTCTAAGTGCTTCGGGACTGCACCCAACTACTACCTGTTTGCACGACTCCTTTGAGCCATGGTAGGGTAGTGATCTAAGATCAGCTGGAACACACTCGTGGCGAAGTAGCAGTGTCAAGTCGACGGACTAAGCTGTACTCATGTCACCTGGGAACTGCTACCCGAAGATAAGTATAATACCCACCAGCAGCTCCCTACGAGTCATGTCCATTGTACTCATAACCCAATGAACACCTGCATACTATCTCTAATACGATGTACTAATGGTTATGGGATAGACCATCTCCTCTGCTGGGATGAGAAGCGTATACACTAGTCTACTCTGGAGTATCGATGCCCCGTCTCGATAATCCTATGACTTGGGACCTGTATAAGGATGTGCTTATAGACTACCTAGCCCCTACTAGTGTGACTGCCATCACAACACTGGTAATCAAGCAAAGATCCTAAGGGCTCTACCAATATATATAAGCGATATGCTAAAAGAAACGCATGCACATATTGAGGTATAAACAAACCAAGTAGCATACTACCATTTCTAACAAGACTGTTACTATATCTGTGTATATCCCGAACTTCCAATATGTAATATACAAACCGGTATGATACAATAATGGACTCTAGGGCATATATCACTAACATATATGTAATACATATTCTAATCTTGGGATATTTGATATCGGATAGGTTATATGTAATATAACCGGATTATTAAATCAAGTGTTGATTCGATGATTTATTATATGTATATATCTTTGATATTGTAGGTTATATGTGATATAGCCGAGTTATTAAATCAAGTGTTGATTTGATAAACTGATATACATATAAATGATATTACTCGGTTATATATGATATAGCCGGATTATTAAATCAAGTGTTGATTTAATAATTTGATATATATTTATATTTGATATATTAATATATATTAACTAATATTAGCTCACTAATGATTTTCTTCTCTTTTAAATATATAATGATATATATATATGACATATATATATATATATTTATTTATATATAAAATTTACTATTGTGTCATGGTAGATGATACATAGAACATGAGTGTATGAGACTTACACTAGAGCCAAGGATAATACTGGGTGATTTATTTTAAAGTGAAATAAAAATTAGTGGATAATGAGCATGGCTTAAAATCTTTTAGAAGCATGTAGAAGCCATGACTCATTCCACTAATTTTTTTTTACTCTAGAAATTTTCTCACCCAACAATTTTATATTTAGCACATGGTTAACTCTCACATTTATCACTTGAGATATTTCTTCACCCAAGTTTCATCTTCTTCCTACTCTAGGTTTTCTTGAGTTGAAGAAATAAAAAGAGAAATAGATTTCTAAAGTGAGCAAAATTCCTACTTCATCAACCTACTCTCATCTAGCCCATAAGATTATGTTGTTTGCTTCACTAATTCTTTATTAGTGAAGTAGTAGCTTGAGTTAAAGAAATTTCAAGGTGGATCATTTTCGGCATCGAAGATCTATTAGCAAGTTCGTTCCCTTCACCAAGTGGAGCCTAAGAAGTGTTCTAGGGACTACAACATGGAGCTTTAGAAGTGAAAGACCGGTCTACAAAGATTGTAACCTTCTTCACTTAGTCTGGATTTTCTTTACTTTCTTATAAAACCCTAATTCTCTAGTTCGATTCTAGGTTAGTGTACCTTAGACCTCTAGATTTTTTAAAATTACATACTTGATGCATGTGGAAACCTAGTAGAGGTGCTAAGACACACTTTCACTCAGGTGGATGAGGAACCCTACTAGATCTGCGGAGTGCCTGAGGTTTGTCGGGGACTATTGAATCCTCCGGTTCTACCAAATTGTCTGTTATAGTTTGTGTAGCTGGAACTTCTTCTAGTTCTATCTCATTACCACTAATTTCTTTCACAAGAAATTTCTTTTCTAAAAAGGCGGTATGTTGAGAAACAAATACTTTTTATTCCTCAGTATGGTAGAAGATATATCCATATGAATCCTTTGGATATCTCACAAACTTGCACAAAACAGACCTTGCCTCGAGCTTGTCCGGAATTTGATTTTTAATATAGGCCGGAAAACCCCTTATCTTAACTCGTTTAAGAGATGGTCTCTTCCCATTCCATATCTCATATAGAGTGGTAGGCACGGATTCGGTCGGAACCCTATTCAATAGGTACGAAGCAGTCTCAAGTGCATAACCCCAAAAGGAAATAAGTAACACAGCAATACTCATCATAGAGCGCACTATATCTAATAGGGTGCGATTCCTCCGCTCCGATACCCCATTGTGCTGTGGTGTATACGGAGGAGTAAGCTAAGAGAGAATAACATCTCTTTAAAGTAGTCTCGGAATTCCGTGCTCACGTATTCTTCTCCTTGATCAGATCGTACGACTTTAATACTTTTACCCATCCGGTTCTCAATTTCGTACTAATATTCCTTAAATTTCTCAAAAGCTTCAGATTTGTGTTTCAGCAAGAACACATGTCCGAATCTTAAGAGATCATCATTGAATGTAATAAAGTACTAGGAGCCATTCCTGGCATATGTAGACATAGGACCGCATGCATCACTATGTATCAGTACCAAGAGTTCAGTAGCTCTTTCTCCGTTTCCTGTAAACGGAGTTTTGGTCATCTTGCGTTTGAGACATAACTGGAAAGTTTCGTAAGATGTAAATTCAAAAGGATTTAAATTTCCATCTTGATGCAACTTGGCTAGTCTTGTCGCATTGATATGACCAAGTCTATAATGCCACAAGAAGAATTCGTTCATTTCTGAACTTTTCCTCTTGTGTGTGTTCTGAATGTTTATGACTGTAGTTTGATTTAGAACGTATATACCGTTACACAACGTACTAAACCCAATCAACACTTGATTTAAGAAAATGTTCATAACATTTTTCTCTAAAACAAAGTTATATCCTTCTTTATCTAATAATGAAATTGATATTATATTGCACATCATTTTTGGTACGAAATAACAGTCGTACAGAATCAATGTATTATCATTTGGTAATACAAGGTGATATTCACCAACTGCTTTGGCTGCAACAATTGCGCCATTCCCTACTACGAGAGACTTATCACCCTTTCTCAGTTCTCTACTTCTTCTTATCCCACGTAACAAATTACAAACGTGGGATCCTGATCTGATATCCAATACCCAGGACGTAAAGCATACCGAGAAACAGTTCTTGATAACAAACACACCCGAACAAGATGCATCATCATGCTCTTTCTTCGTTCGGGTTGCATGGGAATCCTGATATTCTCCTATTCATTGCTCAGACTTATGACAGTCAAAAGATAGAGCAGAACCAACGTTTCCTAGCTCAGTATAATAAGCGGGTTCGGTCAATACATATATATTATTATCTTGATTAAGGCGTGTCATGATCACTACCTGGAGAGAGAGAGAGAGGAAAACACTTTAGCGTGCGCACTTTGCATGATTAGATTGGTTATTATCTTATCTAATCAGGATGGCTCCCACTGTTGTTATCAAATCTTCCTTCAAACCCTAAAAGGTAAGATTAGCCGGGATTAATTACACCGTACAAGTTCGCCAATCAGTCAGCCAGTCAGGTATTGGTACCCCGAGTGAGTCTCCCCATGCTTTCGCATGGAACTAATTAAATAACCTCTTTTCCGAAGGGGCCTGTTAACACCTTTCTTAGACACCTAATGGATCAGCTAATTGTAAAGTAGAAAACTCTCGCAAGAGTAACTCTTACTCTAAGTGGGTATTGGGATCCAACTATTTCATAGAAGGTATGCAATCTCATTGCAAATTTGAACACTTGAAATTCTTGATATCTGTTTTTACCCCTAGCGAGTTATGACCTTGGTTATGGTCAACAAATCATAAGCGCTAGCCAAGTTCAACTCGTCATTTCGTGATTGAATTAAACCCACCCGTATGACCCTTGGCTATAGTCAACAAAACCGTACGACTACCCTAATCCAATCGCATCATATGCTGCAGATAAGCACTAATCAGCTACCGTACACTACGCCTTGGCTATGGTCAATAAACGCAGCACGAATACTAAGTAGCACTTATCTGAAATGACAGAGGGCTACAACTGGTTTTGAAGAAAACCTTTACGTAATGAACTTGATATCGTTGTAGAATCCAGTGATTTGAAAAGGAATGGTTTAAGCCCCGCTTTTAAAATCAAGTAGTCTTCAAAACAAACTGAGTGGGTTATAGCATTTTCTAATTTTGCTAAAGAGGTCACTCCCGGTGAAGAGATCTAGGCTCTTTCCTCATCAAATGAGGCGCTGGATATTCATAAAGGAATACCGCTATGCAAAGAAAGAACTAGAGCTACCTTTTTAAAAAATTTGATTCTACAACATCTTTAGGTTTCTTATCTTTTCATTAATCTCATTATTGAAGTCCCACCATTTATGTTTCCTAAACATCATAGAAGAAACGAAAATAGAATGGATGCTTATGCTATCCGCATTGGCCATGGGGCCCCGTCATGCACCGTTAGGTTACTTAACTAACGGCAGAGCTGGGGCTGGACTTGCGCGGGTGCAAAACATAAGCAACATTTATTATATATATCATATATATATATATAGTATTCGTCTCACGTACTTATATGATCACATCACAGAACTCAAGCAGCAGAAGCAAACATATGAAATATTGGATATACTAGGAGATCTGTGTTTTAAATTTAGCCAGTAATGAAAAACGCGGATTCCACGATCGTGATGAATAAACAAACCCACGTCCCTAGACCCCTATGAGAGCAGCAAGCAACCCTGCCAATTCTAGAGTTAGGAGACCCGGTCTCAACTCCTCGAGATGGTCTCCCACTGGACTCTAGAACCCGGTTACTTGTGCTCCCTGCCTTGTGTCTATCCTAATGCGGAAAAGTAAATAATATACATCAATGGTGACATCAACCTCAACCTGGAAGTGTCCCAATAAAAGAATATTACATACAGCTTTTACATTAAAGAACGTAGAAAAACTCTCATCTCATGCAAAAACTCCCGGCTATTCAATCACGACAATCCAATATAACAAATCATAGCATAACATCACATGTCATCAATGTAAGTAAACATGTGTATCCCGAATGTCGTTAACGTATAGCAACGAGATTGAGGATACACCACATATTACACTTACGGTCGCAGAGAAGAAATGAAAACTACAATAATTAGAATCTGCATATTCCTTATACATCATAAACTCGGAATATCATATATTCTGGATTTCATACCTAACCCTATAAACCTTGCATTTTAGTCTCGAATTGAAAACACTTTTCAATAAGCAGTCGGATAATTCAACAAGATTCCCGACTAATTGATCGAATGCTCGTCAGGAACTTTAGTAGATGGCCACACCCCCGATGCCATCGACAAAGTGCACTTATGCGGAACATGTTGGCTATAGTGCCCTCAAGGCAATTATCATAGTTGCAGGCAGGTGATTATGATGATTGAGAGAGTACCTATACCGGTAGAATTGTCTTACTCGAGATGATAGTATGATATCTGGTTTGTATTTATTATCATGTACAATATTAGGTGGCATTACAAATCACTATTACATGTTGATAGAGCCCTTAAGATTCTTGCTTGACTACCAGCATTATGATGGCGATCATATATGTGGGACCTGGGTGGTCTATAAGCACATCCTTAAATGTCCCTAGTCGTGGGAGTTTCGAGACTGGGCATCGATACTCCAGAGTAGACTAGTGTATACTGACTGAGACCCCGACGAGGGGCGGTGGCCGGTCTCACAAGCCATTGGTGTCAGTTTTTTCACCTAAGATGTATAGAGGTGCTCATTGGGTTATGAGTACATCGGACGGACTCGCTGGGAATATGCTAGTTTGTATTATACCTATCGTCAGATAGCAGTTCCCTGGTGACATATGTACAGGTTAGTCTATCGATCTGAGATCGTCATTTGTCTTGTGTGAGTTCCTACTGTGCTTTGATTACTACCCTACCACGGCTCAAAGGAGTCGTGCAAACAGGTTTTAGGTGGGTACAGTCCCGGGCCCTATGGAGGCAGTGAGCGGATCATCAGGGGATTTGTCTCTCCTGGTATTAGCAGTTGATGTCGCGTTGTGCAAAGGAGGCCATCACCAGAAATCCTTGGCCAAGGTAGTCGAGAATTACTGATTCGGATCAGTAGTTTCTCAGTGGGTGATGGGCTTCATACCGACACTAAATGTCGCATTGTTAGGGGTCTGACTTTATCGACCCCCTAGACTCGATTTACGATACTCATAGATGAACGGACCGGACTGTACGGGTATTGTCACTGTCAGGCCCAGTAGGGGTTTCAGGATGAGTTTGCTCGTCGGCCTCCCTTTCGCTCAATACCTGGATAGCCGTTACGTACAGCTAGTGCTACTGACGTGCTTGTGGTTAAACCGACTTTTAGTGTATTGACAAGTCTTTAGAGTCCCAGACAGAGGGTTTCACTTCTTCGGGCGAAACATTGTAGAGGCCGTATGGTTTTATGGCAGGGTTCGATCACATACGTGTACTTGTTCACGGATGTTGTTCGGACGGATGATACTAGTGGGCTTTGTTTAAACCGGATCCTAGTATTATATTTGTTGGATTGTTTTCGTCTCTTTGTATTCGTATTCTTCGGAATACGGATGCGGGTATGTATATACGGTTAAGAGGTATTCTTGTAACTTATTACAAGATTTCTTTTAGAAGATTACATATCATCATGGTTTAGACCTTTCTGGACTAAAAGGTTATTGAGGTGTAGGATGAGGAGTTTATTGCATATTTTGTGGCATGGCTTGGTAATGGCCCTTGGTTACATTACTGAGCATGCTTAAGGTTCTGTTTATTGTGGGATTATTGTTGACCTGAGATATTTGGTTGACTGTAGATATTTTGGTGGCATGGGATATTTTTTATGAATGGCATCCTTATTTATTCACTAATCTCACAACAAACAATTAGCTTAGCCATCATTTTTCTTTAGTTGCTCTCTCACACTCAACCTCATGGCATCTTCTTCTTCCTCTAGCTCCACCCAAACCCTCTCATATGCTGAGAATCCTTGGGTGTCATGAGACAAATTAATCCTTCATCACTTTCTACTTCATCTAGGGTATCTAGAGTAGCGATCTAGGTGCCCTAGTTTCTTCGGATATGATGTTGGAGCTCGTTGCATAGACTCTCGAGTGGATCATCTTTGATGGAGGGAGACCGGAGATCAAGCTTGATCTAGGAAGCCCCTAGGAGCTTGGTATGATGGTTGAAGACCGAAGGACACGGATCTATTTGGTATAACCATTCTAAACTCGTATTTTATAGATTGCTAGTTAAGCGTTAATGGTAGATCCGGGTAATTGGTTATGGTAGCGCCAAGTTTTTAAATTTTTGTTCCGCATTTGGTCACGGATTAATGGCCGAGGCGCTGCCGTAACCCAACATAGTATCAAAGCCAACCCTTTAACCCATTACTAGCAGTTTAGACAATGTTAAAGTATCGAAAATGAAATAACTCTGAATCTATACCCAATATATTCCAGTCTCTGTCGATTTTTCAAAGTCTTAAAAAAAATTTTAAGCAACTGCAGAAGGCTATTTTTGAGACAACTAGAATACCCTACAAAAACGAGCCCCATTCACCGGATTTGACCCGGCGAGACTTCAAAAATTAAGGGCCGATTTTTTGAAGGTTTTTGTACTTGAATTTTGTGGTGTTTTCTAGTCTCTGGAATATTGGTTCAGTGGTATTGTTTGTTTTGCCCAGTTTAGATATTTTGTTATCATTAATTCAAGGGAAATTCGTGGTGTTTCAAAGTTGATATTTTTAACACTGTATAAAAGTTTACAGTACATGCATTACTATATGCGACCGTGAATGTCATTAGAGCGGTATAACTCGTCTAATTGCTATATGTTCTTTTAGACGAGTTTGCGAACGTGACATTCACGTTGGTGTTCTTTGTTGTGCTGTGTTGTGGCGGAATCGTCGTGGTGAATAGCTTGGGTGCAATGTTAGTATAGTTTTGTGTCATTTGTACATTTGATATCGCGGGGCGAGCGTCCGACATGTGGACTGTCGTCACTGCCTGTTTGTATATTATTTATTTAGGGCACGACCGAGTTGAGGTCGATGTCACCGTTGTACATATTTTATTTTCTGTACTAGGATTACCACGCTATGGAGTGCACGGATAGCCGGGTTCTAGAGGGCAATAGGCCCGCATCTCATGACGTCGAGACGGAGGGGTCCTCACTCTAGAATTGGCGGGCTATTCGCCATACTCGTAGGGGGTACAGGTTGACCCAAGGTGGGGTGCTCAAGTTACCGGATTCAGTGAAATGCCGGGTGGCCCATTCACTTTGATGAAAGGGGTTGCCTCACTTTTGTTTTTGGCGGTTAACTTGCCGCGCACGTAGGGGTCTAGATTTTCATTGCACAGGCTATCCGCACAACTAGGGGGACGTCGGGTTTCACTTGCAGCTCAAAGGAAACCCGGGGCTCCCAGATTATTAGTATTGTTCTGTGATGTTTATCGCTATTCTGTGATGTTGCATTTATCATGCTTGGAACGATTATTATATATTGTTATATATATACTAGTTGATGTTATATATGTTTTGCACCAGCGCTCGTGCAACCCCCGCTCTATCGTTAGTTAAGTAACCTAACGGGTGATAACGGGGCCCAGTGGCGAATGCGGATGGAATATACGTACATCATATTTTCATTCTTTTCTGGTGTGATTAATTGATTGGACTGTGTTGATTCTGATCAATGCAAGGAAAAAAAACTTATTCGATATTTTTGGAACCATTTTCAAAAGATGTTATTACAAGGACATTTTTCTTTTGTTTTGCACAGTGGTATTCGGTTATGAATATCCAGCACCTCATTCGACGAGGGAAGAGCCGAGATCCCTTCACCGAGTGTGACCTCTTGGGCAGATGTTTGCATCAGGGTAATAACTTCACTATAGACGATTACTTTTTTGCTTTGCGTCGTGGTATTCAGTTGGAATATCCTGCACCTCATTCCACAAGGAAAGTGCCGAAATCCCTTCACCTGGTGTGACCTCTTTTGGAAAAGTTTGCGCCACTATATATTTGTAAAACCACTTGGATACCTTCGACGATATCAATTTCATTACATTAAAGGTTTTTCATCAAAAACCAGTTGTAGCCCTCCGTCATTTCATACAAGTAGTGCCTAAAATTCATGCTATGTATGTTGCTCTTCGTCAAGGCATAGTGCATGGTACTTATGTGTTACTTTTTGTAACATTTCAGAAAAATAAAATATTATTTATGGAAAATTTTATAATTAAATAATATTATACTGAATATTTTAATAAGGCGGTATAATTAAAAAACGATAAATTGGGAAAAATTTGGAAAATTATAGAAATTACTAAAAAGAGCGTATTTTATATGAATTAAGCAATTTTAGGTTAATTGTGAATTATTACACACTATTTTAATGGTAATCGCGATTAAATATCGCTAATCGCGCATTAAGCTTGTTTTGTGCACATGACATGCACATGTCATTTTAACACTTGTTACATTTTTATCATGGCTTTTTCTCATTTGTTCATGCATGGTTTGTGTTTAATTGAGAAGAGAAAAGAAAACAAACAAAAGAAATGAAAATGGAAAAGAATAAAGAATGAGGGATGGGCATGAGAGAGAGGGTGAGGGGTCAAAGCATAGTCTTGTGTTCTTGTTTCTTTCTTCATCTTCATCTTCTCCCTCCCTTTTCTTCAGCCCATGGAAACACCCATCCTCCACCTCCACTTCAAACCCTCAAATCATCATCTAAACAACACCAAAAGGCCATCCCCATTTCATAAAAAATGTGCACAAGCTCACAAGCTACACATTGGACCAAGCAAAATTTGATTTTGGATACTTGGGGCAACTCAAGAATTTTCTTGAGTTGCCAAGTGAGGTAATTTATGCACCATTAGATTAGTATTCCTTATGTATCCATACATGTTTAGAATTGATATTGTGTAGTTTAGAGAACTTTGAAAATTTCAAGTTAGGGATTAGGGTTTGAATTGTTTCCAAAGGTGCAATTGAGATGTAATTAGGGACTACAACCCCTGTTATGATGATATAGTGGACTAAACCTGAGACTTAAACCCCGGAATACGAACATAGAAATCCGATATCGAAGAATTGTGGATTCTTTGAGGGTATATTGACATCTGCTATCACCCGGGAACTCTAAATTTTATTTAGTGAACACAGAGAGTCATGGAGGCAACCTGGAGTGTACCTTAGAGACCCAAGCCCCAAACACCCTACTGAGGCCACAAATAAAACCTTTCTGGCCGCAAATTGCGGCCAAATCAGGGGATTTGGGGGTGGTGTTTGGTCTGTAGCTTTATATCCTTTAAACTATACCCTTGACATATGCAACTTTGGCTAATTTCACCTAGGGTAAAATCTGGGACCATTTTCATGAGTTGTTGTTTTGATTCGGGGTTATATTTTCCGTATTTTGGATTCTGGTTTTTAGTAATTGTGTTTTACCTTGATCACTTGACGTTTGTACGACGATATCGAGGGTTGTTTAGTCGGTTGAAAGGCGTAGTCCGTAGGTTCTAACCTATAGGCTTTTAGCGTGTCGTTTTGGTATTGAATTAGGTTTTAATGCGGCACGATACGTTATGATGTGTAGGTACCCCCCACGAGGCCTTCGGGACGACAAGAAAGCACGTGGCGATGTTGACATCAGCAAGCGAAGGTCAAGGTGAGTAGATTACATCTATGGGGGAAGTCGGGTAGTTGGCGTATAGCACCCCCGCAGTTCGTAGTATAGCTTATATATATATATATATATATATATATATATATATATATATATATATATATGGTCATATATGTGTTTTATGTTACGTGGATGATATCAAGATATGATTTTGTGTTCATGGTTTCATTTAGGTTAGTTAGAAATAACTTAGTTTAGCTTCTTAGTCGCGAACCCTAGAATGAGGTTTACACCGACACGCACACACATGCTTACTGGTTTTACTTGTGCCTATTTAGGGATATGTATATATACACACACACATAGGTATGGGACTATATATATCTATCTATCTATCTATCTATATATATATATATATATACACACGTATACCTACACAAGGATGATGAGGATTGTTATGGTATTTGGAGATGAGTCGCTGAGATTGGGCATGGTGCCAGGAGATCGGTGATATGTTTTGGCTCGTATTATGAGATACGACATTAGTTTATAGTGGGCCTTTAGGCGTGTGTTTTCATACACGCATATATATGCAAATGGTATCAGTTTGTACTAGACTTAGATCAGTACCCCAGTTCATGAGATATGATTATATGGATACCAGATAAATGTGAGATTCGACCTGTACCCAGATTTGGGATGCCGTACGATGGATTTACCATACGGGCTATATATTGATGATAGATCCGCACTCTTGACTCGAGGATGTCATGTTATATATTGTATCGTATGGAATACTATTGAGGCGGGATCACCGATTATTATATTTATATGTATCGACTTAGATTTAGGTAGTTTTCCCTTACCCTTTCGGTTAGACTGTTCGTTTAGTCCTGTAGTTTACTTGATGTTAGACAAGACTCGAGTCATATCTATTTCAAAAACTAACGAATCATGAGTATTTTAAAGACATGCCAATGGATACTACGGATATTTTCAAAGGATGTACTCTTTCATAAAAACACCGTAGCCCTATTTTCTAAACACCACGATACGTACAACTTTCAAATACCAAAAACTGTATGACTCGTATATAGGAATGTATATTTCTTTATTGTTGCATTATTATTCATTTACCATTTAGTCTATTGCTCGCATTGCATGCTTATATGTTATTGATTCATATTCTATTGTGCATATGACATATAGCATACATGTATACCTACATGCTTACACATATGCCTTTACATAGTTACATGATCACCATTATATGATGTTGTATGAATTTGGAGAATTTAGGAATCGCATGATATATTTTATAACCTGTTGCAGTTAAATAGCGATTTTTCCTCTATATGCTCATATTACAGTTTCACTCTGCATATATTATAATTCATGGATTTCGCATTGTGATATGGTTTTCATATGATGTTATCTTGATTGTTTTACTCCTGCGTATATATTAGTGGTATGGGATGCTGGTATATATATGTATACCCATCGTATATATATTAGTGGTATGGGACGCTGATATATCATCATAATGATCTATGCAAATATACTTATTCATTATATACGAGTGGGGCCTATATGGTCGATGTGAGGGGCCTATATGGTTGATGTGAGGGGCCTATGTGCTCGATACGAGTGGGGTCTATATGGTCGATGTGAGGGGCCTATATGGTCGATGTGAGGGGCCTATGTGCTCGATACGAGTGGGGCCTATATGGTCGATGTGAGGGGCCGTTTGGTCGATGTGAGGGGCCTATGTGCCCGATGTATGGACGGCATGTTTTATCCCCTACTCCGCATTTATTTTATATGCATTGCTTCATGTATTAGTAGTACCTGATAGAGTCCTTTCATGACTATTGCATATATATATTGCCATTTATTGCTTCATGTATTAGTAGTACATGATAGAGTACCTTCATGAATGTTGCATACATATTATGTGGATATATGAGATTTATTTGATATTGAGATATATATTTTGTGTCGATGCTTGACACTGATTTTCTGATGATTTCATTGATGTTACTTGAATGTTTATACAAAAATCTCACTATATTAAGAAAACAGTTTTCTCATTCCTGATGCCTCCTGTTTTCATTTTACCGCATTCATACATCATATTTACGACATTTTGCTACCTGATGCACTGACACGAGCACATAGGATTACACTTATGTATAGATGTTTATCCTTGCCTTTTTTTATTATGCTTCAGACTTTATCATTTTGAGGATATATATATTACTGATTGTTTGACCTAGGATTTAGTCATACATACGATTTCTGCTCTGTGATGTTTTCTACTCACGAGTTGGCAACTCACTCATGTTGTGCCACAGTTTCTTCCAGGTTTTGCCGTATAGCTTTCTTTGCGGCTTTCTGGCACACTGCTCCCATTCCGGGTGATTGCTTTGGTAGGTGGGTTAACTCGCATCGTGATCACCATTGTACTTATTTATTTACAGTTGTATCTAGAAAAATTCCATCAACGAGACCTGTATTTATTTCAGACTTAGAAAAACAGTTGTATATTCTTTCGAACTTAGAGTCACGCGTTGTATTAGCATGGTTTTCTTGATGATTTTGAGTTTTCTTTTGTGTTTTGATTCTCACCCTTCGGCGTTGTATATTATATTGCTTGCGTGGTTGTGTCCGTCGATTGACGAAGAGCTAGCTCCCGCTTGGGGATGCCTTTATCATTGTGCATATATTATTCATGTTGTACCCCATTTGGGGCCAGTATTTACAAAGGAAACTCTGCCGAAATTTTCAGAAAAGACTTGGGATTTTAAAAATGCATACTTCGGCTTATGTTACTAAAACCATTAGTTTTTAAAACTAGTTTTCTTCATTTCTTCCTTAAAATGGTTTAGATTTCTGGGATTTCTTGGATTACATGAATTAGATGGGGTCCTATAGATTTCATATGATTCAAGTGCCAATCGCATGCCATTTCGGGTCGTGACAAAGTTGGTATCAGAGCCCTAGGTTAACCTTGGTTCGAGTCTAAGTTTGACTATGCGGAGCCTAGAGCATTTGTATATATTCGGAACTTAGGCTTGACCATACGGAACTTAGACTTAGTCAAGAGGGTATTAGAACCGAACTTTCGTCGCGTAGGTTGACCTTGGTTGATGGAGTAGGTGATTTAAGGAGAGTGACGTACCGTGTGTATGTTCCGCGGCATACTTACGATACATTACTCCGCTTAAGAAGCCTTAGGATGTACATTTCCTAGCACAGCATTATATTCATTCCAATGATCTATCTGCATCATTACCGGTTTATGGTTTTGCTGCCACGATTGCACGGGTAGAGAGTGCTACGGTTAGAGTTGCGTCAGCACGAGCTCATCACGGATGAGGATTGACCAGGGCATGATTCTAGGGACACACGATTGCATAGAGGTGTCATTTTATTGTGTTTTCGCGCCATGAGCGTTTGATGGATCGCTTTTACGAGATTTCTTGGACGTGCAGATCAGCACCAGAGGATCAGGCTACTGCTAGAGGCCAGCCGAAATGTGATGGCCGTCGATGCACCGATTATTTGATGATTGAGGCACTGTTCACCGTGTGGACAAATGAGCCAGTTGCTGCTGCGAATGACGAGATATCACCCCAGATGTTTGGAGCTATTGCCGCATGAGTTGTACGTAGAGATATGATAGAAGGTCGCAAGTCACCCGAGGATGAATGACTAGGACATGTGGTTCGTTCTCTTACCCCGATATGAGGTCATCAGATTGATTGATTCCAGCTAGAGATGACTTCACGCAGGTACGTTGGGAGTCGATAAAGATGATCGAATGTCAGAAGCCCATTTTCCAAGTTTAAAGTATTTAGAGACAAATGCAAGTAAGGCTATGGACCCTCTAGAAGAATGAAACCCTAACTCAACATAATGACCATGGGAACGCTTTGAAACCTTAAGGTTTGCGGCAGTTCTGCGGTGCTATTAGTGAGGCTTGGGTTTGCCCTTCTACGGTTGGTCCATAGGTACTGTGGCATATACTAAAACACTACTAAACCGTACCCAAGATGTTGAGCTCTTGGGGGATTATGAAACCTTGACGAATCGATCCAAAGGTTCGACATCATTCGGATATCATGTGATGGGATAAATTGCTTGGGAGACTCCAGATACGAGTATAGCCATTGGAGGGCAGTCCATGCAGCCACGAAGAGATGAGTCCGAAGCAGGCGACATTAGAGAAAAGAGGAGTAAGAGGTTCATACGAAATCTTGATGAGATGACGTTCCACTCCGCCGACATCCGAGATGTGATACGTATGCAGAGGCGTTGTATATGGAAATATCTTCCAGAAGGAGTCGTGATGAGTATGCAGCCATTCCGGAACAAGATACAGATTTAGTAAAAGATGATAACTTCCGGGCAATTCAGCAGAAAAGAGATTTGGGAGAGACCTCGACAGGACCTTTCTGGAATACTATACGAAAATACTTGGACCCAGGAGCGGTCATATTGCGCACACCCAGTAGGCCAGAGTTCGGCATCGTTGATGAGATAGTTGGCCAGAGATCTTTAGAGGATGTGCCAGAGCGGGACTGTTTCCGTCGTCATTCCATATTGGGCCGTCGAGCCAAGGAGCTATGCACTTAGCAATCTGCAGTGAGAGACGAGAGCCTAAGGGCACCAGGCGCCAGGCCACAAACAGTAGGCAAGTAGATATCTTGCTCTGCTAGCATTCGATGCACCGACACCTTCTCGACTTTGAAGGAGGACATATCGACGATGGTATTTATGATTTGTGATTTGGTGATTCGATTATCACGTATCCGTCACCTTGGATTTCAGTATTTTGGGCGATCAATTCGCATGATTTAGTCTTGATGACTGAGTTTCATGATATTTGTTTTCGTGCACCATGGTTGCACCTAGTCGGTATTTATATTTTGCGCAAAGTTAATACACTTGAGATATGTTTTATACACCGTTGTGCTGATTTATGATTTGTGCACAGTTATTGCACTTAAGATCGTTTTGTGCCTTGGCTGCACATGTTTATGATTTCATGGATTTCATACAGTTTGGTTGATTTTGTGCATATGGTACGTACGCGATTTGGTTTTCACACTCGGTATAGTTCACATATACTTGCAGTGCATTGATACGTATTTTGTGCACCACAATTGCCCCTGACTTCGTTTTGATGTCATCTGAGATATTGATTGTGATCTCATGCGTAAGGCATGCATATGATTTGATTTATGCTTTCTGCAAAGTTTTCATGCACTTTTAGTATTTTGATTTGGTTTTGTGCATGCTGATGCACATGGTTGTGAGATTATATGCCACGGTATACCTGATTTGGATTTAGATTGAAATGTGCTGTATGCCGTTGATTTCGATTGTGATACTCGATATTTGTTTTGTGCACCTTGTGCACCGGATTGGATTTTGCGCATGTTCGGCGCATCATATAGGATTTCATGATTTCGTGCATGTTAAATGCACATGATTTAGATTTTATTCGTGCATGATGGATGCACCTGATTTGGATTTTCGCGCATGTTGGGCGCATGTTATGAGATGCAATTTTGGTGCACACCAGATACACTAAATCGAATTTCTTCGTGCATATCAGATGCACCTGATATTTGTTGTCAGGCACAACTGTTGCCTTCGACAGGTATTTCGTGCACACCCGTTGCACTTAGATTTTGTTTCTGTACACATGTATGGCACATTCATGGATTTCGATTTCCGTGCACACCAGACGCACATGGTATTCTTATATACATTTTGGGATTGATTTCTTATGGAGCAGTACGTTTTTATGAAATTTGCTATTTGTTTTCTTACTGATCAGGACTAGTCAGAGGACAGTACCTGGATATATTTTGCATGCATTGATAGTTATCGAAAGGATTTCCAAAAAAGGGAGCTATAGTCTCAGTATTTACCTACGTGTCTGATATAACACGAAACGTTTAAAAACCAGGAAACCCTACTAATTTATTTTCAAAAACGGCGGGATGCACATATTAAATAAAGGATAAGTATATATATAGTTATTTTCTTACAATAGACGTCCGCCACTATGCCGCGATACGCGCATCGCACAGCAACATGAAAGGTTTGGCATGCATTTCCTCTAGATGTTTACATGTATAGTGTTGATTTATATCATAATAGTTTTCGTATTGGATTTGACATTTGTGTCTTCACCATGACTCCGATGATTGCGGGATGCTTGATGGAGTTTTGATTTGGAGTTATCTGCTCATTTTTCATGCGCATGAATTGCGCTATGATGCGTTTTAAGTATTGATGATTTCGAAGCCCCGACGACTTGGACTTTTTACTGAAATGTTTTAGTATTTGAGGGGTTTAAATTTAAATTCAGGGACCGAATTTCTTTAAGTGGGAAAGATTGTAACATTTCAGAAAAATAAAATATTATTTTTGGAAAATTTTATAATTAAATAATATTATACTGAATATTTTAATAAGGCGGTGTAATTAAATACCCATAAATTAGGAAAAAATAGGAAATTATAGAAATTACTAAAAAGAGGGTGTTTTATATGAATTAGGCAATTTTAGGTTAATTGTGATTTATTACACACTATTTTAATGCTAATCGCGATTAAATATAGGTAATCGCGCATTAAGTTTGTTTTGTGCACATGACATGCACATGTCATTTTAGCACTTGTTACATTTTTATCATGGATTTTTCTCATTTTTTCATTCATGGTTTGTGTTTAATTCAGAAGAGAAAAGAAAACAAACAAAAGAAATGAAAATGGAAAAGAATAAAGAATGAGGGATGGGCATGAGAAAGAGAGAGAGAGGGTGAGGGGTCAAAGCATGGTCTTGGGTTCTTGTTTATTTCTTCATCTTCAACTTCTCCCTCTCTTTTCTTCAGCCCATGGCAGTACCCCTCCTCCACCTCCACTTCAAACCCTCAAATCATCATCAAAACAACACCAAAAGTCCATCCCCATTTCATAAAAAATGTGCACAAGCTCACAAGCTACACTTTGGACCAAGCAAAATTTGATTTTGGACACTTGGGGCAACTCAAGAATTTTCTTGAGTTGCCAAGTGAGGTAATTTATGCACCATTAGATTAGTATTTCAATTCCTTATGTATCCATACAAGTTTAGAATCGATATTGTGTAGTTTAGCGAAGTTTGAAAATTTCAAGTTAGGGATTAGTGTTTGAATTGTTTACAAAGGTTCAATTGATGTGTAATTAGGGACTACAACCCCTGTAATGATGATATAGTGGACTGGACCTGAGATTTAAACCCCAGAATACGAACATAGAAACCCGATATCGGAGAATTGTGGATTCTATGAAGGTATATTGACATTTTCTATCACCCGGGAACTCTAAAATTTATTTAGCGAACACAGAGAGTCATGCAGGCAACCTGGAGTGTATCCTAGAGACTCGAGCCCCTAACACTTTACTGAGGCCGCAAATAAAATCTTTCTAGCCGCAAATTGTCGCCAGATCAGGAGATTTAAGGGTGGTGTTTGGTCTGTAGCTCTATGTCCTTTAAACTAGACCATTGACTTATGCAACTTTGGCTAATTTCACCTAGGGTAAAATCTGGGACCATTTTCATGAGTTGCAGTTTTGATTCGGGGTTATATTTTCCATATTTTGGATTCTAGATTTTAGTAATTGTGTTTTACCTCGATCACTTGACGTTTGTACGACGATATCGAAGGTTGTTTAGTGGGTTGAAAGGCGTAGTCCGTAGGTTCTAACCAATAGGCTTTTAGCGTGTTGTTTTGGTATAAAATTAGGTTTTAATGTGGCACGATACGTTAGGATGTGTAGGTACCCCCACGAGGACTTCGGGACGACATACAAGCGCGTGGCGACGTCGGCATCGGCAATCGATGGTTAAGTTGAGTAGATTATATCTACAGGGAAAGTTGGGTGGATGGCATATAGCAGCCTCGCAGTTCGTAGTATAGCTTTTATATATATGTGTGTGTGTGTGTGTGTGTGTGTGTGTGTGTGTGTGTGTGTGTGTCTTTTATGTGATTATCAAGAAATGATTTTGTGTTCATGGTTTAGTTTAGGGTAGTTAGAATTAACTTAGTTTAGCTTCTTAGTCGCGAACCCTAGAATGTGTTTTACACCCACACGCGCACACATGCTTACTGGTTTTACTTGTGCGTATATGGGGATATGTATACACACACACACACACATAGTTATGGGACTATGTATGTATATATATATATATATATATATATATATATATACGTATACCTACACATGCATGATGAGGATTGTTATGGTATTTGGAGATGAGTCGATGAGATTGGGCATGGTGCCAGGAAATCGGTGATATGTTTTGGTTCGTATTATGAGATACGGCATGAGTTTATAGCGAGCCTTTAGGCGTGTGTTTTTATACACGCATATATATGCAGATGGTATCAGTTTGTACTAGACATAGATCAGTACCACAGTTCATGAGATATGATTATAAAGATAGCAGATAAATGATGAGATAAATGTGAGATTCGATCCGTACCCAGATTTGGGATGCCGTACGATGGATTTACCGTACGAGCTATATATTGATGATAGATCCGCACTCTTGACTAGAGGATTTCATGTTATATATTGTATCGTATGGGATACTATTGAGGCGGGATCACCGACTATTATATTTATATGTATCGACTCAGGTTTAGGTGGTTTTCCCTTACCCTTTCGGTTAGACTGTTCGTTTAGTCCTGTAGATTACTTGATGTTAGACAAGACTCGAGTCATAACTATTTCAAAAACTAACGAATCATGAGTGTTTAAAGATAGGCCAAGGGATACTACGGATATTTTCAAAGGATGTACTCTTTCATAAAAACACTGTAGCCCTATTTTCTAAACACCACGATTCGTGCAACTTTCAAAAACCAAAAACTGTATGACTCGTATATAGGACTGTATATTTCTTTATTGCTGCATTGTTATTCATTTACCGTTTATTCTACTGCTCGCATTGCATTGCATGCTTATATGTTATTGATTCATATTCCATTATGCATATGACATATAGCATACCGATATACCTTCATGATTACACATATGCCTTTACATAGTTACATGTTCAACATTATATGATGTTGTATGAATTTGGAGAATTTAGGAATCGCGTGTTATATTTTATAACTTGTTGCAGTTAAATAGCGATTTTTCATTTATGTGCTCATATTACTGTTTCACGTTGCATATATTATAATTCATGGATTTCACATTGTGATATGGTTTTCATATGATGTTTTCTGGATTGTTTTACTCCTGCATATATATATCAGTGGTATGGGACGCTGGTATATATATGTATACCCATCGTGTGTATATATATATATATATATATTTGAGGTATGGGACGCTGATATATATACACACCTACATAATATATCATCATAATGATCTATGCAAATATACTTATTCATTATATACAAGTGGGGCCTATATGGTCGATGTGAGGGGCATATGTTCTCGATACGAGTGGGGCCTATATGGTCGATGAGAGGGGCCTAAATGGTCGATGTGATGGGCCTATGTGCTCGATACGAGTGAGGCCTATATGGTCGATTTGAGGGGCTTATATGGTCTATGTGAGGGGCATATCTGCCAGATATATGGATGGCATGTTTTATCCCCTACTCCGCATTTATTTTATATGCATTGCTTCATGTATTAGTAGTACCTGATAGAGTACCTTTCTGGACTATTGCATATACATATTGTCATTTATTGCTTCATGTATTAGTAGTACCCGATAGAGTACCTTCATGAATATTGCATACATATTGTGTGGATATATGAGATTTATTTGATATTTGAATATTGAGATATATATTTTGTGTCGATGCTTGACACTGATTTTCTGATGATTTCGTTGATGATACTTGAATGTTTATACAAAAATCTCACTATATTAAGAAAATAGTTTTCTCATTCATAATGTCTCCTATTTTCATTTTACCGCATTCATAGCTTATATTTACAATATTTTGCTTCCTGAGGCACTGACACGAGCACATGGGATTACACTTATGTTTAGATGTTTATCCTTGCCTTTTTTTTATTATGCTTCAGACTTTATCATTTTGAGGATATATATTATACTGATCGTTTGACCTAGGATTTAGTCATGCATACGATTTTTGCTCTGTGATGTTTTCTACTCACGAGTTGGAAACTCACCCCCGCTGTGCCACAGTTTCTTATAGGTTTTGCCGTACAGGTTTCTTTGCAGCTTTCTGGCACACTGCTCTCATTCCGGGTGATTACTTTGGTTGGTGGGTTTACTCGCATCGTGACCACCATTTTACATATTTATTTTCAGTTGTATCTAGAAAAATTCCATCAACCAGACTTGTATTTATTTCAGACTTAGAAAACCAGTTGTATATTATTTCGACCTTAGAGTCATGCGTTGTATTAGTATGGTTTTCTTGATGATTCTAAGTTTCCTTTTGAGTTTTGATCCTCGCCCTATGGTGTTGTATATTATATTGCTTGCGTGGTTGTGACCGTCGATTGAAGAAGAGCTAGCTCCCGCTTGGGGATGCCTTTTATCATTGTCCATATATTATTCATGTTGTACCCCGTTTGGGGCCAGTATTTACAAAGGAAACTCTGCCGAAATTTTCAAAAAAGACTTGGGATTTTAAAAATGCATACTTCGGCTTATGTTACTAAAACTATTTGTTTTTAAAACTAGTTTTCTTCACTTCTTCCTTAAAATGGTTTAGATTTCTGGGATTTCTTGGCTTACTTGAATATGATGGGGTTCTATAGACTTCATATGATTCAAGTGCCAGTCACGTGCCATTTCGGGTCGTGACACTTTTCTGTTGCATGGATAGGTTTGGGACGGTCGTACTGCTATTTTGGCCTTCGTCAAGGGTATGTACGGGTGGGTTCAAATTAACCTGGACAATGATGGGTAGAACTTGACATGTGACTTATAATATGTTGGCCTTCGTCAAGGTCATAAGAGCATGTGGCAATAATCCACATCGGGTGTTTCTAAAGAAACTGAAACTTTCTAGGCATGCGCATACCTTCTGGAGTGTGATAACTTGAGTGGCTTCCATCAAGTTATCATACGATGATAGTTGGATCCCGATCCCCACTGAAGAGTTGGTTTACTAATCGGGTGATTTTAGATAATCCCGACTAATTCATCTTTTGGGTTTGGAGGAGAATTCGAGGAAACAGTGGGAGCCATCCTGATTAGATAAAGTGATTAATCGATCTGATCTAGGTTAGAGTGCACGCTGAGTGTTTTTTTTCTCTCTCTCTTTGGCAACGACCATGGCCCGAGCTTAGACTAAAACTGATGAACCAAGTTAACCGAACCTGCTTAAAACACATCGGCTTTTGGATTGTCATAGTTGCATAAATCATTGCCACTCCTACTTTTACCCTTTGAATATCTCTGGAACATTCTGAATCACTACGAAGATCCACATTTATTGGTTATGATCATCGTATAGTAACATACAAACTCGAAGAAACTTGTTTTAGATTCGAGGATGGTTTCCAGTTCTGGACAAATTGAATAGGACTATTCAGTTGTCTTTTTTCCCTTTAACTTCTCTCAGGTTGCGAAGGCTCCTGGTATTTTGGAGAGTACACCTATTGTGCTAAATGGATAGTCTTCTTCCAAACCTCAGGCTGGTGCCGAAGGGTAGGGTAGGAAGAAAACCAATTAGCCTAAGTGTGGTGTACAGAAAGTAATAAGTAAAGAAAAATAAAGGGATTAGAAAGAGAGCAAAGTAAATTGCGACTGCTATCATTTACGACAAAGCCGCGTAAATCATTGCCTCTCTTATATTAACCTTTGCATTTCTCTGGAACACTCCATATTACTACGAAGATCCACTTTTATTTGATATGACCATCGTATAGTTGCATACGAACTCGAAGAAACTTGTTTCATATTCGAGGATGGTTTTCGGTTCAGGAGAAATCGAATAGGCTTATTCGGGTTGTCTTTTATTTTTACCTTCTCTCAGGTTGCGAGAGCTCCTAGGATTAGGAGGGTATACCTATTACGCTTATTGGATAGTGTTCTTCCAAACCGTATGCTGGTGCCGAAAGGTAGGGTAGGAAGAAAACCATTTAGCCTATGGGTGGTGTACAGAATGTAATAAGTAAAGACAATTAAAGAGATTGAAGAGATGGCAAGGAAATATACGGTTACTATCATGAATAGGGATAGCGGAAGAGGCATTACTAGGAATACCCGGATACCCCTTCGAAACATTTTCATGTTTCAGTTTCACCGTGCAGTGTTAATTGAAAACTGATTTTCTAATTAGATTCTGACTCCAGGGTATGTATTTACCAGCATTGATTCTTACATTTGTATAGTATTACAGATGATGAGTGGGAGTAGAATATTGGGAATTAGGTGATTATATCCTCATTATATCGGAATTCGTTGTAATTGGTGATATTTGAGGAAATCACTTGGGTTTTGCCTGACGGAAAATTTTTGGTTTTGAATATCCATAGTTATGCAACAGTTTCTAACTGATATATCTGTACGTTTATTTTATAAATTGAGATATAACTTTTTGAAATTATGTCTATGACATTTACCTATGTCAGTTGATGGTTAGGTAAGGAGTATTCAACAACGGTGTAATTCTTCTTAACCATAGTACAGTTTTCAACTTACGACGCACAGGATTTGAGTTATTGAAATCAGGGGACTTATACAAAGTATTTTATGTTGTCCAGTGTCCATTAGGACAAAGTGGTTGGTGCTCGTAGTATATTTTGTTTACTTGTGACTTCTCCAATTTTAGACAAGTATTTCGATGAAACACACGGTCCAAGTTTTGAAAAATTATAGGTACAAGAATAAAGGGGAGAACCATATGTTCCAAGTATAAGTATTCTTCAAGGTGATTGAAGATGTAGATACTTGTGTTTGGTATACCATTGATAGTAATGGTTTTGAGAACTTGCTTCTCCTTCAGGTTACTCATATGTAGATGCACTCCTAGATGAGTAATGCTGCTTGGCCTCATTCCACTTAGTTGACATGCACTGGAGACAGCTGCATGATTTGAATCTGGTTCTAATTAAATTAGTGTCTTTGTTTCTATATGGTATATACAATGGTTCATATCTTAACGATGTTAAGGTATATAGAGTTGTCCGGCTTATGCTTAAAACCAGACTCTGGATAAACTCAAGGCACGTTTCAGTAATGGTTGTTTGTGGGCTATCCCGGGCTATGTCGAGGGTTAACTTTATACCATTTGGAAGATCAACAGATATATTATTCTTCACTCACCACAGTTTTAGTAAAATGGATTCTTTTCAGAAAAAAAGTAGGAGTATGGTAGAACTGGAAGCGATTCCAGAAGCATAAACGATTACTGAAGATGTAATAGAACCTAAAAATTCAATTGGATATGACATTCCGTTATCCACTCCGAAGATATGGTGGATAATCTCAGGCACCCGAGAGGTACTTCGGTCTTCTCAGAGACGGTGATAGGGAGGTTCTTGTTTTCCCAGACTTTCCATTGCAGCTGTTCTAGACTATGAGACCCGGCAGGAGGATGAGTATAGCGTCGTTCTAAACTAGCTTCATAAGTGCACGTCTATATGACTCTGCCAGAGGGTTGTTGTTGTCAGTGGGAGCAGCAGAACCATAGTGGACAAGTAGCTTGGGTCTATTTATAAACTAAAGCAGATATAGCAAAGATAGATCATCTATGTTTTATGTGACAGTCATAGGCTTTGACCTCATCAGAATAGGAGATGGATCTGATAAGAAAGCAGTATGGTGTGATGTCCTGGTATTTGGATGACATGCACTTTATAGGAAGTGAAATTACTATACTACGATCGGTTATACTGTGGTTGTTACAAAGTTGTTTCTCCACATAGGATATGGATATAATATCAGGGTTTCTGGATCGATGGTTTTAGATCTAGATTTAGGAAGTGTCCCAATCTGGGTACTTTGATACTATTCTAAAGGTGTTTTAGAATGGTTAACTTCTGGCATGGTGGTGTACCTGTAGGTGATGGAGTCACCCTCTCTAAAGGATGTTTTTCAGACTAAAGGGGAGAGGGATTTGTATGATTGGCATATCACTTGCTCAGGCAATTGAGTCAGTCATGTCATGTCAAGTACCACACAAGATATTGTTTTTGCACTAGCTGCAATAAGCATATATATTAATCCAATCCTGGGGAAACATTAGGAAGCAATTAAGAAAATAAGTGGATGTTCCTGGGATATGGTAATAGTAGCCTCCTTCAGGAGACGGTTATCATTTCAGGCTTCCAAGGTGACCTGGATGACAGAGTGACTGTCAGAGTTTTAGTTTTCCCTATTTCGAGGGACAGTATGTTGGACAGGTGGTCCATGTGGATACCGTGGGAGGCATGGCGCAGGATACTGATTAAATTCAGTGGACGATACAGTCTAAGAAGTTTGTTCGATTTGGAGTTCATTTGTGAACTGGGTCCCATAAGATATCCAGATATATTCTAAGACAGGTATTGCTCATTTCGGGAGATAGCTTTCTCCGTGAAGTTGAGAAATAGAGAGATACAGAAAAAAATATTGCAGCGGATCCACCCACTGAAGCTATTTCTCGAACACAATAGTTTCGCAAACGAGCTTTGCGAGAGACTGATTAGTAGAGAAGTTGGGTGTTCGGTATCACGCGGGCTATGAGTATGCGATACCGCAATAATTAGCCTTAAGTGCAAGTGGGTGATTGTTTCTATAGTGCCCTCAAGGAAATTATCTTAGTCGCAGGCAGGTGATTATGATAATTGAGGGAAGACCTATACCGGTTGAACAGTCTTACTCGAGATGATAATATGCTATCTGGTTTGTCTTTATCATCATGTACAGCATTAGGTGGCATTACAGATCACTATTACATGTTGATAGAGCCCATAGGATACTTTCTTGACTACCAGCATTATGATGGCGATCATATACATAGGAGCTGGGTGGTCTATAAACACATCCTTACATGTCCCTAGTCGTGGGAGTTTCGAGACTGGGCATCGTGTAACATTTTGAATTTTCAAATGTTATTTTATTATTTTACACAAACACATTATTTTATTATTTTAAATTAATAAAATAACATTTGAAAATTCAAAATGTTACAATATTCCCCCCTTAAATAAATTCGGTCTCCGAATTTAAATTTAAAACTCCCCAATACTAAAACATTCAGCAAAACAATCAAATCATCGGGATTCTGAAATCATGAATAATTAAAACATATTATAGCGCGATGCATGTGCGATAGAAATGAGTGTAAAATTCAAAATCAAAACCCCGTCATGCATCACGCAATAATCGGAGTTATGGCGAAAATAAAATGTCAAAATCCAATATGAAACCAATATGATATAGTCAAAACGATAATACATATATAGTACGCACGTCGTAATCGTCGAAACATCCAAATAGAAATGCCTGCAAAATCCTTTCCAAACCGCCGTGCGATGTGCATATCACGACACAAGTAGCTGACGTTCATTATGAGAAAAATAGCTATATATATATATATATATATATATATATATATATATATATATTGTAAGGTTACCTAGGACAGCAACAAGGTTTCAGGAGGCATCGTCCATGCCGTTTTGAAAAATTTGTCGTCCTAAATAACTCTAACCCTAGAATCCTAACAAAAGATTTAAACAAAAAGCATGCAAACAATTTTACATACTATGTGAATGAGGAATACAACCTTTGTAGACCGGTCCATCACTTCGAATGCTCCGTGTAGACGTCCCTTCGGTATGAGTTATGATCTCCGAACTCTAGTATGGGTTCCCTTGGAGAAATGAACAAGCTTGCTCGAAGTCTTCGAGGCCGAAGATGATCTACGTCGAGGAAACTCAAGCTCATGCTATCTCTTCACAAAATTAGGGTTTAGTGAAGCAAACACCCTAAACTAAATGGCTAATAGTAGAGGATGATGAAGTAGGAAATGGGATCTCTATAATTTTCTTTTTCTCACAATATTTTCTCACCATAGAAAATGGTAGTAAGCTTTTTCTCTTATGAAGAGGAAGATGAAGAAGTGAGGAGATAATGAACTCATAAGGTGAGAATAGCAATCATGGGTGAGTTAGTGTCATACACTAACCCATGTAGAGAATAAACCATGGGTTAACAATAATGGTTGGGTTAATAAATATCTTCAAGTAAAACAAAATGAGTGGACTTGGTCAATGGTTCCACAAGTTTCTACAAGCTTCAACCATGTGACTAATTACAACTAATTTTGTGAATTACCTAGATAAATAAAACCCTCACATTAGTATAAGTATGGTGTAAGTCTCATACACCCATGTTTCATATGGCATCAAGCATAACAGAAAATAATGTACATTAATATATATCACATATATACCAAGTGTACACAAGTGAGAAAAGAAATCTTAAGTGAGCTAATATTAGTTAATGTAAGATAATATATCAAATATATAATTATACATTAAATTATTAAATCAACACTTGATTTAATAATCCGGCTATATCTTATACAACTGACTAATATCAAATGTAACAATTCATCGAATCAACACTTGATCCGATAACCCGGATATATCTTATATAACCGTCTGATATCACATATCGCGAGAATAGAATGCGGTAGAACATACGCGCATTAATCTCGGTCCCTCACATATCATATATGTGCTCCTGCTTCATTTTGAATGAACCACGAAACCTCTGTGTAGGACTTTAAATACTCGTCAATACGCCGGCAGTAGGTGATGATCATATCAAACACCCATAAGCCGCAAGCGGTCTGCTAAACATAACGGCCACCCGGGTAATGAGCGATCAGAAGATCAACACGCAAGCATGCTCGTACTCCTGCGAATCCAATCAGTAACACTACTGTACAGTCCGGTCTCTTCGTCAGATATGTCGTATATCACAGCCTGGGGTGGTATAACGTCAGACCCCAATAGCCTGATAAGTTATGCCGATGCAAGGTCCATAACGGTTCGAGAAACTACTGATAACACCTACCAGTAAATCTCAGCAAGCTTGGCCAGAGATTTCCTGTTATGGCCAATCGAGCATAGCGCAATAATAACTCCCAATACCGGGAGAGACGAATCCCCTCCTATCACTCATTGCCTCTATGTGACTCGGGACTGTACCCAAAAACCACCTTTTTGCTCTATCTCTTAATCTTGGTATAGTGGAAATCAATGCACAGAGAACTAGTGCCACCAGAGAACTGCTATCCGACGATAGGTATAATACCATTTAGGAGTTCTCGGTGAGTCCGTTCAGTGTACCTAGTCTCCACTGAGCACCCGTATACCATCTTTGATGTCAAACACCAATGGATGTGGGATCATCCATCGCCCATCATATGGGTCAAGAAGCGTATATGCTAGTCTACTCTGGAGTATCGATGCCCTGTCTCGATACTCGCACGACTAGGAAAAATTATAGGGTGTACTTGTGGACTACGCTTGGCCCCACCAATATCATCTTCATCATAGTCCTGGTAGTCAAGTACACATCCTAAGGGCTTTATCAACATGTGAGAGCAAGACAGCATCATTTATACAAGTCAATATGTTAAGATAAAGTGCAACCAGATAGCATACTATCAAATCGAGCAAGAAAGTCCTCCCTATATATGTCCAAGAATCCACTACAATATACGTCTCATGTACAGTAATGGCCTCTAGGGCATACATATAACTAACAATCTCCCACTTATGCTAAGGCCATCTGTTGTAGTATCCAATACCCAATATTTTAGCAGTGGTTGTAGTATCCCATACTCAACCATCCTAAAATCTCCTAAATAGTATTTGGGGAAGTAGGCCTTGGTGAGTGGATCCGCCGTGTTGTTCTTCGTATCAACTCTCCTGATCTCGATCCGTTGGAGATCAACCATCTCCCTGATCAGATGATACTAGCCTCAGAATATGTATGGATCGCTGATGGGGCCGGTATTCCTAGGCCAAAGCCACAACTCCATTATTGTCACAATAACAGTTATTGGACGCTCAACGGTAGGAACCTTGTTCATCTCATGAACAAGTAATGTCCAGACTACCTCTTTGGTAGCATTATTGGTAGCAATGTATTCAGCCTTTATCGTCTAGTATGCCACGGTATCTAGCTTGGAACTCTTCCAAACATACAGTCCCTCCACTGAGGGGAAAGACAATGCCTGTGACTGACTTTCAGTCGTCCTTATCAGTCTGGAAGGTCTAACCAAGATCTTTCTTTTAGTGCTTCTCAAGCACTTAAGAATGTCCTCCACAGCTATCCAGTGATTCTCCCAAAATCCGATTGATTCCTAGTCACTACACCTAGTGAGTTATCTACATCTGGTCTGGTACATAACATCACATACATGATAGAGCCTACTGCCGAAGCAGAGGATATCCCTTGCATGCGAGCTCTCTCCAAATCAGTTTCGGAAGACATCTTTTTGGAGAGAGTGATTCTTGAGGTAGTTGGCGAACAACCATGCTTAGAATCCTCCATACTAAAACCCTTTAGTATGGTGTTAATGTACCTGGATTTAGGACACTCCAAACATCCACTTAGATCTATCACCATAGATCATAATATATAAGATGTAGTAGGTATCATCCAGATCTTCTATGGAGAATCACCATGATAAGAGGAGCTTGACCGATTGTAGCATAGGAAACACTTTCCTATCAAGAGTATGTTATCTACGTACATTACGTGTAAGATAACCTCACTCTCTACAACCATCTTGTATATACAAGGTTCATCTACCATTTTGATGAAGTCAATCTCTTTGACGGCCACATCAAAACAGATGTTCCAACTCCGCGATGCTTGCATTGATCCTGATGGACAAAGAATAGCTTTGAATGTCTCAACTTTTCCATCTACACAAAGAATCTTCTCAAGATCCATTTCCTCCCAATGGGTTTTACCCTTTCAGGTGCAACATGCGAAGTCATACTTTGTTGGTGTACATGGATTCCATCTTTGATCGGATAGCATCTAGCCATTTCACAGAGTCCCCACTCACGATGCCTACCTGAACCTAGTTGGGCTATCATCAACCATTTTGCAATCCTCGCTCCCACTGTCACCGAGAATATCACAGTATCTCTCAAGTGGATGAAGAACCCTACCAGATTCGCGGAAAGGATGAGGTTCATTGGAGACTATTGAATCCTTTTGTTTTAGCAAATCATCAGTTGTTAGTTTGTCAAGCTGGAACAACCTCCAGTTCTACCTCATGTCCACAAATTACTTCACAAGAAATCCCTTTTCTAAAAAGGTGGCATGCTGAGAAACAAAACACCTTTTGCACCTCACTCAGGTAGAAGATATACCCTCACAAAAGTTTAGGATATCCTAACAAGCTTATACAGAACTGACCGTGCCTCGAGCTTGACCGGATTATGCCTTTCAACATAGGCCGGACAACCCCATGTCTTAACTCCTTTAAGACAAGGTCTCTTCCCATTCCATATCTCATATATAGTGGTAGGCCCTGATTTGGATGGAACCCCATTCAATAGGTATGCAGCTTCTCACGTGCATAACACCAAAAGGAAATAGGTAACTCAGCAATACTCATCATAGAGCGCGCCAAATCTCATAGGGTGCGCTACCTCCACCCCGATACACTGTTGTGTTGTGGTGTATACGAAGGAGTAAGCTGAGAGAGAATCACATTCTCCTTTTAGAAAATCCAGGAACTCCATGCCCAAGTATGCGCCTCCTCAATCTCATTGAAGGACTTTAATACTTCTACCCGTATGGTTCTTAACTTCAAGCTTATATTCCTTGAATTTCTCAAAAAGTTTCAAACTTGTGTTTCAACAGGAACATATGTCTTAAACCTGAGAGATGACCAGTGAATATAATGAAGTACCAAGAACCAAGCCTGGCATGTGTAGAAATAGGACCGTATACATCGTCATGTATTCGTCCCAAGAGTTCAGTAACTCTTTCTCTGTTTCTAGTAAATGGGGTATTGGTCATTTTACCTTTGAGACAAGACTGGAAAGTATCATAAGATGACAATTCGAATAGATTCATATATTCATCTTTATGTAACTTAGCTGGTCGTGTTGTGTTGATAAGACCTAGTCTACAATGCCATAAGAAGGATTCGTTCATTTCTGAACTACTCCTCTTGTGTGTGTTCTAGATAATTTGAACTGTGGTTTGATTTGGAACGTATATGCTATTATATATCATGCCTGATCTAATCAACTCTTGATCAAGGAAAATGTTCACAACATTATCCACTAATACAAAATTATATCTTTCTTTAACCTAATAAAGAAACCGATGTAATGTTGTATATCAGGTTCGGTATGTAATAACATTCATTCAGAATCATTGGATTAATACAAGGTGATATTTGCCAGCTGATTTGGCTGCAACAATTGCACCATTCTCTAACACTTAGAAACATATCACCCATTCCCAGTTCTCTACTTTTCTTAGCCCATGTAACATTCGACATATGCGGGATCCTGATCCGGTATCACATACCCAGGACGTAAAGGATGCTGAAAAACAGTTCTCGGTAATGAACACATCCGAATAAGATGCATCAACATGCACTTTCTTCGATTGGGTGGCATCAGAATCCGGATATTCCCCTATTTCCTGCTCGAACCTATAATAATTACAAGATTGAGCGGAACCAATGTTCCCTAGCTCAGTATAATAAGCAGGATCGGTCAATGCATCCATATTATTATCTTGATTAAGGCATGACATGGTCGCTACCATAAGAGAGAGAAGAAAACACTCTGCGTGCGCTCTTTGTAAGATTAGATTGGTTATTATTTTATCTAATCATGATGGATCCTACCGTTTTTATCAAATCTTCCTTCAAACCCTAAAAGGTAAGAGTAGCCGGGATTAATTACACTCTACAAGTTCGCCAATCTTTCGGCCAGGCCAGTGTCGATTCTTTGAGGGAGGTTCCCCGTACTTTCGCACGAACCTAATTAAAATAAACCTCATTTTCCCAGGGGTGTAACCCCGTTAACACCTTTCTAGACACCTACTTGATCGGCTAATTGTAATGTGTAAAACTCTCCCAGGAGTAACTCTTATTCGCAGTGGGTATCGGGATCTAACTATCTCATAGAAGGTATGCAATCTCATTGCAAATTTCAATACTTGAAATTCCCGATAATTTTGCCCCTAGCAACCTATGACCTTAACGAAAGCCAACAAACCATAGGCTGCTAGTCAAGTTCAACCCATCATTTCCTGATTGAATTAAACCCACCCGCACGACCCCTGACGAAAGCCAACAAAGTCGCACGACTACCCTAACTCAATCGCATCATATGCTTTTACAGATAAGCATAAATAGCACCCGCACACTACGTCTTGACGAAAACCAACAAACGTAGCACGAATACTATGAAGTATTTATCTAAAATGACGGAGGGCTACGACAGGTTTTTATGAAAACCCATTGCGTAATGAACTTGATATCGTTGTAGAATCGAGTGATTTTTAAAAGGAGTGTTTTTTAGGCTTTTACTAGTTTTGCTAAAGAGGTCACTCCCGGTGAAGGGATCTCGGCTCTTTCCTTATCGAATAAGGTGCGGGATATTTCACAAATACCACTACGCAAAACAAAAACTATAAAAGCAATCAAAAGTCAAACCGAGTTTGTAGCATCTGCTAGTTTCGCTAAAGTGGTCACTCCCGGAGAAGAGATCTCGGCTCTTTCCTTATCGAATAAAGTGCTAGATATTCTACAAGGAATACCGCTATGCAAAGCAAGAACTAGAGCTACCAGTTTTTAAAACAAGTTTCTACAACATCTTTAGATTTCTTTTATTTCATTAATCTCATTAATGAAGTCCCATCAATTATGCTTTCTAAGCATCACATATGAAATGAAAGCATCAATATTTATGATATATCATATATATATATATATATATAATATATATAAGCATTCTTCTCAGAACATATCAAGTGATCACATCACAAAATATCAGCAGCAGAAGAACACATATGAAATATTGGATATACTAGGAATTCCATGTTTTAAGATAAGCCAGTATAAAACACGGATTCCACGATCGCGATGAATAGCCAAACCAACATCCCTAACCCCTACGAGAGCGGCAAGCATCCCTACCAATTCTAGAGTTAGGAGACCCGGGTCTCGACTCCACGAAATGGTCTCCTACTGGACCATAGGACCCGGTTACTTGTGCTCCCCTCCTTAGGTCTATCCTAATGCGGAAAAGTAAATAATATACATCATGGTGACATCATCCTCAACCCGGAAGTGCCCCCAATAAAAGAATATTACATACAAGCTTTTACATGAATGAAAATGAAAAACTCTCATCTCACATAAAAAAAACCCCGTCTATTAAAAACACGATGATCCAACATAACATATCACAGCAACACATAACATCACATGTCATCAACGTAAGTAAATATGCCTATCCCAATTGTCGTTGACATATAGCAACGAAACCGGCGATACACCACATATTACACTTACGGTCGCAGAAAAGAAAGTGAAAAACTACAACAATTGGAATCTGCAACCATCTTAGACATCATAAACCCAATGTATCACCTACTTTGGATTTCTTGCCCAACAAAATGAATTCTTTAGACATCACAAGCCTAACAATTATAAACCCCGTATTTTAGTCTTGATATTGAAAACACTTTTCAATAACCTGTCGTGTAATTCAACAAGATTCCCGATAATCCGATCGAATGCTCGTCGGAAACTTTAGAAGACGGACGCACCCCTGGATTCCGTCGACGAAGTGCACTAAGGCGGAACACCGCAGCCGCGAGCACCCGAACGGATGCTTTTGACAACGGGGTTCTCCTACAGTCACTTGGTCGGGGCTATGGGGCGTGGCTATCTAGTAAGGTTACCCGGCGAGTATCTGCATACACTACGTAATTGCGACAGACTTTTGATCGCATCAAAATCCCGTGGCAACCGATCAAATGAGACTAAATTGCTAGATTTATAAAATTCAAACAAGTTATCTCATAACTAATTATGTGGATTCCAAATATTGTATCACAATCAAAGATAGCTAGATGAAGTTCTTTTCGATCGAGTAATCAAGCACCCAAAATTTCCCAAAAAGCTTAACACTTGAGTGGAGTTCAAAAAGTACCCAGAAACTGCCACAGCTCCTATGAACCAGCCGTAAAAGGGTCAACCAATTACTCACATGTGGCACCGCCGAACTACCACAAATCCTATGATTTGGTGGCGGTCTGATGGTCACATAATCGAGTTAAGATTTCGTTCTTCTAGTGGGTCCACAGAATCACTTGTATGATTTTCTGAAAATTTTAAACTCGGAAAAATTCAACTCTTGAAAAATTTCCAGCGGGGAAAAATTGGGTTATTGATATCCGTTCGAACTTTTTAACATCGTCTAAATAACCCGAATACATGTTACAATTACGACTGCGAAACACTCCATGTTGCCTTTGTAGAAAGTTAACATCACATGTAAATTTAGCAAAAACAAACAACACCTGAAACATCAAAACCCAGAGACTGGAACAGAGACAAAATTTGAAAGGGTTTGCTCGGATTTTGGTCGGTATGGGGGTTGTGGCCGGCCAAAATTACACAAAAAAGCCTCAAATTTTGCTAGTGTTCATGTTATATCACATACAACATTCTGCAGTTGTTTAAAAAAATTTTAGAGCACTTTAAAAAATCGACAGAACCCAGATTTTGTGTTTCAAGTTTCGGAGCAGTTTCGGTTTCGTAATCTAAGAAATATCGTTTAAATCTCTAGCTTGGCTCTGATACCACTGTAGGGTTACCTAGAACGGCAGCATGGTATCGGGAGGCATCGTGCAACATTTCAGAAAACTAAAATATTATTTTTGGGAATTTTTATAATTAAATATTAAATATTATGAATATTTTAATAATGCTGTATAATTAAATACCGATAAAGTGGAAATTATTTGGAAAATTTATAGGAACTACGAAAATGAAGGTGTTTTATTTGATTTAAGCAAATTATAAACTTTGATGATTAATTATATTCCATTTTAATGCTAATCGCGATTAAATATCACTAATCGTGCATTAAGCCGGATTTGTGCAAATGACATACACCATGTCATTTTTCACACTTGTAACATTTTTCCTACCTTGATTCTTTTGTCTATGGTTATTTGTTTTGGGGTTTTTAAAAGAAAAGATAAGATAAAGGTAAACAAAAGAAAAAAAAAGAAAAGGGAAATATTAAACTAAAAGTTAGGGGCATGAGAGAGAGACAGGGTGAGGGGTCAACCATGGACCATGGCTCTTGTCCCCGTCATTGTTTTCCTTCATCATTTCATCCCCTCATCTCACCATGGCAGCCACGCCCTCCTCCCTCCTCTATCTCCTTAAAATATCATCAAAAGCACATCCAAAGTCTATCTCCATTTCATTAAAAACATGCACAAGCTCCTCACAAGCACTTTGGACCAAGAAAAAATCGGATTTTGAGCACTTGGGGCAACTCAAGAAAATTCTTTAGTTGCCAAATGAGGTAATTCTTACACCATTAGATTAGTATTTCATTTCTTTTAACATCTATGTAATTTTAAAATCGATATGGTGTAGTTTTGTGGACTTTAAAAATCTCTAGATGAGGTTAGGGTTTGTTTTGAATCTAAAGGTGAAATTGAGGCTTAATAGTGACCTTAAACCCCTGTAGGGATTGTATAATGGACTGAAACCATAGACTAAACCCCGAAACATAAACTTAGAAACCCAGATATCGGAAAATTTTGAGAATTGTGATGGTATATTGACATCTGCTATAACTCGGTTGACCTGAAAATTATTTAGCAAACACAGAGAGTCATGCAGGCAACCTGGAGGGTACCACTGAAACCCTAGCCCCTAGTTCCTAACCCAGGCCGTAAATATATCCATTCTGGCCGCAAATTGCGGCCAGAGCAGGGAGTTTTGGGTTCGTGTTTGGTCAAGGGAATTATCTCCAGTAAATTAGACCCTCCATATGTGCAAAATTGTCTAATTTCACCAAGGGTTAAATCTGGAAGTGTTTTGCATCATTTCTGATTTCGTTTTGCGAATTCTGTTAACTTGAAATTTGGGTTTTTAGTGTTTGTCTCGATCACTTGACGTTTTCACGTCAATCTCAAGGGTTGTTTGGTCTGTCTTGCATAAGTAAACTATAGGTTTAAACCTATGTGTGATACTCGTGCCGATTTCGTTTTCGTGTGTGATTTCGGTTTACGATATCTTGTGTATACATATGTTGGTGCCCTCGAGTGGACATGAACGACAAGGAAGAACGTGGCGTCATCGACTTCAGCAAGAGAGGATCAAGGTGAGTTGATATATATCTACGGGGGAAGTCGGGTGGATGGCGTATAGCACCCCCGCAGTTTGTAGTGTAGTGTATGGTATATATTATATGGATATATTTATATGTTTATTGTGAGATTATGATTATCTAGATAGACTTTGGGAGTCATGGATAACTTTAGTGTAATTGGATGATAGTGTCGTAGTTAGTTTCTTAGTCGCGAAACCTAAAATAAGGTTCTTTTACACACACACTATGCATACATTTTATTACTTATGCGTATATGGGGGTATGTATGTATGTATGTATGTGTGTGTGTATATATATATATATATATATATATAGAGAGAGAGAGAGAGAGAGAGAGACACATACGTATGGGACTATGTATATACATATACGTACAGATATACATGGATGATGAGGATAGTATATGGTACTTGGAGATGAGTCGATGAGATTTGGGCATGATGCAATAAGATCGGTGATATGTTTTGGTTCGTATTGCGAGATACGACATGTTGTAAAAGCGGGTCTTTAGCCGATGTGTTTTCATGTTAGTTGTATGTATGCCCTAGAGGCCAGTATTGTACGGATGATGTATATTAAATTGGATGCTTGGACATATATAGAGATGACTTTCTTGCTCGATATGATAGTATGCTATCTGGTTGCTCTTTATCTTAACATGTACACTTGTCTCTTTAAACTGTCTTATAGTTACATGTTGGTAAAGCCCTTAGGATGTGTACTTGACTACCTGGACTATGATGCAGATCATACTAGTGGGGACATGGTAGTCCATAGGTACATCCTTCAAGGTCCCTAGTCGTGGCTATATCGAGACGGGGCATCGATATACCAGTGTAGACTAGCGTATACTGATTGGTAGCGATTCTGCGTGTTCAAGTTTAGTAAATTACCGCAATCAAGACGGTTTCGCTTGTAGCTAGCCGGTTGAGTACGGGTCGTCCGCAGGGAGATGGGAATCTTTTTCTATGTGTTTCAACGAGTTAAGTCCGAAGGTCCAGATTTGTTTGTGATTTACTGAGCGTTAAAATGATATGTAAAGAGAGCTTGTTAGGGTTAGGATTAGGTTTGTTTGAGTTATGAGTCGCTCACTTCTTTCGTTGCCACTCTTAATATCGGTGTTACAGTAATCGGCAACAACGGGGATTAGCACGACTAGGAAGGAACTTGCGAGTATAAGCTAGGCTTTCCAACGCTTAAGTTCTTCCTTTTGGTGCTTGTCCGTCCGTTCCTGGCTCTTAGCCATAACTTCCGGTTAATTCAACCACAACCGGTCTCACTACGGAATCACCGCTATCATGTAGGATAGGGTGCCGTAGGGAGCGGATTGTTGTTCAATTAACGGGAGTCGATTTAAGATGTTGGGCAAGTAAAGAGTGAGAGAGATTTCCTTCTCTCAAACTTCCCTTATCCTACCCTAACAAGTATGGAAATTACTCACACATCATAATGAAAAGAAAAAAAAACAAAGAGGAAGATAGAAAGAAAGAGATTAGAAGATAACAACTAGCTATTTGCGACCTCACCTTGGCAAGGATCAAGCGTAAGCATCATGGTTGTTTTAAGGATAAAGAAAAAGAGAAAGAAAGAAACAACAAGAAATAACAATAACTACTTAACAAATGAAAATTACAAGCAATAATAAGAGAACAAGACAAGTATAATAACAAAAGGAACTTCTTTATTCATCATTCTTCACTCACAAAAGCTCACTACAAGTTTTTCAATGGAGAAGAGATGAGAAGAGGAAGAAGAACAAGTATTCTAAAACCTAGAAAAAATACAAGATTATGCACCCCTTGGCTTCACAAGGTTCTGGGCTATTTATAGGCAGGGAACTGGAAATCTAGGGCAAAATTCTGCCTTTACATGAAAATACCAAAATACCCCTAAAGTTTGACATTCTGCGGAGGCCGTACGGCCGCGGTTCCGCGGCCTAAGCTTGCTATTGCCGCGGAACCGCGGCCGTTTAGAGGAATTGTGCCTTCATATTTGGTGGTGCTCCCTGATTCTGTGGGCCCTTTATTCTGGTATATGTATTTTCTCAGATTTTCTTCACGATTTTTCCAGAATTTCTGTTGAGCAAAAGGTGATTTGATGTGGATCTTTTTGTCATGATTTCCTCGAGCTCCGTGTAGATTTCTTGGATCTTGTGTTGCCATTGAGCCTTGTGCATGAAAACGACATTGATTTGCCATTTTGTCTGTTAAACTGGTGTGTGGCAACAGACGGATAAAGAGCGGAGATCCGTGTTTTATCTGTGGTTGGAAGGAACCCGGGTTTTGTCGTGTTTTTCCATGAATTTCACCGTTCAGAGCCGAGAACCTGTATCCTGCAATTGACTAGCAAACACGGCTCAAGAGTACCTACCGATATGCAATGTGATAAAAATTGGGCGGTATAAAAATGCAAAAATCTGATATGAACAAATACCCCCAAACTTATCATTTGCTCGTCCCGAGCAAAGCCAATTTATTCACAAAAAATTTCCTAACCTCACTTTCGCAGGGAACGCGATTGCACTGAGCATGTGCAACAAGCCGTTAAAGCTCTAGGTGTCCCTAGTAGGAGGAGTGTTGTCTCCTGAGGGTTTTCAGCGAATTACACCCACAAAATCCGGTCAAGCTAGTTTTTCGAAATTACTATGATTCAAACCCCAAAAGTTTTGTTTCAGAAAATAACAATTCTATGATCCCAAGTCTAGACTATCAAACCCTTATTTTTCACACCTCGCTTCTTCTTTAACTACAGTTTTTATATGTCTTTACGTGCAGTGCAAATAGTGTCGTTAAGTTTCCAGAAGGATCGATTAAAGTCATTATGTCACACAATAAAGCCCAGATAAATTTTTTGAAAGGATCACATAAGTTTTATAAAGAGTTAAGCATTTTTCAAGTTTCATTTTCCAGCAAAGTTTCAACTTTAGAATTTCTATCTTCCTTAACAGGAAACTAGTCTTATATTTCACTCCACCTTTTTCTTATTTTCATTTCATACACACCTCTGTGAACGTGCAATAGTCTTTATCATAGAGTAAAACCTTCATATCTCCGCTAGATTTTTTATAAAAGCCTGTCTTTTATCAAGATTATTCTCACACAAAGAACCGTTAGGAATTTTAACCCGGAGAGAACACTTGCTTGACTTTGTTTTAATCTGGACTTTCTAGACTTCTTAGCGAGCTTTGGGCCAATGCACCCAAACCAGTTGGCTTTAGGGCATTAGGTGTAGAAACACCCCAGCGGACTTAATTACTCAAGTTACCTAGGTCCAAAAACAAAAGACAGTTTGGCGTGAAAATCATGATGATTCAATACGAACGGAGATATAACCGGCAGTTCAATTATTTTTTTGGATAAAAGACGTGTTTAGTGGGTTTTGGTGTGTAATCATTCCAATCAAGTTCCAGATGGGTTATTTTTCAGACTTAGTTCCAATTAAGGCATCAATAACATTCTTTCGTATTCACTCACTTCATAAACTATTCTTGATATTACTTATTTCCGAACAAACCTATTTGATCCTCAGAAAATCATTTATCCATTTAAAAGTTTTTAGACAGAAAAGACTCGTCATCTAATTTCCAAAACTCACGACACGTGTAGTGTGATGTAAAGATGTATATCAGCTATAGTTAACTTCAAATGAGAGTTATCTTTCAGGTTTTCAAAATCTAAAAATAAGATTTAGTTATTTCTATTTAAACAAAACCGTCGAAATGTTGAATCCGAGTCCTCCCACTAGCTAACTTGACAAAAAAGTTTTTATGTTTTTAGAAAATTTTCAGATTTTTATGGATTTTATGGATTTTAATATGCAGATGCAAAATATATATATGAATGCGAAGGTAAGAAATGCGTACCGAGCGTACCCCCAAACTTAAACTGGATAGTGTCCTCACTGTCATTGCATGAAGAGATCATTTGAAGGGTCAAAATTGTCGGTTAGATATACACAAAAATTATTATTATTATTATTATTGTTTTTTTTTGGTTTTAAGAAAAAGAAAAAGAATATCCACAAACATGTACAAAATGGTATATACATACCCCCAAACTTATTTGGAACAGTGTCCACTTGTTCTTGGCTGGATAACTGAAGTTTGGAGGTAGGCAGAGGAAGATTATGCAGGGTAAACCGGCTCCTGTAAGACCAGGAGCTCCTCTGTTGGTTCGGCGCTAAGGTACGGTTTAAGTCGGTGTCCGTTCACTTTGAAAAATGAACCGTCCTTTGGATTCTCCAAATCCACAGCGCCATGCGGATACACATTCCGCACAACATACGGCCCTTTCCAGCGAGATCTGAGCTTTCCTGGATGGAAGTGTAGTCTGGTGTCGTAAAGCAGTACCTGTTGACCAGGTACGAAAGTTTTACGCAAAAGGTGTTTATCGTGAAACACCTTCGTTCGATTCTTAACGACAACCGCGTTATCGTAAGCCTCATCCCTAAGCTCGCTCAATTCGTTCAACTGCAGCTTCCGATGGCTGCCCGCATCTTCGAGAGACAAATTCAGCTCCTTTATCTCCCAAAATGCGCGATGCTCTATTTCGACAGGTAGGTGGCAAGCTTTTCCGTACACAAGCCAATAGGGAGACATGCCAAGATCGGTCTTATAAGCGGTTCGAAATGCCCAAAGGGCATCAGTGAGTTTCAGCGACCAATCCGTACGGTTTTTGGAAACCGTCTTCTCCAGTATCTGCTTGATTTGCCGATTTGAAACTTCGGCCTGCCCGCAGGTTTGGGGGTGGTAGGGCGTAGAGAGCTTATGATTAATGGAATATTTCCGTATCAAGGCCTCAAAAGTTTTGTTGCAGAAATGACTTCCATTGTCGCTAATGATCGCTCGGGGGTGCCCAAAATGGGAGAAAATGTTTTCTTTAAGAAACCTAACGACAACCTTGTTGTTGTTAGTCCGGCTGGGCACATCCTCGACCCATTTAGAGACGTAATCAACAGCGAGAAGGATGTACAAGTTCCCAAAAGAGCTGGAAAACGGCCCCATGAAATCTATCCCCCAAACGTCGAAAATCTCCACAACCAAGATCGGTTGGAGAGGCATCTCGTTCCTCCGGGATATCCGGCCCAAGTGTTGGCACCGGGAGCAAGTCTTGCAATAGTCATGAGCGTCTTTGAAGAGTTGTGGCCAGTAGCAACCACATTGCAAGATCTTCTCAGCTGTCTTTCTGGGGCCAAAATGCCCGCCACACGCTTGATCGTGGCAAAATGACAGCACACTCTTGAATTCCTCGTCAGGGACACACCGACGAATAATCTGGTCGGGACAGTACTTGAACAAATAGGGTTCGTCCCAGTAAAAGTGTTTTACTTGGGATAAGAAGCGAAGTCTGTCCTGACTTGACCATTCTGTCGGTAGTAATCCTGTGGCCAAATAGTTCACAATATCTGCGAACCAGGGTTCGCAAGATACTGTCAAGAGCTGTTCATCCGGGAAAACGTCGCTGATTGGAATTGGAAGCGACGGCGAAGAAGGAAGTCGTGAGAGATGGTCGGCAACTACGTTTTCACATCCTCGTTTGTCCTTAATGACAAGGTCAAACTCTTGTAGCAAGAGGATCCAACGTATTAACCGAGATTTTGCATCTTTCTTCGCAAAAAGATGGCGCAGAGCAGAATGGTCTGTGTAGACAATGACTGGAGAGCCGATGAGGTAGGGCCTGAACTTTTCTAAAGAAAATACAACAGCTAAGAATTCCTTCTCAGTTGTTGTATAATTGAGTTGGGCGTCGTTCAGGGTTCGGCTCGCATAATAGATTACGTGCGGCATCTTGTTGATGTGTTGTCCAAGGACAGCACCAATGGCAAAGTCGGATGCATCGCACATAATCTCAAATGGGTGCGTCCAGTCAGGCGAAGAAAGAACGGGAGCAGAAGTGAGTGAGCTTTTCAATGACTCGAATGCAGCCACACAGCTCGAGTTGAAGTCGAATGGCGTATCCTTGGCCAGTAAAAGAGTCAAGGGCCTAGCAATCTTGCTAAAGTCCTTGATGAGCCGTCTATAGAAACCGGCATGGCCAAGGAAGGCTCGGATATCTCTGACGCATCGGGGAGGAGGGAGATTGGAAATGACCTCAATCTTCGCTTTGTCAACCTCTATGCCATTTTACGAGATGATATGTCCTAAGACAATACCTTCGCGCACCATGAAGTGGCACTTCTCCCAATTCAAAGTGAGATTCTTGTCCTTACATCGGGTAAGGACAGCGTCAAGATGCAGCAAACACTCGTTGAAGGAATCGCCGAAGATGGAGAAATCATCCATGAAGATCTCCAGAAATTTTTCCACCATGTCTGAGAAGATTCCCATCATACACCGCTGGAAGGTAGCGGGCGCATTGCATAACCCAAAGGGCATGCAACGATATGCAAACGTGCCGAAAGGACAAGTGAAAGTGGTCTTGTCCTGGTCTTTTTCGGCGATGGGAATTTGATTATAGCTGGAGTAGCCATCAAGAAAGCAGTAGTACTCGTGTCCGGCCAATCGTTCAAGCATCTGGTCAATGAAAGGTAGCGGAAAGTGGTCTTTCCGCGTTGCGGCGTTGAGTTTTCTGTAATCAATGCATACTCGCCACCCAGTTTGGGTGCGAGTAGGGATTAACTCGTTCGCCTTGTTGGTTATGACCATGATGCCCGACTTCTTGGGGACAACATGAATGGGGCTCACCCACTGGCTATCAGAGATAGGGTAAATGATACCACTATCTAGACATTTTACGATCTCCTTCTTCACAGCCTCTTTCATGACTGGATTGAGCCGTCTTTGTGGATCCCGGGCTGGTTTGGCACCATCCATCAGATGAATGTGATACTCAACGATCAGGGGACTAATCCCCTTGATGTCCGCCATGGACCAGCCAAAAGCTTGCCTGTTGCCGTGCAAGACCGTGAGAAGGGCTTTCTCTTGCTCTGGAGCAAGAGAAGCCGAGATGATGACAGGGAGGGTCTCGTTCTCACCTAAGTAAGCGTACTTAAGGTGAGACGGCAAAGGCTTGAGTTCGAGCGTCGGAGGTGAAACGATTGAAGGCAAGATTGGTGCAGAGGTCTCGAAATCAAAGGACTCCAACAAAGGTTCAAAACGAGTGTAAGCGACCGAGTCGGATGGTTCAGGTAACTCATCCGGAAATTCAAAGGATTCAAACTCGGGTTGCGAGCGGCTAAGATCGTTCAAGAATGTGAAACACTCATAGTCGTTGTCGGGCGCAGAAACAGCAGCAGGATCGAGGAGGAACGCACTAGTGGCGTTAAGGTTAGCATGATCGAACAGAAACTCCTCGAATTCACACTCTTCAGGGGTGATCTCCTGGATCGAGCAGACGTCCAGTATATGAGCATTAGGTTCGGAGGGCTAATTCCCTAACCTAAAAATGTTGAGTTCAATTGTCATGTTTCCAAAAGAGAGGTTCATCGAACCATTGCGACAATTGATCACAGCATTTGAGGTTGCAAGGAATGGGCGACCGAGTATCACCGGAATTTGATTCCGGGGGTTAGCTACAGGCTGTGTGTCTAATACAATGAAGTCAACGGGGAATATGAAGTCCCCGACTTTGATTAACACATCCTCTAGCTCACCCCTAGGATGGGTGATCGATCGGTCGGCCATTTGGAGAGTACAGTGTGTGGGTTTCAGCTCTCCTACGCCTAATTGCTCGTATAATGAGTACGGAAGCAGGTTAACACGGGCACCAAGATCTAATAGTGCGCGGTTGATGTTCTTATCCCCAATGGTAATGGAAATCGTAGGACAGCCAGGGTCCTTCCGTTTTTGTGGTAAAGATTGGGTAAGAGCATCACTCACAGCACTAGCCAAGAAAACTTTCTTTGGTACCTGAGACTTCCTCTTTTTCGTGCACAAGTCCTTTAAGATTTTCGCGTAGGATGGGACTTGTTGGACGGCATCTAAAAGAGGAATGTTAATGTTAACCTGCTTAAATAACTCCAGAATCTTCTCCATTTGAGGATTTTGTTTATTAGACCTCAACCGGTTTGGAAATAGGACGTTTTTAAAATTGGTTGAGTCTAATGCTTGTGGAGGAGATTGTGGAGTTGGAACGGATCCCAGAACAGGTGTTTTCGTGGAGTGAGAAGTGGGTCGATTCAGAGCAGAAGAAGAGGAAGGAGAGCCTTGTGAAGAACGGAGAATAGGCTCAGAAGACGAAGAAGCAGGAGAAGAAGAAGAAGAAGAAGAAGCGACCGAGGTGTCATCGTTGATGCGTGTGCCAATGTCGTTTTGCAGCATCCTTCCCGATCTCAATGTGGTCACGGCACTCACATTATGGTTCTGTTGTTCAAGAGCAACATGTACATTCTGTGGGTGACCGGGATTTGGGAGTGGCTGGGACGGGAGCTTCCCCTTCTCTCGCTCGCTTAAGGCCGCATTCAGCTGTGCAATCTGGGCCTCGATGGTCTTGATGCTTTGCCCGTGAGCGGCAGTGTGTTGCACTAAGGACTGAATGGAAGACTGGATGTTGGCAGTGGATTGTGTCGATTGTTTAACGAACGCCTCCAGACTTCGTTCGAGCGAGGAAACCTTATCGTTGTTTGACGGAACAAAGTTGTTTGGTGGAAAAGAATTGTTGGGTGCAAAGTTGTTCGTCTGATTTTGAAAAGGTTGGGGTTGGAAGGGCTGCTGAAACTGAGTTTGTTGTTGCGCTTGTTGTTGCGGCGGAGGGGGCCTTTGGAAATTGTTGCCTTGGAATTGATTCTGATTCTGATTCCAGGCGAAATTGGGGTGGTTCCTCCAACCGGGATTGTAGGTGGAAGAGTATAGATCATTCCTCGGTCTTTGCTGAAATGTAGCATTAACCTGATCCTGTCCTTGCGATGGTGGGTTGTAAGGACACTCTTCGGTTAAGTGAGAAGGATCGGAACAACAAGCGCAAATGGTGCGAAGGGGGAGAACAGGGGTAGGAGCAGGAGAAGAAAATTTGCTCTCTATCGCTTCAAGCTTTCTCGTTATCGCAGCCATTTCAGCTTTCATCGCAATAGAGACGTCAAGTTGGTGAATTCCTACCCTAGACTGACCGGTAGAAGTGGAGGTAGAAGAAGAAGAAGTCGGTCTGGTGCTCTCCCATTGTAGCGTTTGCTCCGCAAGGTCGTCAAAGAATTGCCACGCTTCCTCGTCAGATTTTGATAGGAAGTGGCCCTGACAGATGGTTTCCAACAACTGCTTCGTTGCTGGGTTCAGGCCCTCGTATAAGGTTTGGCAAAGTTGCCATTTCTCTATACCGTGGTGAGGACACTGAACAAGAAGGTCTTTGTACCGGTCAAAGCACTTCCAGAAGGGTTCAGAAGGAAGCTGAGAGAATTGGTTGATTTCATTGCGAATCCTTGCGGTTTTATGATTCGGATAAAATTTCTTTAGAAACGCTTTTACAAACTCGTCCCAACTGGTTATGGAGTGGGAAGCGGTGCTATACAGCCATTTTTCAGCAAGATCGCATAAAGTGAACGGAATGACCCGTAGGCGTATAGCATCGTCCGACAGTTGGGTAGTTTTCATCATGGCACAAACGTTTTGAAATTTATTGATGAAGATATAGGCATCTTCAGATTCAAGCCCATGAAATCGTGGAAGCATGTTGATGAAGTGGGGCTTAATTTCAAAATTATCCCCATTGGCCGGTGGAAGAGAAAGGCAGGTGGGATGTGCAGAACGGGTGGGATAGAAACGATCCTGGAGCGTGATTCGCTGCGGCGCTACAACAGGCGGTGGTGGTGGGTTATGGGTCTCCGTAGGAGGTGGAGCCAATCCAGGGGTAGTCAAAGAGATGTTCGGATTAAATCCTGACATCGCGGAAGAAGAGGTTGGTGATGGTGAAGGTGAAGATGTATGAACAGAATTCCGGTCAACGTCGGAGTTGGCCGGCAAAGGTAAAGGTGAAAGAGGAGTGGACGGAGTTTCGACGTCTGAGTCGATCGCGTAGTCGGTAGTGACTAACGTAACGCGGACTAGATGGGCACTAGTGTCCCGAGTCCAAGCGGACATATACTAAACGTGTTTAGTATAGTCAAAGCGGAGAAGGTGAGGGTAAGAAAACGTCAATGGAGAAAGGTGATGGGTGGTGGGTGAAAATGGATTTTGGCGACAAAGGGCAAGTTTTTATAAAAGTTTTATTTTTTTTTTATTTTATTTTTAGAAAGAGCTTTACAGAAATATGTATGGACTTACGGCTTTAAGTAATCACAAACAAGATATGCACAATCACACCTAGATCTAGGGTCACCTAGGTCTGCTAGACAGCTCCTAACTGTTCCAAAGAACTAGAAACAGGACCTCAAACCGCCTCTTCTCCGCCAATTGCGGCCAGATAAGTGCCAGGTAAGTGGGAGGTTGTCCAACGCTTTCGCGAAGTTCCTTAATTAAATAACCACTTGCCTTCGTCACACTTGCCTAGACACCGCAAAGTCAGGATAGGATAAACGGCCGATGCCTGTAATTAGTCCTCTGTCCTATTGAGCGCGAAGTCCTTAGGGCTGAGTCTAGTATCTTTTAATTAATAATGGTCAATGCATATGCTTTTTGTGATTTCTGGGGTCCTGGGAAGGGTGATGAAATCCCCACCCAATCTGAATTGGTTTCAAGCCCCTTAAGTCTGTATTAATGAATGCAAAGCGGTAACAAATCAACTGCAAACAATTTTTATTTTTAGCGCGGCGCAAAGAATCCTGCACAAGAACAGTTTATTGGAAGGGGGAAGAGAATTTACGCAAAGAATGCTGCAGGAAACACAGTTTATTGGAATCCAGAGGAGTGGGGGAAGAAGAGAAAGACTCACAGAAGTTTTGGCAGCCTGAAGGCTCCAAATGGCCGCGGTTCCGCGGCCTAAGCTTGCTTATGCCGCGGTTCCGCGGTAGAAAGGTCGGATTGGGCCTTTGAAAATTTTGGGTGTTCTGCTGTGGTTGTCCTCTGCTTGTCTGGAGTTGCTGAATCTTGATTTGCTTACTGTATCTGCTCCAGATTTTTACAGTAGACCGGTTGCTTCGTTTTGATCCGTCGCGGTGTAGCCGCGAAATATGGGTCTATCTTCCCACGTCTTTGGCACTGAACTTGAATTTCGAATATCCCACGTCTTTGGTACTGAACTCGAATTCCGTATTATCCTGCACACTTGCACAAAAACTAATCAAAAATAACAAAATGATTTTTTTACAATGTATATATATATTTTTTGTTTTGGTTATATTTATATTCACAAGTTAACCCGAAATTACACAAGGAAATAAATTACCGTCTCCCCGGCAACGGCGCTATTTGATTGGTAGCGATTCTGCGTGTTCAAGTTTAGTTAATTACCGCAATCAAGACGGTTTCGCTTGTAGCTAACCGGTTGAGTACGGGTCGTCCGCAGGGAGATGGGAATCTTTTTCTATGTGTTTCAACGAGTTAAGTCCGAAGGTCCAGATTTGTTTGTGATTAACTGAGCGTTAAAATGATATGTAAAGAGAGCTTGTTAGGGTTAGGATTAGGTTAATTTGAGTTAGGAGTCGTTCACTTCTTTCGTTGCCACTCTTAATATCGGTGTTACGGTAATCGGCAACAACGGGGATTAGCACGACTAGGAAGGAACTTGCGAGTATAAGCTAGGTTTTCCAACGCTTAAGTTCTTCCTTTTGGTGCTTGTCCGTCCGTTCCTGGCTCTTAGCCATAACCTCCGGTTAATTCAACCACAACCGGTCTCACTACGGAATCACCGCTATCATGTAGGATAGGGTGCCGTAGGGAGCGGATTGTGGTTCAATTAACGGGAGTCGATTTAAGATGTTAGGAAAGGAAAGAGTGAGAGAGATTTCCTTCTCTCAAACTTCCCTTATCCTACCCTAACAAGTATGGAAACTACTCACACATCATAATGAAAAGAAAACAAAACAAAGAGGAAGATAGAAAGAAAGAGATTAGAAGATAACAACTAGCTATTTGCGACCTCACCTTGGCAAGGATCAAGCGTAAGCATCATGGTTGTTTTAAGGATAAAGAAAAAGAAAAAGAAAGAAACAACAAGAAATAACAACTACTTAACAAATGAAAATTACAAGCAATAATAAGAGAACAAGACAAGTATAATAACAAAAGGAACTTCTTTATTCATCATTCTTCACTCACAAAAGCTCACTACAAGTTTTTCAATGGAGAAGAGATGAGAAGAGGAAGAAGAACAAGTATTCTAAAACCTAGAAAAAATACAAGATTATGCACCCCTTGGCTTCACAAGGTTCTGGGCTATTTATAGGCAGGGAACTGGAAATCTAGGGCAAAATTCTGCCTTTACATGAAAATACCAAAATACCCCTAAAGTTTGACATTCTGTGGAGGCCGTACGGCCGCGGTTCCGCGGCCTAAGCCTACTATTGCCGCGGAACCGCGGCCGTTTAGAGGAATTGTTCCTTCATATTTGGTGGTGCTCCCTGGTTCTGTGGGCCCTTTATTCTGGTATATGTATTTTCTCAGATTTTCTTCACGATTTTTCCAGAATTTCTGTTGAGCAAAAGGTGATTTGATGTGGATCTTTTTGTCATGATTTCCTCCAGCTCCGTGTAGATTTCTTGGATCTTGTGTTGCCATTGAGCCTTGTGCATGAAAACGACATTGATTTGCCATTTTGTCTGTTAAACTGGTGTGTGGCAACAGACGGATAAAGAGCGGAGATCTGTGTTTTATCTGTGGTTGGCAGGAACCCGGGTTTTGTCGTGTTTTTCCATGAATTTCACCGTTCAGAGCCGAGAACCTGTATCCTGCAATTGACTAGCAAACACGGCTCAAAAGTACCTACCGATATGCAATGTGATAAAAATTGGGCGGTATAAAAATGCAAAAATCTGATATGAACATATACGCTTCTCGACCCATGAGATGGGCGATGGATGATCCCATATCCATTGGGGTTTGACATCAGAGATGTTATACGGGTGCTCAGTGGAGACTGGGTACACTGGACGGACTCGCCGAGAACTCCCAGATGGTATTATACCTCACGTCAGATGGCAGTTCTCAGGTGACACTTGTACAGGTTAGTCTGTAGACCCGAGATCGTCATAGAGTCTTGTGTGATTCCCACTGTGCTTTGATCTCCACCTTACCACGTCCATGAGGGCATGCAAAACGGTGGTTTTTAGGTACAGTCCCGAGTCACATGGAGGCAATGAGCGATAGGAGGGGCTTCGTCTCTCCCGGTATTGGGGGTTGATGTTGCGCTGTGCTCGATTGGCCGTAACAGGGAAGTCCCTGGCCAGGGCTGATCAGAGATTTGCTGGTAAGTGTTACCAGTAGTTTCTCGACCCGTTATGAGCCTCACATCGGCACGACTTATCGGTTATTGGGGTCTGACGTTTACCACCCATAGACTTGATATGCGACATATCAGACGAACAGACCGGACTGTAGGGTAAGTGTTACTGGTTGGATTCACAGAAGTGTGAGCGGGCTTGCTCGTCGATCTTCTGATCGCTCAATACCCGGGTGGCCGTTACTTTTAGCAGACCGCTTGCGGCTTGTGGGTGCTTAATATGATCATCATCTGCTGCCGGCGTATTGACGAGTCTTTAGGGTCCTACACAGAGGTTTCCTGGCTCAAGCGAAACGAAATAGGGGCGCATATGAGATATGTGCGGGACCGAGAATGATGCGTGTATGTGATACCGTATTTCATTCTCGCGATGAATGTTTCGATTGGTTATATGTGATATGACCTAGTTATCGAATCGAAGATTGATTCGATAAGTCGATACATTGGATACTAGTCGGTTATGTGCGACATGACCGGATCATTGAATCAAGTGTTGATTTAATGATTTAATGTATAATTATATATTTGATATATTACTTTGCATTAACTAGTATTGGTTCACTTTAAAAGGATTTTCTCACTTGTTGTTCACAAGTTGTATATGTGATATACTTTTATGCACATGATTGTATCATGTCTGATGATGCATGTATTTTGGCTTTGTGTTAAGATTTATACCATGGTTATGATAATGGTTAGGGTTTTGATTTATTCATTTATTTATTTATCCATTACTTTTTTGAGAAATAAATAAAAGAAAACAAAATGGTTTCATTCTAACATGAAGCTTGTTGAAGCTTCATGAAGGTTTGACTAATGTGACCATTTTGTCTTCATGCTTAACCATAACCATTCCAAATAACCATGGTCTAATCTCTACACATAACCATAGTTAGAAGATGATAAGTATTCATTTTATTTTTCTATTTAAAACAAGACTTATCATATTCTATCTTGATCTTCTTCCTCTTGAACAAGAAGAAAAGCTTACTAGCTTTAATGGCATCTTGAGTAAAAGAGTGAGAAATCCAATTCTAAAGTGAACCCACCTCCTATTTCTTCATCCTCTACATCTTGCCAAGTAGTATAAGGTGTTTTCTTCACAAGTTTCACGACTTGGTGAAGTTGGAGCTCGATCTAGAGTTGCCTCGATGTAGATCATCTTCGGCATCGAAGCCGACGACCTAGCCCGCCCATTTCTCCGATGAAGACGATGCTAGAGTACGGGATCCAAGATGGACAGCGAGAGGACGTCTACGTGGAGCTAAGGAAGTGGAGAACCTGATCTACAAAGGTTGTAGCCTCTTTCCTTTAGTTAAAATGTTAACTAGTTTCACTTTGTCGCCTAAACCCTAGTCAACGAATCCGTATTAGGGTTTCTCGGCACTTGTAAAATTTGAAATTGGCATGGTTGATGCCTTGTGAGACCTCTTTAGTGTGCCTAGGAACCCTACAGTAGTATCAGAGCCTAGCTAGAGCCTTAGGCAATGCTTAGACGATGTTAGAAACCCGATCGAACCCGAAACCCCAAACTTTTCATGCTCTCTGGACTTTTTTCAAAAACTGGGTTTTTTCCAGATTAAAAATGCTTAAAAAATTCAGCAGGGAATTATAAGAATTACGGTGCAAAAATCACCTCATGATATGATTAAAGCACGGCGGAACCGCAGCAGAAGCATGGCTTCTGCGGCGGTTCCGCGGCCAAAATATCTCCTCTTGATACACTGTTTGCACAGTAATGTCTTATTTTGTTTACTGTATTTTATGGGAATTTTTAATATTTATTCAAGAGTTGAATATTCTGGGTTGTATTGGGAGTTCGTAGATTCGATCGGATTGTCTAATCTTGTCTATGTGTTTTCTGGATAATTATTGAATATGTTAAAAAGGTCGACCGGATATAAATACCCACCTTTTCCCCTGCCGGAAAATTTCCAAGTGTTGGATTTTTCTGTGGTTTAAGGACGTTCTGAGTAGTGCAAGTAACGTGATGGTCCCTCTAGAAGACAACAAACCTTAACTCGATTATGTGACCGTCTTGAACTACCCCTTGAACTTTAGGGTTTGGGGCAGTACGGCGTGCCACATGTGAGGCGTTGGCTTGACCCTTCTACGGCTGGACCGTTGGTACTGAGGCATGAAATGAATATCTTTGAACTTATTTCATGTGTTGAACGGTTTCGGGAAAACTTGGGTGTTCGATTGTTCGATCGGAAAGTTTAACATTTTCTATCTTATCCGGAATGGGATACAATAATTGGAATTCACAAACAGTTATGAGATAACTGGATGAATGTTATAAATCTAGCGGTTTAGTCTCACTTGATATTGAAAAGAGTTTTCGATAATGGGACTAAAATGCGGGGTTTATAATTGTTAGGCATGTGATGTCTAAGTATTTCATTTGATTAGGCATGCGATGTCTAAAGAGGTTGCGGATTCCAACTGTTGTAGTTTTACACTTTCTTTTCTGTGACCGTAAGTGTAATATGTGATATCGCCGGTTTCGTTGCTATATACCAACGACAATTGGGATGCGCATATTTACTTACGTTGATGACATGTGATGTTATGTGTTGCTGGATATGTTATATTGGATCGTCGTGTTTGAATAGCCGGGGGTTTTTATGTGAGATGAGTGTTTTTCATTTTCATTCATGTAAAAACTTGTATGTAATATTCTTTTATTTGGGGCACTTCCAGGTTGCGGAAGATGTCACCTTTTGTATATTTTTTTTTTCCGCATTAGGATAGACCCAAGGAGGGGAGCACAAGTAACCGGGTTCTAGGGTCCAGTGGGAGACCATCTCGAGGAGTCGAGTCCGGGTCTCCTAACCCTAGAATTGGTAGGGTTGCTTGCCGCTCTCGTAGGGGTCTAGGGGTGTGGGATTGGCTATTCATCACGACCGTGGAATCCGTGTTTTATATTGGCTCGTATTGAAAACACGGACGTCCTAGTATATCCAATATTTCATATGTTTCTTCTGCTGCGATATCTGTGATGTGATCATGTGATGTTCTGTGATAGATACAGTATATAGTATATATGATATATTATATAGACGTTACTTATGTTTTGCACCTGCACTAGCCTTTCCCTGCTCTGTCGTTAGTTACCTAACCTAACGGTGCACGAGGGGACATCGAGGCGAATGCGGATGGCATAAGTGTACGTCGTATTTATCTGTAATGTTTAGGTGACTTAAATGATGGGACTTCATTAATGTGATTAATGAAAGAAAAGAAACCTAAAAGATGTTGTAGAATCAAATTTTAAACAAAAAGGGTAGCTACGGTTTTGCTTTGCATAGCGGTATATATGATATGCCCTGCACCTTATTCGATGAGGAAAGGACCGAGATCCCTTCACCGGGAGTGACTCCTTTACCAATAACTGGCAGATGTTACACACTCGGTTTGCTTTTGATTGCTTTTGGAGTTTTACTTTTCACAGCGATATATATGATATATCCGGCACCTCATTCGACGAGGAAAGGGCCGACGATCCCTTCACCGGGAGTGACCCCTTTAGCAGAACTAGAAAAGCCTCAAAATCACTCCATTTCAAAACTTCACTTGATTCTACAACGATATCAAGTTCATTACGCAATAGGTTTTCAGAAAAACCTAACGTAGCCCTCCGTCATTTCAAATAAATCCTACTTAGTATTCGTGCTACGTTTGTTGACCTCCGTCAAGGCGTAGTGTGCGGTAGCTAACTAGTATTTATCTGCTTAATGCATGTGATGCAGATTGGATTAGGGTAGTCGTACGACCTTGTTGACCTCCGTCAAGGGTCGTGCGGGTGGGTTTGATTCAATCAAGAAATGACGGGTTGAAATTGACTTGCACCCTGTGGTTTGTTGACCTCCGTCAGGGTCATAGGATGCTTGGGGCAAAATATTATCGGGAATTTCAAGTGTTGAAATTTGCAATGAGATTGCATACCTTCTATGAGATAGTTGGATCCCGATACCCACTGCGAGTAAGAGTTACTCTTGGGAGAGTTTTACACATTACAATTAGCCGATCAAGTAGGTGACTAGAAAGGTGTCAACGGGGTTACGCCTCTGGGAAAACGAGGTTTACTTTAATTAGGTCCGTGCGAAAGCACGGGGAACCTCCCTCAAAGTACCGACACTGGCCTGGCTGAAAGATTGGCGAAGTTGTAGGGTGTAATTAATCCCGGCTGGTCTTTCCTTTTAGGGTTTGAAGGAAGATTTGATAAAAACCAGTGGGAGCCATTCTGATTAGATAAGATAATAACCAATCTGATCTTGCAAGAGCATACGCTAAAGTGTTTTCTTCTCTCTCTCTTCAGGTAGCGACCATTTCATGCCCTAATCAAGATAATAATATGGATGTATTGACTGAACCTGCATGTTATACTGTGCTGGGGAACGTTGGTTCCGTTCTTTCTTATAAGAGTTATAGGAATGAACAGGACATAGGGGAATACCAGGATTCCCATCCCACCCGAATGAAGAAAGTACATGTTGATGCATTTTCTTTGGGTGTGTTCGTTACGGAGAACTGTTTCTCCATTTGCTCTACGTCCTGGGTATTAGATACCGGGTCAGGATCCCATATATGTAATCAGTTGCATGGGCTAAGGAAAGGTAGAGAACTTGGAGAAGGTGATAAAGACATAAGAGTTGGAAATGGTGCAATTGTTGCAGTTAAGACTGTCGGGGATTATCACCTTGCATTACCAACTGGTAACACATTGGTTCTGAACGAATGCTATTACATGCCGAACCTGATATGCAACATTATATCAGTTTCTTTATTGAGTAAAGAGGGATATAATTTTGAATTACAGGATAATGTTATGAACATTTTCCGTAACCAAAAGTTGGTTGGATCAGGCACGTTGTGCAATGGCATTTATGTTCTAAATCAATCCACAGTTCTAAGTATAACAAACACACACAAGAGGAAGAATTCTGAACTGAACGAATCCTTCTTGTGGAATTGCAGACTGGGTCATGTCAATGCGACACGACTGGCTAAGTTACATAAGGATGGATATTTGAATCCATTTGAATTTTCATCTTATGACACTTGCCATTCATGTCTCAAAGGCAAGATAACCAAAACTCCGTTTACGGGACACGGAGAAAGATTTACGGAACTCTTAGGACTAATACATAGTGATGTATGCGGTCCCATGTCTACACATGCCAGGGATGGTTCTTCGTACTTCATTACATTCACTGACGATCTCTCTAGATTCGGATATTTGTTCCTGATGAAACACAAATCAGAAGCTTTTGAGAAATTTAGAGAATATAAAAAAGAAGTCGAAAACCAAACCGGAAAAAGTATTAAAATCCTTCGATCTGATCGAGGAGGTGAATACTTGAGCAATGAATTCCTAGACTTCCTAAAAGAGAATGGGATTCTCTCTCAGCTAACTCCTCCATATACACCACAGCACAACGGTGTATCAGAACGGAGGAAACGCACCCTATTAGATATGGTGCGCTCTATGATGAGCACAGCTGAGTTACCTATTTCCTTCTGGGGATATGCGTTGGAGACATCGGCATACCTACTGAATAGGGTTCCCACCAAATCTGTGCCTACCACACCATATGAGATATGGGAGGGGAAGAGACCATATCTTAATTTTATAAAGATATGGGGTTGCCCGGCCTATGTCAAAAGACAAAAACTGGACAAACTCGAGGCAAGGTCTGTTTTGTGTAAATTTATTGGATATCCCAAACATTCGCGAGGGTATATCTTCTATCACAGTGAGGAACAAAGAGTATTTGTTGCTCAACATGCCACCTTTTTAGAATTGGAATTTCTTGTCAAAGAGATTAGTGGCTCTGAGGTAGAACTGGAAGAGGTTCCAGCTAAACAAAACGCAACAGAAGATTTAGTGGAACCAGAGGATTCAGTAGCTCCCAATGAACCTCAGCCTCTCCGCCGATCTAGTAGGGTTCCTCGCCAACCTGAGAGATACTACGGTTTTCTCATGGATGGTGGGAGCGAGGATTGCATCATGGAGGATGATGACCCAACTAGCTTCGAGCAGGCCATCACGAGTAGGGACTCAGTGGAATGGCTGGATGCTATGCGGTCCGAGATGGAATCCATGTACACAAACAAAGTATGGACTTTGGAAATTGCTCCTGAAGGGGTAAAACCCATTGGGAGCAAGTGGATCTTCAAGAAAAAACTTGGTGTAGATGGGAAAGTGGAGACTTTCAAAGCTAGACTTGTTACGAAAGGTTTTCGTCAAAGACCAGGTGTGGACTATGATGAAACCTTTTCTCCAGTGGTTATGCTTAAATCCATCCGGATCATGCTTGCCATCGCTGCATATCATGACTACGAAATCTGGCAAATGGATGTTAACACCGCCTTCCTAAATGGTGATTTAGAAGAGTGCGTGTACATGACTCAGCCAGAGGGCTTCGTAGACAGTGGGAGCAGCGGGAAGGTGTGCAAACTGCTTAAATCCATTTATGGATTAAAGCAAGCATCGCGGAGTTGGAACATCTGCTTTGACGTCGTTATCAAAGAGTTTGATTTCGTCAAAAACCCAGATGAACCTTGTATCTACAAGAAGGTAGCAGAGAGTAAGGTTGTCTTCCTCGTATTGTACGTGGACGACATACTCTTGATAGGAAATGATATTCCTATGCTGCAATCGGTCAAGCTCTTCTTGTCACAAAGATTCTCAATGAAAGATCTTGGTGATGCCTCCTGCATATTGGGAATTAGGATCTATAGAGATAGATCCAAACGGATATTGGGATTGTCCCAATCCAGGTACATTGACACCATACTAAAGAGGTTTAGTATGGAGGAATCCAAGCGTGGGAACTTGCCCACGATCTCTGGAGTCACTCTCTCTAAAGAGATGTCTCCCATGACTGATTTGGAGAGAGCTCGCATGCAAGGGATACCCTATGCTTCAGCTGTAGGCTCTATCATGTACGCGATGCTATGTACCAGACCCGATGTAGCATACTCACTAAGTGTAGTGAGCAGGTATCAAGCTGATCCTGGAGAGAGTCACTGGACAGCTGTGAAGAGCATTCTCAAGTACTTACGAAGGACTAAAGAGATGCTCTTGGTGTATGGTAACGGAGAACTCCAAGTGGAGTCCTTTACTGATTCGAGCTTCGAGAGTGATAAGGACGACTCTAAGTCGCAGTCGGGATTTGTCTTTACCCTTTACGGAGGGGCGGTTAGCTGGAAGAGTTCCAAGCAGGAAACCGTGGCAGACTCGACGATGGAGGCTGAATACATCGCTGCCAACGATGCTGCTAAAGAGGCTGTCTGGATCAAGAAGTTCATTACTGAACTTGGAGTGGTTCCATCCATTGAGCATCCAATACCTTTGTACTGTGATAAAAATGGAGCGGTGGCTTTGGCCAAGGAACCCAGGTCCCATCAGCGATCCAGGCATATTCTGAGGCGGTATCACCTGATCCGGGAGATAGTTGATCGCCGGGAGATCGAGGTCAGGAGGGTTGACACGAAGAACAACACGGCGGATCCACTCACGAAGGCCATTCCCCAGATACAGTTTGAGAGACTCTTCGGGATGCTCGGTATGCGATACTACAGCAGTTGGCCCTAGGGCAAGTGGGAGATTGTTAGTTGTATGTATGCCCTAGAGGCCAGTATTGTACAGATGATGTATATTATATTGGATGCTTGGACATATATAGAGATGACTTTCTTGCTCGATATGATAGTATGCTATCTGGTTGCTCTTTATCTTAACATGTACACTTGTCTCTTTAAACTGTCTTATAGTTACATGTTGGTAAAGCCCTTAGGATGTGTACTTGACTACCTGGACTATGATGCAGATCATACTAGTGGGGACATGGTAGTCCATAGGTACATCCTTCAAGGTCCCTAGTCGTGGGTATATCGAGACAGGGTATCGATATACCAGTGTAGACTAGCGTATACGCTTCTCGACCCATGAGATGGGCGATGGATGATCCCATATCCATTGGTGTTTGACATCAGAGATGGTATACGGGTGCTCAGTGGAGACTGGGTACACTGGACGGACTCGCCGAGAACTTCCAGATGGTATTATATCTCACGTCAGATGGCAGTTCTCAGGTGACACTTGTACATGTTAGTCTGTAGACCCGAGATCGTCATAGAGTCTTGTGTGATTCCCACTGTGCTTTGATCTCCACCTTACCACGTCCATGAGGGCGTGCAAAACGGTGATTTTTGGGTACAGTCCCGAGTCACATGGAGGCAATGAGCGATAGGAGGGGTTTCGTCTCTCCCGGTATTGGGGGTTGATGTTGCGCTGTGCTCGATTGGCCGTAACAGGAAAGTCCCTGGCTAGGGCTGATAAGAGATTTACGGGTAAGTGTTACCAGTAGTTTCTCGACCCGTTATGAGCCTCACATCGGCACGACTTATCGGTTATTGGGGTCTGACGTTTACCACCCCTAGACTTGATATGCGACATATCAGACGAACAGACCGGACTGTACGGTAAGTGTTACTGGTTGGATTCACAGGAGTGTGAGCGGGCTTGCTCGTCGATCTTCTGATCGCTCAATACCCGGGTGGCCGTTACGTTTAGCAAACCGCTTGCGGCTTGTGGGTGCTTGATATGATCATCATCTGCTGCCGGCGTATTGACGAGTCTTTAGGGTCCTACACAGAGGTTTCCTGGCTCAAGCAAAACGAAATAGGGGCGCATATGAGATATGTGCGAGACCGAGAATGATGCGTGTATGTGATACCGTATTTCATTCTCGCGATGAATGTTTCGATTGGTTATATGTGATATGACCTAGTTATCGAATCGAAGATTGATTCGATAAGTCGATACATTGGATACTAGTCGGTTATGTACGACATGACCGGATCATTGAATCAAGTGTTGATTTAATGATTTAATGTATAATTATATATTTGATATATTACTTTGCATTAACTAGTATTGGTTCACTTTAAAAGGATTTTCTCACTTGTTGTTCACAAGTTGTATATGTGATATACTTTTGTGCACATGATTGTATCATGTTTGATGATGCATGCATTTTGGCTTTGTGTTAAGACTTATACCATGGTTATGATAATGGTTAGGGTTTTGATTTATTCATTTATTTATTTATCCATTCCTTTTTTGAGAAATAAATAAAAGAAAAAAAAATGGTTTCATTCTAACATGAAGCTTGTTGAAGCTTCGTGAAGGTTAGACTAATGTGACCATTTTGTCTTCATGGTTAACCCTAACCATTCCAAATAACCATGGTCTAATCTCTACACATAACCATAGTTAGAAGATGATAAGTATTCATTTTATTTTTCTATTTAAAACAAGACTTATCATATTCTATCTTGATCTTCTTCCTCTTGAACAAGAAGAAAAGCTTACTAGCTTTAATGGCATCTTGAGTAAAAGAGTGAGAAATCCAATTCTAAAATGAACCCACCTCCTATTTCTTCATCCTCTACATCTTGCCAAGTAGTATAGGGTGTTTTCTTCACAAGTTTCACGACTTGGTGAAGTTGGAGCTCGATCTAGAGTTGCCTCGACGTAGATCATCTTCGGCATCGAAGCCGACGACCTAGCCCGCCCATTTCTCCGATGAAGACGATGCTAGAGTCCGGGATCCGAGATGGACAGCGAGAGGACGTCTACGTGGAGCTAAGGAAGTGGAGAACCGGATCTACAAAGGTTGTAGCCTCTTTCCTTTAGTTAAATTGTTAACTAGTTTCACTTTGTCGCCTAAACTCTAGTCAACGAATCCGTATTAGGGTTTCTCGGCACTTGTAAAATTTGAAATTGGCATGGTTGATGCCTTGTGAGACCTCTTTAGTGTGCCTAGGAACCCTACATTTCATACACATGCACACATACATATGTTGATGGTATCAGTTTGTACTAGACCTAGATCAGTACCCCCAGTTCATGAGATATGATGATAAGGATACCAGATAATTGACGAGATAAATCTGATATTCGACCCGTACCCAAATTTGGGATGTCGTACGATGGATTTACCGTACGAGCTATATATTGATGATAGATCCGCACTCTTGACTCGAGGATGTCATATTATATATTTTATCGTATGTGATACTATTGAGGTGGGATCATCGACTATTATATTTATATGTATCGACTCAGATTTAGGTGGTTTCTGTACCTTTTCGATTAGCCTGTTAGTGTAGTCCTGCAGTTACTTGTAGACGTTAGACTAGACTCGAGTCATAACAGTATTTCAAAAATAACAAATCGTGAGTATTTTAAAGACAGGATAAGGGATTCTATGGATATTTCATAAGATGTACCTTTTTTATAAAAAAAACACCGTAGCCCCTATTTTTCCAAACACCACGATTCGTTTGATTTCAAATGTCAAACTGTATGACTCGTATAACTAATGTAGATTACTTATTGTTGCATTTACTTTCCTTTTCCATATATTCATGTTGTTATTAGCGCATTGCATGCTTATATACTTGTGATTTATGCTATATTAAACCCATGCTGTCAGGACACCAGCACCATTACCGATGATGCGTCTGCTCCACGTACACCTACTTGCCGGCTCACATACTTCATCATCGATAATTGCCATGTCACTACACAGTAGGATTGTTGCATCAAGATATGACTCCTTGCATGACATACTTGCGTACATACATATTGTACACCCATATTTGCGTACATACATATTGTAAACCCATACTTGCGTACATACATACTGTACACCCATACATGCGTACATACATACTGTACACCCACATATGCGTACATACATATTTGCACATACATAGATGATGCTGGTTTGATTTTGGAGGTTTGGGAACGGCATGATATATTTTAAAACTGGATTCATTTAAAAGAGTGGTTTTCCCTCGATATGTGCATATTACTGTTTTATGTTGCATGATATACGGATATGCTTACATTTCTATTATATGTCGCATACATCATGCTTTATGATTATACGCATTGTAATATTCTGTTTTCATCAGATTTCTGGGTTTGAGAACCGTGGTGATTTTCAAAAGAAATTATATATTGTTTTTAAAAAAAAACGGTTTCTCTTGATATGATATTTCAGTGCGTCCACCACGCGTTTTCTCGGTTTTGAGAGTGGCATGTGAAGCCCGATTCGAGGAGCGGTAGGCACCGTCTACGTATACATGGTGGACCCGGTGAGGTACCCGGGGCAAGAAGACTCGTATTGTCAGACGGTGAGACGGCAGGGGAGCACTACCTACCGGTGATAGTATTTGGGACCCGTCGGTTATCCGGTGGATACCGACCGGAGTCATGAGATGGATATGATGGCCGACAAGTGTAGGCGGTGCCTGAGGCGAGATATATATGAGGGCCGATATAAGGATGCGACACCTGAGATATATGAGGATTTACGTGTCGATGTTGGACACGAGTTTCAAGATGTTTTGAGTGTCGATGCTGGACATTCAGGTTCCATGATTTTGATGTGTCACGAAGGACACACGTTGATTTATATCCTCATACTCTCATGGATATGCTTTTATGACTTTTACATGCATGATATTATGTCATTGGTTGACACGTGGACGAGATCTACATGCATACAGGCATTGAATACATAGTTGGATGATGTCCACATACTTATAGACTTCATGATATAGTTGACACTGATTCATGTTGATTACATTGATCATACCTCATATTTATGATATGTTGCTACCTGAGGCACTGACACGAGCACTTGGTTTTACACTTATGTATAGATGTTTACCCTTGCCACCTTATCATGATTGACTTTATCATATTGAGTATATATATTACTGATCGTATTGACCTAGGTTTGAGTCATGCATACGATTTCTGCTCTGTAATGTTTTCTACTCACGAGTTGGCAACTCACCCCCGTTGTGTCACAGTTTTTGCAGGTTTTTGCCGTACAGGTTTCATTGCGGCTTTCTGGCACACTGCTCCCATTCCGGGTGATGCTTTGGTAGGTGGGTTCACTCACAACGTGACCACCATTGTACATTTATATTCAGTTGTATCTAGTAAACTCCAGCAACCGGACTTGTATATCTATTTCAGACTTAGAAAACCAGTTGTATATTATTTCGAACATAGAGTCCCGCGTTGTATTATTATGGTTTTCTTGTTGTTTTTGAGTTTCCTTTTGAGTTTTGATCCTCGCCCTTGGCATTGTATATTATATTGCTTGCGTGGTTGTGACCGTCAATTGACGAAGAGCTAGCTCCGGCTTGGGGATTACTTTATTCATATTATGCATGTTGTACCCTTTTGGGGCCAGTATTTACAAAGGAAACTCTGCCGAAATTTTCAGAAAAGACTTGAGATTTTAAAAATGCAATACTTCGGCTTATGTTACTAAAACCACATTCTTTTAAATAAGTTTTCTTCACTTCTCATTTAAAATGGTTTAGATTTCTGGGATTTTTGTCTTACTTGAATTATATGGGGTCCTATAGACTTCATATGATTCAAGTGCCAGTCACGGGCCATTTCGGATCGTGACAAAATTGGTATCAGAGCCCTAGGTTAACCTTGGTTCGAGTCTATGTTTGACTATGCGGAACCTAGGGCGTTTGTATATATACGGAATCTAGGCTTGACCTTACGGAACATAGACTAGGTCGAGAGAGTATTAGACTTGAACTTTCGTCGCGTAGGTTGACCTTGGTTGATGAAGTAGGTGACTTAAGGAGAGTGTCGTACCGTGTGTATGTTCCGCTGCATACTTATGATACGCTACTCCGCTTAAGGAGCCTTAGGATGTACATTTTCTTGCACAGTATTACATTCATTCTTATGATCTATCCTCATCGATATTGGTTATGGTTTTGCTGCCACGATTACACGGGCAGAGAGAGCTATGGCTACAGTTACGTCAGCATGAGCGAGGTCTGACCAGGGCGTGATTCCAGGGACACACGATTTGCATAGATGCGTCGTTTTCTTGTGTTTTTGCGCCATGAGCGTTTGATGGATCGCTTTTACAAGATTTCTCGGACGTGCAAATCAACACCAGAAGATTGGGCAGTTAGTTATATGTATGCCCTAGAGGCCATTACTATACATAGGATGTATATTGTAGTGGATGCTTGGACATATATAGGGAGGACTTTCTTGCTCGACATGATAGTATGCTATCTGGTTGCTCTTTACCTTAACGTGTACACTGATTGTCTCTCTGTTACATGTTGGTAAAGCCCTTAGGATGTGTACTTGACTACCTGGACTATGATGCGGATCATACTAGTGGGGACATGGTAGTCCATAAGTACATCCTTCAAGGTCCCTAGTCGTGGGTGTATCGAGACGGAGCATCTATATACCAGAGTAGACTAGCGTATACCTTCTCGACCCATACAGATGGGCGATGGATGATCCCATATCCATTGGTGTTTGACATCAGAGATGATATACGGGTGCTCAGTGGAGACTGGGTACACTGGACGGACTCGCCGAGAACTCCCAGATGGTATTATACCTTACGTCAGATGGCAGTTCTCTGGTGACACTGGTACAGAGTAGTCTGTTGACCCGAGATCGTCATAGAGTCTTGTGTGATTCCCACTGTGCTTTGATTTCCACCTTACCACGTCCAAGAGGGCATGCAAAACGGTGGTTTTTGGGTACAGTCCCGAATCACATGGAGGCAATGAGCGATAGGAGGGGATTCGTCTCTCCCGGTATAGGGAGTTGATGTTGCGTTGTGTTCGATTGGCTATAACCGGAAATCCCTGGCCAGGGTTGCTGAGATTTACCGGTAAGTGTTACCAGTAGTTTATCGAACTGTTATAGACCTCATATCGACCGACTTATCGAGCTATTGGGGTCTGACGTTTACCACCCCTAGGCGAGATATGCGACATATCAGACGACGAGACCGGACTGTACGGTAAGTGTTACTGGTTGGATTCACAGGAGTGTGAGCGGGCTTGCTCGTTGATCTTCTGATCGCTCAATACCCGGGTGGCCGTTACGTTTAGCAGACCGCTTGCGGCTTGTGGGTGTTTAATATGATCATCACCTGCTGCCGGCGTATTGACGAGTCTTTAGAGTCCTACACAGAGGTTTCCTGGCTCAAGCGAAACGAAATAGGAGCGCATATGAGATATGTGCGGGACCGAGAATAATGCGTGTATGTGATACCGTATTCTATTTTCACGTTGAATGTATCGATTGGTTGTATGCGATATAACCTAGTTATCGAATCGAGGATTGATTCGATAAGTCGATACATTGGATATTAGTCGGTCATATGCGATATGACCGGATCGTTAAATCAAGTTTTGATTTAATGATTTAATGTATAATTATATATTTGATATATTACTTTGCATTAACTAGTATTGGTTCACTAAAGATGGATTTTCTCACTTGAATGTGCACATTGTATATATGATATAGTTTTGTGCACTAGTTTGTATCATGTTTGATGATACATACAAACTTGGGTGTGTATGCATTAAACCATGGTTTAGGTTAATGGTTAAGGTATTATTTTCTTTTCTTTATTTATTTTTGGAAAAACAAAATGGTGGATTTTCTTATTTTTGGCAAGACGCTTCATGACTTTTCTAGCATCTTTGAATAAGTCTTACCATTTTGTTTTATTCCTAAACCCTAACCATTTAGCTTAACCCTAGTTTATTCTCTACATGAGTTTATCTCACCCATGGTTGCAATATGATAGATATCACTTGGATTTTCTTTTTGCAATAATTCTTTTTCTTCTTCTTCATCTTCTTCTTCAAGTGAAGAAAAGAAAAGCTTTTTAGAAAAATGTCAAGTGATGATTCCAAGTGAGAAATCAAAATCCAAAGTGAACCCACTTCCTATTTCTTCATCCTCTACCACTTGCCATGTAGTATAGGGTGTTTTCTTCATAAGTTTCATGACTTGGTGAAGTTGGAGCTTGATCTTGAGTTGCCTCGACGTAGATCATCTTCGGCATCGAAGTCGACGACCTAGCCCGATCATTTCTTCGACGAAACCATTGCTAGAGTCCGGGATCCGATGATCGCAGCGGAGGGACATCATCACGGAGCTAAGGAAGTGGAGGACCGGATCTACAAAGGTTGTATTTCCATTCACCTTTTAGTAAAGCAGTTTACTAGCTTGCATGTTTCGCCTAATTTCTAGTTAACGATCCGTATTAGGGTTTCTCGGCACCTAAATTTTTGAATTCAGCATGGTTGATGCCTTGTGGAACCTCTCGAGTGTGCCTAGGAACCCTACAGTGGTATCAGAGCCTAGCTAGAGCCTTAGGCGATGAGTAGACGAAGTTAGAAACCCGATTGAACCCGAAACCCTAATCCTAGACCCTTCTCTGTACATTTTCTGGAATTGTGGATTTTTCCCAATTAAAATAGCCAAAAAATTCAGCAGGAAATTTTAGGAGTTACTGTGAAGTCCGTGCTCGTATGTCGATGAAACTGCCGCGGAACCACGGCATAAGCATGCCTAATGCGGCGGTTCCGCGGCCATATAGTCGCATCATTCTTTGTAATTTCACAGTAATGTCCTTTTCTCATTCCTGATTCTTCTGGATATTTTTAATTTATACTCCACAGTGGATTTTTCTGGGTTGTATTGGGGACTCAATGATTCGATCGGAATCTTTAACTTCGTCTATGTGTTTTCCGGATAATTTTAGAATATGTTAAAAAGTTCGACCGGATATAAATACCCACTTTTTCCCCTGCCGGGAAATTTCCAATTGTTGGATTTTTCCGTAGTTTAATGACGTTCTAAGTAGTGCAAGTAACGCGATGGTCCCTCTAGAAGACAACAAACCTTAACTCGATTATGTGACCGTCTTGAACTGCCCTTTGAACCTTAGGATTTGGGGTAGTATGGCGTGCCACATGTGAGGCGTTGGCTTGACCCTTCTACGGCTGGACCGTTGGTACTGAGGCATGAAGTGAATGTTTTTAAACTTATTTCATATGTTGAGCTGTTTCGGGAAAACTTGGGTGTTTGATAGTTCGATCGGAAAGTTTAACATTTTTCTATTTATCTGGAATGTGATACAATATTTGGAATCCACAAGTAGTTATGAGATAACTGATTTCGATGTTATAAACATAGCACTTTAGTCTCACTTGATCGGTTGCCACGGAATTTTGATGTGATCAAAAGTCCGTCGCAATCACGTAGCGTACGCGGATACTCGCCGGATAAACTTAATAGACAGCTACACCCCTTAGCCTCGACCAAGTGACTAAAGGAGAACCCCGTCGCCGAAAGCATCCGTTCGGGTGCTCACGGCAGTGGTGTTCCGCCTTGGTACACTTCGTAGAGGGCATCGGGGGTGCGGCCGCCTAATAAAGTTTGCGACGAGCATTCGATCAAAATGTCGGGAATCTTGTTGAATTGCCCGACTTGATATTGAAAGGAGTTTTCGATAATGAGACTAAAATGCGGGGTTTATAATTGTTAGGCATGCGATGTCTAAGTAATTCATTTGATTAGGCATGCGATGTCTAAGGAGGTTGCGGATTCCAACTGTTGTAGTTTTACACTTTCTTTTCTGTGACCGTTAGTGTAATATGTGATATCGCCGGTTTCGTTGCTATATGTCAACGACAATTGGGATATGCATGTTTACTTACGTTGATGACATGTGATGTTATGTGTTGCTGGATATGTTATATTGGATCGTCGTGTTTGAATAGCCGGGGGTTTTAAGTGAGATGAGTGTTTTTCATTTTCATTCATGTAAAAACTTGTATGTAATATTCTTTTATTGGGGCACTTCCAGGTTGCGGAAGATGTCACCATTTGTATATTATTTACTTTTCCGCACTAGGATAGACCCAAGGAGGAGGGCACAAGTAACCGGGTTCTAGAGTCCAGTGGGAGACCAACTCGAGGAGTCGAGTCTGGGTCTCCTAACTCTAGAATTGGTAGGGTTGCTTGCCGCCCTCGTAGGGGTCTTGGGGTGTAGGTTTGGCTATTCATCGCGACCGTGGAATCCGTGTTTTATACTGGCTCGTATTGAAAACACGGACGTCCTAGTATATCCAATATTTCATATGATTCTTCTGCTGCGATATATGTGATGTGATCATTTGATATGTTGTGATAGATACTGTATATAGTATATATGATATATTATATAGACGTTACTTATGTTTTACACCCGCGCTAACCCTGCCCCGCTCTGCCGTTAGTTACCTAACCTAACGGTGTACGAGGGGACATCGAGGCGAATGCGGATGGCATAAGTGTACGTCGTATTTATCTGTGATGTTTAAGTGTTTTAAATGATGGGACTTCATTAATGTGATTAATGAAAGAAAAAGAAACCTAAAAATGTTGTGGAATCGAATTTCAAAAATAAAACAGGTAGCTACAGTTCTTGCTTTGCACAGCGGTATATATGATATATCCTTCACCTTATTCGATGAGGAAAGGGCCAACGATCCCTTCACCGGGAGTGACCCCTTTAGCAATAACTGGCAGATGCTACACCCCTCGGTTTGTCTTTTGATTGCTTCTATAGTTCTTGCTTTGCACAGCGGTATATATGATATATCCTGCAGCTTATTCGATGAGGAAAGGGCCGACGATCCCTTCACCGGGAGTGACCCCTTTAGCAAAACTAGAAAAGCCTCAAAAGCACTCCATTTTAAAATCATTTGATTCTACAACGATATCAAGTTCATTACGCAATAGGTTTTCAGAAAAACCTGTCGTAGCCCTCCGTCATTTCAGATAAGTAGTAGTTAGTATTCGTGCTGCGTTTGTTGGCCTTTGTCAAGGCGTAGTGTGCGGTAGCTGACTAGTACTTATCTGCTTATGCATATGATGCAGATTGGATTAGGGTAGTCGTGCGACCTTGTTGGCCTTTGTCAAGGGCCGTGCGGGTGGGTTTATTTCAATCAAGAAATGACGGGTTGAACTTGACTAGCAGCCTATGATTTGTTGGCCTTTGTCAAGGTCATAGGAGGCTTGGGGCAAAATATTATCGGGAATTTCAAGTGTTGAAATTTGCAATGAGAGTGCATACCTTCTATGAGATAGTTAGATCCCGATACCCGCTGCGAGTAAGAGTTACTCCTAGGAGAGTTTTACACATTACAATTAGCCGATCAAGTAGGTGTCTAGAAAGGTGTTAACGAGGTTACGCCTCTGGGAAAATGAGGTTTACATTAATTAGGTTCGTGCGAAAGCACGGGGGACCTCCCTCAAAGTACCGACACTGGCCTGGCTGATTGGCGAACTTGTAGTGTGTAATTAATCCCGGCTAGTCTTTCCTTTTAGGGTTTGAAGGAAGATTTGATAAAAACAGTGGGAGCCATCCTGATTAGATAAAATAATAACCAATATGATCTTGCAAGAGCGCACGCAGAGTGTTTTCTTCTCTCTTTCTCCAGATAGCGACCATATCACGCCTTAATCAAGATAATAATATGGATATATTGACCGAACCCACTTGTCATACTGAGCTGGAGAACGTTGATCCCGCTCCAACTTATAATTGTTATAAGACAGAGCAGGAAATTGGGGAATACCAGATTTCCCGTGCCGCCCAAACGAAGAAAGTGCATGTTGATACATCTTCTTCGGGTGTGTTCGTTACATAGAACTGTTTCTCAGTATCCTTTACGTCCTGAGTATGTGATACCGGATCAGGATCCCGCATATGTAATCTGTTACATGGGCTACCGAAAGGTAGAGAACTGAGAACGGGTGATAAGTTTCATGAGACAGAAAACGGTGCAAGTGTTGCAGCCAAGTCTGTTGGTCACTGTCACCCTGTATTCCAAATACATTGATTCTGAACGAATGTTATTAGATACCGAACCTGATATACAAAATCATATTAGTCTCTTTATTAGTAAAGAAATGATAAAATTTTGTATTGTTGGATAATGTTTTGAACATTTCCTATATCAAAAGTTGATCGGTTCAGGCACGTTATCTAAAAGCATTGATGTTCTAAATCAAACTACAGTTCTTAGTATAAAGAACACACACAAGAGGAAGAGTTCAGAAAAGAACGAATCTTTCTTGAGGCATTGTAGACTAGGTCATATCAATGCAACCCGACTGGCTGAAGTTACAGGTAGATGCATATTTAAATTAGTTTGAATTTACATCTTGTGAAAATTGCCGGTCATGTCACAAAGATACGATGACCAAAGCTCTGTTTACTGGAAACAGAGAAAGAGTCAGTGAACTCTTGGGATGATACATGTTGATGTATGTAGGTCCCCTGTCTACACATGCCAAGACCGGTTCTTTGTATTTCATTACATTCTCTGATAATCTCTCAAGATTCAGACATATGTTCCTGTTGAAACACAAGTCCGAACCCTTTGAGATATTCACAGAATATAAGTTAGAAGTAGAGAACCAAAACAGGTATAAGTATTATGTCCTTTGATGTGATCAAGGAGGAGAATACTTGAGCACGGAATTCTTGGACTTTTCTAAAGGAGAATGAGATTCTCTCTCAGCATTACTCCTCCGTATATACCATAGCACGATGGTATATCGGGGTGGAGCAATCACACCCTATATGATAAGGTGTGCTCTATGATGAGTACTACTGAGTTACCTATTTCCTTTTGGGAGTTATGCACTTGAGAAGCTGCATACCTATTGAATAGGGTTCAAATCAAATCAGTTGCCTACCACTTCATATATGATATGGAAAGGGAAGAGCCCATATCTTAAGTTAGTTAAGATTTGGGGTTGTCCGGCCTATGTCTAAAAGCAAAAATCCAGACAAGATCGAGGCAAGGTCTGTTATGTAAAACTGGAAAGGTTCCAGCTATACAAACTACAGCAGATGATTTGGTAGAACCAAAGTATTCAGTAGATTCCAACGAACCTCAACCTCTCCGCCGATCTAGTAGGGTTCCTCATCCGCCTGAGCGATACTTCGGTTTCTCGATGACAGTGGGAGCGAGGATTGCATCATGAGATGATGACACAACTAGTTTCGAGCAGGCCATCGAGAGTAGGGACTCTATAAGAATGGCTGGATGCTTAGCGATCTGAGATGGAATCCATGTGCACCAACAAAGTATGGACTTTGGTTGCAATATCTGAAGGGTTAAATCCCCATCAGGAGCAAGTATATCTTGAGAAGATTACTTGGTGTAGATGGAATGGTTGAGACTTTCAAATCTAGACTTGTTAAAGGTTTGCATCATTGACCAGGTATGGATTTTGTTGAAACCTTTTCTAAGTAGCTATGCTTAAGTCCATCCGGATCCTACTTGCCACGGCTACATACCATGACTACGATATCTGGTGGTTGGGTGTCATGACAGCTTTTCTAAATGATGTTTTAGAAGAGGGCGTCTATAAGTACACAGCCAGAGGGCTTCGTAGACAGTGGGAGCAGCGGAAACATGCACAAGTTGCTTTATTGGATAAAGCAGGCATCGCGGAGTTGGAACGTCTGTTTTGATGTGGTAGTCAAAGAGTTTGACTTCATCAAAATGGTAGATGAACCTTGTATATACAAAAAGGTAGTAGGGAGTATGGTGGTGATCCTCATAGAGTACGTGGATGACATACTCTTGATAGGGAAGGAGTTTCCTATGCTACGCTCAGTCAATCTCCGCTTATCACAAGGAGTCTTCATATAGGATCAAAGTGATACCTACTAAATCCTGGTTTTTGGATATATGAGATAGATCTAATTGGATGTTGAGACTCTCACTAGTTGTAGTGAGATGGTATCAATTGATCCTGGGGAGAATCACTGGAAAGGTTCCAGAGTGATAAGGACGACTGAAAGTCAGTCACAGGCATTGTCTTTACCCTCAGAAAAGGGACGGTATGTTGGAAGAGTTCCAAGCTAGATACCGTGGCATACTAGACGATAAAGGCTGGATACATCGCTACCAAAGATGCTACCAAAGAGGAAGTCTGGGTGTATATTAGTTCATGTGATGAACTTCGTTCCTACCATTGTGAGACAATGGAGTTGTGGCTTATGCCTAGGAACGCTCGTCCCATCAGTGATCCAGACATATTCTGAGGCAGTGTCACCTGATCATGGAGATGGTTGATCTCCAAGGGATCGAGGTCAGGAGAGTAGAATCAGAGGACAACACGGCGGATCCACTCACAAAGGCCTTTTCCCAGAGAGAGACTTTTATGGGATGGCTGAGTATGAGATACTACAACCACTGCTATCAGATGGCCCTAGTGCAAGTGGGAGATTGTTAGTTATATGCATGCCCTAGAGGCCATTACTATACATAGGATGTATATTGTAGTGGATGCTTGGACATATATAGGGAGGACTTTCTTGCTCGACATGATAGTATGCTATCTGGTTGCTCTTTACCTTAACGTGTACACTGATTGTCTCTCTGTTACATGTTGGTAAAGCCCTTAGGATGTGTACTAGACTACCTGGACTATGATGCGGATCATACTAGTGGAGACATGGTAGTCCATAAGTACATCCTTCAAGTTCCCTAGTCGTGGGTGTATCGAGACGGGGCATCGATATACCAGAGTAGACTAGCGTATACCTTCTCGACCCATACAGATGGGAGATGGATGATCCCATATCCATTGGTGTTTGACATCAGAGATGATATACGGGTGCTCAGTGGAGACTGGGTACACTGGACGGACTCGCCGAGAACTCCTAGATGGTATATTACCTTACGTCAAATGGTAGTTCTCTGGTGACACTGGTACAGAGTAGTCTGTTGACCCAAGATCGTCATAGAGTCTTGTGTGACTCCCACTGTGCTTTGATTTCCACCTTACCACGTCCAAGAGGGCGTGCAAAATGGTGGTTTTTAGGTACAGTCCCGAATCACATGGAGGCAATGAGCGATAGGAGGGGATTCGTCTCTCCCGGTATAGGGAGTTGATGTTGCGCTGTGTTTGATTGGCTATAACCGGAAATCCCTGGCCAGGGTTGCTGAGATTTACTGGTAAGTGTTACCAGTAGTTTCTCGAACAGTTATAGACCTCATATCGAAACAACTTATCGAGCTATTGGGGTCTGACGTTTACCACCCCTAGGCGAGATATGCGACAAATCAGACGACGAGACCGGACTGTACAGTAAGTGTTACTGGTTGGATGCACAGGAGTGTGAGCGGGCTTGCTCGTTGATCTTCTGATCGCTTAATACCCGGGTGGCCGTTACGTTTAGCATACCGCTTGCGGCTTATGGGTGTTTGATATGATCATCACCAGCTGCCGGCGTATTGACGAGTCTTTAGAGTCCTACACAGAGGTTTCCTGGCTCAAGCGAAACGAAATAGGTGCACATATGAGATATGTGCGGGACCGAGAATAATGCGTGTATGTGATACCGTATTCTATTCTCGCGATGAATGCATCGATTGGTTGTATGCGATATAACCTAGTTATCGAATCGAGGATTGATTCGATAAGTCGATACATTGGATATTAGTCGGTCATATGCGATATGACCGGATCATTAAATCAAGTATCGATTTAATGATTTAATGTATAATTATAAATTTGATATATTACTTTGCATTAACTAGTATTGGTTCACTAAAGATGGATTTTCTCACTTGAATGTGCACATTGTATATATGATATAGTTTTGTGCACTAGTTTGTATCATGTTTGATGATACATGCAAACTTGGGTGTGTATGCATTAAACCATGGTTTAGGTTAATGGTTAAGGTATTATTTTCTTTTCTTTATTTATTTTTTAAAAAACAAAATGGTGGCTTTTCTTATTTTTGGCAAGAAGCTTCATGACTTTTCTAGCATCTTTGAATAAGTCTTACCATTTTGTTTTATTCCTAAACCCTAACCATTTAGCTTAACCCTAGTTTATTCTCTACATGAGTTTATCTCACCCATGGTTGCAATATGATAGATATCACTTGGATTTTCTTTTTGCAATAATTCTTTTTCTTCTTCTTCATCTTCTTCTTCAAGTGAAGAAAAGAAAAGCTTTCTAGAAAAATGTCAAGTGATGATTCCAAGTGAGAAATCAAAATCCAAAGTGAACCCACTTCCTATTTCTTCATCCTCTACCACTTGCCATGTAGTATAGGGTGTTTTCTTCACAAGTTTCATGACTTGGTGAAGTTGGAGCTTGATCTTGAGTTGCCTCGACGTAGATCATCTTCGGCATCGAAGTCGACGACCTAGCCCGATCATTTCTTCAACGAAACCATTGCTAGAGTCCGGGATCCGATGATCGCAGCGGAGGGGCATCATCACGGAGCTAAGGAAGTGGAGGACCGGATCTACAAAGGTTGTATTTCTATTCACCTTTTAGTAAAGTAGTTTACTAGCTTGCATGTTTCGCCTAATTTCTAGTTAACGATCCGTATTAGGGTTTCTCGGCACCTAAATTTTTTAATTCGGCATGGTTGATGCCTTGTGGAACCTCTTGAGTGTGCCTAGGAACCCTATATGGGCCACTGTTAGATGTTAGTGTATATGCCCTAGAGGCCATTACTGTATCATACTAGTTTGTATATTACTTGATGGAAGCTTGGAATATTCACATTTGTATAGACAATCTTGCTCGAAATGGTAGTATGTTACTTAGTTTGTCTCTGCTTAAATATGTGCGTGTGTTTCTTTTAGCATATCGCCTATACACATTGATGGAGCCCTTAGGATCTTTGCTTGATTACCAGCGTTGTGATGGCAGTCACACTAGTGGGGGCTGGGTAATCTACAAGCACATCCTTATACAGGTCCCTAGTCGTAGGATTATCGAGACGGGGCATCAATACTCCGGAGTAGACTAGCGTATGCGCTTCTCATCCCAGCAGGGGAGACGGTCTGTCCCACAGCCGTCAGTACGTCGTACTTGAGATAGTATGCGGGTGCTCGTTAGGTTACGAGTACACTGGACAGGACTCGTCAGGAACTGTTGGTTGGTACTATACCTATCGTCAGTTATCAGTTCCCAGGTGACATGAGTACAGCTTAGTCCGCTGACTTGACAATATCACTTCGCCTCGAGTGTGTTCCCACAGTACTTTGATTATTACCCTACCATGGCTCACAGGAGTCGTGCAAACAGGTAGTAGTTGGGTGCAGTCCCGAAGCACTTGGAGGCAGTGACGGTTAGATAGGATTCGTCTCTCCCGGTATTGGGAGTTGATATCGCGCTGTGTCTAGGAGAGCCATTACACATAGTCGTCCCTGGCCAGGGCAAGCGAGATACACTGGTAGGTTTCCAGTGTTATCTTACGGTGTTCTGGGCTACACTCCGACACGAATTGTACCGCTATTAGGGGAATGACGTTTACCACCCCCTAGTCCCGCTATGCGATATTTTCAGACAAACAGACCGTACTGTACTCAGATTGTCACATACAGGCTCAGTAGGAGTTCGGATGGGTTCACCTCATCAGTCTTCTTATCGACATCTACCTGGGGACCGTTACGTACAGCTAGTTCCGCTTGCGGTCTGTGGTTAAACCCACTGCCAGCATACTGTCGAGTCTTTAGAGTCCCATACAGAGGGTTATTCACCTTTGGGCAAAACAGAGTAGAGGTCGCATGGTTTTGCGACAGGGTTCGTTCACATCCGTGCACTTGTGCATGTTTGGTGTCCGGACCGTCATTACTAGCGGGCTCTGGTTTGAGCCAGATCCTAGTATATGTTTTGGGGTTAGTTTTATCTCATAGTATTCGTGTTCCTCGGAACACGAATGCGGGTGTGTATGCACAGTTGACTGAGGCAGAGGAAGAGGATTCTCATTAGGGTTTTGGTACGGGTGTGTATGCACAGTTGACGGTTGTCTTTTACCAAACCCTAATGAATATGTGATATATCAATTAATAATATTAATTAAAGGAAATTGTGTTATGGTTAGGATTGTTGACTTGTTGACCAAGGTTGACTTGTTGACCAAGGTTGAAAAGTTGACCATCATCATTTCAAGCAAAGATGCTCTTTGATCTTTTCAAATCTCATTTAATGTGGAATGATAATGGTCTTTTCAACATACCATCACCTTTATCCTTTTTGATTAATTTTGTTAGTTGATTAATTCACATATATCTGTTATGGTTGCAAAACTCATTTCATTCTCTCATTTTCTCATTCTCTCTCATCTTTTCCTCTTCCTCTTCCTCTAGCTCAAGGAAAATCCTTCTCATGAGTTAAGAACCATTTCCTTTGAGATAAAAACACCAAAGCCACTCTCTACTCATCTTAAGATTGAAGGTCTAGCAAGCCTAATACTTTAGTTACCTCAAGTTCGAGGAACGAGCTCAAGGTAGAGACCCTCGGATGGATCCATCTTCGGCAAGAGAAGGCGACGAGGAGAACCATCCGACCACCACAAGGAGTCGAAGAGAAGGAGTTCAAGTTAAGGTATAACCCCCTAACCGAGTAGGTAAAGCTCTTGTTAGTTGCTAGTGTGTAGTTTAGCAAAGATCCGGGTTTTATAGTCCATGTTACCCTTTCATGAAAAATCGTTTTTACCGTTTCCGCAAGCCCGAAAGAACCGGGAGAGGTAACGTGGACTTACAGTGGTATCAGAGCCTAGCTAAACACACCCTAGCATGTTAGCAAAGTATCTAGAATTTCGATCGGACAAAAAACCTCAAAACACGTCAAAAATATCAACTTTCTACCGATTTTTATTTCTGCTCAAAAAATAATAAATCATGTACTAAAAATCGGCTCAGGGTTTTTAATGAACAGACAAGAAAAACGATCCAGTGAGTCGACCAACTCACCGTGGATCCGCGGCCGAGTTGACTCAGCCGTGGGTCGTTTCTCCTGCAGTGTTCTTATGTTGGTGTTTTGTGATTTTTATGATGGTTTGTTTCTGCCCAGAATTTCCAGAGAAAAAAAATTTGTTTTTGGGTGGTTACAAATCCGTGTTTTGATTGATTTTCTGTAGACTTTGGCTAATGGGTTATATCTGTGATGTTTTATATGTATTGAACGTCTGCTAATCGCTATACGTCGATTAGTGGGGGTTATACATATCTGTGTTCTGCATTGTTGATGGTTTGTGTATATGAATTCGTTGGATTGTCGCGGATGAATAGCCGGGGGTTATGAAATGAGGCTTTTTATTTATCTTTCAATTCATGTAATATGTAATTTGATGTAATATTATTTGTACGGCCGCACATCCGGGATGAGGTTGTAGCCGCCATTGTATAATTTCTTTTACTGCTTTTGCTCCTAGGATAGACCCAAGGAGGGGGTGCACAAACTACCGGGTATCTCGAAATGTCGAGCGGCCTACTCACGTTGTTGAGGGAGGTTGCTTCGCTTCGGGTATTTGGCAGGTAGTTTGCCGTACTCGTCGGGGTCTAGGGTGGGGTATTGGCTATTCATCGCGACCGTGTAATCCGCTTTTCGTTATAGGCTCGTACGAAACGCGGATTCCTAGTATATCCAATGTGTTCATCTGTGATCTGGAATGGCTATCATTGCATCTGACGAATGTATATATCTATATATGATATCTATTTAGGCGTTGCTTATGTTTTGCATCCGCACTAGTCCAGCCCCCGCTCTGTCGTTAGTTAAGTAACCTAACGAGTGATGACGGGACCCCGTGGCGAATGCGGATGGCATAAGCGTACGTCATATTTTTGTTGTTTTCTGCAATGGTAGGATTAAATGATGGGACGCATTAAAATTAATGCAAGAAAATAAACCAAGTAAAGTCGTTGGAACACTTTTAAAACCACTCGGTTCTTTTCAAAAACCAACTTTTAAATGCGGAGCTTGAACCACTCCTTTTAAAAGCTATCTCGTTCCATCGATTATATCAATTTCACTACGTTCACTGTTTTGCCAAAACCATTCGTAGCCCTCCGTCATTTCATATGGATAGTCAATAGTATTCAAGCTGTGTTTGTTGGCCAAAGTCAAGGCACAGTGTTTGGTAGCTATTGGGTATTCATATGCAGCATAGATAGATGCGTTGGTTTGGGACAATCGTACTGCCTTGTTGGCCAAAGTCAAGGGCAGGTACGGGTAGGTTCAAATTAACCTGGAGAATGATGGGTAGAACTTGACATATGACTTATGATTTGTTGACCAAAGTCAAGGTCATAAGAGCATGGGGAAAAAATCCACATCGGGAGTTTCTAAAGAAACTGAAACTTGCTAGCGCTGCATACCATTTGGAGTGTGATGATTCTGGTAGGATTCCTTCAGTTTTGTCATGCGATGATATTTGGATCCCAATCCTACTGTGAGTATATGCTACTCCTCGGGAAATTTCTCACTTAACGATCAAGCTATAAACCTAGTAGGTGTCTAGAAAGGTATTAGCGGGGCTACGCCCCCAGGGAAAAGAGTTTCTTAAATTAAGGAACTTCGCGAAAGCGTTGGAAAACCTCCCTCGAAGTACCGACACTGGCCTGGCCGAACGGTTAAGCAAGTATTGTACGGTGAGATTGATCCAGACTAATTCTTCCTTTATGGTTTGAGGAGGGATTCGAGAGACAGTGGGAGCCATCATGTTTAGATAAACTAAAAACCACTCTAAACTTGCAAGAGCATCATGCTAAAGTGTTTCTTCTCTCTCTCCTGCAGCGACCAATCGACATGACCGGACTTAAGTTACTATTAGATAAAAACATACTGACAGGGCCAAACTACAAAGATTAGCTCAGGAATGTCAAAATGGCAATCACTTACGACAAGTTGGGGTATCTTCTTACCACCAAAGCTCCTCCTGTCCCAGGTCCCACCTCCAGGATCACGGATATAGAAATCCGTAAAACATGAGAGATCGACTGCGCGAAGGCCAAGTGCCCCGTACTTGCCTCTATGGACAATGAACATCAGAGGAGGCACGAGAATATGGACCTGGAATCCATATTTCTTCATACAAAAGAACTGTATGGAGAGCAATCCCATATCGCCAGATATGAAGTCTCGAAAAAGTTGTTTTCGACGAGATTGGCCATTGGATCATCGGTAGCGGAACACGTGCTTAAGATGATTGGCTTCATTGAAAAGCTCGCGGACCTTGGGACCACGTTAGAGAACGAGCTCTATACGGACTTGATTCTTCAGTCCCTTCCTTCCACTTACGCCCAGTTTATCCTGAACTTCAACTTTCAAGGAAAAGAAGTTGAACTTCCGGAGCTCCTCAACATATTGAGGAGTGCAGAGGGCACCTTACAGAAAGGTAGGGAAACATCCACTTTGTTTGTAGGAGGATCTTCCTCTTCTAAGTCCAAGGCAAAAGCCAAGGGAAAGAAGAAGAAAGCCCCCGCCAAACCAAGGGGCGGTGTTAGTAAAGTGGATACGAAGGGAAAGGCAAAGGCAACAAAGGTAGTGGGAAAGCTTGTGGGAAAGGAAGAATGCTTTTACTGTCACAAGAGTGGACACTGGAAAAGGGATTGCAGGGCTTGGAAGGCTAGAAACCAGGATCCGAAGCAAGTTGCGGCTTCGGCTTCAGGTGTGTATGTTATTGAAAACTATCTATCAATAAACTCTACATCCTGGGTATTGGATACCGGATCAGGATCTCATATCTGTAATTCTTTGCAGGCACTGAGAAGGCGTAGGGTTTTGAAGGCAGGTGATATGACCCTCAGAGTTGAAAACGGAGCCGGCATGGATGCTGAGTCCATGGGGGACTATCACCTGGGATTGTCAGATGGGCATGTTTTGGTTTTGCGTGATTGTTATTTTGTACCCAATGCAACTTGTAATATCATATCTGTATCTTTATTATCTAAAGAAGGTTATGAATTTGCATTTGTAAGCAATGTTGTAAACATTCACCTTAATCAAGTTTTGATTGGGTCAGGTACATTAAGCAATGGTACATACGTATTAAACCAACCACATATTTTCAATGTCCAGAATACACACAAAAGAAAGTCTCCAGAAATCAATCATGCTTTCTTATGGCATTGTAGACTGGGTCACATCAATGAGAGAAGGTTGACGAAGTTACATACAGAAGGATATTTGGATCCGTTCGAATATCAATCATATGCAACTTGTCAATCCTAACTCAAAGGAAAGATGACAAAGACTCCGTTCACTAGACACGGAGTAAGAGCGAGCGAGCTCTTGGGACTAGAACACAGTGACGTGTACGGTCCAATATCTACACATGCGCGAAGCGGTTATTCTTACTTCATTACTTTTACGGATGACGTTTCAAGGTACGGATATGTCTTCTTGATGAAACATAAATCTGAAGCCTTTGAAAAGTTCCAGGAATACAAGAATGAAGTAGAAAAACAAATAGGCAAAAGTATCAAGACGCTGAGATCTGATCAAGGTGGTGAATACTTAAGTGCCGAGTTCCTGGATTACTTAAAAGAGAATGGAATTCTCTCTCAGCTTACTCCTCCATACACTCCGCAACATAACGGTGTATCGGAGAGACGGAACCGAACCCTATTGGATATAGCACGTTCCATGATGAGTAACGCTGAGTTGCCGCAATCATTCTGGGGATATGCACCAGAATCAGCTGCATACCTTTTGAACCGAGTTCCAACTAAGACTGTCTCTACTACACCATATCAGATGTGGTGTGGGAAGAAACCCTATCTTAAGCACATTAAGACATGGGGATGTCCAGCTTTTGTCAAAAAGCAGCATGCGGACAAGCTCGGGGCACACTCAGTACAGTGCAAGTTTGTGGGATATCCAAAGAACTCCAAAAGTTATTTCTTCTATTGCGAAGAGGAACAAAAGGTTTTTGTTTCTCGTCATGCCCGCTTCTTGGAAACTGAATTTTTGGAAAATCAGATATGTGTGAGCACAATAGAGCTGGAAGAAATTCCAGAACCACGAGCTATTACTGAAAGCTTAGTAGAACCAGAGGGTTCGAAAGAACAGGACATTCCTACGCCGCTCCGCAGGAGTAGTAGGCAGTCTCATCTTCCCGAGAGATACTACGGTTTTCTCATAGACGGGGATATAGAGGATTGCATTATTGATAGTGATGAGCCGACTAGCTTCCAGCAGGCCATTCAGAGCATTGACTCGGTAAAATGGCTGGATGCAATGCGGACCGAAATGGAGTCCATGTACACCAACAAAGTATGGACTTTGGACGTTGCTCCAGATGGGGTAAAACCTGTAGGATGCAAGTGGATCTTCAAGAGGAAGATTGGTGTAGATGGACAGGTTGAGACCTATAAGGCTAGACTTGTTGCAAAGGGTTTTCGTCAAAGACCTGGTTTGGACTATGACGAAACCTTTTCTCTAGTGGCTATGCTGAAATCCATTCGGATCCTTCTTGCCATTTCTACCTTCCACGAATATGAGATTTGGCAGATGGACGTAAAGACCGCTTTTCTAAATGGAAATTTAGAGGAGTGTGTCTATATGGACCAGCCAGAGGGTTTCATTCAGAGTGGGAGCAGCGGAAAGGCGTGCAAGTTGCTTAAGTCCATTTATGGACTAAAGCAGGCATCACGGAGTTGGAACTTCTGTTTTGATGAGACGGTCAAAGATTTTGGCTTTATCAAAAATCGAGATGAACCATGCATCTATAGTAGATTTGTAGCACGAACTGTCGTATTCCTCGTTTTATACGTGGATGACATTCTCTTGATAGGGAATGACATTCCTATGCTACAATCTATCAAAGAGTTCTTGTTACACAGGTTCTCCATGAAAGACCTGGGTGATGCCTCTTACATTCTGGGGATCCGGATCCATCGTGATAGATCCAAGAGGATATTAGGACTTTCACAGTCCGGGTACATCGACACCATACTGAAAAGATTCGGTATGGAAGATTCCAAGCGCGGTAATCTACCGGCTTATCACGGGATCACCCTCTCCAAAGAGATGTCTCCCAAGACTGATTTGGAAAGCGATCGCATGTCTATTATACCCTACGCTTCTGCGGTAGGCTCTATAATGTATGCGATGTTGTGTACCAGACCAGATGTAGCTTATGCACTGAGTGTGGTAAGCCGGTATCAGTCAAACCCTGGGGAGAAACACTGGATAGCGGTAAAGAACATTCTCAAGTACCTGAGAAGGACTAAGGAGATGTTCTTGGTGTATGGCGGAAAAGACCTCCAGATCGAGGCCTTTGCTGACTCCAGCTTCCAGAGTGACAAGGATGATTCCAAGTCCATGTCGGGTTTTGTCTTTACCCTTAATGGAGGGGCGGTGTGTTGGAAGAGTTCCTAACAGGAAACCGTTGCTGACTCGACGATGGAAGCGGAATATATCGCTGCATCTGATACCACAAAAGAAGCCGTCTGGATGAGGAAGTTCTTGAAAGAACTTCTGGTGGTTCCGTCCATTGCTGATCCAATACCTCTGTATTATGACAACAACGGGGCTATAGCTTTAGCGAAAGAACCCAGGTCCCATAAGAAATCCAGACACATCTTAAGGCGGTATCACCTGATCAGGGAGATCGTGGATCACCAGGAGATCGAGGTTCAGAGAGTTGCTTCAGAGGATAACACTACAGATCCATTCACGAAGGCCTTACCCCAGACTCAGTTCGAGCGGCTGATCGAGATGATAGGTCTTCGATACGCCAGTACATGGCCTTAGTGCAAGTGGGAGATTGTTAGTGTATATGCCCTAGAGGCCATTACTGTATCATTCTAGTTTGTATATTACTTGATTGAAGCTTGGGATATTCACATTTGTATAGACAATCTTGCTCGAAATGGTAGTATGCTACTTGGTTTGTCTCTGCTTTAATGTGTGCATGTGTTTCTTTTAGCATATCGCCTATACACATTAGTAGAGCCCTTAGGATCTTTGCTTGATTACCAGCGTTGTGATGGCAGTCACCCTAGTGGGGCTGGGTAATCTACAAGCACATCCTTATACAGGTCCCTAGTCGTAGGATTATCGAGACGGGGCATCGATACTCCGGAATAGACTAGCGTATGCGCTTCTCATCCCAGCAGGTGAGACGGTCTGTCCCACAGCCTTCAGTACGTCGTACTTGAGATAGTATGCGGGTGCTCGTTAGGTTACGGGTACACTGGACAGGACTCGTCGGGAACTGTTGGTTGGTACTATACCTATCGTCAGTTATCAGTTCCCAGGTGACATGAGTACAGCTTAGTCCGCTGAGTTGACACTGTCACTTCGCCTCGAGTGTGTTCCTACTGTATTTTGATTACTACCCTACCACGGCACAAAGGAGTCGTGCAAACAGGTAGTAGTTGGGTGCAGTCCCGAAGCACTTGGAGGCAGTGACGGTTAGATAGGATTCGTCTCTCCCGGTATTGGGAGTTGATATCACGCTGTGTCTTGGAGAGCCATTACACATAGTCGTCCCTGGCCAGGGCAAGTGAGATACACTGGTAGGTTTCCAGTGTTATCTCAGGGTGTTCTGGGCTACACTCCGACACGACTAGTACCGCTATTAGAGGACTGACGTTTACCACCCCCCTAGGCCCGCCATGCGATATTCTCAGACGAACAGACCGAACTGTACGCAGATTGTCACATACAGGCTCAGTAGGAGTTCGGATAGGTTCACCTCATCAGTCTTCTTATCGGCATCTACCTGGGGACCGTTACATACAGCTAGTGCCGCTTGCGGTCTGTGGTTAAACCCACTGCCAGCGTAGTGTCGAGTCTTTAGAGTCCCATACAGAGGGTAATTCGCCTTTGGGCAAAACAGAGTAGAGGTCGCATGGTTTTGCGACAGGGTTCGTTCACATCCGCGCACTTGTGCACGTTTGGTGTCCGGACAGTCATTACTAGCGGGCTCTTGTTTGAGCCAGATCCTAGTATATGTTTTGGGGTTAGTTATATCTCATAGTATTCGTGTTCCTCGGAACACGAATGCGGGTGTGTATGCACAGTTGACTGAGGCAAAGGAAGAGGATTCTCATTAGGGTTTTGGTACGGGTGTGTATGCACAGTTGACGGTAATGAATATGTGAAATATCAATTAATAGTATTAATTAAAGGAAATTGGGTTATGGTTAGGATTGTTGACTTGTTGACCAAGGTTGAAAAGTTGACCATCACCATTTCAAGCAAATACGCTCTTTGATATTTTCAAAACTCATTTAATGTGAAATGATAATGGTCTTTTCAACATACCATCACCTTTTTCCTTTTTGATTAATTTTGTTAATTGATTAATTCACATATATTTGTTATGGTTGCAAAACTCATTTCATCCTTTCATTTTCTCATTCTCTCTCATCTTTTACTCTTCCTCTTCCTTTAGCTCATGGAAAATCCTTCTCATGTGTTGAGAACCATTTCCTTTGACATAAAAGCACCAAAGCCACTCTTTACTCATCCTAAGGTTGAAGGTCTAGCAAGCCTAATACTTTAGTTACCTCAAGTTCGAGGAAGCAGCTCAAGGTAGAGACCCTCGGGTGGATCCATCTTCGGCAAGAGAAGGCGACGAGGAGAACCATCCGACCACCACAAGGAGTCGAAGAGAAGGAGTTCAAGTTAAGGTATAACCTCCTAACCGAGTAGGTAAAGCTCTTGTTAGTTGCTAGTGTGTAGTTTAGCAAAGATCCGGGTTTTATAGTTCATGTTACCCTTTCATGAAAAATCGTTTTTACCATTTCCGCAAGCCCAAAAGAACCGGGAGAGGTAACGTGGACTTACACTAGAGGCCATCTAGAATGTGATGACCGTCGATGAACCGATTATTTGATGATTGAGTCACTGTTCAGCATGAGGACGAATGAGCCAGTTTTTGCTGTGAATGATAAGATATCACCCCAGATGTTGGAGTTATTGCCGCACGAGTTGTACTTAGAGATGTGACAGAAGATCGCTAGTCACCAAAGGAGGAATGACTAGGACATGTGATTCATTGCCTACCCCGTTATGAGGTCATCAGATTGATTGTTTCCAGCTAGAGACGACTTCACGCGGGTATATTAGGAGTCAAAGGAAATGATCGATTGTCAGAAACCCATTTTCCAAGTTTAAAGTATTCGGAAAAATATGCAAGTAATTCCGTAGACCCTCTAGAAGAATGAAACCCTAACTCGATATAATGACCATGAGAATGCTTCAAAACCTTAGGGTTTGCAGCAGTTCAGCGATGCCATTGATGAAGCTTGGGCTTTCCCTTCTATGGGTTGTCCATAGGTTCTGTGGCATGTACTGGAATACTATTAAACTGTACTCAAGATGTTGAGCTCTTGGGGGATTATGGAACTTTGACGAATCGATCGTAAGGTTCGACGTCATTCGGATATCATGTGATGGGATATATTGCTTGGGAGACTCCAGATACGAGTACAGCCGTTGGAGTGCAGTCCATACAGGTATGAAGAGACGAGTCCGAATCAGTCGACATTAGAGAAAAGTGGAGTAAGAGGTTCGTACGAGATCTTGATGAGATGACGTTCCACTCCGCTGACATCAGAGATGTGATACGCATGCAGAGGCATTGTACATGGATATATCTTCCAGAAGGAGTCGTGATGAGTATGCAGCCGTTCCGGAACAAGAGACATAGTTAGTAAAGGGTGACAACTTCCGGGCTGTTCTGTAGAAATGAGATTTGGGAGAGACCCCGACAAGATCTTTCGGGAATACTATACAAGAAGACTTGGACCCTGGATCGGTCATATTGTGCACACCCAGCAGTCCAGAGTTCGGCATCGTCAACGAGACATATTATGAGTGACCATGACAGTTGTCCAAGAGATGGCCAGGGGAGTGCTAGAGCGTAATCATTTCCGTTAGCACACCTGACCGGACCGATGAACCGTTGGATTGCGATATTGGTAATCTGAAGAGAAAATGAAGACCCAGAGATAGAGGATGCTAGACCGTGAACAGGAGGCAAGCGGTTGTTCTTTCTCTGCCTATTTTGGTCACACCGACTTTTTTTCGACATTGTAGGAGGTGTATCTCGATGTCATTTATTGCGATTTGCGTTTGTGATCCGAGTATCACGCTTATATCGCTTGGATTTGAGTTTGGATGATGAGTTTCCTGATATTGATTTCGTGCACCAAGGCAGCACCTATAAGGTATTTACATTTTGTGCATAGTTATTGCATTTGAGATACGTTTTTTACACCGTTGGGTTGGTTTATGATTTGTGCATATCTATTGCACTTGATATTGATTTTGTGCCTTGACTGCATATGTTTATGATTTCATGGATTTGATTTTGTGCATGTGGTACGCACTCGATTTGATTTTTGCACTCGGTAAAGCTCACAAGTGCTTGCAGTGCATTGATACAGATTTTGTGCACATAGTTGCATACGTTTTTGGATTTTATACACCTTGGTACACTCGGTGTTGTTTTATAAGCCTTTGAGTTATTGGTGTATTTCGTGCACTTGTTGCGCCAGATTTGCACTTGTGCAAATGTTGCACTATGTCTTTACGTCGTGCATTCGTTGCACTTTATTTGTATTTCGTGCACTGGATGCACTGTATTTGTATTTCGTGCACTGGATGCACTTTATTAGTATTCGTGCATTTGTTGCACTAGATTTTCATTTCGTGCATTTGTCACACCAGATTTATATTTCACACATTTGTTGCACTGGATTTATATTTTGTTCATTGGTTGCACCGTATTTGTACTCATGCATTTGATGCACCAGATTTGTATTTTGTGCATGCTGATGCACATGGTTGTGAGATTATATACCATGGTATGCCTGATTTGGATTTGGATTGAGATGTGTTGTATACCGTCGTTTTCGATTGTGATACTTGATAATTGTTTTCGTGCACCTTGTGCACTTGATTTGAATTTTGCGCAGACTTGACGCGCTTGATGCGATTTTGGTGCACATCAGATGCACTAAATTGAGATTCTTCGTGCATATCAGATGCACCTGGTATTGCTGTCAGGCACACACCGTTGCCCTTGACAGGTGTTTCGTGCACACCCGTTGCACTTAGATGTTGCTTCTGTGCACATGTATGGCACATTCATGGATTTCGATTTCCGTGGGCACCAGATGCACGTGGCTTTCATATACACATTTTAGGGATTGATTTCTTTTGGAGCGGTATGTTTTATGATATATATACTATTTGGTATAGTAGCTGAGCAAGACTAGTCCGAGGACAGTACCTGAACATATTTTTGCATGCATTAATAGTTATCAAAGTGATTTCCAAAGTAAGAAGCTATAGTCTCAGTATTTACCTACGTGTCCGAGATGACACGAAACATTTTACAAAGGAAACCCTTCTAAATTTTTTTTTTCAAAATGGCGGGACGTGTATGTTAAACAAAGGATATATATATATACATATATATAGTTATTTTCTTATAATAGACGTCCGCCACTGTGCAGTGATACGCGCATTGCACAGCGATTGGAAAAGAGTTTGGCATGCATTCCTTCCAGATGTTTTAATAATGTTTACATGTATGGCTTGATGTATATCATGTTGATTTTCGTATTGGATTTTTAGATTGGTGTCTTCACCATAACTCCGATGATTGCGAGATACTTGACGGAGTTTTGATTTTGGTTTATGTACTCGTTTTCATGCTCATGCACTGCGCTACGATGTGTTTTATGTATTTATGATTTCGGAACCACAACGACTTGATCTTTTACTGAAATGTTTTAGAAATTGAGGGTGTTTAAATTTAAATTCGGGGACCGAATTTCTTTAAGGGGGGAAGACTTTAACATTTCAGAAAACTAAAATATTATTTTTGGGAATTTTTATAAATAAATATTAAATATTAAATATTATGAATATTTTAATAATGCGGTATAATTAAATACCGATAAAGTGGAAATTATTTGGGAAATTTATAGGAATTAGGAAAATGAAGGTGTTTTATTTGATTTAAGCAAATTATAAATTTTGATGATTAATTATATTCCATTTTAATGCTAATCGCGATTAAATATCACTAATCATGTAATAAGCCGGATTTGTGCACATAACATACACCATGTCATTTTTCACACTTGTTACATTATTCCTACCATGATTCTTTTGTGTATGGTTATTTGTTTTGGGGTTTTTAAAAGAAAAGAAAAGATAAAGGAAAACAAAAGAAAAAAAATGGGAAATATTAAACAAAAAGGTATGGGCATGAGAGAGAGAGGGTGAGGGGTCAACCTTGGACCATGGCTCTTGTCCCCTTCATTGTTTTCTTTCATCATTTCTTCCCCTCATCTCACCATGTCAGCCACTCCCTCCTCCCTCCTCTATCTCGTCAAAAAATCATCAAAAACACATCCAAAGTCCATCTCCAATTCATTAAAAACATGCACAAGCTCCTCACAAGCACTTTGAACTAAGAAAAAATCGGATTTTGAGCACTTGGGTTCTTGAGTTGCCAAATGAGGTAATTCTTGCACCATTAGATTAGTATTTCATTTCTTTTAACATCTATGTAAGTTTAAAATCGATATGGTGTAGTTTTGTGAACTTTAAAATTCTCTAGAAGAGGTTAGGGTTTGTTTTGAATCTAAAGGTGAAATTGAGGCCTAATAGTGACCTTAAACCCCTGTAGAGATTGTATAATGGACTGAAACCATAGACTAAACACCGAAACATAAACTTAGAAACCCTGATGTCGGAAAAATTTGAGAATTGTGATGGTATATTGACATCTTCTATAACTCGGGTGACCTGAAAATTATTTAGCAAACACAAAGAGTCATGCAGGCAACCTGGAGTGTACCACTGAAACCCAAGCCCCTACTTCCTCACCCAGGCTGCAAATATATCCATTATGTCTATAATTTGCGGCCAGAGCAGGGAGTTTTGGGTTCGTGTTTGGTCCAGGGAATTATCTCCAGTAAATTAGACCCTCCATATGTGCAAAATTGTCTAATTTCACCTAGGGTAAAATCTGGAAGTGTCTTGCATCGTTTCTGATTTCGTTTTGCGAATTCTGTTAACTTGCAATTTGGATTTTTGGTGTTTATCTCGATCACTTGACGTTTGCACGCCAATCTCAAGGGTTGTTTGGTCTGTCTTGCATAAGTAAACTATAGGTTTAAACCTATGTGTGATACTCGTGTCGATTTGGTTTTCGTGTGTGATTTCGGTTTACGATATCTTGTGTATACATATGTAGGTACCCTCGAGTAGACATGAACGACAAGGACGAACGTGGCATCATCGACTTTGGCAAGAGAGGATCAAGGCGAGTAGATATATATCTACGGGGGAAGTCGGGTGTATGGCGTATAGCACCTCCGCAGTTCGTAGTGTAGTGTATGATATATATTATATGGATATATTTATATGTTTATTTTGAGATTATGATTATCTAGATAGACTTTGGGAGTCATGGATAAATTTATTGTAATTGGATGATAGTGTCGTAGTTAGATTCTTAGTCGCGAAACCTAGAATAAGGTTCTTTTACACACACTATGCATACATTTTATTACTTGTGCATATATAGAGGTATGCGTGTATACACACACACACACACACACACACACATAGGTATGGGACTATATATATACATATACGTACACATATACATGAATGATGAGGATAGTATATGGTACTTGAAGATGAGTCGATGAGATTTGGGCATGATGCCATGTGATCGGTGATATGTTTTGGTTCGTATTACGAGATACGACATGTTGTTATAGCGGGTCTTCAGGCGATGTGTTTTTATACACACGCACACATACATATATTGATGGTATCAGTTTGTACTAGACATAGATCGGTACCCCCAGTTCTTGAGATATGATGATAAGGATACCAGATAATTGATGAGATAAATGTGATATTCGATCCGTACCTAGATTTGGGATGCCGTACGAGCTATATATTGATGATAGATCCGCACTCATGACTCGAGGATGTCATATTGCATATTGTATCGTATGTGATACTATTGAGGCGGGATCACCGACTATTATATTTATATGTATCGACTCAGATTTAGGTGGTTTCTGTAACTTTTCGATTAGCCTTTTAGTTTAGTCCTGTAGTTACTTGTAGACGTTAGACTAGACTTGAGTCATACCTATTTCAAAACTAACGAATCGTGAGTATTTTAAAGATAGGACAAGGGATTCTATGGATATTTCAAAGGACGTATCTTTTTTCTATAAAAAACACCATAGCCCCTATTTTTCCAAACACCACGATTCGTGTGATTTCATATGATAAACTGTATGACTCGTATTACTAATGTAGATTCCTTATTGTTGCATTTACTTTCCTTTTCCATATATTCATGTTGTTATTAGCGCATTGCATGCTTATATACTTGTGATTTATATTATATTAAACCCATGCTGTCAGGACACCAGCATCATTACCGATGATGCGTATGCTCCACGGACACCTGCTTGCCGGCTCACACACTTCATCATCGATAATTGCCATGTCACCACATAGTAGGATTGTTGCATCAGGATATGACTCATTGCATGACATACTTGCTTACATACATATTGTATACCCATACTTGCGTACATACATATTTGTAACATTTTAAAAATAATTAAATAATTAATTAAATAAATAAAATCGTTTAAGTGAATTTTATAATTTTCGGTAAAGTAAAACGTAGTTTTCATAAAACTAAACCGTAATTATTTTTCACTATAAATTTAAAAATACCTATTTTAATTATGTTATTACTAGTAAATGGTGTTTATTTAGCCACTTATAAATTTTTAGTTTAATTAAATATTTTCTTAAATTAATTATTTTAAATATTAACATAAGCTTTATTTTTTACACTAAATTAGTGTAAATTACAAATTTGAATGGGTTAAATTTGCAAAAATGAACCATTGCATCTTAGAATCAAGTGTGTTTCATGAAAAATTTATTTTCAAAATTTTACAATGGTTCTAGACCATTCTAGGTCAAATGGAGTGAAGAAAATAAAGAATTTTTAAATAAATTCATGAAAAGACTTAATTGTGTGATATTTTTGTGAAACCTTCTACACTTTTCTTCACCTTTTCTCATTCTCCTCTGTTTTCCTCACCTCATGGCCGGCCTCACCTCCATTGGCAGCCCCAAAATTCCCCCCCCCCCCATCATTTTTGCATTAAAAATCATCAAAATTCATCAAAAATTCAATAAAAAATCCACAAAATCCTAATAAATTCCTACCCACTATTCTTTGCACATCTTTACATGGATTTTGGAGATGGAAAGCATTCATTTTGGAGGCTTATTTTCATGTTTGGATTTCATGTTGTGGAGATATAAATCTTCTTCTTTTGATTTATTGTTATTAGATGTTTCATTTAAGCATAATTAGATTTAATAAATAATTTCTATCTACAAGTTTTAAAATTCAAGTTAGGGTTTATAAAATTAAGTTATGTTTTTTTGTTAATTAAGTAGGGTTATAATAACTAGTTTAACATTTTTAGAAGTGGAAAATCTTGTATGGGTGATATATTGTAAATTGTTTATCCAAAATTGTTTAAATTAATCCATTTTGCAAACTAGATTTCTATATATTGTATATATTGGTGAGATAAAATTCCAATTAATGTTTGTAACACTAGAATATGGTTTTAATGAGGATATTAACATGTTGGTGGAATGAAAAACTTAAATTGGTTACTAGTTTCTATTGATAATTGAAAAATACTAATAAAAATGCGATTTTGCTAACTAGATTTTGGAAATTCTTAAATAAATGAAATTTAAAATATAATTTATGGTTTCATTATATCATTATCATCATGAATTGTAGTTTAATGCATTAATTCATGCAAAATCCAGTTTAGATGTAATATTGTGAAATTTTCCTTAAAAGTATCGAAATCGGGCAAGTTTGCAAACTAGAATTTTCAAACTAATATAAATTAGGGTGTTAAAAATATAGTGATGGTTTATATAGTCTAGTTATGCTAATTAATGAATATTATGACTATTAGTTTCTTTTAAACATCAAGTTTTGAAGTAAAACGGTAAATTAGTGTTTTCAGGTTTTACGGAATCGGACGATTTGATCGATTTTTAGGGTTTCGATGGATTAAATCATGTTTTATATTATAAGTAATGAGTTTTTAAACTACAAGTAGTTTGCTGATGTTTATCTTGATCAATCGGCGTTTGTACGCCGACATCGAGCGATATTTGGTTCTTTTGCATGAGCGGGAAATAGGTTTTAACCTATGCGCGTTCCGTGCGTCGTTTTGACTTTTGTCCGTGATTCAGTTTACGATACTATATATATGTTTGCGTATAAGTACCCCTCACGTGGACTGCGGGCGATGAAGAAGAGGATGGCGACATCATTTTCGGCAGGCAAGGACCAGGTGAGTAGATGTATATCTACGAGGGGAAGTCGGGTGGATGGCGTTTAGCACCCCCGCAAACGTAGAATAGAGATAGTACTTATTGTCATTAGGAATCCAGACGTGACCTTAGATTCTTGATGAGTAGGACCCTAGTAATGACCCTAGGTTGGACTAGACTGATTTAGAAAGACCATACCAGAGGATGAATACCTTGGAAGAGGATGAATACCTTGGAAGAGATTCGTAGGTTTCAGGTAGATACACACACACGCACACACTGAGACTCGACGTGGTGTATACGTGTATGTATATATATATATAGGACTAGGTGTAGGTATATATATATATACACACACAATACGTATATGTGATACAAGGATGTGATATGATACACGGGGATGAAACAATATAACTGGGCTGATGCCGTGATTCTTGGCTATACAGTCGTGTTATGATGTTAGCGGATCGTTAGAAAATGAGATAATGGATTTGTATACTTGAACAATAATAAAGGGTGGTGATGATATTGAAGTATATGGGACTCTAAAATAGAACCCGGATCGTAACCTGTGCCTGAAATTCTGATATGATATCATATAGGTGTGACTTGATTACGACATCATATAGGTGTGACTTGATTTCGATATCATATATGTGTGACTTGATTACGATATCATATAGGTGTGACTTGATTACGATATGATCTAAGTGTGACTTAATCACAATATGATACATATGACATGATATTTCTGAGGATAAATTAACGATGTATATTTATGCTGACAATGATATATGATTGATGTATGCGATTACAGTATAGCACCTTGATCTTGACATGTGTTGATGATGATATTATACGAATGATGAGACACGTAGGTGATACTTGACCCATACCCCGATATTGGGATGCCGTAAGATGGATTTTACCGTACGAGGCATAGATATGATGATTGATCCGCACTCTTGATTCGAGAAAGCCGTACTACGTACGTGGCGCTATTGAGGCTGGATCGCCGACTATTAGAGATATGGATTCAGACCATAGGTGGTGCTCTTATTTCTTATTGACTAGTTTCTTAGGTTTAGTTCCTTAGGAGGGTAGATGGACACTAGTTTAGGCTCAAGTCATATAGTTGTGGTTATACTTGTATATCACAGATGAGTGGTTATTACACATCCGTCTTTACATTCATACCGTAATCATAATGGTGCATGTTCATTCATATGTTTCTATAATCAGAATAAAACTTTGCCTGTTAGGACACCAGCACCATTACCGATGATGCGCATATTCCACGCACACTTATTTGCCGGCTCACACACATCATCATCGGTAATTGCTATGTCACGTACACTTTATATCATATTATCTTTTATTGATACAATCAGCTAACAGCTAGATCGATATAATATTGTGATTACTCTCTGGTGTTAGTATAGATATGGTATTTATTACTTAGACATTTCATGCATTCGCATTTTCATGTTATCATGCAGTATTATGGGGCATATGCCGACACTTATCATATACTTACTCATGATTTTGGGATTTTGGATTTCTATGAGATTTATGGATTTTTGGGGAAAACCGCAAGAATATATAAAAACTTCTCTCTCTCTCCTCCTCTCTTTTTAAAACATAAGATGCGGTTTTCTCGTGATGTATGTGTCGTCCACCATGAGATTTCATGTTTTCTGTTGGATTTCGAGACCCGATTCGAGGAGTGGATGAACCGTCTCGGGTACATGGTGGGCCCGGTATGGTACCCCGGGGTAAGAAGATCGAGTTGTAGACGATGAGCTTGGCAGGGGAGGACTACCTACCGGTGATGTCTGGAGCGGTGGATATCCGGAGGATACCGACCGTTGTCGTGAGATTTGATGATATGGGCCGATCCGGACTGACGGAGCCCGAGATATTGAGATTATAAGACATTGAGATTATGAGGTATTGAGACTTGAGATTTACATGTTTTGTATCGATGTTTGACATTGATTTCCATGGATTTCATCGTTGATATTTCAGATTTCTATACACATTTTACCATGATAAAAGTTAAAGATTTCTTATACAGATATATCTAGATTTTAGTATTGGTTATTTCACATTCATGGTGCATGCATACTCATTCACATGACATAATTCTACATGAGGCACTGATACGAGCACGGAGCATTTGCACTTACACGTGGCTTATTATCCTGTCTTTACTTGATGACTAGTAGTATATTAGTATATTATTATGACCTAGGACAGCGTCGTACATTCGATTTCTTTTCGCAGATATCTTCTACTCACGAGTTGGCAACTCACCCCCATTGTGCCAAATTTTATTACAGGTTCGATGTACAGGTTTCCCTGGCAGCTTGCTGGCATTTCTTTTCATTCAGGGTGATTTGCTCGGTAAGTTGGTTCACTTGTATCTGGACGCCATTGTACTTTTATTATGTCATTTGTATCTAGAAAACTCCATCAACCAAACTTGTATTACTTGATAGGTTACTGGATCAGTTGTTTATTTCGACCTTAGAGTCGCGCTTGTATTATTATGATATCTGGTTGTTTTGTTTTCTTTTGAGTTTTGAGCCTCGCCCTTTGGCGTTGTATACTATTGTGCATTGATGTGGTTGTTTCCGCCTTTTGGCGTAGAGCCAGCTCCCGTTTGGGGATGCTTTTTATTGTTTGTATATATATTATTCTTATTTGTACCCGTTTGGGGCCAGTTTTTACAAAGGAGACTCTGCCGAAATTTTTGAGAAAATTGGATGTTGCTTTTAAACTTGTTTTCTACTTGTTTTACTTTACTTCTTCTTCTTTTTATGGTTTAGATTTCTGGGCTTCAGCTTACTTAGGTTACGTTGCGCCTCTAGACGCTTCGTAATCTATGAGCTGGTCACGTTCCGTACTTTCGGGTCGTGACAAAGTTGGTATCAGAGCGCTAGGTTTAACCTTGTATATGTTTAGGGTGACCCTTGGTTGATGGAGTAGGCGACTTAGGTAGAGTGACGTACCGTGGGTATGATCCGCGGTATACTTACGATACGCTACTCTTCTTAAGTAGCCTTAGGATGTACATTTGTTTGCACCACATTTCATTCGTTCCTTTGATCTATCTTCGTCGATATCGGAGGGTGGTTTCTGTTACCACGGGCGCACGGGCAGAAGGAGCTGCGGCTCGAATGCGATAACCATTAGGGTATCGGTTATTCTTAAGGATTGAAGCATTGTTTAGCGTGCGGGAGAAGGGTATTCACTTGCCGTCCAGACAAAATTAAAGGATTCGAACGATTGTCAGAAACCCATTTTCCCAAGTTTAAAGTATTCGGAAGAACATGCAGGTATTTCGATGGACCCTCTAGAAGAATGAAACACTAACTCGACATAATGACCACGAGAACGCCCTTGAACCTTAGGGTTTACGGCAGTTCCGCGGTGCCATTAGTGAGGCTTGGGTTTGCCCTTCTACGGCTGGACCATCGATGCTGGGGTATGTACCGGATATTTTTAAACTGTACTTGAGTGTTGAGCTCTTGGGGAATTATGGGATTTTGATGGATCGATCGAAAAGTTTAATGTAGTCCGGATATCTGGTGAAGGGATCGACTACGTGGGAGACTTTAGATATGAGTATTGCCGTTGGTAGCGCAGTCAGCACACCTATGAAGAGACATGTTCGAAGCAGTCGACACCAGAGGAAAGGGGGAAAGAGGCGCACATTGACGATAGTGTTTACGATTGTGATTTGGTGATTTGAATTTCATATTTCCGCCGATTGGATTTTTTTTTGTATTTTGAGGATTTTGTTCTACGATTGGTATTTCTTATGTGTGCATTCATTACATTCTATTCGTGCTTCATATATCAGTTGTATTGATGTTGTTTTGTACATACCCAGTACACTCGATTTGGTTTTATACATTTTGAGATTTTGATTTGATTTCGTGCATATGGGTTATACATGATTTTGACATATGCTTCGACCTAGTTTTCATGCATTTTCGTACTATGATTTTGATTTTGATATTCGGTGTATGTTTTCGTGCACCATGTGCACCTGATTGAGATTCTTGTGCACATTCGGTGCACCTGATACGATTTGTGCACACCAGATGCACTAAATCGTGGTTTTGTGCAGATTAGATGCACCTGATATTAGAGTCGTGCACGCCCGTTGCACTTGACAGTTGTTTTTGGTGCACACCTGTTGCACTTAGTTTTGTTTTTGTATGAATTCATGGCATCTGTATTTGGTTTCGATTTCAGTGCGCACCGGACGCACATGATATTTTTATGATGTGATTGGGATTGATTTCAGTTTGATCAGTATGTTTTTATAATCATTACTATTGATTTGGTAACCAGGAGGAACGTGTATGTTAAATAAAAGATAAATATATATATATAGCTAATTTTTTTAAAAATAAACGTCCGCTACTTATGCCGTGGCACGTGCATCACACGGCGATTTTCAAAAGGGGTTCATGCATGCTTCTTTATCCAGATGTTTGGACGATTTTACTATGATGCGCACAATATATAAATTGTAGTTTTGATGTATATTATGTTGGTTTTCGTATTGGGTTTTGGTAATTTATTTTCGCCATAACTCCGATGATTGTGTTATGCTTGACGGAGTTGATTTTAGTTATGTATTGATGATTTCGGAGCCCCGACGATTTTAGTGTTTTGGCTGTGTTAGTTATATGTATGCCCTAGAGGCCATTACTGTACATAGGATGTATATTGTAGTGGATGCTGGGACATATATATGGATGACTTTCTTGCTCGACATGATATTATGCTATCTGGTTGCTCTTTAACTTAACGTGTATACTGTTTGTCTCTCTGTTACATGTTGGTAAAGTCCTTGGGATGTGTACTTGACTACCTGGACTATGATGCGGATCATACTAGTGGGGACATGGTAGTCCATAAGTACATCCTTCAAAGTCCCTAGTCGTGGGTGTATCGAGACGGGGCATCGATATACCAGAGTAGACTAGCGTATACCTTCTCGACCCATACAGATGGGCGATGGATGATCCCATATCCATTGGTGTTTGACATCAGAGATGATATACGGGTGCTCAGTGGAGACTGGGTACACTGGACGGACTCGCCGAGAACTCCCAGATGGTATTATACCTTACATCAGATGGCAGTTCTCTGGTGACACAGGTACAGAGTAGTCTGTTGACCCGAGATCGTCATAGAGTCTTGTGTGGTTCCCACTGTGCTTTGATTTCCATCTTACCACATCCAGGAGGGCGTGCAAAACGGTGGTTTTTGGGTACAGTCCCGAATCACATGAAGGCAATGAGCGATAGGAGGGGATTCGTCTCTCCCGGTATAGGGAGTTGATGTTGCGCTGTGTTCGATTGGCTATAACCGGAAATCCCTGGCCAGGGTTGCTGAGATTTACTAGTAAGTGTTACCAGTAGTTTCTCAAACTGTTATAGACCTCATATCGACACGACTTATCGAGCTATTGGGGTCTGACGTTTACCACCCCTAGGCGAGATATGCGATATATCAGACGATCAGACCGGACTATACGGTAGTGTTACTGGTTGGATTCACTGGAGTGTGAGCGGGCTTGCTCGTCGATCTTCTGATCGCTCAATACCCGGGTGGCCGTTACGTTTAGCAGACCGCTTGCGGCTTGTGGGTGTTTGATATGATCATCACCTGCTGCCGGCGTATTGACGAGTCTTTAGAGTCCTACACAGAGGTTTCCTGGCTCAAGCGAAACGAAATAGGAGCGCATATGAGATATGTGCGGGACCGAGAATAATGCGTGTATGTGATACCGTATTTCATTCTCGCGATGAATGTATCGAATGGTTGTATGCGATATAACCTAGTTATCGAATCGAGGATTGATTCGATAAAACGATACATTCGATATTAGTCGGTTATATGCGATATGACCTGATCGTTAAATCAAGTGTTGATTTAATGATTTAATGCATAAATATATATTTGATATATTACTTTGCATTAATTAGTATTGGTTCACTTAAGATGGATTTTCTCACTCGGATGTGCACATTGTATATACGATATAATTTTGTGCACTAGTTTGTATCATGTTTGATGATGCATGCTAAATTGGCTAAGTGTAAAGATTAAACCATGGTTGTGTAATGGTTAGAGTTTTGTTTTTACTTATTCATTTATTTATTTCATTTATTCTTTTTGGAAAATAAAATGCATAAAGAGAAAATGGTGGCTTTCATTTGTTTCTTTCATGAAGATTCATGAAGGTTTGACTAAGTCACCATTTTGTCTCATGCTTAACCCTAACCACTCCATTTAACCATAGTCCACTCTCTACACCTAACTATGGTTTTGTTTATGATAAGTTTTCATTTTCTATTCTATTTTAAATTAACTTATCATATTCATTATCTTCTTCTTCTTCTTCACTTCATGAAGAAAAAGCTTGACCATCAATGGTGATTGATGAAAAAGAGTGAGAAATCCAATTCTAAAGTGAACCCACCTCCTATTTATTCATCCTCTACCTCTTGCCAAGTAGTAGAGTGTGTTTCCTTCATAAGTTTTCTTGACTTGGTGAAGTTGGAGCTTGATCTAGCGATGCTTCGACGTAGATCATCTTCGGCATGGACATCGACGACCTAGCTCGCCTATTCTCCGATGAAGCCGAAGCTAGAGCCCGGAATTTGTTTGGACAGCGAGAGGCCTTCATTGCGGAGCTATGGAGGTGGAGCACCGGATCTACAAAGGTTGTATTTCCGTATTCTTGTAGTTAAGTGTTAACTAGTTTTCTTTTTCGCCTAGAAATCTAGCCAACGATCCGTTCTAGGGTTTCTCGGCACCGTTAAAATTTGAAATTGGCATGGTTGATGCCTTTTGAGACCTCATTAGGGTGCCTAAGAACCCTACAGTGGTATCAGAGCCAAGCTAGAGCCTTAGGCGAAGTCTAGACGGAGTTTGAAGTCCGAACGACCCGAAAACCCAAACCCAAATTTGCTCTCTGTCCTTTTTTCAAAAACTGGGATTTTTCCAAATTAAAAATATGCAGAAAACCCAGCAGGGAAATCTAAGAATTACGGCGCAAAAAGTTTTGAATGAACAGTGTAAACGGCGGCGGAACCGCGGCATAAGCCTAGCTTATGCGGCGGTTCCGCGGCAGAATCATGACGTCAGCCCTAACTGTTTGCACAGTAATTCATTGTTTCAGGTGCTGAGTTCTCTGGGTATTTTTAAAATTTATTCAAGAGTTGAATTTTCTGGAGTTGTTTTGGGGATTCGGTGTTTCGATCGGAGTATTAGATTTTGTCTATGTGGCTTTCCGGATAAATTTTAGAATATGTTAAAAAGTTCGACCGGATATAAATACCCAATTTTTCCCCTGTCGGGAAATTTCCAAGTGTTGGATTTTTCCGTAGTTTAACGACGCTCTAAGTAGTGCAAGTAACGCGATGGACCCTCTAGAAGACAACAAACCTTAACTCGATTATGTGACCGTCTTGAACTGCCCTTTGAACCTTCGGGTTTGGGGCAGTACGGCGTGCCACATGTGAGGCGTTGGCTTGACCCTTCTACGGCTGGACCGTTGGTACTGAGGCACGAACTGAATGTTGTTAGACTTATTTCATGTGTTGATCTGTATCGGGAAAACTTGGGTGTTTGACTGTTCGATCGAAAAGTTTAATATTTTCTATTTATCTGGAATGGGATACAATAATTGGAATTCACAATGAGTTATGAGATAACTGAATGAATGTTATAAACGTAGCAGTTTAGTCTCACTTGATCGGTTGCCACGGAATTTTGATGTGATCAAAAGTCCGTCGCAATCACGTAGCGTACGCGGATACTCGCCGGGTAAACTTAATAGACAGCTACACCCCATAGCCCCGACCAAGTAACTGTAGGAGAACCCCGTCGCCGAAAGCATCCGTTCGGGTGCTCACGGTAGCGGTGTTCCGCCTTGGTGCACTTCGTCGACGGCGTCGGGGGTGCGGCCGTCTACTGAAGTTTACGACGAGCATTCGATCAGGATGTCGGGAATCTTGTTGAATTGCTGGACTCGATATTGAAAAGTGTTTTCGATAATGAGACTGAAATGCGGGGTTTATAATTGTTAGGCATGTGATGTCTAAGTAATTCATTTGGTCAGGCATGCGATGTCTGAGGTGATTGCGGATTCCAACTGTTGTAGTTTTACACTTTCTTTTCTGTGACCGTAAGTGTAATATGTGATATCGCCGGTTTCGTTGCTATATGTCAACGACAATTGGGATGCTCATATTTACTTACGTTGATGACATGTGATGTTATGTGTTGCTGGATATGTTATATTGGATTGTCGTGTTTGAATAGCCGGGGGTTTTTATGTGAGATGAGTGTTTTTCATTTTCATTCATGTAAAAACTTGTATGTAATATTCTTTTATTGGGGCACTTCCAGGTTGCGGAAGATGTCACCGTTTGTATATTATTTACTTTTCCGCACTAGGATAGACCCAAGGAGGAGGGCACAAGTAACCGGGTTCTGGAGTCCAGTGGGAGACCAACTCGAGGAGTCGAGTCCGGGTCTCCTAACTCTAGAATTGGTAGGGTTGCTTGCTGCTCTCGTAGGGGTCTAGGGGTGTGGGTTTGGCTATTCATCGCGACCGTGGAATCCGTGTTTCATACTGGCTCGTATTGAAAACACGGACGTCCTAGTATATCCAATATTTCATATGATTCTTCTGCTGCGATATCTGTGATGTGATCATGTGATGTTCTGTGATAGATACAGTATATAGTATATATGATATATTATATAAGCGTTACTTATGTTTTACACCCGCGCTAGCCCTGCCCCGCTCTGCCGTTAGTTACCTAACCTAACGGTGCACGAGGGGACATCGAGGCGAATGCGGATGGCATAAGTGTACGTCGTATTTATCTGTGATGTTTAGGTACTTAAATGATGGGACTTCATTAATGTGATTAATGAAATAAAAGAAACCTAAGATGTTGTAGAATCGAATTTCAAAATAAACAGGTAGCTACAGTTCTTGCTTTGCACAGAGGTATATGTGATATATCCTGCACTTTATTCGATGAGGAAAGGACCGAGATCCCTTCACCGGGAGTGACTCCTTTAGCAATAACTGGCAGATGCTACACACTCGGTTTGTCTTTTGATTGCTTTTAAGTGTTTTTGCTTTGCACAGTGATATATATGATATATCCCGCACCTCATTCGACGAGGAAAGGACCGATGATCCCTTCACCGGGAGTGACTCCTTTAGCAAAACTGGAAAAGCCTCAAAAGCACTCCATTTTAAAATCATTTGATTCTACAACGATATCAAGTTCATTACGCAATAGGTTTTCAGAAAAACCTGACGTAGCCCTCCGTCATTTCAGATAAGTACTAGTTAGTATTCGTGCTACGTTTGTTGACTATGTTAAGGCGTAGTGTGCGGTAGCTAATTAGTGATTATCTGCATAAGCATATGATGTGATTGGATTAGGGTAGTCGTGCGACTTTGTTGTCTATGTTAAGGGTCGTGCGGGTGGGTTTAATTCAATCAGAAAATGACGGGTTGAACTTGACTAGCACTTATGATTTGTTGACTATGTTAAGGTCATATAGCTGCTAGGGGCAAAATATTATCGGGAATTTCAAGTGTTGAAATTTGCAATGAGATTGCATACCATCTATGAGATAGTTGGATCCCGATACCCGCTGCGAGTAAGAGTTACTCCTGGGAGAGTTTTACACATTACAATTAGCCGATCAAGTAGGTGTCTAGAAAGGTGTTAACGGGGTTACGCCTCTGGGAAAACGAGGTTTAAATTAATTAGGTTCGTGCGAAAGCACGGGGGACCTCCCTCAAAGTACCGACACTGGCCTGGCTGAAAGATTGGCGAACTTGTAGTGTGTAATTAATCCCGGCTAGTCTTTCCTTTTAGGGTTTGAAGGAAGATTTGATAAAAAGCAGTGGGAGCCATCCTGATTAGATAAAATAAAAACCAATCTATTCTTGACAGAGCGCACGCTGAGTGTTTTCTTCTCTCTCTCTCCAGGTAGCGACCATATCACGCCTTAATCAAGATAATAATACGGAATATTGACCGAACCCGCTTGTTATACTGAGCTGGGGAACGTTGGTCCCGCTCCAACTTATAATTGTTATAAGACAGAGCAGGAAATTGGGGATTACCAGAATTCCCGTGCCGCCCAAACGAAGAGAGTGCATGCTGATGCATCATCTTCGGGTGTGTTCATTATACAGAACTGTTTCTCAGTATCCTTTACGTCCTGGGTATATGATACCAGATCAGGATCCCAGATATGTAATCTGTTACATAGGGTTACAGATAGGTAGAGAACTGAGAACGGGTGATAAGTTTCATGAGGCAGAAAACGGGGCAAATGTTGCAGCCAAGTCTGTTGGTCACTGTCACCCTGTATTACCAATACATTGATTCTGAACGAATGTTATTAGATACCGAACCTGATATACAAAATCATATCAGTCTCTTTATTAGTAAAGAAATGATAAAATTTTGTATTGTTGGATAATGTTTTGAACATTTCCTATATCAAAAGTTGATCGGTTCAGGCACGTTATCTAAAAGCATTAATGTTCTAAATCAAACTACAGTTCTTAGTATATGGAACACACACAAGAGGAAGAGTTCAGAAATGAACGGATTCTTCTTCAGGCATTGTAGACTAGGTCATATCAATGCGATCCGACTGGCTGAAGTTACATATTAGATGCATATTTAAATCAGTTTGAATTTACATCTTATGAAACTTGCCAGTCATGTCACAGAGATAAGATGACCATAGCTCCGTTTACTGGAAACAGAGAAAGAGTTAGCAAACTCTTGGGATAATACATGTTGATGTATGTAAGGTCCCCTGTCTACATATGCCAGGACCGGTTCTTTGTACTTCATTACATTCTCTAATGATCTTTCGAGATTCAGACCTATGTTCCTGTTGAAACACAAGTCCGAACCTTTTGAGATATTCACAGAATATAAGTTAGAAGTAGAGAACCAAAATATGGGTAAAAGTATTATGTCCTTTGATGAGATCAAGGAGGAGAATACTTGAGCACGGAAATTCTGGTCTATTCTAAAGGAGAATGAGATTCTCTCTCAGCATTACTCCTCCATATACACCATTGCACGATGGTATATCGGGGCGGAGCAATCAAACCCTATATGATAAGGTGTGCTCTATGATGAGTACTACTGAGTTACCTTTTTCCTTTTTGGGAGTTATGCGCTTGAGAAGCTGCATACCTATTGAATAAGGTTCGAATCAAATCAGTTGCCTACCACTTCATATTTGATATGATATGGGAAGAGCCCATCTCTCAAGTTAGTTGAGATTTGGGGTTGTCCAGCCTATGTCTGAAAAGCAAAATCCGGACAAGCTCGAGGCAAGATCTGTTATGTACAACTGGAAAGGTTCCAGCTATACAAACAACAGCAGATGATTTGGTAGAACCAAAGGATTCAGTAGATTCCAACGAACCTCAGCCTCTCCGCCGATCTAGTAGGGTTCCTCACCCACCTGAGAGATACTTCGGTTTCTCTATGACAGTGGGAGTGAGGATTGCATCATGAGATGATGACCCAACTAGTTACGAACTGGCCATCAGGAGTATGACTCTGTAAGAATGGCTGGATGCTTAGTGATCTGAGATGGAATCCTTATACACCAACAAAGTATGGACTTTGGTTGCTATATCTGAAGGGTTAAATCCCCATCAGGAGCAAGTATATCTTGAGAAGATTACTTGGTGTAGATGGAAAAGTTGAGACTTTCAAAGCTAGACTTGTTAAAGGTTTTCGTCATCGACCAGGTGTGGATAATGATGAAACCTTTTCAAGTAGCTATGCTTAAGTCCATCCAGATCCTACTTGTCACGGCTACATACCATGACTACGATATCTGGTGGTTGGGTGTCGTGACTGCTTTTCTAAATGATGTTTTAGAAGAGTGCGTCTATAAGTACACAGCAAGAGGGCTTCGTAGACAGTGGGAGCAGCGGAAACGTGTACAAGATGCTTTGTAGGATTAAAGCAGGCATCGCGGAGTTGGAACATCTGTTTTGATGGATTAGTCAAAGAGTTTGACATCATCAAAATGGTAGATGAACCTTGTATAAACAAAAAGGTAGTAGGGGGTATGGTGGTGATCCTCGTAGAGTACGTGGATGACATACTCTTGATAAGAAAAGAGTTTCTTATGCTACGCTCGATCAATCTCCGTTTATCACAAAGATTCTCCGTGTAGGATCAAAATGATACCTCCTAAATCCTGAGTTTTAGATCTATGAGATAGATTCAAATGGATGTTAGGATACTCACTAGTTGTAGTGAGATGGTATCAGTTGATCCTGGGGAAAATCACTGGAAGTGTTCTAGGGTGATAAACACGACTGAGTGTCAGTCACGGGCATTGTCTTTACCCTCAGTAAAGGGACGGTATGTTGGAAGAGTTCCAAGCTAGATACCGTGACATACTAGACGATAAAGGCAGGATACATCGCTACTAAAGATGCTACCAAAGAGGCTGTTTGGGTGTATATTGGTTCATGAGATGAACTAGGTTCCTACCTTTGTGAGACAATGGAGTTGTGGCTTATGCCAAGGAACGCCCGTCCCATCAGTGATCCAGACGAATTCTAAGGCAGTATCACCTGATCATGGAGATAGTTGATCTCCAAGGAGATCGAGGTTTGGAGAGTAGACTCAGAGGACAACACAGCGGATCCACTAACAAAGGCCTATTCCCAGAGAGAGATTTTTATGGGATGGTTGAGTATGAGATACTGCAACCACTGCTACAGATGGCCCTAGTGCAAGTGGGAGATTGTTAGTTATATGTATGCCCTAGAGGCCATTACTGTACATAGGATGTATATTGTAGTGGATGCTGGGACATATATAGGGAGGACTTTCTTGCTCGACATGATAGTATGCTATCTGGTTGCTCTTTAACTTAACGTGTATACTGTTTGTCTCTCTGTTACATGTTGGTAAAGCCCTTGGGATGTGTACTTGACTACCTGGACTATGATGCGGATCGTACTAGTGGGGACATGGTAGTCCATAAGTACATCCTTCAAAGTCCCTAGTCGTGGGTGTATCGAGACGGGGCATCGATATACCAGAGTAGACTAGCGTATACCTTCTCGACCCATACAGATGGACGATGGATGATCCCATATCCATTGGTGTTTGACATCAGAGATGATATACGGGTGCTCAGTGGAGACTGGGTACACTGGACGGACTCGCCGAGAACTCCCAGATGGTATTATACCTTACGTTAGATGGCAGTTCTCTGGTGACACTGGTACAGAGTAGTCTGTTGACCCGAGATCGTCATAGAGTCTTGTGTGGTTCCCACTGTGCTTTGATTTCCATCTTACCACGTCCAAGAGGGCGTGCAAAACGGTGGTTTTTGGGTACAGTCCCGAATCACATGAAGGCAATGAGCGATAGGAGGGGATTCGTCTCTCCCGGTATAGGGAGTTGATGTTGCGCTGTGTTCGATTGGCTATAACCGGAAATCTCGGGCCAGGGTTGCTGAGATTTACTGGTAAGTGTTACCAGTAGTTTCTCAAACGGTTGTAGACCTCATATCGACACGACTTATCGAGCTATTGGGGTCTGACGTTTACCACCCCTAGGCGAGATATGCGACATATCAGACGATCAGACCGGACTGTACGGTAGTGTTACTGGTTGGATTCACTGGAGTGTGAGCGGGCTTGCTCGTCGATCTTCTGATCGCTCAATACCCGGGTGGCCGTTACGTTTAGCAGACCGCTTGCGGCTTGTGGGTGTTTGATATGATCATCACCTGCTGCCGGCGTATTGACGAGTCTTTAGAGTCCTACACAGAGGTTTCCTGGCTCAAGCGAAACGAGATAGGAGCGCATATGAGATATGTGCGGGACCGAGAATAATGCGTGTATGTGATACGGTATTTCATTCTCGCGATGAATGTATCGAATGGTTGTATGCGATATAACCTAGTTATCGAATCGAGGATTGATTCGATAAAACGATACATTCGATATTAATCGGTTATATGCGATATGACCGGATTGTTAAATCAAGTGTTGATTAAATGATTTAATGCATAAATATACATTTGATATATTACTTTGCATTAATTAGTATTGGTTCACTTAAGATGGATTTTCTCACTCGGATGTGCACATTGTATATACGATATAATTTTGTGCACTAGTTTGTATCATGTTTGATGATGCATGCTAAATTGGCTAAGTGTAAAGATTAAACCATGGTTGTGTAATGGTTAGGGTTTTGTTTTTACTTATTCATTTATTTATTTCATTTATTCTTTTTGGAAAATAAAATGCATAAAGAGAAAATGGTGGCTTTCATTTGTTTCTTTCATGAAGATTCATGAAGGTTTGACTAAGTCACCATTTTGTCTCATGCTTAACCCTAACCACTCCATTTAACCATAGTCCACTCTCTACACCTAACTATGGTTTTGTTTATGATAAGTTTTCATTTTCTATTCTATTTTAAATTAACTTATCATATTCATTATCTTCTTCTTCTTCTTCACTTCATGAAGAAAAAGCTTGACCATCAATGGTGATTGATGAAAAAGAGTGAGAAATCTAATTCTAAAGTGAACCCACCTCCTATTTCTTCATCCTCTACCTCTTGCCAAGTAGTAGAGTGTGTTTCCTTCACAAGTTTTCTTGACTTCGTGAAGTTGGAGCTTGATCTAGCGATGCTTCGACGTAGATCATCTTCGGCATGGACATCGACGACCTAGCTCGCCTATTCTCCGATGAAGCCGACGCTAGAGCCCGGAATTTGTTTGGACAGCGAGAGGCCTTCATTGCGGAGCTATGGAGGTGGAGCACCGGATCTACAAAGGTTGTATTTCCGTATTCTTGTAGTTAAGTGTTAACTAGTTTTCTTTTTCGCCTAGAAATCTAGCCAACGATCCGTTCTAGGGTTTCTCGGCACCGTTAAAATTTGAAATTGGCATGGTTGATGCCTTTTGAGACCTCATTAGGGTGCCTAGGAAGCCTACAGGCTGAATGTTTTAGTAATTGGGGGGAGTTTTAATTCAAATTCGGGGACCGAATTTCTTAAATGGGGGAAGATTGTAACATTTTAAAAATAATTAAATAATTAATTAAATAAATAAAATCGTTTAAGTGAATTTTATAATTTTCGGTAAAGTAAAACGTAGTTTTCATAAAACTAAACCGTAATTATTTTTCACTATAAATTTAAAAATACCTATTTTAATTATGTTATTACTAGTAAATGGTGTTTATTTAGCCACTTATAAATTTTTAGTTTAATTAAATATTTTTCTTAAATTAATTATTTTAAATATTAACATAAGCTTTATTTTTACACTAAATTAGTGTAAATTACAAATTTGAATGGGTTAAATTTGCAAAAATGAACCATTGCATCTTAGAATCAAGTGTGCTTCATGCAAAATTTATTTTCAAAATTTTACAATGGTTCTAGACCATTCTAGGTCAAATGGAGTGAAGAAAATAAAGAATTTTTAAATAAATTCATGAAAAGACTTAATTGTGTGATGTTTTTGTGAAACCTTCTACACTTTTCTTCACCTTTTCTCACTCTCCTCACTTTTCCTCACCTCATGGCTGGCCTCACCTCCATGGGCAGCCCCAAAATTTTTCGCCCATCATTTTTGCATTAAAAATCATCAAAATTCATCAAAAATTCATTAAAAAATCCACAAAATCCTAATAAATTCCTACCCTCTATTCTTTGCTCATCTTTACATGGATTTTGGAGATGGAAAGCATTCATTTTGGAGGCTTATTTTCATGTTTGGATTTTCATGTTGTGGAGGTATAAATCTTCTTCTTTTGATTTATTGTTATTAGATGTTCCATTTAAGCATAATTAGATTTAATAAATAATTTCTATCTACAAGTTTTAAAATTCAAGTTAGGGTGTATAAAATTAAGTTATGGTTTTTATTAATTAAGTAGGGTTATAATAACTAGTTTAAAATTTTTAGAAGTGGAAAATCTTGTATGGATGATATATTGTAAATTGTTTATCCAAAATTGTTTAAATTAATCCATTTTGCAAACTAGATTTCTATATATTGTATATATTGGTGAGATAAAATTCCAATTATTATTTGTAACACTAGATTGTGGTTTTAATGAGGATATTAACTTGTTGGTGGAATGAAAAACTTAAATTGGTTACTAGTTTCTATTGATAATTGAAAAATACTAATAAAAATGCGATTTTGCTAACTAGATTTTGGAAATTCTTAAATAAATGAAATTTAAAATATAATTTATGGTTTCATTATATCATTATCATCATGAATTATAGTTTAATGCATTAATTCATGCAAAATCCAGTTTAGATGTGATATTGTGAAATTTTCCTTAAAAGTATCGAAATCGGGGAAGTTTGCAAACTAGAATTTTCAAACTAATATAAATTAGGGTGTTAAAAATATAGTGATGGTTTATATAGTCTAGTTATGCTAATTAATGAATATTATGACTATTAGTTTCTTTTAAACATCAAGTTTTGAAGTAAAACGGTAAATTGGTGTTTTCAGATTTTACGGAATCGGACGATTTGATCGATTTTTAGGGTTTCGATAGATTAAATCATGTTTTATATTATAAGTAATGAGTTTTTAAACTACAAGTTGTTTGCTGATGTTTATCTCGATCAATCGGCATTTGTACGCCGACATCGAGCGATATTTGGTTCTTTTGCGTGAGCGGGGCATAGGTTTTAACCTATGCGCGTTCCGTGCGTCGTTTTGACTTTTGTCCGTGATTCAGTTTACGATACTATATATATGTTTGTGTATAGGTACCCCTCACATGGACTGCGGGCGATAAAGAAGAGGATGGCGACATCATTTTCGGCAGACAAGGACCAGGTGAGTAGATGTATATCTACGGGGGGAAGTCGGGTGGATGGCGTTTAGCACCCCCGCAAACATAGAATAGGGATAGTACTTATTGTCATTAGGAAGCCAGACATGATCTTAGATTCTTGATGAGTAGGACCCTAATAATGACCCTAGGTTAGACTAGACTGATTTAGAAAGACCATACCAGAGGATGAATACCTTGGAAGAGATTTGTAGGTTTCAGGTAGATACACACACACGCACACACTGAGACTCGATGTGGTGTATACGTGTATGTGTGTATATATATATATATATATATATATATATATATATATATATAGGACTAGGTGTAGGTATATATATATATACACAATACGTATATGTGATACATGGATGTGATATGATACACGGGGATGAAACAATATAACTGGGCTGATGCCGTGATTCTTGGCTATACAGTCGTGTTATGATGTTAGCGGATCGTTAGAAAATGAGATAATGGATTTGTATACTTGAACAATAATAAAGGGTGGTGATGATATTGAAGTATATGAGACTCTAAAATAGAACCCGGACCGTAACCTGTGCCTGAAATTCTGATATGATATCATATAGGTGTGACTTGATTACGACATTATATAGGTGCGACTTAATTTCGATATCATATATGTGTGACTTGATTACGATATCATATAGGTGTGACTTGATTACGATATGATCTAAGTGTGACTTAATCACAAAATGATACATATGACATGATATTTCTGAGGATAAATTAACGATGTATATTTATGTTGACAATGATATATGATTGATGTGCGATTACAGTATAGCACCTTGATCTTGACATGTGTTGATGATGATATTATACGAATGATGAGACACGTAGGTGATACTTGATCCGTACCCCGATATTGGGATGCCATATGATGGATTTTACCGTACGAGGCATAGATATGATGATTGATCTGCACTCTTGATTCGAGGTAGCCGTACTACGTACGTGACGCTATTGAGGCTGGATCGCCAACTATTAGAGATATGGATTCAGACCATAGGTGGACTCTTATTTCTTATTGACTAGTTTCTTAGGTTTAGTTCCTTAGGAGGGTAGATGGACGGTAGTTTAGGCTCGAGTCATATAGTTGTAGTTATACTTGTATATCACAGATGAGTGGTTATTATACATCCGTCTTTACATTCATACCATAATCATAATGGTGCATGTTCATTCATATGTTTCTATAATCAGAATAAAACTTTTCCTGTTAGGACACCGGCACCATTACTGATGATGCGCATATTCCACGCACACTTATTTGCCGGCTCACACACATCATCATCGGTAATTGCTATGTCACGTACACTTTAGATCATATTATCATTTATTGATACAATCAGCTAACAGCTAGAACGATATAATATTGTGATTACTCTCTGGTGTTAGTATTGATATGGTATTTATTACTTAGACATTTCATGCATTCGCATTTTCATGTTATCATGCAGTATTATGGGGCATATGCCGACACTTATCATATACTTACACATGATTTTGGGATTTTGGATTTCTATGAGATTTCTGGATTTTTGGGGAAAACCGAAAGAATATATAAAAACTTCTCCCTCTCTCCTCCTCTCTTTTTAAAACATAAGATGCGGTTTTCTCGTGATGTATGTGTCGTCCACCATGAGATTTCATGTTTTCTGTTGGGTTTCGAGACCCGATTCGAGGAGTGGATGAACCGTCTCGGGTACATGGTGGGCCCGGTATGGAACCCTGGGGCTAGAAGACCGAGTTGTAGACGATGAGCCTGGCAGGGGAGGACTACCTACCGGTGATGTCTGGAGCGGCGGATATCCGGAGGATACCAACCGTTATCGTGAGATTTGATGATATGGGTCGATCCGGACTGATGGAGCCCGAGATATTGAGACTATGAGACATTGAGATTATGAGGTATTGAGACTTGAGATTTACATGTTTTGTGTCGATACTTAATACGGATTTCCATGGATTTCATCGTTGATATTTCAGATTTCTATACACATTTTACCATGATAAAAGTTAAAGATTTCTTATACAGATATATCTAGATTTCAATATTGGTTATTTCACATTCATGGTGCATGCATACTCATCCACATGACATAGTTCTACATGAGGCACTGATACGAGCACGGAGCATTTGCACTTACACGTAGCTTATTATCCTGTCTTTACTTGATGACTAGTAGTATATTAGTGTATTATTATGACCTAGGACAGCGTCGTGCATTCGATTTCTTTTCGCAGATATCTTCTACCCACGAGTTGGCAACTCACCCCCGTTGTGCCAAATTTTATTACAGGTTCGATGTACAGGTTTTCCTGGCAGCTTGCTGGCACATCTTTTCATTCAGGGTGATTTGCACGGTAAGTTGGTTCACTTATATCTGGACCGCCATTGTACTTTTATTATTTCATTTGTATCTAGAAAACTCCATCAACCAAAATTGTATTACTTGATAGGTTACTGGATCAGTTGTTTATTTCGACCTTAGAGTCGCGCTTGTATTATTATGATATCTGGTGGTTTTGTTTTCTTTTGAGTTTTGAGCCTCGCCCTTTGGCGTTGTATACTATTGTGCATTGATGTGGTTGTTTCCGCCTTTTGGCGTAGAGCCAGCTCCCGTTTGGGGATGCTTTTTATTGTTTGTATATATTATTCTTGTTTTTACCCGTTTGGGGCCAGTTTTTATAAAGGAGACTCTGCCGAAATTTTTAAAAAAATTGGATGTTGCTTTTAAACTTGTTTTCTACATGTTTCCCTTTACTTCTTCTTCTTTTTATGGTTTAGATTTCTGGGCTTCGGATTACTTAGGTTACGTTGCGCCTCTAGACGCTTCGTAATCTAAGTGCCAGTCACGTTCCGTACTTTCGGGTCGTGACAATATTGTACACCCATACTTGCGTATGCACATATTGCACACCCACACATGCGTACATACATATTTGTACATACATAGATGATGCTGGTTTGATTTTGGAGGTTTGGGAACCGCATGATATATTTTAAAACTGCATTTATTTAAAAGAGCAGTTTTCCCTCGATATGTGCATATTACTGTTTTATGTTGCATGATATACGGATATGCTTACATTTCTATTATATGTCGCATACACCATGCTTTATGATTATGCGCATTGAGATATGCTATTTTCATGAGATTTATGGATTTGAGAACCGTGGTGGTTTTCAAAAGAAAGTATATATTGTTTTAAAAAAAACCGGTTTCACTTGATATGATATTTCAGTGCGTCCACCATGCGTTTTCTCGGTTCTGAGAGTAGCATGTGAAACCCGATTCGAGGAGCGGTAGGCACCGTCTGCGGGCACATGGTGGACGTGGTGAGGTACCCCTGGGCAAGAAGACTCGTATTGTTAGACGGTGAGCCTGGCAGGGGAGCACTACCTACCGGTGATAGTATTTGGGACCCGTCGGTTATCCGGAGGATACCGACCGGAGTCATGAGATGGATATGAGGGCCGACCAGATTAAGCGGCGCTTGAGGCGAGATATATATGAGGGCCGATATGAGGATGCGGCGCCTGAGATATATGAGGATTTACGTGTCGATGCTGGACACGGGTTTCATGATGTTTTGAGTGTCAATGTTGGACACTCGGGTTCCATGATTTTGATGCGTCACGAGGGACACACGTTGATTTATATCCTCATACTTTTATGCATATGCTTTTATGACTTTTACATGCATGATGTTGTTGTGTCATTGGTGGACACGTGGATGAGATCCACATGCATACGGGGATTGATTATATAGTTGGATGATATCCACATACTTATAGACTTCATGATATAGTTGACACTGATTCATGTTGATTACATTTATCATACCTCATATTTATGATATGTTGCAACCTGAGGCACTGACACGAGCATTTGGTTTTACACTTATGTATAGATATTTACTCTTGCCACCTTATCATCCTTCAGACTTTATCATATTGAGTATACATTACTGATCGTATTGACCTAGGATTGCGTCATGCATACGATTTCTGCTCTGTGATATTTTCTACTCACGAGTTGGCAACTCACCCCCGTTGTGCCACAGTTTTTGCAGGTTTTTGCCGTACAGGTTTCATTGCGGCTTTTTGGCACACTGCTCCCGTTCCGGGTGATTGCATTGGTAGGTGGGTTCACTCACATCGTGACCACCATTGTACATTTATATTCAGCTGTATCTAGTAAACTCCATCAACCAGACTTGTATATCTATTTCAGAATTAGAAAACCAGTTGTATATTATTTCGACCTTAGACTCGCGCGTTGTATTATTATGGTTTTCTTGATGTTTTTGAGTTTCATTTTAAGTTTTGATCTTTTCCCTTGGCGATGTATATTATATTGCTTGCGTGGTTGTGACCGTCAATTGACGAAGAGCTAGCTCCCACTTGGGGATGCCTTTATTCATATTATACATGTTGTACCCTTTTAGGGCCAGTATTTACAAACGAAACTCTGCCGAAATTTTCAGAAAAGACTTGAGGTTTTAAAAATGCAATACTTCGGCTTATGTTATTAAAACCACAAGCTTTTAAATAAGTTTTCTTCACATCTCATTTAAAATGGTTTAGATTTCTGGGATTTTTGGCTTACTTGAATTAGATGGGGTCCTATAGACTTCATATGATTCAAGTGCCAGTCACGTACCATTTCGGGTCGTGACACATCGTCCATACCGTTTTCAAAAATTTGTCGTTCTAAATAACTCTAACCCTAGAATCTTAACTAAAGATTTAAACAAAAAGCATGCAAACAACTTTACATACTATGTGAATGAAGAATACAACCTTTGTAGACCGGTCCTTCACTTCAAATGCTCCGTGTAGATGTCCCTTCACTACGAGTTGTGATCTCCCGAACTCTAGTATGGATTCCCTTGGAGAAATAAACAAGCTTCCTCGAAGTCTTCGAGGCCGAAGATGATCTACGTCGAGAAGACTCAAGCTCATGCTACCTCTTCACTAAATTAGGGTTTAGTGAAGCAAGCACCCTAAATTAAATGGCTAATAGTAGAGGATGATGAAGTAGGAAATGGGCTCTCTATAGTTTTATTTTTCTCACAATATTTTCTCACAATAGAAAAAGCTAGTAAGATTTTTCTCTCATGAAGAGGAAGATGAAGAAGTGAGGAGAGAATGAACTCATGAGGTGAGAATAGCAACCATGGGTGAGTTAGTGTCATACACTAACCCATATAGAGAATAAACCATGGGTTAACAATAATGGTTGGGATAATAAATATCTTCAAGTAAAACAAAACGAGTGGACTTGGTTAATGGTTCCACAAGCTTCAACCATATGACTAATTACCACTAATTTTGTGAATTACCAAGATAAATAAAACCCTTACATTATTATAAGCATGGTGTAAGTATCATACACCCATGTTACATGGGGCATCAAGCATGACACAAAATAATGTACATTAATATATATCACATATATACCAAGTGTACACAAGTGACGATCCACCCGAGAGTTTATAATCCGAGCTTCTATCTCGAATCTGAGATAACTACGGCTTCTAGTTTACTAATCTAAAAGTCCTAGAGGGTGTAGAGTATTTAGATGAATTACTTAGTCAATTAAACCCTAGGATTCTCAACTCACGAGAGCTATTAGGGTTTGAGGAAGAAGATGAAGACTTGAGGAGAGAGAAAGCTTTTGTGATTATGATATGAATAATACTCATGAAAGAATATATATGAAGCATACAAATATCTCTTGATAAATATCTAGAAATATCTTGTGAGCTTCATTTAATCCTAAGGGTGAATCACCTCATGAGTCATTAAGCATTTAATGAAAACTTACACCTCATCTCTCCACCTCATTTTTGTTTAATCCAAAAGAAATAAATACAAATAAGTCATCTTCTTCTAGAAGCTTCCCGACAAATTACGAGACTGCCCCTCCAATCCATATTTCCAAAAAACACGGATAATCTTTGACTGAATAAATCCATCTGTATAATACTAGAATCTGCCTTAAACCAAAGCCCGCTAGTATTATCTGCCCGATCATAAGACGTGCACAAGTGTACGTAAGTAATCGCGGCCCTGCCGTAAAACCATACGGCCACTACACCTTTTGCCCGGTGCAGGGAATCTCTCTGTGTGGGACTCTAAAGACTCGACACTACGCTGGCAATGGGTTTAACCACAGGCCGCAAGCGATACTAGTTGTACGTAACGGTCCCCAGGTAGATGTCGATAAGAAGGACGATGAGGAAACCTATCCGAACTCCAACTGAGCCTGATGTGACAATCTCCGTATAGTCTGGTCTGTTCGTCTAGGACTATCGCATATCGGGCCTAGGGGGCAGTAAACGTCAGACCCCTAATAGCTGTATAAGTCGTGTCAGAGTGAAGCCTATTACACCTTGAGAAACTACTGGAAGCCTACCAGTAAATCTCGTTTGCCCTTGCCAGGGACTTTGCATAATGGCTCTCCATACACAGCGCGATATCGACCACCAATACCGGGAGAGACGAATCCTTTCTAACCGCCACTGCCTCCAAGTGCTTCGGGACTGCACCCAACTATTACCTGTTTGCACGACTCCTTTGAGCCGTGGTAGGGTAGTAATCTAAGTACAGTGGGAACACACCCGAGGCGAAGTAGAAGTATCAAGTCGACTGACTAAGCTATACTCATGTCACCTGGGAATTGCTATCTGACGATGGGTATAATACCAACATGTAATTCCCGGCGAGTCCTGTACGGTGTACCCGTAACCTAACGAGCACCTGCATACTATCTCCAGTACAATGTACTGATGGCTGTGGGACAGACCATCTACCTATGCTGGGATGAGACGCGTATACACCAGTCTGCTCCCGAGTATCGATGCCCTGTCTCGATAATCCTACGACCAGGGACCTGTATAGGATGTTGCTTATACACTACCCAACCCCCACTAGTGTGACTGCCATCGCAACGCTGGTAATCAAGAAAAGATCCTAAAGGATTTACTAATATGTATAAGCGATACGTTAAAAGAAACATATGCACATATTAAAGTAGACACAAACCAAGTAGCATACTACCATTTTTAGCAAGACTGTCAATACAACTGTGAATATCCCAAGCTTCCATTAAGTAATATACAAACTAGTATGATACAGTAATGGCCTCTAGGGCATAAACACTAACAGATGAAGCTTCGTCCATCCAAGACGAGCCCGATTAGAGAAAACCCTTCATAGAGTACCTCCGATACGACAAGCTGCCCGAAGGAATATTTGTAAGGATTCAGCTGAAGAAGAGAGCTCTCCGATACGTGTTTGTAAATGACACGCTATACCGCAGGTCATATGACCAACTCTAGCTCAGGTGTCTGTCATTGGCCAAAGCCCAAAAGGTAATGAAAGAAGTTCACTCGGGCATTTGCGGGGCTAACCAATCTGGCCCCAAGATGAGACTTCAAATTAAACGGCTTGGGTATTACTGGCCCACCATGATACGGGATTGCGGAGAGCATGCAAAGAATTGTTATATCTGTGAAATTCACGGTGATTTCATTCGCAAGAATCCCAATCCATTGCATCCTACGGTGGCGTTGTGGCCCTTCGAGGTCTGGGGAACCGACATAGTTGGCCTAATTGATACTCCATCATCTAGAGGCTACCGGTTCATACTGGCCGCAACAGACTACTTCTCCAGATGGGCTGAAGCTGTCCCGCTAAAAGAAGTCAAGACAGAAGATATTCTGACATTCTTCCAACATAATATTCTATACCGCTTTGGTACACCAAAAAGAATCATTTCTGACAACGGGCCTTCCTTCAAGAGCTTCAAAGTCTCAAGGTTCGCTACTTAGCACATGATAGACTGTAGATATTCCTCCATCTATAATCCAAGAGCCAATGGGCTAGCCGAAGCCTTCAATAAGACTCTATGCAAGCTCCTGAGAAAAAATGCTTCAGCCAACAAGAGAGATTGGAATCTCAAACTTCACGATGCGTTGTGGGAATATCGTACTACATACCGTATTCCAACTCGGTCCACTCCATACTCATTGCTCTTCGGAGTGGAGGCTGTCCTCCCGCTCGAAATCGAAGTTCCAAGCTTAAGAATGGCACAAGTTAACGGAGGAGGAAAACGTGCTCTTTCGGCTTGAAGAGCTCGACGCACTCGAAGAAAAGAGGCTTGCGGTACAGCAAAATCTGGAGCTATACCGAGCCCAAATGTCACGAGCCTATGACAAGATAACCCATCTCCACGCTTTCAAGAAAGGTGAATTGGTGTTGGACCTCAAAAGACCGATCACCCCCAATCGACATGCCAAGGGAAAATTCGAGCCAAACTGGGAAGGACCATACGTCATCGAGAAAGTGTTCGACGGAGGATCCTACCAACTAATAAGTGCCGAGGGAGAAAGGTGTTAGTGCATGTTGCATGCTCCCACAACTCTTGTGAGGCAGCGGAAGTGATAAACGAAAATTTTCTTTGCATACAACACGCACTTTCCATTAGATCTTGTCTAAACCACAACTAGAAAAACCTAACTAGAGGTCTTATCTACTATGTTAGGGGTTATACCTTGATGATCCGGTCCTTCGGGCCGTCTTTGATGATCTCCTTGGCTCCTTGGATGTTGTCGGTGTGCTTGATCTCCGGCCACCCTAAGACCTAGATGATCCACGCGAGAGTTGTTATGCAAGCTAAAATCCTTCTCAAGAGCTAACCTAGAGATCAAATTTTCTAAAAATGGTCACTAGGATGATGTAGAGATTAGTGCATTGGATTATCTTTGATCCTTAGCTTTTGATTCACATCTCATGTGAGTGTTAAAGCAAGGAAGAAGGAGGAGAGAAGAAGGAGAGAGAAAGAGTTTTTCATTATGAGAAAAATTCAAGCATGGAAATTAGATATGGCTCAAGTGAAATAATTGAAGCATGCATTATAAAATTAGCACCATACTTCAATAGTAACTCCAGAACAATATAAAATAAAATAACCCATTCTTTCAACCATGCTTGGACTTTCTAATTTCCACCTCATTTATTCATTTTCATAAAATAAATAATGTATTATGAGGTGGCATCTTTTAGAAGGTATTCTTGTAACAATTACAAGAATACCCCTCCTCCGTATACCGTATCCCATATACCGTATACCCGTAGCCGAATTCCGAAAAATACGAATACCAATAATCCAATAATATAATACCGGTATCCGGCTTAAACCAAAGCCTACCAGTATTATCGTTCCGATTATTATTCCTGTAACAATTACCCAAACATAATCGAAACCCTGCCGCAACACCTTACGGCTGCCGTAACAACTTACGGCCTCTACATCTTTCGCCTGAACGAGGGAAACCTCTGTGTGGCACTCTAAAGACTCGACAGTACGCTGGCAGTGGGTTTAACCACAAGCACGTCAGCGGCACTAGCTGTGCGTAACGGCTACCCAGGTACATGACGAAAAGGTGGCCGACGAGCGAACTCATCATAACCCCAACGAGCCTGCAAGCAACACTTACCATACAGTCCGGTCTCTTCCTCTGATACGTCGCATATGATGTCTAGGGGTGGTAAATGTCAGACCCTAGTAACTTTATAAGTCGTGCTGATTTACGGCTCATAACAGTTAGAGGAACTACTGATAACACTTATCAGTAAACCTCAAGAACCCTGGCCAGGGATTTAGGTGTTATAGCCGATCAAACATAGCGCGGCATCAACTCCCTATACCAGGAGAGACGAAAGCCCTCCTATCGCTCACTGTCTCCATGTGATTCGGGACTGTACCCAAAGTCCACCTGTTTGCACGCCTCAATAGAGCCGTGGTAGGGTGGAAATCAAAGTACAGTAGGAACCACACAAGACTCTATGATGATCTTGGGTTTACAGACTAACATGTACAAATTCCGCCAGAGAACTGCTATCTGACAATTGGTATATATACCATCTAGGTATTCTCGGCGAGTCCGGTTTGGTGTACCCATTCTCTAATGAGCACCTGTATACAATCTTTGATGTCAAACACCAATAGTTGAGGAATCAACCATCGCCCCACAGGGTCAGGAAACGTACACACTAGTCTAACTTGGTAATACCGATGCCCTGTCTCGATATACCCTCGACTAGGAACTATTAAAGGTTATGCTTATATACTATCCAGGCCCCACTAGTATGATCTCGTTATAATCCTGGTAGTCAAGCATAATTCTAAGGACTTCATCAACATGCATATAAAGATATGAAATATAACACAAGATGAAGATAAACAAGATAGCACACTATTATTTTGAGCAAAGATTGTTTCTGCACATATACATGCCTAGCATCCTATACAATACAGGCCTCTAGGGCATACATATCTAACAATCTCCCATTTGCACTAAGGCCTGTAGTTGATGCAACAAGTACCAACTGTCTGTACTAGAACCAGTTGCCTGCATACCGCATGCCCAACAGCACGAACAGTTTCTCAAACTGGACTTGTGGGATGGCCTTGGTGAATGGATCTGCTGTGTTGTCCTTCGTGTCTACTCTCCGTACCTCGATGTCCTGGCGATCCACTATCTCCCTGATGAGGTGATACGGCCTCAAGATATGTCTGGATTTCTGATGAGACCTCGGTTCCTTTGCCAAAGCCATGGCTCCATTGTTATCACAATATAGAGGAATTGGATTAGCAATGGATGGAACCACTTGAAGTTCGGAAATGAACTTCCTCATCCAGACTGCCTCTTTTGAGGCATCATTAGCAGCAATATACTCAGCTTCCATCGTGGAGTCAGCGACGGTATCTTGTTTATAACTCTTCCAATATACCGCCCCTCCGTTTAGGGTAAATACAAACCCTGAGATGGACTTACTATCATCCTTGTCGCTCTGGAAGCCGGAGTCGGTAAATCCCTCCATTTGGAGATCTCCGTTACCATACACCAAGAATATTTCTTTAGTTCTTCTCAAGTACTTCAGAATGTTCTTCACATCAGTCCAGTGTTTCTCCCCTGGGTTGGATTGATACCTGCTTACTGCACTCAGTACATAAGCTACATCTGGGCGAGTACACAACATCGCATAAATTATAGATCCTACTACTGACGCGTAGGGAATAATGCTCATGCGAGCCCTCTCTTCATCAGTCTTTGGAGACATCTCTTTGGAGAGGGTAATCCCGTGACAAGCGGGTAAATTACCCTTCTTGGAATCTTCCATACTAAACCTCTTTAGTATGGTGTCAATGTATCTCGATTGGGGCAATCTCAATAATTTCTTAGATATATCTCAATAGATCTTAATCCCTAGAATGTACGAGGCATCGCCCAGGTCTTTCATAGACAACCTTTGTGATAAGAATAGTTTGACCGATTATAGCATAACAATATCATTTCTTATTAGGAGAATGTCGTCCGCGTACAATACGAGGAATGTAACTGTACTCTCTACAATCTTTTTATAAATTCATGGTTCATCCACATTTTTGATAAAACCAAACTCTTTGATTGTATCATCAAAGCAGATGTTCCAACTCCGTGATGCCTGCTTTAATCCATAGATGGATTTGAGCAATCTGCATGCTTTTTCGCTACTCCTACTATCAATGAAGCCTTCTGGCTGATCCATAAAAACGCATTCTTCTAAATCACCATTTAGGAATGTCGTTTTAACATCCATCTGCCTGATCTCATAATCATAGTGAGTAGCTATAACAAGCAGGATCCGAATGGATTTGAGCATCGCAACTGGTGAAAAGGTTTCATCATAGTCCAGTCGTGGTCATTGACGAAATCCTTTTGCTACCAGCCTAACTTTATAGGTCTCCACCTGACCATCCATACCGATCTTTCTTTTAAAGATCCATTTGCACCGTATGGGTTTTACTCCAGAAGGTGCAACCTCCAAAGTCCATACATTGTTGGTGTGCATGGATTCCATTTCGGATCTCATGGCATCCAGCTACTTCACTGAATCACTACTCGTGATAGCTTGCTGAGAACTAGTAGGGTCATCATCATCCATGATGCAATCTTCTCTATCACCATCAATTAGAAAACCGTAGTATCTATCAGGTGGGCGAGAAGTCCTACTAGATCTACGGAGTGGATGAGGTTCGTCAGGTTCTATTGAAATCTCAGGTTCAACCAAATCATCGGTAATTGTTTATGTATCTAGAATTTCTTCCAGTTCTACCGCATTGCCAATAGTTTCATTTGCAAAAATTCATTTTCTAAAAATGTGGCATACTGAGAAACAAACACCCTTTGTTCCTCCTTGTGGTAGAAGAGATATCTATACGAGTGTTTTGGATATCCCACAAATCTACACAAAACCGATCGTGTCTTGAGTTTGTCTGGATTCTTCTTTTTCACATAAGCCGGACAACCCCATATCCTAAATCTTTTAAGAGATGGTCTCTTGCCATACCATATCTCGTATGGAGTGCTAGACACGGTTTTAGTTGGCACCCTGTTCAAAAGATGAATCGCAGTCTCCAATGCGTGCCCCCAGAATGATATTGGTAACTCAGCATCACTCATCATAGATCGTACCATATCTAATAGGGTGCGATTCCTCCTTTCCGATACTCCATTGTGTTGTGGTGTGTACGGAGGAGAGAGCTGAGAGAGAATCCTATTCTCTTTTAGGAAATCTAGAAACTCTGAGCTTAGATACTCACCTCCTCGATCTGATCGAAGTTTCTTGATAATTAGGCCTGTTTGTTTTTCTACTTCAGATTTATAATCCTTGAACTTTTCTAAGGCTTCAGACTTTTGTTTCATCAAGAACACATGTCCAAATCTTGAGAAGTCATTAGTAAAGGTTATGAAGTATGAAAAACCATCTCTTGCATGTGTAGACATTGGTCCACATACATCACTATGTATGGGGCCTAAGAGTTTAGTAGCTCTCTCTCCGTGTCCAGTAAACGGAGTTTTGGTCATTTTACCTTTGTTGCAAGACTGGCAGTCACATAAGATTTATATTCAAATGAGTTTAAATATCCATCTTTATGTAGCTTGGTTAGTCTTGTTTCGTTAATATGACCAAGTCTATAATGCCAAATGAAAGCTTCATTTATGTCTGAAACCTTCCTTTTGTTTGTGTGTTGTACGTTAAAAACTGTATGTTGGTTAAGGACGTATATCCCATTATTTAATATACCAGACCCAATCAACTCTTGATTAAGGTTAATGTTCATAACATTAGATTGCAATACAAAATTATATCCTGCATTGTCCAACACCGATACAGATATAATATTACATAACATAGAGGGTACAAAATAACACGGGTTCAAAACCAATATACAACCCGACGGCAAACCAAGGTGATACTCTCCCACTGCTGTAGCATGTACTGAGGAACCATTCCCAACCCGGAGAGTGTGATCACCTTTCTTCAAAAACTTGCTGTTTCTCAGTCCCTGCAGACAACTACAGATATGAGATCCTGATCCGGTATCTAATACCCAGGAAGCAGAGTTAATTGAAAAACAGTTTTCTATTACAAACACACCTGAAGTGGAAGCTTCACCCTGCTTCTTCTTCTTGAGGTCGGCCAAGTATCCAGCGCAGTTTCTCTTGTAGTGCCCAGTCAGGTGGCAATGGAAACATTCCCCTCGTCCTGTCGCAGCAGCCCCTTTCTTGTCCCTTCCCGGTGCCTTTTTCACTCTGCCTCTCTGCTTGATGGGATTCTTCTTCTTCTTCTTACCCTTTCCCATGGATTTGGCTTTTGGGACGGAGGAAGAAGATGGCCCAGCAATAAGAGCGTGAATTTTCCCTACCTTTAGTGTGATCTCTGCACTCCTCAACATATTGAGGAGTTCAGGCAAAGACTTCTTCATGTTGTGCATGTTGAAGTTTACAATGAATTGAGCAAAGGCAGGGGAAAGGGATTGTAGAACAATATCAACATACTACTCATTCTCCAGGGTCCAACCCAGGTCCTCAAGTTCTTCGATAAGTCTAATCATCTTCAATACATGGTCACTTACAGACGTGCCAGCAGCCATTCGTATCTGAAACAACTTTCGAGATGCCTCTTATCGGAGAGTACGAGATCGCACTCCATACAACTCCTTTTTATGGAGAAAGATGGATTGAACATCCATCTTCTCGTGCTGCTTCTGATGTTCATTGTTCATAGAAGCAAGCGCGAGGCACTTGGCTGTGGCACAGTCTATATCCCATGTCTTGCGGATTTCTTTATCCGCAACTGAAGAATCAAGGCCTGGGATAGGAGGGGCTGGAGTAGTCAGGACGTATCCGACCTTATCATAGGTCAGGGCAATATTCACGTTCCTTAGCCAATCTTTGTAATTCGGTCCCGTGAGTTTATTTTTGTCTAATAAAAGCTTATGTCCCGTCATAGGTATCTGCCATTAAGAGAGAGAAAAGAAGACACTCAGCGATTGCTCTTGCATAATTAGATAGGTTATTAATCTTATCTAACTGATGTCTCGCACTGCTTTTTATCAAATTTTCCTTCAAACCTTTTAAAAGCAAAACTAGCCAGGATTAATTGCAATCTACAAGTTCGCTAATCGGTCGGCCAGGCCAGTGTCGGTACTCTAAAGGAGGTTCCCCGTGCTATCGCACGGACCTAATTAAAGTAAACCTCGTTTTTCTATAGGCGTAACCCTGTTGACACCTTTCTAGACACCTACTGGATTATCTAATTGTAAAGTGCAAAACTCTCCCGGGTGTAACCTTTACTCACAGTTGGATCGGGACCCAACTATCATATAGAAGGTATGCAATCTCATTGCAAATTTCAACTCTTGAAATTCCCGATATGATTTTTACCCCTAGTGTCTTATGACCTTAACTATGGTTAACAAATCATAAGCACTAGTCAAGTTCTACCCGTCATTTCGGGATTGATTTAGACTCACCCGCAAGACCCTTAACTATGGTCAACAATTTTGCATATGTATGCCCTAGAGGCCATTATTGTATAGTACTAGTTTGTATAATACATTTTGGAAGCTTAGGACATATACACAGGTTTACAACAGTTTTTCTCGATATAGTAGTATGCTACTTGGTTTGTATCTATCTTAATATGTGTATATGTTTCTTTTAACATATTGCTAAAAACATATTGATGGAGCCCTTAGGATCTTTTCTTGACTACCAGCGTTGTGATGGCGATCACACTAGTGGGGGCTAGGTAGTCTATAAGCACATCCTTATTTTGGTCCCTAGTCGTAGGATTATCGAGACAGGGCATCGATACTCCAGTGTAGACTGGTGCATACGCTTCTCGTCCCACAGGGGAGATGGTCTGTCCTACAGCCATCAGTATATCGTACTGGAGATAGTATGCAGATGCTCGTTAGGTTACGAGTATACTGGACAAGACTCGTCGGTAACTGTTTGTTGTTATTATACCTTTCGTCAGTTAACAGTTCCTAGGTGACATGAGTACAGCTTAGTCCGTTGACTTGACACTGTCACTTCGCCTCAAGTGTGTTCCCACTATTCTTAGATTACTACCCTACCACGGCTCTATTAAGTCGTGCAAACAGGTAGTAGTTGGGTGCAGTCCCGAAGCACTTGGAGGCAGTGATGGTTAGACAGGATTCGTCTCTCCCAGTATTGGGAGTTGATATCGCGCTGTGTCTAGGAGAGCCATTATACATAGTCGTCCCTGGCCAGGGCAAGCGAGATTTGCTGGTAGTGTTACCAGTAGTTTCTCAGGGTGTTCTAGGCTACACTCCGACACGACTTGTACCGCTATTAGGGGACTGACATTTGCCGCCCCCTATACCCGACATGCGATGCTCTCAGACGAACAGATCGGACTGTACGGAGATTGTCACATTCAGGCTCAGTAGGAGTTCGGATGGGTTTGTAAGTGCACGGCGGTGCCCCGGCCGTCAATCCGACGGCCAAATGCGGAAGCGGTGATAAACTTTAATTTTTCTTGAACTGGCAAACCGCCGCGCACTAATACCCGGATCGAACCACTAACTAGTCCTAGCTAACTACAAGATGGGAAAGAGATATACCGACGATCCAAGTCCTCCGGTCTTCTCGTCGTCGTCCCAATCTTCTGCGGAATGTCCCGTCTCCTCCTCGTCGCCGGGAGTGCACCACATCGCCTACTTCTTTTACGGGCTCCCACCTCAATGCCGAGGCAACTCGGGCACGAAGCCGGCTACTCGACGTGCCCAAGATTTGCTGTAGAATATAATGTGGATTACATGTCTCATTTGGGATTATGGAGTTGCCTTTTTTGGTGGAGGAAGAAGAACTTGGAGAGAGGTGAAGGAAAAAATGTGATAGACCAAGAAGAATGAGAGTATCATATTTTTCCCACTCAAAAGAGAAGCATTTTTTTTTCATCCTAACAAAGTGGCCGGCCCCCCCATTAGTGTGATTGGAGAGAGAGAGTAAGGTCAAGGGGGTGGGTGGAATGCAATGATGCAAGCAAGTGATGATGAAAGAATCCAATGATCACAACCATAACCCACACTCCAAAACAAGTAATCAACAACCATGATTGCTACAAAAAGTCAAGCAATCATGAAGCATGGAAGGTCAAGGGATGGGCTCCATCATGAAACCATCATGATAAAACAAAAATGCAAAGACCCCCTCCACAACCACTTATTTGCAACAATGCAAATAAGCCCTCCTCCACCAAACTTCGGCCAATGAACGGAACAATGGAAATCGGCCGAAACGGAAAGCAAACTGGCAACTCCAGAAAACTGGTCCCGTAATAAATTACAGGAAAACCCCGATACTGTGCATATACACCCGTATCTGTATTTCGACCGAAATACAAATGCAAGGAGACAAAATCTACACTGTACTATACTAGGATCCGGCTTATACCAAAGCCGGCTAGTAATATCCGTTCGATCCTCATCCGTGCAATACCGCACGTATCTGATCGCACCCTGCCATATAACCATACGGCCTATAATACAGACTGTCCGATCCTGATCCGTGCAATACCGCACGTATCTGATCGGACCTTGCCATATCTCCATACGGCCTCTACAACCTTTCGCCCGAAAGCTGAGTAACAGAATGTGGGGGACTCTAAAGACTCATCAACACCTTGGTTGTGGATTTAACCACTAGCACGTTAGAGGTATAAGCCAATACATAACGGGCTACCAGGTACTGACTAAAAGGGATGTCTGTGAGCGAACTCAGCCTGACAACCCTACTGAGCCTGTCAGTGACAATATCCGTACAGTCCGGTCCGTTCGTCTATGAGCATCGCATGGCGGGCCTAGGGGGTTGGTAAAAGTCAGACCCCCAAAAGCGGTACAAGTCGTGTCGGAGTGTAGCCCAGAACACCCTGAGATACTACTGGAATACCTACCAGTAAATCTCCTTGCCTCGGCCGAGGGCTTCGTGTAATGGCTCTCCTAGACACAGCACGACCTCACCCCCAATACCGGGAGAGACGAACCCCTGAAGATACGCTCACTGCCTCCAAGTGGCTCTGGACTGTACCCAACTAAAACCTGTTTTCACGACTCCTTTGAGCCGTGGTAGGGTAGTAATCAAAGTACAGTGGGAACTCACACGAGACAAATGACGATCCCCAGGTCGATGAACTAACCTGTACACATGTCACCAGGGAACTGCCATCTGACGTCTGGTATATGACCAACTGGCATGTTCCCGGCGAGTCCTGTCCGGTGTACTCATAACCCAATGAGCACCTGTATACATCTTAGGTGATCCAACTGACACCAGTGGCTTGTGAGACCGGCCACCGCCCCTCGTCGGGGTCTCGACTGTATACACTAGTCTACTATGGAGAATCGATGCCCTGTCTCGAAACTCTCACGACTAGGGACCTTTTAAGGATATGCTTATAGACCCCCAGCTCCCACTTATATGATCGCCCTCATACTGCTGGTGGTCAAGCAAGAATCCTAGGGGCTCTATCAACGTGTAATAGCGACGTGTCAGGTCACTTAAAACAGTACACGATGATAAAGGTAAACCAGATAGCATACTATCATCTCGAGTAAGACTGTCCTACCGGGATAGGTCCTCCATCAATCATTGCAATCACGTACCTGTGACCTAATAATTGACTCTGAGGGCACTATCTCCAACAATCTCCCACTTGCACTCAAGGCTAATTATTGCGATGTCGCATATTCACAGCCCGTGTGATACCGAACACCCAACTCCTCTACTAGTCAGTCTCACAAAGCTCGTTTGCGAAACTATTGCGTTCGAGGAATAGCCTTAGTGAGTGGATCCGCTTTGTTGTCTCTTTCAATGTCTCTCTATATCTCAAGTTCGCGGAGAAAGCCATCTCCCGAAATGAGCAATACCTGTCTTAGAATGTGTCTGGATGTCTGATGGGACATAGCTCATAAATGAACTCCAAATCCGAACTTCTTAGACTGTATCGTCAACTGAACTTAATCAGTATCCTGCGCCATGCTTCCCTCAGTATTGCCTTGGACCACCTGTCCAAAATACTGCCCCTCGTCAGAAGGAAAAACTATAACTCTGACAATCTCCTTGTCGTCCATGTCACCTTGGAAGCCTGGAATGATAACTGTCTCCTGCATGAGGCTGTCGTTATCATATCCCTAGAACATTCACTTATGTTCTAAAACTGCTTCCGACTGTTTCTCCAGGATCGGATCAATATCAACTTATTGCATCTAGCGCAAGAACAATATCTGGTGTGGTACTTGACATCTCATGATTGACTCAATTGCCTGAGCAAGTGATCTGCCAATCATGCACATCCGTCTCCCCTTTAGTCTATAAGACACCTTTAGAGAGGGTGACTCCATCTTCTGCAGGTACACTACCGTGCATGGAGTCGTCCATTCTAAATACCCTTAGAATGCTGTCTAAGTACCCAGATTGGGAGACTACCCAAATCTAGATCTAAAACCATAGATCTAGTAACCAGTTTGTCTGATATAATGTCCAAGTCCCATATGGAGAAACTACTGTGTGACGACCAAAGTATAACCGATCGTAGTATAGGAGTTTCCTTTCCTACTTTGTGTATGTCATCCAAATACCAGGATATCACACCCTACTACCTTCTCAACAGATCCATCCTCTATTCTGATGAAGTCAAACCTATGACTGTCACGTCAGAAAATAGATGATCTATCTCCGCTACATCTGCTTTAGTCTATAAATAGACATAAGCTACCTGTCCACCAATGCTTCCGCTGCTCCCACTGACTACGACAACCCTCTGGCAGAGTCATATACACGTACACTTCTGGAGCGAGTCCAGAACGACGCTATACTCATCCTCCCGCCGGGTCTTGCAGCCTGGAACAACAGCAATGGTAATTTTGGGTAAACAAGAACTTCCCTGTCACCGTCCTTGAGGCTACCGTAGTACCTCTCGGGTGCCTGAAGTTACCCACCTTATCTGCGGAGTGGCCAACGGAATGTCAATCCAGATTGAATCTTTAGGTTCCTTATCAAATCTTCAGTAATCGTTTGTGGTTCTGGAATCACTTCCAGTTCTACCATACTCCCACTACTGTTTTCTGTAGAAAAAAAAATCCATTTTTATTAAAACTGTGGCGAGTGTAGAACAATATTGCTATTGTTCATCCAGATGGTAGAAAATCAACCCGCGTCATAGCCTGGGTCAACCCACAAACAGCCATTACAGAAACGTGCCTTGAGTTGTCCAGTGTCTGGTTTTAAGCATAAGCCGGACAACTCCCCGTACCTTAACATCGTTAAGATATGAACTGTTCTATATCCCATATAGGACCAGAGGCACTGATTTAATTGAACCAGATTCAAATCATGCAGCTGTCTCCAGTGCATGTCAACTAAATGGAAGGAGGCCGATCAGCGTTACTCAACTTAGGAATGCTTCCAATTATGAGTAACCTGAAAGAGAAGCAATTTCTCTTAATCACTACTATCAACTGAATACCATATACAAGTATCTACATCTTCGATCACTTTGAAGAATCCCGATACTTGCTACACCTGGTTCTCTACTCTATTCAAATACCTATAACTTCTCAACATTCAGACCCTGTGTTTCCTCGAAACACCTGTCTAAAAACTAGAGAAGTCCTAAGTAAACCGAATATAGTACGAGGACCAACCCCTCTGTCCTGATGGACCCTGGACATCATACAATACTCTGTACAAGTCCCTTGAGTCTGATAACTCATTCACTGTGTGTCGTAGGTTGAAAACTGTACTTATGGTTAAGAAGAATTACACCGCTGTTTAATGCTCCTTACCTAACCATCCACTGATATAGGTAAATGTCGTAGACATAATTTCAGAAAGGTATATCTCACTCTATGAAAATAGACGTACAGATATATCAATTTGAAATTGGTGCATAACTGCGGATATTCAAAACCAAATATTTGCCAACCGGCAAACAGCCCAGGTGATTTCCTCAAATATCACCGATTACAACGAATCCCGATATAATGAGGATAATCACCCAATTCCCAATAACTTACTCCCACTCATCATCTGTAAAACCATACAGATGTGAGAATCGTACCTGGTAAATACATACCCTGGAGTAAGGACTAATTGGGAAATCAGTTTTCCTTTAACAGTACACAGTGAGACTGAAACATCGAAATGTTTCGATGGGGTATCCTGGTATTCCTAGTAATGCCTCTTCCAGATTCACAACTGTAACCGTGTAGTTCTTTGCCACCTCTCCAAATCCCTTCATATGTCTTTAGTCATTACCTTCTGCACACCCCTTTATGCCAAATGGTTTTCTTCCTTCCCTACCGTTCGGCACCAGCCTATGGTTTGGAAGAAGACTATCCAATAAGCATAATGGGTGTACTGTCCTAATCCTAGGAACACTCGCAATGCGAGAGAAGGTGAAGATAAAAGACAACCAAATAAACCTTATTCCTATTTCTCCTGGACTAGAATCCATCCCCGAACTAGAACAAGTTCCTTTCGAGTTCGTATATAACCATACGATGGAGTATCCAATAAACTGTGGATCTTCGTAGTGATACGGAGTGTCCTGGAGAAATACAAAGGTGATTTTAGGATTGGCGAAGGAATACTTGGTTTGGTCGTGAATATCTGTTGCAATTTACTTTGCCCTCTTACTAATCCCTTGCTTTGTCTGAACTTAATACCTTCTGTACACCATCGTTAGGCTAATTGGTTTTCTTCATTCCCTACCGGTCGGCACCAGCCTAAGGTTTGGAAGAAGACTATCCAATTTGCGTAATAGGTGTACTATCTCCTAAACCAAGGAGTACTCGCAACCTGAGAGAAGGTAAAAGGAAAAGACAACTGAATAATCCTATCCGTTTTCTCCAGAACCGGAAACCATCCTCGAATAAATTCTTTCGAGTTCGTATCTAACCATACGATGGTTTTGTCCAATGGAAGTGGACGTTCGTAGTAATACGGGGTGTCCTGGAGAAAAGGGTAAAAGTAGGAGTGGCAATGAGGTTTGCAACTCTGACAATCCAAAAGCCAGTGTTTAAGAAGGTTCGGTCAACTTGGTCACTGAGTCAAAGTCTTAGGGTCGGGTCAATGGTCGCTGCCAAAGAGAGAGAGAAAAGAAACACTCAGCGTGCACTCTAACCTAGATCAGAATGGTTACCAATTTATCTAATCTGGAAACCTCCCACTGTACCTCAAATTCTCCTCCAAACCTGAAAGAAGAATTAGTCGGGGTCACCCGAGGAGTAAACCAACTCATCAGTGGAAATCGGGATCCAACTATCATCGCATGATAACGTGACGGAATCCGCTCACGTCATCACACTCCAGAAGGTATGCGCATATCTGGCAAGTTTCAGTTCTTTTGAAACTCCCGATGTGATTTCTGCCCCATGCTCTTATGACCTTGACTTTGGCCAACATATCATAAGTCACATGTCAAGTTCTACCCGTCATTCTCCAGGTTAATTTGAATCCACCCGTACCTACCCTTGACTTTGGCCAAAATGGCAATACGACTGTCCCAAACCAACCATCTATCTATGCTGCATATGAATACCCAATAGCTACCAATCACCGTGCCTTGACTTTGGCCAACATACACAGCTTGAATACTATTGACCACCCATATGAAACGACGGAGGGCTACGAATGGTTTCTGGCGAAAACCTTTAACGTAATGAACTTGATATCGTTGAAGGAACGGATAGCTTTTTAGAAATATAGTGACGACAACTTCCGCTAAAGAGGTCACTCCCGGTGAAGGGATCTCGGCTCTTTCCCCGTAGAATGGGGTGCAGGATATTCCAACTGAATACCACGATGCAAAGCAAAAGTAATCGGCTATAGTGAAGTTAATGCCCTGACGCAAACTTATTGTCCAAGGGGTCACTCCCGGTGAAGGGATCTCGGCCCTTGCCTCGTCGACTGAGGAGCAGGATATTCTAAATGAATACCGCGATGCAAAACAAAAGTGAACGTCCTTGCAATAACAGCTTTTTAAAAAATGTTCCAACAACATCAGATTAGGTTTGTTTTAACTTGCATTGATCCGAATCAATGCAGTCCCATTAATTGATCACACCACAAAGAACGAAAATAATATGACGTACGTATATGCCATCCGCATTCGCCACTGGGTCCCGTCATTACCCGTTAGGTTAGCTAACTAACGACAGAGCGGGGACTGGACTAGCGCGGATGTAAAACATATACAACATCTACTAATATATATACCAATATATTATATTCGCTCAAGGCGTGAATAGAATGCAACATCACAGAGAATGAACAGCATCACAGAAACAATACAGATATCTGGGATCCCCGGGTTTCACAGAGCCACTGCTGAAACCCGACGTTCCCCTGGTCGTGTGGATAGCCTGTGCAATGAAATCCTAGACCCCTACGGGCGCGGCAAGTCACCCGCCAAAACCTGAAGCGAGGCAGCCCCCTTCAGCTCCGTGAATGGACCACCCAGCACTTCACGGAATCCGGTAACTTGGGCACCCCTCCTGGGTCAACCTGTACCCCCTACGAGTGCGGCGAATAGCCCGCCAATCCTAGAGTGAAGCCCCCTCCGTCCCAATGCCATGAGATGCGGGCTTGTTGCCCTCTAGAACCCGGCTATCCGTGCACCCCTCCGCGGGGCAATCCTAGTACAGAAAGTAAAATATACATACAACGGGTACATCGACCGCAACCAGGTCGTGCCCCAAAATAATAATACAAACAGGCAGTGACGGCAGTCCACATGTCGGACGCTCGCCCCGCAATATCAAATGTACATAATACAATCACAACTGTACTAGCATTGCATCCAGGCTATCCCCCACGACCGATCCGCAACATCACAGCAAAAACAGAACATCAACGTGAAAGTCACGTTCGCAAATCCGTCTAACCGGGCTATAGCAGTTAGAATGGATTTACCGATCAAGTGACATTCACGGTCGCAGATATAATGTAAATACTGTGAAATAATGTGTTTAAAATATCCGACCGATCAAATTTTTAACAAGTGGGCCCCAAGTGTTACTGCAGCACATCAAGAATTTCTGGGCCTAATATTAATATTCCAAAAACCCTGTTTCCAGCCCAGAAGCCCACTGGAAAATTTCGACCAACTGAAGATTCCAAACTGCGGCGGAACCGCGGCCCAGAGTGGGATTTGGCCGCGGTTCCGCGCTCCACTTAAAAGATCACTTTGTCGAATTTTTCCAGAGAGCTTAGAACTTCCTGTACAGTACTTTTATACAACCTGAAAAAATTTTCGAGACTGAAAAATTTCAACAGAAAACTGTCACTTCGAAAAACACGGTTTTGGAACTTTTTGATCGATCGGAAATGGAAACACATTAAACTAAGCTAGACTAAGTTAATGGCGAGGCTCTGATACCACTGTAAGTGCACGGCGGCGCCCCGGCCGTCAATCCGACGGCCAAATGCGGAAGCGGTGATAAACTTTAATTTTTCTTGAACTGGCAAACCACCGCGCACTAATACCCGGATCGAACCACTAACTAGTCCTAGCTAACTACAAGATTGGAAAGAGATATACCGACGATCCAAGTCCTCCGGTCTTCTCGTCGTCGTCCCAATCTTCTGCGGAATGTCCCGTCTCCTCCTCGTCGCCGGGAGTGCACCACATCGCCTACTTCTTTTACGGGCTCCCACCTCAATGCCGAGGCAACTCGGGCACGAAGCCGGCTACTCGACGTGCCCAAGATTTGCTGTAGAATATAATGTGGATTACATGTCTCATTTGGGATTATGGAGTTGCCTTTTTTGGTGGAGGAAGAAGAACTTGGAGAGAGGTGAAAGAAAAAATGTGATAGACCAAGAAGAATGAGAGTATCATATTTTTCCCACTCAAAAGAGAAGCATTTTTTTTTTCATCCTAACAAAGTGGCCGGCCCCCCATTAGTGTGATTGGAGAGAGAGAGTAAGGTCAAGGGGGTGGGTGGAATGCAATGATGCAAGCAAGTGATGATGAAAGAATCCAATGATCACAACCATAACCCACACTCCAAAACAAGTAATCAACAACCATGATTGCTACAAAAAGTCAAGCAATCATGAAGCATGGAAGGTCAAGGGATGGGCTCCATCATGAAACCATCATGATAAAACAAAAATGCAAAGACCCCCTCCACAACCACTTATTTGCAACAATGCAAATAAGCCCTCCTCCACCAAACTTCGGCCAATGAACGGAACAATGGAAATCGGCCGAAACGGAAAGCAAACTGGCAACTCCAGAAAACTGGTCCCGTAATAAATTACAGGAAAACCCCGATACTGTGCATACACACCCGTATCTGTATTTCGACCGAAATACAAATGCAAGGAGACAAAATCTACACTGTACTATACTAGGATCCGGCTTATACCAAAGCCGGCTAGTAATATCCATTCGATCCTCATCCGTGCAATACCGCACGTATCTGATCGAACCCTGCCATATAACCATACGGCCTATAGTACAGACTGTCCGATCCTGATCCGTGCAATACCGCACGTATCTGATCGGACCTTACCATATCTCCATACGGCCTCTACAACCTTTCGCCCGAAAGCTGAGTAACAGAATGTGGAGGACTCTAAAGACTCATCAACACCTTGGTTGTGGATTTAACCACTAGCACGTTAGAGGTATAAGCCAATACATAACGGGCTACCAGGTACTGACTAAAAGGGATGTCTGTGAGCGAACTCAGCCTGACAACCCTACTGAGCCTGTCAGTGACAATATCCGTACAGTCCGGTCCGTTCGTCTATGAGCATCGCATGGCGGGCCTAGGGGGTTGGTAAAAGTCAGACCCCCAAAAGCGGTACAAGTCGTGTCGGAGTGTAGCCCAGAACACCCTGAGATACTACTGGAATACCTACCAGTAAATCTCCTTGCCTCGGCCGAGGGCTTCGTGTAATGGCTTTCCTAGACACAGCACGACCTCACCCCCAATACCGGGAGAGACGAACCCCTGAAGATACGCTCACTGCCTCCATGTGGCTCGGGACTGTACCCAACTAAAACCTGTTTGCACGACTCCTTTGAGCCGTGGTAGGGTAGTAATCAAAGTACAGTGGGAACTCACACGAGACAAATGACGATCCCCAGGTCGATGAACTAACCTGTACACATGTCACCAGGGAACTGCCATCTGACGTCTGGTATATGACCAACTGGCATGTTCCCGGCGAGTCCTGTCCGGTGTACTCATAACCTAATGAGCACCTGTATACATCTTATGTGATCCAACTGACACCAGTGGCTTGTGAGACCGGCCACTGCCCCTCGTCGGGGTCTCGACTGTATACACTAGTCTACTATGGAGAATCGATGCCCTGTCTCGAAACTCTCACGACTAGGGACCTTTTAAGGATATGCTTATAGACCCCCAGCTCCCATTTATATGATCGCCCTCATACTGCTGGTGGTCAAGCAAGAATCCTAAGGGCTCTATCAATGTGTAATAGCGACGTGTCAGGTCACTTAAAACCGTACACGATGATAAAGGTAAACCAGATAGCATACTATCATCTCGAGTAAGACTGTCCTACCGGGATAGGTCCTCCATCAATCATTGCAATCACGTACCTGTGACCTAATAATTGACTCTGAGGGCACTATCTCCAACAGGGTTCACCTCATCAGTCTTCTTATCGGCATCTACCTGGGGACCGTTACGTACAGCTAGTACCGCTTGCGGCCTATGGTTAAACCCACTGCCAGCGTAGTGTCGAGCCTTTAGAGTCCCACACAGAAGGTTATTAGCCTTTGGGCAAAACAGAGTAGAGGCCGCTTGGTTTGGCGACGGGGTTCGTTCACATCCGCGCATTTATGCATGTTTGGTGTCCGGGCAGTTATTACTAGCGGGCTTTGGTTTAAGCCAGATCCTAATATTTGTTTTGGGATTGGTTTTGTCTCATTGTATTCGTGTTCCTTGGAACACGGATGCGGGTGTGTATGCACAATTGACAGAGGCAGAGGATTCTCATTAGGGTTGTTGATCATTGACTTTTTCCAAACCCTGAGAAATATGATTAATAATATTAATTAAGGATAATTGTGCCATGGTTAGGTTGACCATTTGACTTTTGTTGACTTGTTGACTTTGGTTGACCGGTTGACTATTGTTGACATGTTGACCATCATCATTTCATTTCAAAGATGCTTCTTGTTTCTTGCAAATGAATTAAATGATGAAATGATAATGGTTATTCATAAACTAACCATCACAATTTCTTATTATTATTATTATTATTATTATTATTATTATCATTATTCTTATTTTGAGAGCATGGTTGTAAAAAACTCTCTGATTCTCTCTTGCTCTTTCTCTCTCATGCTTGGAGCTCTCCCTCTTCCTCTCAAAGCTTAAGTGTTTCATGTATTGGAAATCATAGGTTCTTGAGACAAAACCACCAAAACTTCTCTCTACTCTTTCTAGGGTTCTTTGTCTAGCAAACCAAGCACTCTAGTTACCTCTTGGATGAGGTAGGAGCTCAAGGTAGAGGCCCTCGGGTGGGTCTATCTTCGGCAATGAGAAGACGAAGAGGAGGAGCCGTCTACGCCACTACAAGGAGCAAGCAAGAAGGAGAACCACAATAAGAAAAGAAGGAGTTCAAGATCTAGGTATAACCATTCTACATAGTAGCTAGAACTTGTAGTTTATGTGTTAGTTTTTGTTTAGCAAAGATCCATCATGGATGGTCCATGTCACCTTATTAGAAAATTTTGATTTTTACCTATTCCGCCTTCCTGAAAGAACCGGGGTGGGTAACATGGACCTAACAGTGGTATCAGAGCCTAGCTAAACAACAACTAACTGTTAGCAAATTGTTTAGAATTTCGATCCGGAAAAAATCCCGAAAACATGTCAAAAAACCATACTTTCTGCCGATTTTCAAAACTGCTCTAAAAATTATTCCATATGCCTTAAAAATCGGTGCAGGATTTTCTAGGAACAGGCAAGAAAAATGAGCCCACGAATCGGTCAACTCGCCGCGGAAGGCGGCGAAACCACGCGTTTCACCGCGGATCCACAGCTGAGTTCACTCGGCCGCGACTCCGATTTCTTGCAGATTGCTCAGTTTGGTGTTTTGGGATTTTTAAGATGTTTTGTTTCTGCCCAGTTTTTCCAGAGAACAATGTTGTGTTTGGGGGTAGTTACAAATTGGTATTTTGATCGAAATTCTACAAACTCTTGCTAAATGGTTATATCTGTAATGTGATATATGCACTGAACGTCGACTAATCGCTATACGTCGATTAGTGGGGGTTGTGCATATCTGTGATCTTTAATGTTGTTGGATTGTGTATATGAACTTGTTGGATTGTCGCGGATGAATAGCCGGGGTTTTGTGAGATGAGAGTTTCTTTATCATTCATTTGATGTAATATGTAAATTGATGTAATATTATTTTTATGGCTGCACATCCGATATGAGGTTGTAGCCGCCATTGTATATTAGTTATTTTACTGTTTTTGCTCCTAGGATAGACCCAAGGTGGGGTGCACAAACTACCGAGTACGTTGAAGTGCTGAGTGGCCTACTCATGTTGTTGAGGGAGGCTGCTTCACTTCGGGTATTTGGCGGGTAGTTTGCCGCACCCGTAGGGGTCTAGGGTGTGGTTTGGCTATTCATCGCGACCGTGTAATCCGTCTTTTGTTGCAGGCTCGAACGAAACGCGGATTCCTAGCATATCCAATATGTTCATCTGTGATCTGGAATGGCTATCATTGCATCTGACGAATGTATATATCTATATATGATATCTAGTAGGCGTTGCTTATGTTTTGTATCCGCGCTAGTCCGCCCCCGCTCTGTCGTTAGTTAAGTAACCTAACGGGTGATGACGGGGCCCCGTGGCGAATGCGGATGGCATAAGCGTACGTCATATTTTCGTTGTTTTCTGCAATGGTAGGATTAATTGATGGGACGCATTATATTAATGCAAAGAAAAAACAAACCTAAAAGGCGTTGTTGGAACAATTTTCAAAAAGCTGTTATTGCAAGGACGTTCTCTTTTGTTTTGCACAGAGGTATTCGGTTATGAATGCCCAGCACCTCATTCGACAAAGCAAGGGCCGAGATCCCTTCAACGGGATGACCCCTTGGACGAAAGTTTGCGTCAGGGTAATAACTTCACTATAGTCGATTATTCTTGCTTTTCATCGAGGTATTCAGTTTGGAATATCATGCACTTCATTCGACGAGGAAAGAGCCGAGATCCCTTCACAGGGAGTGACCACTTTAACAAAAGTTTTCGCCACTATATTTTCAAAAAAGGCAATCATGTTCCTTCAACTATATCAAGTTCATTACGTTAACGGGTTTTCGCCAAAACCCAGTCGTAACCCTCCGTCATTTCGGATTGGTATTGCTTAGTATTTGTGCAACGTATTTCGTGCTCAGCCGAGGCGTAGTGAACGGTAGCTATGTAATATTTTTCTGTAGCATATAATGTGATTGGTTGGGACAGTCGTGCGGTCATTTTGGTTCAGTCAAGGACTCGTACGGGTGGGTCTAATGCAATCAAGATAATGACGGGTTGAACTTGACTAGGATCCTTTGATATGTTGGCTCAGTCAAGGTCACTTGGGTCCTAGGGGTAAAAACCACATCAGGAGTTTCTAAAGAAGCTGAAACTTGCAGATTTAGCATACCTTCTGGAGTGTAGTGACAAGAGTGGATTCCATCTAGGTCATTACACAATGATAGTTGGATCCCGATCCCACTGATGAGTTGGATTACTCTCGGGAGATTATTTCACTTAACAATCAATGCTATAAACCAAGTAGGTGTCTAGAACGGTGTTAGCGGGGCTACGCCTCCAGGGAAAAGAGGTTATTTAATTAAAGAACTTCGCGAAAGCGTTGGAAGACCTCCCTCGAAGTACCAATACTAGCCTGGCTGAAAGGTTAAGCAAGTATTGTGACGTGCAATTAATCCTGACTAGTTCTTCTTTTAGAGGTTTGAAGAAGAATTTGAGGAAACAGTGGGAGCCATCCTGATTAGATAAATTAATAAACCAATCTAATCTTGCAAGAGCACACGCTGAGTGTTTTTTGTCTCTCTCTCCACGTAGCAGCCATTTCATGCCTTAATCAAGATAATTATGTATCGCTTGACCGATCCGAATTCTTATTCGGGGCTGGGGAACGTCGGTTCGGCTCTAACTTGTGACAACAGTCATAAGTATGAGTAAGGGAAAGAGGATTGTATGGATTCCAAGGATACCAAGTTGAAGAAGAAGCATAGTTTTGCATCTACTTCAGGTGTTCTTGTAATTGAGAACTGCTTTACGGTCAGCCCTACCTCCTGGGTACATAATACCGGATCAGGATCTCATATCTGTAATTTATTGCAGGGACTGAGAAAAAGTAGGAAAGTTTCACCTGGTGATATGTCGCTCAGGGTAGCGAACGGAGCACAAGTTAATGCTGCAGCAGTCGGTGAATATCACCTGGTGTTGCCAAATGTCAATACTATGATTTTGAACGATTGCTACTGTGTACCTTCCAAGGTTAGCAACATCATATCAGTTTCTTTACTCAATAAAGATGTATATAACTTTGTTCTTGATAGAAATATCATGAACCTTTACCTTCATATGGTACTGGTTGCAGAAGGTACACCGTGTAATGGTATCTACGTTCTAAATCAGAATACAGTTCTCAATGTACAAAACACACGCAAGAGGAAGAGTTCAGATACGAACGAATCCTACTTATGGCATTATGGACTTGGTCATATTGGAGAGAAAATACTAAGTAAGTTGCATAAAGATGGACTCTTGGATACGTTCGAGTTTTCATCTTATGAAACTTGTCAGTCTTGTCTCAATGGAAAGATGACCAAATCTCTATTCACCGGACATGGAGAAAGAGCAACAGAGCTCTTGGGACTCATACACAGTGATGTATGTGGTCCGATGTCTATAGATGCAAGTGGTGGGTTCACGTACTTCATCACATTCTCTGACGATCTCTCTAGGTTCGGATATGTGTATCTAATGAAACACAAATCCGAAGCTTTTGAGAAATTCAAGGAATTCAGAAAATAAGTAGAGAACTAGACTGGCAAAAGTATCATGATCCTCTGATCAGATAGGGGAGGGGAGTACTTAAGCACGGAATTCCTAGATTACTTAAAAGAGAATGGAATTCTCTCTCAGCTTACTCCTCCTTATACACCACAGCATAACGGTGTATCAGAATGGAGGAATCGTACCCTATTGGATATGTTTCGCTCCATGATGAGTAGTGCTGAGTTGCCTCTTTCATTTTGGGGACATGCGCTTTTGACAGCGGCATATCTCTTGAATGATGTTCCGTCTAAATTAGTGCCCAAGACACCATTTGAGATATGGAATGGTAAAAGGCCGTATCTTGAACGTATTAAGATATGGGGTTGTCCGGCCTATGTAAAAGTACAAAATCCGGACAAACTTCAGGCACGTTCAGTTCTATGTAAATTTGTGGGATATCCTAAAAATTCTACTGGATATCTGTTCTACCACACCGAGGAACAGAAGGTGTTTGTATCTCGCCACGCCACCTTTTTAGAGTGGCAATTTTTGGCAAAAGAAACTAGTGGGAGTTCGGTAGAACTGAAAGAAATTCAGCGACCACAAAATGAAACTGAAGATTTGACAGAACCTCAGGATTCAATAACCCCAGAAGATCCTTAGCCACTCCGCAGATCTGGTAGGATTTCTCCTCCGCCAGAGAGATACTATGGTTTTCTCATAGACGGGGATCGAGAGGATTGCATCTTGGAAGAAGATGACCCTACCAGTTTCAGACATGCCATTATCAGTAGGGACTCTAATAAGTGGCTGGATGCTATGCAATCCGAAATAGAGTCCATGTACACCAATAAAGTGTGGACCTTCGATATTGCTCCACCTGGGGTAAAACCCGTTAGATGCAAATGGATCTACAAAAGGAAACTTGGTGTAGATGGGCAGGTGGAAACCTATAAGGCTAGACTCGTTGCAAAAGGTTTTCGTCAGAGAACTGGTGTGGACTATGACGAAACTTTTTCTCCAGTGGCTATGCTCAAATCCATTCGTATCCTACTTGCCATTGCTACCTTCCATGACTATGAAATCTGGCAGATGGACGTAAAAACGGCTTTTCTAAATGGCTGTTTGGAAGAGTGCGTTTATATGGATCAGCCAGATGGTTTCGTAGACAGTGGGAGCAGCGGGAAGGTGTGCAAGTTGCTTAAATCCATTTATGGATTAAAGCAGGCATCGTGGAGCTGGAACATTTGTTTTGATGAGGCAATCAAGGAATTTGATTTCATCAAGAACAAAGATGAACCTTGTGTCTATAAGAAGATTGTAGGACGAACTGTCGTGTTCCTAGTCTTGTACGTGGACGACATTCTTTTGATAGGAAATGACATTCCTATGCTACAATCTGTCAAGCTATTCTTGTCACAACGGTTCTCCATGAAGGACCTGGGTGATGCCTCGTATATTCTGGGGATCAAGATCTATAGAGATAGATCCAAGAGATTATTGGGACTTTCGCAGTCCAGGTACATAGAGACTGTACTAAAGAGATTTAGTATGGAAGATTCCAAGCGCGGTAATATACCCGCATTGCACGGAATCACCCTCTCCAAGAAGATGTCTCCTAAGACTGACGAGGAGAGGGTTCGCATGAGCACTATACCCTACGCTTTAGCGGTGGGATCTATAATGTATGCGATGCTATGTACAAGACCAGATGTGGCTTACGCACTGAGCGTGGTGAGCCGGTATCAGTCCAACCCAGTGAGAACAACTGGACGGCAGTGAAGAACATTCTCAGGTACATGAGAAGGACTAAGGAGATGTTCCTTGTTTACGGTAATGGAGACCTTAGGGTCGAGTCCTTTACCGATTCAAGCTTCCAAAGTGACAAAGATGACAGCAAGTCTGTCTCGGGTTTTGTGTTTACCCTCAACGGAGGGGCGGTGTGTTGGAGGAGTTCCAAACAACATACCGTCGCAGACTCGACGATGGAGGCTGAATACATTGCTGCAAGCGATGCCGCAAAAGAAGCGGTCTGGATGAAGAAGTTTATTAGTGAACTTCAGGTGGTTCCGTACGTTTTTGACCCAATACCTTTGTATTGCGATAATAATGGGGATATAGCTTTAGCGAAGGAACCAAGGTCCCATCAGAAATCCAGACACATCTTAAGGCGGCATCACCTGATCAGGGAAATCATTGATCGCCAGGAGATCGAGGTACGGAGAGTGGACACAAAAGACAACACGGCGGATCCATTCACAAAGGCCCTTCCTCAAACATAGTTCGAAAGATTTTTTGAGCTATCGGGTATGCGGTACGCCAGCAGCTGGCCTTAGTGCAGACGTTGGGTATGCGGTACAACAATTACTGGCCTTTAGTGAAAGTGGGAGATTGTTGCATATGTATGCCCTAGAGGCCATTATTGTATAGTACTATTTTGTATAATACATTTTGGAAGCTTGGGATATATACACGGGTTTACAACATTCTTGCTCGATATAGTAGTATGCTACTTGGTTTGTATCTATCTTAATATGTGTATATGTTTCTTTTAACATATTGCTAAAAACATACTGATGGAGCCCTTAGGATCTTTGATCGACTACCAGCGTTGTAATGGCGATCACACTAGAGGGGGCTGGGTATTCTATAAGCACATCCTTATTTTGGTCCCTAGTCGTAGGATTATCGAGACAAGGCATCGATACTCCAGAGTAGACTGGTGCATACGCTTCTCGTCCCATCAGGGGAGATGGTCTGTCCCACAGCCATCAGTACGTCGTACTGGAGATAGTATGCAGGTGCTCGTTAGGTTACGAGTACACTGGACAGGACTCGTCGGGAACTGTTGGTTGGTATTATACCTATCGTCAGTTAACAGTTCCCAGGTGACATGAGTACAGCTTAGTCCGTTGACTTGACACTGTCACTTCGCCTCAAGCGTGTTCCCACTGTTTTTAGATTACTATCCTACCACGGCTCTATTGAGCCGTGCAAACAGGTAGTAGTTGGGTGCAGTCCCGAAGCACTTAGAGGTAGTGACGGTTAGACAGGATTCGTCTCTCCCGGTATTGGGAGTTGATATCGCGCCGTGTCTAGGAGAGCCATTACACATAGTCGTCCCTGGCCAGGGCAAGCGAGATTTGCTGGTAGCGTTACCAGTAGTTTCTCAGGGTGTTCTGGGCTACACTCCGACACGACTTGTACCGCTATTAGGGGACAGACATTTGCCGCCCCCAAGGCCCGACATGCGATACTCTCAGACGAACAGACCGGACTATATAGAGATTGTCACATTCAGGCTCAGTAGGAGTTCGGATGGGTTCACCTCATCAGTCTTCTTATCGACATATACCTGGGGACCGTTACGTACAGCTAGTACCGCTTGCGGCCTGTGGTTAAATCTACTGCCAGTGTAGTGTCAAGCCTTTAGAGTCCCACACAGAGGGTTATTCGTCTTTGGGCAAAACAGAGTAGAGGTCGCATGGTTTTGCGATGGGGTTCGTTCACATCCGCGCACATGTGCACGTTTGGTGTCCGGGCAGTTATTACTAGCGGGCTTTGGTTTAAGCCGGATCCTAGTATTTATTTTGGGATTGGTTTTGTCTCATTGTATTCGTGTTCCTCGGAACACTGATGCGGGTGTGTATGCACAGTTGACAGAGGTAGAGGCAGAGGATTCTCATTAGGGTTGTTGACCGTTGACTTTTTCCAAACCCTAATGAGAATGAGAAATATGATTAATAATATTAATTAAGGGTAATTGTGCCATGGTTGGGTTGACCATTTTACTTTTGTTGACTTATTGACTTTGGTTGACCGGTTGACTATTGTTGACATGTTGACCATCATCATTTCATTTCAAAGATGCTTCTTGCTTCTTGCAAATGCATTAAATGATGAAATGATAATGGTCATTCATAAACTAACCATCACAATTTCTTAATTATTATTATTATCATTATTCTTATTTTGAGAGCATGGTTGTAAAAAACTCTCATGCTTGGAGCTCTCCCTCTTCCTCTCTCATGCTTGGAGCTCTCCCTTTTCCTCTCAAAACTTATGTGTTCCATGTGTTGGAAATAATAAGTTCTTGAGACAAAACCACCAAAACTTCTCTCTACTCTTTCTAGGGTTCTTTGTCTAGCAAACCAAGCACTCTAGTTACCTCTTGGATGAGGTAGGAGCCCATGGTAGAGGCCCTCTGGTGGATCTATCTTCGACAAAGAGAAGACGACGAGGAGGAGCCGTTTATGCCACTACAAGGAGCAAGAAATAAGGAGAACCACAAGAAGAAGAGAAAGAGTTCAAGATCTAGGTATAACCATTCTATATAGTAGCTAGAACTTATAGTTTATGTGTTAGTATTTGTGTAGCAAAGATCCATCATGGATGGTCCATGTCACCTTGTTAGAAAATTTTGATTTTTACCTATTCCGCCTCCCCGAAAGAACCGGGGTGGGTAACGTGGACCTAACAAACAAAGTCATGTGAATGTCCTAATCGATCGCATCAAATGCTTTGTAGGAAGACATCACTTAGCTACCATACACCACTCCTTAACTATAGTCAACAAACGTGGCACGAATACTATGTACTCTGCTTCCTAAAATGGCGGAGGGCAACGGATGGTTTTCATGAAAACCTTTGACGTTTTGAACTTGATATCGTTGAGGAATCGAGTGAAAATAGTGGTTTAAGCTCCAGTTTAAAAATCGAATAGTTTTGTAGTATCTTTCTAATTTTGCTAAAGAGGTCACTCCCGGTGAAGAGATCTCAGCTCTTTCCTTATCGAATAAGGTGCTGGATATGTAAATACCACGATGCAAAGCAAAAGTTAGATCAACTATAAAAACAATCGAGTTCTTTATAACATTTGCTAGTTTCGCTAAAGGGGTGACTCCCGGTGAAGGGATCTCGGCCCTTTCCTCATCGAATGAGGTGTAGGATATTCAAGAATACCACTATGCAAAGCAAAAACTAGAGTTATCCATTTAAAAAATTTGATTCTACAACATCTTTAGGTTTCTTTTTCTTAACATTAATCACATTAATGCTGTCCCATCATTTACGTTTCCTAAACATCACAGAAAAGAAACGAAAATAGAACGTGCGCTTATGCCATCCGCATTCGCCACGGGGTCCCGTCATGCACCGTTAGGTTACTTAACTAACGGCAGAACGGGGGCTGGACTAGCGCAGGTGCAAAACATACGCAACGTTTATTATATATCTCATATATAAATATAGCCATTACAGATCACAGATGAATACATTGGATATACTAGGAATTCCGCATTTCATTCAAGCCTTAATGAAAGACGGGTTCCACGGTCGTGATGAATAGCCAAAACCCCACCAAAGACCCCTACGGGTGCGGCAAACTACCCACCAATTTCCCGAAGTGGTGCAACCTCCCTTAACAAAGTGAGTAGGCCACTCGGCACTTCGAAAACCCGGTAGTTTGTGCACCCCACCTTGGGTCTATCCTAAGAGCAAAAACAGTAAAAGGAATTATACAACGGTGGCTACAAGCTCAACCCGGATGTGCCCCGCAAAATAATATTACATTGCTTTTTACAATTTACGTTGAATGAAAGAAAAGTAAAACGCTCTTCTCACATCCCCCGGCCATTCACCACGACGATCCAACATATTCATATACACATGCATCAAAGAAGTGTGCAACCCCGACTAATCGATTTATAGCAATTAGTCGACGTTTCAAACACACATCGAAAAACAACAACCCGATTAGCCAATCACTTGGAATTTCGATCGATAATTTTAAACCATGCCAACACTTGAGATGTTCTAGCACACAAACAACTTTGTGAAAATTCCAGATATCCCAAAAACCCTACTTCCTTAATCTAAGCAAATTGCTGAAAAACGAGTCAACTCGGCCATGACTCGGCCGTGGATCCGCGGCCAAACACTACGTTTGGCCGTGGATCCGCGGCGTTCCTGGCGAGTTAGGGTCTCGTTTTTCTACAGTGTGCTTAGAAAACCCTGCATGTATTTTCAAGGCCACTGAAATGATTTTTTGAACACTTTAAAAATCGACGGAAAACAGGGACAGAAATCGTGTTTCCGGGAAAAATTGCGTCGATCGAAATTCTAACTTTTGGCTAACAATCTAATTATGGTTTAGTTAGGCACTGATACCATGTTAGTGCATGTTGTATGCTCCCACAACTTTTATGAGGCAGCGGAAGTGATAAACGAAAATTTTCTTTGCATACAACACGCACTTTCCATTCGATCTTGTCTAAACCACAACTAGAAAACCCTAACTAGAGGTTTTATCTACTATGTTAGGGTTATACCTTGATGATCCGGTCTTTCAGGTCTTCTTTGATGATCTCCTTGGCTCCTTTGATGTTGTCGGTGTGCTCGATCTCCGGCCACCCAAGACCTAGATAATCTACGCGAGAGTTGTCATGCAAGCTAAAACCCTTCTCAAGAGCTAAACCTAGAGATCAAGTTTGCTAAAAATGGTCACTAGGATGATGTAGAGATTAGTGTAATGGATTATCTTTAATCATTGGCTTTTGATTCATATCTCATGTGAGTGTTAAAGCAAGGAAGAAGAAGGAGGAGAGAAGAAGGAGAGAGAAAGAGTTTTTCATTATGAGAAAAATTCAAGTATGGAAATTAGATATGGCTCAAGTGAAATAATTGAAGCATGCATTATAAAATTAGCACCATGCTTCAATAGTAACTCAAAAACAATATAAAATAAAATAACCCATTCTTTCAACCAAGCTTGGACTTTCTAATTTCTACCTCATTTATTCATTTTCATAAAATAAATAATGTATTATGAGGTGGCATCTTCTAGAAGGTATTCTTGTAACAATTACAAGAATACCCCTCCTCCGTATACTGTATCCCGTATACCGTATACCCGTATCCGAATTCCGAAAAATACAAATACCAATAATCAAATAATATAATGCCGGTATCCGGCTTAAACCAAAGCCTACCAGTATTATCGTTCCGATTATTATTCCTGTAACAATTACACGAACATAATTGAAACCTTGCCGCAACACCTTACGGCTGCCATAACAACTTACGGCCTCTACATCTTTCGCCTGAACGAGAGAACCCTCTGTGTGAGACTCTAAAGACTCGACAGTACGGTGGCAGTGGGTTTAACCACAAGCACGTCAGCGGCACTAGCTGTGCGTAACGGCTACCCTGGTACATGACGAAAAGATGGACGACGAGCGAACTCATCACAACCCCAACAAGCTTGCAAGCAACACTTACTGTACAGTCCGGTCTCTTCGTCTAGATACGTCGCATATGAAGTCTAAGGGTGGTAAATGTTAGACCCCAGTAACTTTATAAGTCATGCTGATTTACGGCTCATAACAGTTCGAAGAACTACTGATAACACTTATCAGTAAACCTCGAGAACCCTGGCCAGGGATTTAGGTGTTATAGCCGATCAAACATAGAGCGACATCAACTCACTATACCGGGAGAGACGAAACCCCTCCTATCGCTCAACTATCTCTAAATGATTCGGGACAGTACCTAAGGTCCACCTGTTGCATGCCTCAATAGAGCCGTGGTAGGGTGGAATCAAAGTACAGTGGGAACCACACTAGAATCTATGACGATCATGGGTCTACAGACTAACCTGTACAAGTGCCGCCAGAGAACTGCTATCTGACAATTGGTATATATACCATCTAGGAGTTCTCGGCGAGTCATGTTCGGTGTACCCATTCTCCAATGAGCACCTGTGTACAATCTTTGATGTCAAACAACAATAGTTGTGGAATCAACCATCGCCCACAGGGTCAGGAAAACATACACACTAGTCTAACTTGGTAATACCGATGCCCTGTCTCGATATACCCTCGACTAGAAACTATTAAAGGATATGCTTATAGACTATCAGGCCCCACTAGTATGTGTTAGGCTACGGTAGCGCCACGGCCGTCTATCCGAGGCCAAAATGCGGAAACAAAAATTTTCTTGACTTTAAAACCGGCACTACCGCATCCTAAAAACCCGGATCGAACCATTAACCTATATCTAGATAACAAGAGAAAGGGTAGAATGCTATACCGAGCGATCTGTGTCCTTCGGTCTTCGTCCTCCGTCCCGATCTCCGCGCGGAATTTCCGGTCTTCACCTCCTCGTCGGAAAGGGCACCACATCGCCGGGTTCTTTTACGGGCTCCCACCTCTGGACTGAGGCAACTCGGGCACGAAGTTGGCGAGCCGACGTGCCGAAGGGTGCTGTAGGATAAGTGTAGAATGCTTTGTCTCTTACGGGTCAGTGAAGTTTCCTTTGAAGGAGGAAGAAGAAAAATGAGCTTTTGAGATGGCTATGGATTTTTGTGGCAAAGCATATTATGAGATGAACAATTTTTCCCACACCAAAAATCAACCCCCCCATCAAGAAGTGGCCGGCCCCTATATAGAATGGTGGAGGAAAATTGCAAGAATAATGCAAGTGGGAAATGTGTGATAACAAGAAGAAATGATCACACTCAAATCCAATCCAAAATCCTTTCATAATCCATCACCATTAATGCTAGCCATGATGAAAGAAAAAGCAAAGATGCTTTCATAATCTCTCAATTTACAAGAAACCCCCTCCACAATGCTAATTTACAAATATGCAAATTAACCCCTCCACCACTAAAATCCGGCCGTGAAGGAACAAAGGAAAACTGGCTGGAACGGAATGCAAACTGGCAACTTCAGAAAACTGATCCAGTAATAAATTACAGGAAAACCCCGCGACTGTATATAATACCCGTATTTGTATTCCGGTCGAATACAAATGCAATGAGACAAAATCTACACTGTACAATACTAGGATCTGGCTTAAACCAAGTCCTGCTAGTATTATGCGTCCGATCACGATCCGTGCAATACCACACGTATAAGATCGAACCCTGCCATATATATCCATACGGCCTCTACAGCGTTTCGCTCGAAACTTGAGAAACTGTCTGTGGGGGACTCTAAAGACTCGTCAATAACTTTGGCTGTGGATTTAACCACTAGCACGTCAGAGGTATTAGCCATATGTGACGGCTACCAGGTATTGACCAAAAGGGACGTCGATGAGCGAACTCATCCTGACACCCTACTGAGCCTGTCAGTGACAATATCCGTACAGTCCGGTCCGTTCGTCTATGAGTATCGCATGGCGGGCCTAGGGGGTTGGTAAAAAGTCAGACCCCCAAAAGCGGTCCAAGTCGTGTCGGAGTGTAGCCCAGAACACCCCTGAGATACTACTGGAATACCTACCAGTAAATCTCCTGCCTCGACTGAGGGCTTTGTGTAATGGCTCTTCTAGACACAGCGCGACCTCACCCCCAATACCGGAAGAGACGAACCCCTGCCGATCCGCTCACTGCCTCCATGTGGCTCGGGACTGTACCCAACTAAAACCTGTTTGCATGACTCCTTTGAGCCGTGGTAGGTTAGTAATCAAAGTACAATAGGAACTCACACGAGACAAATGACGATCTCAGGTCGATGAACTAACCTGTACACATGTCACCAGGGAACTGCTATCTAACGTCTGGTATAAGACCAACTAGCATGTTCCGGCGAGTCCTGTCCGGTGTACTCATAACCCAATGAGCAGCTGTATACATCTTAGGTGAACCAAGTGACACCAGTGGCTTATGAGACCGGCCACCGCCCCTCGTCGGGGTCTCGACTGTATACACTAGTCTACTCTGGAGTATCGATGCCCTGTCTCGAAACTCCCACGACTAGGGACCTTTTAAGGATGTGCTTATAGACCCCAGCTCCTACCTATATGATCGCCATCATACTGCTGGCCGTCAAGCAAGAATCCTAAGGGCTCTATCAACGCGCAATAGTGACCTGTAAGGTCACCTAAAACAGTACACGATGATAAAGATAAACCAGATAGCATACTATCATCTTGAGTAAGACTGTTCTAATGGTATAGGTCCTCTCTCAATCATTGCAATCACGTTCCTGTGATCCAATAATTAACTTTGAGGGCACTATCTCCAACAATCTCCTACTTGCACTCAAGACTAATTATTGCGATGTCGAATACCTACAGCTGTGTGATACCGAACACCCAACTCCTCTACTAATCAGTCTCACAAAACCCGTTTGCGA